>OX291553.1:19072034-20322034 GCA_946406115.1 Apoda limacodes
TTAACTATGCAGGTATATTTCATGAATTTTCTATTACCTGTGGATTCTCGCAACTCGTTATTTTTCCAACGAGAATACCAGTAATAGAGGACCATATGATACATTTTCTTACTGGACCTTCTGCTAACTGCACCTCCGGACGGATAATTAATCTTAGTGGATGCACCTCTGAGCTATGTGACTATTGTCTCATCCGGACTTAAGAGGAAATGTCTCGCTGTTGTCCCCCATACAAACGATTTCCCCTGTTTCGGCATTAGAGCTGTTAATTTTTATGTATGAGAGATATACACAATCAATATGTCTGTCTGTTTTGCTATTATTTGATATGACATTCCTATGAAAAACTGGGGCTCTGCAAGAGTCCAAAAAATACCTCTTTTTTATTAAGACGTGTGCTATACAAATATGAGAACCATTTTTTAAGAAAACGAAACACCCGCTGTAGAAAGAAAGACACGGAATAATTCATTACCTTTAAGGTAAAGTTATTTTTATAAAGTTTGGTTGAGATTTGAAAGAGGAAAGACGGGAATACGATACCGTTTTTGATGATTACGACTACGTAAAACAACACTTAAACCGGTCCTAAAGCGACAACAAATGTTTTTCAAATACCTATTTCTGCATTCGCTTGGTTTCATCAACCATTTCATTTAGGCCTCATACCTGTTCACGCAGAAGATCCCAACAATTGCGTAAGCAAGCGCAAAATTTAAGTTTATTGGCAGGATATGTGGCCGACTTGCAAGTTATTGCTCTAGAAGTCGTGTTTCTCTGTCGCTTGGTAATACTGCCGAGGAAAACTCATGCTAGTCGTCTTTACCACCTTTGCAAAAGACTGATGACTTGTTTCATAATGCTAAAAAGGAAGCTGATATAGGAAGTATCTTTGCCTCAAACTTTAGCGTGGCGCTGTTAGATCATGCCGGAAATTTCCACAACACAGCGGGATGTCAGGAGGGCGTTTCTTTCTCTAGACGTGGGCCGGGTGGTATGCCAGCAGTGGACCTAAGTTATGTCCTGTACTCATGCACTTCTTCGCGCTTTACTACCACAATAGGCAATTTCCGTTTTCATGGAAGTTTGCAAATGTGCATCTTAAAAGGACGATAGAATAGATCCATCTAATTACTGGCCATTCGCTATTACCTCTATCCTCTCTAAGGTGCCAGAGCGTGTAAATAACACTTACTGTATTTCACAGTGACCTAATGTCTTTCACACAATAATGGGCACTAGCCCAAGAGAGTCAAGGAGAGGCATTGGCGTGTAACCTAGACATAGCGAAAGCGTTTAATTTGGTCTGGCACCGGGGTCTCCTATCGAAGTTGCCATCGTTTTTGCCCGAGGGTTTGTGTTAATAGGTGGCTAGGTTTCTGTCCGGCAGACGCATGCGAGTTGACGATAGTTGCTCTGATAGCATGAACATTAACGCTGGTGTCCCGTAAAGCTCTGTCCTACGTTGTTGTTTCTGTTGCATATCAATCACATGTTTACATGCATTATACATATACATACACACATACATTGATAAGCAGACGACTGTGCCGGAAATGCTTATTACAAAGGCCGTGCAAACCCCTGTTCCGTTGTGGAAGAAAAGCGCGGAGAACTCGGGTATTAATCCGAGGCCACTCTGTCCAAGGTTTCCGACTGGGGACGGGAAAACTTAGTTAGATTCGATCTAACGAAGATATAAGTTTTCGCATCCACTGCTTAAACAAAAATCACATTCTCTGATCTGACCTCTGGGCTAATGTTGCTACTTTAAGTTACAAGATCACATGGAATACTACTGTCATCTCTTGGCAGGACTGTCAACAATTTGACCATGTTAAGGTACCTTAATCCTTCTCCAAAATACCCCCATTCTAAATTACATCAAAAGCGGCTCAGAGATTCAACCAAATTTTTATTTACCTTGTCTACGCTAATGCGACTCTCATTTGCCACTTTTTCTAAGTGGCATGTTCCTCCCTTTCCCCTTATCAATAATTATTTATGGATTTAATTAAAAAACCCGGCAAAGTGCGAGTTGTACCACCATTTAAGTAATTAACAAACACAAACAAAAAAAAGTGTGCCGCTAACGGTCACCCATCCAAGTAAGTACTGACCAAGCCCGACGTTGCTTAACTTTGAATATCGTTTCCAACAAACAAATGTGTTACTGTTTCTCTTAATGATAAGCTAGATGGCGCTTATATGGCGATTATTTTTATATTTTTCAATGAAGCCTCCACCTCCACTACATAGTATAAAACAAAGTCGCCTCCCGCCGTCTGTCCCTATGTATGCTTAGATCTTTCAAACTACGCAACAGATTTTGATGCAGTTTTTTATCGATAGAGTGATTCAAGAGGAAGGTTTATATGTTTAATACATGCATAAAATAGTAGAGAAACACTGATAATTTTAGAGGTTTCTAAATGATGTCGTAAATAAACATATTTTTTTGCGCTTACATTGCAAACGCTGGCTGAACCCTATGAGATATATCAAAATAATGTACTACAGTATTGTACACCATAAAAAGGTCTACAAAAAAGTCCGCGATGGGATAACCCACAATAACCATTTTTTATCCTTTACTTTTTACGAGAAAGATTGGCTTATTTACTAAGCTATTTTAAGCAATACAGCATCAATCCTTAATCAATTAATAACCTTTAATACATTGTACATTTAATATAAATCAATATGGCTCTTTATAGCATGTAATTTAAATGAATTTCTCCGACGATATCACAGATTTAAAATGCAGGGACAGCGGTTCGGTCCGCCGCGCTGTCATATGTAGGTACACTATAGAATGGCAGAAACGTGGTTTGCCACATGTACATCTGCTGGTGTGGTTAGTAAACAAAATTAGATCAAATCAAATTGACAGTGTTATTTCAGCTGAATTACCGGTTAAAGAAGAAAATCCTGTCCTGTTCGAAATATCTGTTGGTGACAGCACAAGGAGATAATAAAGAACTTAATTTTTTCAAACATTGATGCGCCGACGCATATATACTACTCGGTCGATACTGTACTCGATTTGAAAGAAGCTGTTAATTTTTCTACAGAATTTCTTGATTTTTTGTCTGGTTGTCCTGTTATTTTATTAAGAAATCTGAATCCACCTAAACTTTGCAATGGCACGCGTTTGCTGGTAAAATCTCTAAAAACATTCATAGTATAGATGTATTGATTCCCCGAATTCCTCTGTTACCATCGGATTTGCCGTTCCAAATTAAACACCTACAATTTCCAGTAAAGATATGTTTTGCAATGACCATTAATAAATCGCAGGTCAAACTTTCAACGTTGCAGGCTAAGATTTGAGCGTTGAGTGTTTTTCACACGGCCAATTATATGTAGCTCTTTCAAGAGTAACCTCTAAAGAAAACATATTTGTATTGTCTAATGACAAAAAAGCTGTGAACGTTGTATATAAAGACTTTCTGTAGTATATTTAGTATCAGCATTGGACCCGTGCGAAGTCGGGGCGGATCGCTAGTGTAAAATAAAGAGAAGTTTTGCGTATATATACTTATGGAAAATCAATTTTGTTTTGTAGTGTTACAGAATTCTGATAAATAAAATTACTTTACTAGTGTAAACAGAAGATTGATTGATGTACATTTTATTTATAATTGAATGTACGGAGAAATTGAAGTCAACAATAATCACTGTAATTTCACATTGAAGAAATAATTGTATCTTTACGCTACATATCATTATGCTGTAAAAAACATAAAACACGAAGCTATAATATTTATTAATATAAATTCTAAAAAGACATATTACGATATATTTTCTATAATAATCTATGAATGAACACACACGCAGCGCAGCTATAAATATATCAAATCAAACAATATTTATTCAAATAGGTTTAAATAGGTCAATGTAATGTAAACAATGTTAATTTCTGTCAAAAAGAGCTGGCAAGAAGTTCTATTTAAAGTAATAATATAACTACTAGATATTAATACTTAATAGACCAATACATGTCAGGAAGAGTCATATTCTTATTTTATTCGTATTCTTAGTTTATCATTGCCTAAAAACACGAATAAAACGACGTTTTCTAAAAATGAAACCTAGCTAGATCGATTTATCGCTCCCGAAACCACCATCATACTAAATTTCATAAAAATCGTTGGAGCCGTTTCCGAGATTCAGATTATATAAATATATACATACATATATACAAGAATTGCTCGTTTAAAGGTATTAGATATACACACATATTACATATTGTATAAACTTATATTTGTTTTCTTATCAGCCTAGTGATGCTGGAAATCCATAAACACCGGTTCGTGTAGAATCATAGCATGTCGCTTTCAACTCAGAAGCATGCGATGCAATGCGGGTCTTGCGCCCACCCATCCGTGGTGATTTCTTCTGTTGATCAGTTCCATGATGACTACAATCAAACACTGTAGCATTCCGGGAGCTGCTTTTTTTAATTTCTATTTTTCCATTTCACATAGCACATACGCACTACGTAGCATTTTGTCATTTTGGCTGGCAAAAGTCTGGCTCGTGCACCAAGGGGTTTCGTACAAAGATTGTTAAGATCAAGTCATGAGATCAAGTCTCTTAGGTTTATGCCTAATTATCAGTTGTTGGATTATTACTATATATGTGTAATATAACATCTTACTTCTTACCGAATTTCATGGTTTAGGTCAACGGAAAGTACCCCGTAGGTTTTGATTTATTTATGTCAATATGCGACAAAAATTGCCGTATTTTGGGCATATTTTTTATTGTATTGACTTATAAGCTTGATATTTTTACAACTATAAGTGAGCGTTGTATTTATGATATCTCCACGCGTTATTGAGTAAAAGGGTCTTGACAGAGAGGCAGAAAAACTATTTTAAATGTGTTATACCTACAAATTAAAGATTTTCGGTTTTTTTCTCTATAGGTATTTGTAATATAAGACCTTGCTTCGTGTCAAATTTCATGAATCTAGGTCAACGGGAAGTACCCCATAGCGTTTGATTTAGGTATTTGCCAATGCCAGAATATGTGACACAAATAGCCGTAATTTGGCCAAAATAATAATAATATAACAATAATAATTTGGTTTAATTGCGTTGACTTAGATGCTTAATTTATTTACCGCTTCAAAAGAAAACTTGATACCTTCACACGGTCTCGAGAATGGTCTTGATAGACAGACGGACAACAAAGTGATCCTATTTGGGTTCCTTTTTCCCTTTTGAGTAACGGAACCCTAAAAATGGACGCAAAAGTGTGACAGAAACGAAGCAAAACTGATGTCTCTTGTTTCTTTCTAACCTGTTTTAATAAACATTAACAAACCAAATGGCGGCGGATAATACAAAGAGAAAAGAGACCACAAGTCTAAAAGATTGTCAATTTTGTGAGGCTATCACACATTCAATAGATTAGATTACGGAACTCGAAGCCTAGGTATGGTAAAAAGTAATGACTTGAGAACCTCCTTTTGTTTTTCATCGTTGAATAGGGATGTAACTGGCATAAAAAGACTTATTAAATGTAGTATGTTTTTTTTATGTATCTTATAAATTTTTGAAATAATTCGGTAAATGATACTGAATAATTGACACCAAAGTTACGTCCCTTAATTTGATACCCCAATCGGGCATATATTCTTATCTACCTTAGAGTTTTCATTCCACTTGCACCCCATATCTCCGTACTCCCTCGACCGAACTTGCTCAAGTTCGAAACAAAAATTCTATTATCCTTAACTATTTGTGTAGGGTAGACCGACGCGAATCAGATTAGTGGGTGAATCGGATCATAAAAAGAAATTCGTTAATATTTTCAAAACGCGTGAAACGGAATGCTAGCAAATGACTTCCACCGCGCACCTACCACCATCGGCGGTGTTTTGATGTGTCACAAATAATGTACTGATTTGGGAGGGGAAAATAGACCCGTTTATATGTGATTTATGTGCTACAGATCAAAATTGATGTTATTAATCATTATTAAAATATTGTCAATGATTCCAAAGTTTATAGCATTAATTGAAATTTAATTTCGTTATATGTCTTGTATGATCCCATTCGCCCCGAGAATTGGGGCGATTCGGATATTTCTGTCTTTCATGTTTTTTGATATTATTTTGAAGAATTTATAAACAATTTAAGTTTGAAAACGTATATTGCGTAGTTGGATAGTAAATGATTACCATTTTGTCAAAAAAAGTAACATTTATTACACTTTAGTATGATTTTCATGTTCTCAAATAATAATTGATCCGATTCGCCTCGGTCTACCCTACCGAAAATCATGAAGATCAAAGCAATGGTAATAAAGTTATCGTCGAACGAACATACAAAGTTATAAAGATACAAATGCATCTTTCTGTTTCAGCGTTTCAATTCAATTCAATTCAACATTTCGGTACCGTGTAATTTAGTCTAGAAATAATTTTAGTAAATATGTCGTTTTTAGAGTTTCACAACCAAATGGTAAAACGGAACCCTTATAGTATCGCCATGTCTATCCGTCTGTCCGTAAGTCACATCCTAATAGGTAAATCGGCCATCTTCGCATCGATTCTGATAAAAATTATAGGAAGGTGTCTTATGTGAACCGCTCTTATAGTTAAGTAATGCATCACACACACTATCGTTGGATAGTAGTTTTAACTGACTATTTCCCGAAAATGTATATTTACCAAGTGATGCGCTTCCAAAGTCGAAAAAAAGTCTCTCTTTTAAACCGTGAATTCTCAAAATTTGAAATAATAAGTACCTATAACAGGGGTTTGTAAGTAAATTCAACCGAAATTGTTTGGACCGAAATAGCTTCACAAATATGTAGGTTGCACATTATAGCTTATAACTTTACAGTATCACTGGTAATCTTTCAATTGGGATAACATGGCCTTAAGTAAATAATACCAATTGCTACCCACTAATGGTTAAGGCAATAGGTATATATATTATATATATTCGTCTGGTTCGAATTGAGTTATTAAAAGCCTTAATGTTAATTTATGTGCCTACCGGTATATACTGACATATTTTGTTGTAGCTGCATGTTGCTAATTTTATTATTAAGGCATTTTTAAAAATTGTTTGATCATAACAGTTTTAGTACAATACTAGCTTTTTTCAGCAATTACGTTTACTTAGATTTAGACTCGTTTAGGAAATCCTAAGAAATGATTTTATTTCATAAATACGCACCCTCAAATCTAAATCTTATACTTTGACATATTTTGTTAACATGCTACATTGTTAATTTTATTATCAAGAAATTTTTAATATTTGGTTAATCTGAACAGTTTTAGTAAAATACTAGCTTTTTCAGTGATTTTGTTTACTTAGATTTTAAATCATTTAGGCCAGAGGCTTCCAGACTATTTTTCTCAAAGACCACTCTAAAAATTTTACTGATTCTGATGGACCCCCTGCAGCTACTTTCCTACCATATTCCCAAAACTCGACAAAAATGTGAAGATTAGATCTAACTATGGAAATTTGCTCTATATCTTAATATGGAATATGCAAGTTTTTACAAGTAACGGTCGCTGAGCTTCTTAAAATATTATTTGCCTACATTGATAGGTAAAGTCTAGCCTACATTTTAGTTCTTCACTATCGAAATCAGATAAATTTTCGTGGAAGCCCGCTTACGAATTGTGAACGATTTTTTTGTGTCGCCGTGGACCACTTTGAGAACTTCTAGTTTAGGCAATCCTAAGATTATTTTATTTTATTTCTATGCACCCTATTTTAAATCTTATACTTTGACATATTTTGTTGTAGCATGCTGTTCATTTTATTATCAAGGCAGTTTTAATGTTTGTTTATTGTAAACAATTTAAGTAAAATACTAGTTTTTTTCAGCGATTTTGTTTACGTAGA
This sequence comes from Apoda limacodes, assembly GCA_946406115.1. Lineage (NCBI taxonomy): Eukaryota > Metazoa > Arthropoda > Insecta > Lepidoptera > Limacodidae > Apoda > Apoda limacodes. The sequence continues at coordinate 19,079,915 of OX291553.1, forward strand.
TTTGTGCTCGTTTAGACAATCCTTATAAATGATTTTATTTCTATGCACCCTGATATTTTAAATCTTGTACTTTGACATGTTTTTTTGTAGCATGTTGTTGATTTTATTGTCAAAGAATTTTGAATATTTGTTTTATCTTAATAGTTTTAGTAAAATACTACCCTTTTCAGCAATTTTGTTTACTTAGATTTAGTCTCGTTAAGGCAATCTTAAAAAATCTAAAATCTAAAAATGACAAAAAAAGATTTTATTTATTTTTATGATCCCTGATAATTAAAACCCACCTTTTAAAAAGGTTGTTATACTTTAAAAAAATAGGATTTTTGGTATGATAAGTATATGTACGCAATATGTATTCAGAATTTATTTCGGGCTTTAGTTAGATGTTACTGACTAGAATAAAAACTACTAGGATTAACAAATATAATTTTCTTTTTTCTTCTTTTTTAACAAATTTGATAATGTGTCTTCCTGTAGGTCGATGAGACTTTTAAATGGTCCATCCATGCGATTGCGGACTCGGATTTTACCCTCCTTAACGGGAAGGATTGAAAGAAGAGTGGACGCAATATTTCGTCCTTATTTATTTGGGGTAATTTATATAGAGTATACTGGTCAATATTATATAGTTCAATAATTTCACCTGAAGTCGTTCCCGGCTATTTGATGTAATACGATATCATAACAGGTTTTATATAAAGTACGCTATGTTTTCACCATGCCTTAAATTATTGACTATATCTTAACACATTCTTTATATATTATGTATGTAATAAACGTTATTTATGTATAATAAACAACCGAGCGTATTAATATTTCGTATAGGAAGATTTAAAACTTAAACATTGGCAGATAAATAAGTTTTTTAGTTTCTTCGAAAATAAACCTTTTATTTTATTTTCAGAGTGGGGCGTCCATAGCGAGCCGGGCGAGGCAAGCGAGCCGGAGGCCGGTCGCATGCGTCCTGAGGACTACCGCCTTGTGTTCCTCAGCTCGGACTCCTCGTGCCGCGAGGATACAGAAGACTCCTCATCTACAGCATCTTCAGCTGCGCCGCCCGCGCCCGACGACTGTGATTGGGATTACTTCGAGCCGGGCGCGGCGGCTGCACAACTACCACCACAACCTACAAACAAGCACACACCCCAGCTCTGCCCACGACCTTGCTCTTGCGGAGCAGAGCCTCGTATTGTCGCAGTTCCTGTTCCCGTGCCAGTCCCAATCCCAGCTGCACTCTGGCCTACACTGCTGGCTTTTCAAACCCAATTACCACCAACACCGCACTGGAACACGTATCCGGGGTTCCCACCCCTAGATGCTGCGGCTCTCGCCCGTCTCACCACGGCCGCCGCCGTCGCCGTCACCGCGGCTGCTTCTGCCACCGTTCTGCCACAAACAAAAACTCTCGAGATGACCACAGTGGAAAGGACTGATAAGGCGATTCAGTCCGAAACGTCACAAATACCGGAGCCCGTTGATAACGATAACAAAGATAACAATATCGAACGGGCAGTCGAACATGGGACGTCGGTCGGCATCAATGTGATAGCCGATCAAAAATTGATGTCAGTGTTGTCAGAAACAGTGGATAACATGCCAGAACATTTGAATGCAGAAAAAGCTTTCCCGTCTTCAAATGACTCTCGTGATTCCAGTGATTCTGAAGCGGGTACTGCACGAAGGAGTTATGACTTGACAAGCGGGGCACCAGAAGAACCAGCGACATCAGACGAGGATTCTGAAGATTCCGGGGGAGGGGGTGGTGGCCGATTTTCACGTGTATTTGTCGTAAATCCAGTGGACTCCTCATCTGATTTGGAGGATAACGCAGACAGTAGTGGCATAGATTGCGACGATTCGTACGACAAAAAATCAGATAGTTTGGAAATAATAGGTGAAGTGGATTTACAAAATGAAAATAATCTCAATCCGGAGCCGAATGAAAACGTTTCAAGGAATAATGAAAACGGTAATATAATGTTACTAAATTCTATTAATTTTAGCGAAAGTTACCCCGTGGTTTCAATAGCCCATAACAATGATATTGAATACGGAGAGGGAGGTAGCAAATCTATCGAATTTATGAGATTTTGTGATCAAAATATGCTTCAAAGTGAGATAAGCGAAAGATTTAGTAGTTTCGATGCAGCTTGTAGCAAAAATAATACTGAATTAAGTGCTGAAACTAACAAAAATATGGACATATCTCATAGTCAATCTTTATCTGAATGTAATGAATGCGACTCACCAGATAACTGTTCTGATATCGACAGCGACATGAAAGTAAAAGTTTCTGTAGAATTGCCTTATTTGACGCGTAATAATAAACAAACGTCTAATGAAATTCTGTGCGACACTATGACGAAATTGTCACCTTCGCCAGAGCCGGAACAAAGTAGTTCAAGTTTTCCGGTGACTGAAAAAATAGACCTGTTTAAAGGCATAGAACGCACGCTCAGTGAACTATTGAAGAAAGAATTAATGGAGGAACAAGAGGCGGAGAAAATGCAACCGGTTTGCTCGGAGGCAGCGGGGGGCGCTAGCGCACCTGCCGTAGTGTGCCGCTCGCGTACGGCCGGGGCGGACGGCTCCGCGCGCTTCACCAGCCGCGTTATGATAACGCACGACCACGTCTCCGTCGTCACGTCGGATACGACGCGCCTCATGCAGGACGTTACAGTGCATCATACTAACTCGCAAAACGAATCGGAACCCAACCGTGCCGTACTAGCAAACGATACAGTCGAACGAATAACCGACGACGAAACGCCTCAGCCTTCAGGTGGAGTGACTGTTGTAAGCAATGCCAACACTCTCTCAGCTGTCGTGTGCCTCGAAGAGGGGCTCGCTGACGACGATTCTTGGGTCGAGGACGTCAGTCACGATGATGGCGAGGTTACCTCACCTTCGGATTCAGATTCAGGAGATGAAGCATCGTTATCAAACAGAGGTGAAGAATTCGCTTATTGCCGGCGTTCCTTGGATTTCACTTTGCATACCATAGTCGAAGAAAGTTGCGAAGAAAGTGAAACTGAACATACCACAAAAAAAGCACGACCGATATCTGCGACGGAATTAGAAAAATATTTTTTTTTCGGCTTAGGTGATGGAAAAAATATTCGTGATGATGACGAACCTGCATCAGAAACTTCTAGTGTTTGTAGTGAAGGTGCTGAATCTATTATTGACAATGAAGAACCAGAAAGAACTGGTGATAGTGACGATTTGGTGTCATCACGTCTGGAAAAATATTTTCTTTCTGGATTTATGGGATTCAACCAAGAAAGGCGAGACTCAGACGGATCAGGTAGTGTCGGCAGTGACAGTGAAGGTAAACAAAGCCCTGAACAGAGGCGGAAACGGTTATTTCGTTCCCGCGGTACCCCTAGGTCTCATTCTTCATCTCTGGATAACTTATTAACTGGGGAAGAGCCCTCACAAGATGCTCAGGAAGTCTCAGATGGTTCTAGTACTGAAACTGAAGAACGTCATGAGTCTTCTGAACGCCTTGATGTACAAGGTGATTTTAAAAGAAAAAAACAAAGCAAAAAATCTCGTGGCTCGCCAGCAGATGAACGTCGTCTATCAACCGAATATACTGAGGAAAACCGAGATGACACCAGATCTGTATCGGAAGGTGAAGAGGGAAGAACAACTCCTCGACCAGAATTTCCACTCCTTGGATCTGAACTTTCTGAATCAAAAAAACAAACAAGTAGAGATAGTGGTTTTGTAGGCAGCTGTGACGATTTATTAAGAAATGGAGATTCTAGTTCAGAATTTACTAGATCGTATGAACCTAAGACAGAGCTCGAAGAAATTACTGAAGAAATAAGGCCTGACACAGAAGAACGTGTAGAAGGTCCTCCTTCATCCCGTCCACCGCCAAGTCCATTAGCACGTAAGGATAGTTTTAATAATTGGTCATCAGATGAAGAAACGAATCTTATGATGACAAAAATGCGTCAATTTTTTAAACAATTGATTAATTCGAATGTCCGGACATCTACCCCGGCGACAACAAATCCAGAGAGTCCACGCCCACCAAAACCACCGCAACTTTTATATTTTGAAAACGAATTAACACGATTAATGAAAACAGTTCCCGGCATCAGAGATGAAGAAGTAAAAGAAATAGTGGAATATTTATCAAGTGAAGACACGTGGAGCGATTCATACGATTCATCCGATTACGCGGGCTCTGACATGGAAGGTGGAGTAGCTACCAGGTCAGCTTTAAGAAAACAGATATCTGAAAGTTGTCGTGAGATAATTGATGAATTTGATCGAGGTCATGGTGACGCAGGCTCCTTAGAACGTGACGCAGCTGGCGCCTATCGAAAGTTAGCAGCAACGTTAGGCCGGGCAGGAGAAGGGTCGCCTCCACTTTTCGGAAAGGTCATGAGGCATATAGGCGGTAGACTAGTGGCTTTGATGCATGAAGTGTCAGCAGGTGCTTCACCCAGTACAGACGAGGATAGTGCATCAGAACCTGGAGCATTAGCGCGGAGTCGATCTCATGATATTTTGGAAGCGACGGCCAGTAGAGGAAGTGTTGCGAGTGATAGTGAAAGGTTTTCGTGGCGTGGTAGTTTTGAGTCAGCATTGCTGGCTGCCGACTCCCGAGGGACATTGGGAGGACCAGGATGCGAGGCTAGACGTTCACCAGCTGGAGCAGAACTTGCGGCTCAAAAGTCTCACTCGAGAAGCTGTGGAGCCATCAGTGGCAGCGAAGACAGGCTTTGGCGAGGAAGACGGCGGGCCTCCGCGCCTGACGCTGAGGTGAGCAATATTTTTATTTTAATATTCTTTCACTATATTAATTGACAGTAGGTATAACTACCGAATTCAATTTAATTGCACATTATTGACATTATAAATATTGAGATAGTGGAAAATAAAAAACCAACACAAAGAAACACAAGTCAAACACCTGTTTTTATTCTTAGAAAGTGCATGACTTATTTTATTTAACCAATTCCTTAAAGTTTTTCTTATTCTCACGCTAAAAATACCAACAGTAGCGTAAAGTCAAGGTCAACGTGCCATTTATTAGTGGGAGCAAAAGGTTTAAGTTGTATTAATAACGTGTTTTCATATAACCATAGATGTGAGACAACATGGAAAAGTGGTTATTCAGGTGTTTTCTATCTTAGCAAGTTTTAACTGAATGATATGTCGTAACTTCTCGAAGCTTTTTCGAAATATAATCGTTCGTATTTGAAAGATAAGATTGTATCGTTTGTTGATTGCAACGAAAGATAAGATCTCGAACGAAATAAGTCAAAATTCCGTGCACCTAAGTTTTTTTACTATGTTTTGTTATGCACATAAAATAAGTGTAATAAGGGTTTAATGAATTTAATATTGCTATTTTTTGGCAGGTACTTTTTTTAAATAAAATATTTAAATATTGAAAGTCTACTGACATAACATATAACACGCTCGAATAGACGCTTAGTTATATAAATTAAATATTTAATTTAAATAGCAATATATCTCGGTAACCTACATCCATCTGAAGAACTAAAGTTAGTACATCTTACAGTAAAACAATATTTTTTTAAATCACCTAGTCTAAATACCGTTCCGTAGAGTAACATAAATACAAGAAATCAAACTCACATTCGTTGTATAATTACATTATAATCCATACTAATATTATAAATGCGATAATAACTCTGTCTGTCTGTTACCTCTACACGCTTAAACCGCTGTACCGATTAAGATGAAATTTGGCATGGAAATAGGTTGAGTGCCGAGGAAGGACATAGGCTTTTTGAAAACGTCAAGTGTCGGTCGGTTTCTTTTCTATAATTGAGGAGTTGCCTTTGAAATCCTACACCGATAACTGAATTTAGGGCGGGCGGAGCCGCTGGCAAAATGTAGTAGAATATATTATTGCACAGCAACAGTCAAAAACGTGTTTATGTAAATATTGTGTTGACTTGGTAGGTTATTTTTTTTTTTGCTATTTGTTAATATTCTACTCTTCATTATATACGTTTTTTTAGTTTCAAGTTCTAAGCCAGTTTAGAAAACTAAAGTAAGAAGGGCAGGGCAATTGGTTTTGCGTTAGATTTTGCTAAGTCATTTCTCTATTGACTAAACCCCGACCTCTGCGTTTATTTAGAGTCTAAATTTTAGACTATTTAGAAATATTGCGTAAATTTTGGGATAAAAAAGTTCACCTACTTATATGAAAACCATCATAAGAATTTTATGCAACTATAGGTATCAATTCTCCAGCTATACTATAACATATGTTTTGTTAACACTAGCTAGCTAGTACTAGCTTTTGCCCGCGGTTGCACCGTTTTATTTAAATTTTAGACTGGCACAATAAAAAGAATGCACAATTAAATTAAATTAAAAAGTAAAAAAAGGAAATCGACAACGTCGTTTGAGAAAAGCACTATACAAGCCTTGGCCACAACTCAGCATAACCGGACTCTGATCAAACCCTGTTTTGGGTGCGGAACCCTAAAAAGTCTGCGGTCACTTAATGTTGTACAAAAAATGGCCTAGAATAATGAAATTTGGCAAGACGCAAGATTTAACATCACAAATATAGGAAAAAATCCAGAAATGAACCTTTGAGACTTGATCTCATTATCGAAGAACTATATATTATAATAAGTTTGTACACAACCCTCGGTCCTTGAGCCAGACTCGCACTTGGCCGTATTTTTACAATGATATTATTTTAAAACCAAGTGACATATTTATAGAAAAGAAACAATTAAAATTTTAACGCGACCATATTTAACAATATGGTCGCGGTTGGTAAACGTATTGTTTACCTGGATAAAGTAAATACCCAGTCAAAAAGCGTCGTAGATCTCGTCAATCGTATAATATTAAATTTGTGATATCTTCTTATGTATTCATTAGAACAGGGTATTCATATTGATTAAGGTTACTAACATATTAAAGAAGATAAGGATCAATAGTCAATACTATAATGATTAAAATAGCTTCCATAATAACATAAACTTTTCGTCACACTTTTCAAAGGATAATAATGGTTATTGTGAGTAAACCTTAGGAGATAAATAAATGCAATCAGTGACTTTTTTGTAGGCCGTATCAAGACCTACATTTTTGTAGTACATTATTATAGTAGTATAGTATTTTGATTATATCTTAAGGTTTAGCCCGCGCACGCTATGTAAAGCTCCGAGTCGGCATGTTTTTCCGACATTTTGGAACTAATTGACACAAAACAATTTTAAACTATACGTATAAACCTCCCTCTTAAATTACTCTTTCCATTGATAAAAACCACATCGAAACCCGTTATGTAGTTTATAAGATCTAAGCGTACATGTGGAAGCGATTTTTTTTATACTATGTATTGTTTATCTTTATTGTTTATTGTTTGGACATAAAAATTACAAAAGGCATCACAACAATAGTAAAGAAAAATGTACATATTGAATATGCACATAATAAATGAACTTCTTCCTCTTGAAGTCGGATGCCAAAATATAATTGTCTTGTATCTTTGCTGCAAACTTAGCATCCCACTTTAAGAAGCGTGTAACCTGCTGCGATCAGCACGATGTAATCTGTAATTAAGTATTTTTGTTCTACGTAGTCTGAAGAAGAACAACGGTCGGGCTCCTTGCCTCGTCTGCCATCAGTGGCCGGCGGGAACGCTGCACCAGCGGCGCCGGTAAAGTCGGCTCGGTACCGGGCACCTGGGTTCCGGACGGCTACGCGGGCGGCGTCAGCGCCGGGCCTACACGCACCGCGCCGGCGCCGCCCGCCGCCTGCGCCACATCAGCCGCCACCCGCCGCTCCAGCTTCAGCACCAAGTTTACAGGGTAAGTTACCTCATCTAGTTTTACATTAATTGTAGTAAAAATTTGGCCTATACACTTATTGTTGTCAGTAGGTACAACATTGCCCTTTCCGGCTAAGAAAGAAGCCAAGTTAAGAGACAGACTATTTCTTTACCTAATTTTTCTTATTCCCAATGGTGACTTTTATGTTTAAATGGTATGCTTTTAGGCTGAATAATTTAATACTGCATGTTTTATTATAATTAATATTGGCCATTGAAATAAATCGGCCAAGTGCGAGTCGGACTCGCGCACGAAGGGTTCCGTATAAGCTCCCTTAAATATTTATTTTATTCTGTTTTTTAGTTTTTGTTGTTATAGCAGTGACAAAAGAGAGATATTCTTTTATTTTCTAAATTACCGCCAGTATTGGCTAGTAAGTTATCCACTTGGCTGGTAGATAATTCCGAATGGCATCAAGTCCGCCGCTGTCCACATCTGTTTGTTTAGTAAATTTGAATAAATAAATAGAAAAAGTAACACAAATTTCATCAACGTTGCTGTATTTAAATTAAAATGAGGGCTATTCAACTGAATCCTTCACTTGCAAACCAGTGATGTCTCAATTATCTTTAAAATCCAATTAATTACAACCGCAATTTACCTGTCAATAACTTAGTGTTCCTAATGTAACAATCAAAAACAATTGCTGACTACCCTAATCAATTAACCAATTTCATTCTGTAAACGATTCTGATAAGTAATTAATTGAAGATACTTAATTGGTATCTACGTAATCATAAGGAAGACAAGTTAATGTTGGTGAAAATGTGTCAATTTGTATAAATTTCGTAAAATGTAAGCAGATACAGCATAGAAATAAACATCTAAATATTCATATTAAATTATTTAACTTGACAGCCGTTTATTATATTTATTTAATAACAATAAAAAATAAAATCTGCTAAACCAAAGTTAAGAAAACTTAGCAAATGTTTATCTTTTAAAGTTTTTTTTTTAAACCACTAAGGTGGCAAACAAATTTACTAAGTTACGACATAAGTTCAGCTATCCTAAATTTTCACACTAAATTACAATGATATTATAACTGAAATAAACTCCTGTCTAAACAGAACTTCGTGCAATTTGGCAGAGTAATTTATGTGCTTATACAATTTCGAGGTGCAAGAAAGGAATAGATTTCCTTATTTAATTATTATTATTATTTAATTGTATGAAATTTATTAATATAAAGAAAGCCCTGTGACGATAGTTTTGTCATAATAACCTCGTAGAAAAGAACTATAATAGAATATGTGTATGTATATTTAAAAACTATTGAAATTGTTTTTTCCTGATACAAAAAAAAAATAACTGAACCCAATTTTTCTTGCTTCTCATATTTTGTAAATACATTTCTTTCCCAATAAATAAGAAAACTATGATTCACATTTAAAAATTGCTGCTAAGTTTTAGAAATATCCCTATTGTTTATAATTTTATTTACAAGACGGGTAAGAAAAAAAGAGTAGGTATACTAAGAACTACGCCCTTAAATATTATTATTGAAATATTTATTGTTGACACAACCTTTTTATATGATGATGACATGTTTTCACCACTATAAGTGTCAGTGCCGCCCAACACAATATTCATAAACATGATTTATTATTTCATTCAAACGTACACACTTACGAAATTCTGTATTGGTTGCTCGCTGAGTACTTAGTATTGGACAATAGAAAACAAATGGCTGTGTATTAAACAAAAGTATAGCGCAATATTTCCATGTCGCGTGCTGTGCAGTTAAAGCAACATTGTCATGACAAACTTATCTTTGTCATCGACAGAGTCAAATTTGTTCTTATTCAGCTTATGACAAGGTACCTTAAGATTGAAGTAATAGTTTGACGCCAAGTCTGTTTACGCAGCATTGCTAAGGAGGTCAACCTACCTCCTGCTTTTCTTACTATAACAGATGGTCGGCTCATTTTACATTTTTTACAGTTAAATGTTTTTATTCTAGGTCTTTATTAAAGTAGGCTTATGTGACGGAATACGTAAATGAAAGTCAAACACAACGGATATTAATATTATAGTCAATTAATGAAACTTTGTATTTTATATATTATTTCAAAATGGCTTTGTATCACTATTTGTATAATTATAATAAATCTCTTATGGGGACCCTGGCGCTGACTCACCTCCCGGTTCGAGGCTCACGTCGATCGGAGGGATGACCCCAAGAGCAACAACCCAAACCAAGCCCGCTGGGAGCCCTTGAGCGTTAGGCGCTACATGGGCTGGGACTCCTTGAGACTCTCGCCCCAAAAGTCCGATGAAGCAGTAATGGCTGCAACAGCCACACTGTACTATTCATACAGAAAAAAAACTCGTATGGCCTTACCATCCTGTGTAACGTCAAGTGTAGTAGAAGACCGTAATTTTGGTATCCCAGTTTAGTTGAGCCGTCAGCCTAAGGTTTATTTTAAATCAGTCATAATTACTAACTTAACCCGTCCTTATCGACTTAAGAGGTATAAATACACTAAAATAAACTAAGAAGTAAGTAAAATAGTTTCAAACACTCTAACGGGTAATTATTTATAAATATCATTAGACCCATATCGATGTAAGACTAAAAACCATTGTCAGAAAATGTCAAACGAATTTCGTAAACTAAGTCAAACGACCGCAAAGTACTCGCAGACGGGTATTTACAGTCACCCAGTAATCGGGAACATATATTTTTTGACATGTGCGGCCGGATTGTAGGATTATTGGAGTAATGGACTAAAAATGTTTTATCGGCTCTGGTCACACAGTAACGACACCAGGGAGCATATTGGGAACAGTTTCGAGCGCGCTAGACTCTGGAATTTGAGAGAAATATGTATGCAAGTAGGTTAAAGCACTTGAGATCCGTGAAAGTACTACTACTAAGGAGACAGAGGCTTGACTGCTTTCTTTGAAACCGATTCTGAGACTAAGACTACTGGGCCATGCGTCTTCCTTTCCTATATGTATAAAAGAAGATTTGGGATGGGCCTTCGACGCCAACAGAGCGGCGTTAGGGCTAAAGAATTAGATTTGCCAGTCCATTGACAAGATTATATATAAAAAAATAATAAATAAAATCGATTATAAATACATATTTCTTATTAATAATATCAATATATATTTTAAATAGTTTTAATTAACATCAATCCCAGAAGCGCAGTGACATATTCCGACAACGCAACTGAACTACCGGAGACTGATTCAATGACTGCTTCATGTAACTACTCGGTTGTTACATAACTTTCTTACTGCCCACCTCATTTAACAGCGTTTCCTCATCGAAATATCGTTTATAAATAGAAAATTTTAGATAAGCTTTAGGTCAATAGACTCTTGTAAAGACGGAAGCGCTTGTTTAGTCCTCAGAGAGAACATCTGCACCGAATGCTACGTGATAAGGATTATCTAATATTATTTGTAATAAAATTTACTAGCGAAGATGGTTAGCTATTAATTTAAAAACTTAAGGTCAAGAGAATATATATAGGAATTTAAAAATCAAATAGGATTAACTGCAAGTTTTAATCACAAACCAATTCTTTACTCTTATGAAGAAATATGCAGAAGGTATTAATCTCGGTATTAAAATCAATATAGCCGCATCTAATAAGTTTTCTCTGCAATAACAGTCGGGTTATTGCCTTATTTTTTTTTTTTGATTTTTTATATTTAATCTTGTCAAAGCACGTTAAGTAGACCGACAAATCTAATCCTACGAGGATCTGGTTTTGATTAAGGATACCAACCAACCGCCCCTCACTTGGCGTCAGGGGCGAATCCTCAATCTTCTCTTACGAAAGGACTCTAAGATGCGCGTCACCGAAGTCTTAGTCGTAGATTCAGATTTCAGTATTGCCAGACTCGAATCGAGAGAAATAAGTACTTTTTCAGGTCTCAATAGGTAATACCTACTTGCATACATGTTTCTGTCGAATTTCAGAGTCTGGCGTAATCGAGACTGTTCCCAATAAACTCTCTGGTGTCGCTACTGTGTGACCGGAGCCAAAGAAACATTTTTACTGTGTTACTCCAAGGATTGACTATTCAAAGCCCGGTTCATACAAACTTTAATTCGATATATATGTAGGTAAGTGGTTAAATTTTGGTTTAGTGTAGGTTGGGTTATGAAATGATATATCATTTTAATTTAAACAACTTCACAAACCGAACTTGAAACAATATCGTATCTTAATTAGAACATTTTTGTGACAAGTCAAAGTTTGTATAAACCGGGCTTTGACAAGTCGGTTTCAGATTTGACGGATTTCGCCCTTTGACCATAACATATACAATATGTATTACAAACACGTTAAGCTCAATCAACATTTACACAAAGACTGCGCTTTTATTTATGTAGGTAAGTACTGGTCTAAATTAAGAAAGCAATATTTAACACCAATAAGTCGTTCTCGTAATAGTTGCTTGACACCATAATAGTCTCATTTAAAAGCATTTTTGGAAGACCGGTTATCGGACAAAGCTTCCGGTTGATTACGTCTCTGTATCACATAGTTACTACTTTAGATGGTCTTATTTTTTGCGTCAATCTTTCTGGCTTGTGGGTAATTGTATAGTAGAAACGTAAAGCAGAATTTGATAGTACTTACAAATAAGGTGGGTCTGTAAATCTGTTATAAAACTTATAAGATAAATCTGTAAATCTGTGATAGCCGGTCTGAGTACTATTTTATATACTATAGTGATAAGGATGTATAAGTAAAGAAATATTTCAAAACTAGTTACACAATGACGCACATATTACGATGACGCGTATTTTATGTCCTAAGTATGAAAATAAGTAAGTATGTATTTGGTATCGTAATCAACTCTTTGGATACACCGTTTTTGTATTTTTGCTATTAATTTTAACACGTGCAAAAGACCAAACAAAAGCAATATTGGAAACAAATGCACAGGTCTAGCAACAAAATTATATTACTTCATATTTTTTTAGCTTACGCACTAAAAAACAGCATTTTTTGTAACATGCAGTAGGTATGTATGTTAATTTTATAGCTAAAGCACTAGGAAACAGCATGTTCTAACATACAATAGGCACGTATGTTTATTTTTTAGCTAACACACTAGGAAATAGCTTGTTCTGTAACATACAATAGGTACGTATGTTTTTTTTAGCTAACGCGTGAGGTAACAAAATGTTCTGTAAGGAACAGTAGGTATGTATGCTTTTTTTTTTTAGCTAACGCACTAGGAAACAGTATATTCTGTGAAATACAGTAGGTACGTATGTTTATTTTTTAGCTAACACATTAGGAAACATGCTACAAAATCATGGTTTTCTAAATATTTGTTTTATTATATACCGTCTATTTGATTGAGATAGGTCTAGAAGATAGGATACCATCACGGCACTTATCCCCAAAGAGGTTCCGGTTTCGATTAACAAATTTTAGAGAGCCAACCAATTGTGGTTGAACTGAGTTCTTGTCCAAAATTATAATATTTTTGTGGTTGATACCGCGGACGCAGTGACCTAAATTTTTGTATAAGCATACCTGAAGGGATAGGAAAGGATATCAGATACTTTTTACCCCGATTAAGAGTTCCCACGGTACTTAATATTTAAGAACGCGAATTAAACCACGATTTACTATCTCTTCACCGTTCGTAACTTAATTTTTGGCTGAAATAAATTTTGGCTGAAGCCGCAGAGCAAGATATAAGATAATTAAAAATATGCAATCTTTTTCTTATATATCTCTCAAATAGATCATTAACAAGACCATTTACATTTTGCATCCGGAGTTAAAGATCGATGACTAATAAAGGAATACCGACAGGTTAAAAAAAATGATACTGATTCGTTAATCTTTATTGAGTAATTCTTTGTTATCGGACAGACAGACAGACAGACAGAATTACTTTTTAGCAGCAATCTCATTACTATTCATCATTTTAAGTCATTGTAATATTTATAAATCTATAAATGCGAAAGTTTGGATGGATGGATGTTTGTAACTCAATCACGCCAGAACGGCTAAACGGATCTGGATGAAATTTGGCACAGAGATTGATTTGTGTACCTGGGGACCGAGCTTTGTTCGTTTTTAACAACGCCATCTATATTGTCAAGTAGCTTTAGTGTTGCTGTGTCAGTATGATAATAGTATTTATTCTCGCCAATAGATTTCAGGAAGTCATATTTTTCAGTGATTCATTGCCTGAAAACACGGATGAAACGCAGTTTTCTAAAAATTAAACTTAGCTAGATCGATTTATCGCCCCCGAAACCCCCCGGAAACTATATTTCATGAAAATCGTTGGAGCCGTTTCCGAGATTTAAATTATATATCTATATATATATACAGATATACAAGAATTGCTCGTTTAAAGGTATTAGATATAGCACATAGGCTTTCATACCGGAAAATTCAAAAGGTCCCGCAGGAATAACTAGAACGGAATTCTAATTTGAATGAACTATGGCTTCAGCTTATGAACTTCTTTAGTATGTATAATTAAGAAGTTGCCGTACGAATCTAACGCTGATAAACCAAATTTAGCGCGGGCGATGTCGGAGTGTTTCCAACTCCTGTTTACAACTTTATGGTGTGTATGTTCAAACGCGCTAATACAACCAGTTCGCTTTTAAACATTATTTTTGCGTTAGATATATGCTGTTTTGAGGTAGGCAGGCCGTCTATTATACAATGTATGAATATATCTTCACGATTTTTATGCGCAGAAGGGATAACCAGTAGCTGTGGGGGACAGCCTCTTTTTTACTTTCGCCAAACAGTTTAGTACTGCGTGACATATGATGAGCTAACCGTCGCAACTTTGCTTCTGATAGCAGTGTATCTTAACTAAGGTCGATTACAATATCTGCTACGAAACGTTAATTAAGTACCAGTTTTAAAGTAATAAACCGGTAAAATGTAAGACCAGGAACAGAATAATGTACCCCGATTGCCAGTTTCTTATGATTTATAAAAAGTAAAAGTAACAATTTTACAACATTTACAATGTACCCACCCGCCCATGCACGGTATTTTCAGAACTTGGGTTTCACGCTGCTTTGCGCACTAGGGAAGATGAATGAATTAATGAAAATAGTGCCGGTTCTCCATATCCATGTGCAAATTGATATATTCAATCATAAATGTAATTAGAATCAGCTTTATTGATGAATTGTTTACCAACGACAACGTGTCGAAGTAGGTAGTCGTCCATGACTGTAATATTAAAATATTGACATTTGTTTAATAAGAGACGTGCCGTAAATATATAATGGATAACCTTGAAAGTTTAAATATTGTGCTATTGTTCTATATTCATCACAACTCAGATTGACTTAAATATCTTTACAGCCTTTATTATCTTTTTTATTTTAATGCCATATGTCGGTTGTTTTTATCTTACAAGTTTTTTTTTTTCCGTGAGGGCTACAAAGTCGAGGTTAAATAGATACTAGACTTAAATAATTACATTATCAATACAATGGACTAGATTTAAAGATTTCTTAATGACGGAAATCAAACCGCAGACAATTTATAGGTCACGCGTGGTTGACGGATACTTACGCCAATCTCAAGGCTGAAACATGATATTGGCTTTCTTTGGTACCTACTTACTTCCTTCATTCCTTCTTCGATGTGGAGACCAGATTTCGCATTATAGCATATCATTTCTCGATAGTCATGTGTAAATATAGTCAATTGCTTATATTTAAGTTTGGCGAAGCGCCATATACAAGTTTTATCTTAAAGGGCGGGAGATTTGGTGTGCATCCTTCAGAATTTGCGCGGAATTTGCGCGTCATGTCCTGCTTGTTTCTTCATAATTCGCTATGCATAAGCCTTCGCTGCACAATTCTAACCACGTTTCCATTAAACACTGCTAAAATATATACATCGAATCACAAAAAATGAATTTAGAAAAATAAAACAGAAAAAAACACCACTCCTTCTTAAGATGCGCGCCAAAACTCCTTGGTACCTACTTAGTTGTATTGATATGAGTGGCGTTTTGTTGACCGACATAATGTACATAATGCGCTTGATGTCTATAATCCTACCTAAGAGAATGAACCAAGATTTGTACTGTGTTATACAGAATTTATGACTTTTAACTTGGTAAGATTATGACATTAAACGCATTGAAGCAGTGAACAGAACGCACCTCTCAGCGGTTGCTTCTTCTCGTATTAAACTTTGGGTGAAAGTGTGTAAATTAACTGAAACACTGCAACATATTTTGTTCATAACAATTTTTGTTACAATTATTTGCAGTATGGATTTCTTTATTGCATTATCGAAAACCTATGCAGGACATTACATTCGACACGTGCACGGTGGTATGCGTAAAAAATTTTTTTTTTCAACCTCATATTTTAAGTACTATGTAGTACACTAGTTATTTGTATTTATCAACTTAAAATTCAAGTATAAAATGATATTTATATGATTTTATAGAAATAGCGCAGAAATTTTGTATAAAAATGCATTACATCCCAGGTTTCCTATGCAGACATGTTGAGTCTCGCAGTATATAGTTGAGAGAACCCACTTAGACTGACTTCTTGTTTTAGGTGCTCGTGTTTTTTGGAGAACTTTTAAGCTCTAGGTGAAACAATCTTCTATTTCATCCCTCTATGTGTTAACTACCCTATATTTTAATTCAGGACCCCTAAAGTCTACTAACCACGTCTTTTTCCAAACGATTGGTTCGTATACACGAGCGATTAAGCTATTCTAGTAAATATAGATAGATAGATTGTAGGAAATGTTTTGCCGATTCTTATAATTACATCAATTTCTAATAAATTTCCCGACCTAAAGAAACTGAAGTCGCTTGGAAGCCATTGTTTGTTATTGCGGCCGCCTTAATTAGTTTTTGCGAACATGTGAACTCAAAATTAAATCAATAGCATTTGCTACTAACTCACTACTAGCTTTTGCTAGCCTGAGTATACTAATGAAGTAGTTACTGTTTTTTTTTCAGCATCAAATTAATAATATTACGTAGAATTAAATTTATTTATAACCAGCGATTATTAACATTTCCAGGCGTTTTTATTCGCGAAAGTCGTTTTGTTTAAAAACTTTGCCCACGTGATATTTTATACGGTTTTGCTTTTCTATCCATTCGTCGTGTGATTACTTTAAGACCTAATTTGAATCTAAAGAAGGGGCTAAAAAACCATTTTTTCTTAATTTAACATTCTTGTTCTACTAACATTATTGAAAAAGACTGTTTCATTATAATGTTATAATCTTTTAGTATCTACTTACGAGGGCAGTAGGACCGTTGAACTCCTATATAAAATTAAGTCAAGGTCAACAGCGTAATCTGCAGCCTTAAACAATAATTTTATAAGAATTGACTAAGCAACAAGTACAATAGAAAGCCTTATCACATTGTATTGGCCAATAAGAAAACTATTGTTATCAAAGTGTCAAAAGTTAAAGCAAAATTGGTCACATCACGTTTCTGATTACAAAATAAATTCAATCGAAATACCAACAGTCACGAAAAAATTTAATTTTCATTTGTAATGAACTGTAAGGCTTGGACCTAATGATGTTTGTCTAGATGTTACCAGCAACTTCGCCAGGGCTAAAACATTGTAACTCTGAGCTAGTTAAAGCTACAATCGGTGAGGTAACTTTGAAAACGTGCGCTTGCGATGATGCGCTTTATTATAACTATACGTCGTTAATTTTTTATCAGAGGCCTTATGCTATATCACGACTTAATATTTGTTAAAAATTATATAGGTATATATACTATACTAACTTATAGTACCTATATAAGTAGAGCTGGTCTTTTTACAAATTATGGGTTATATTTGGTATGTACTAAGTGTTGTTTCATGACTTTTAACTTTTATTTTTTATTGTAACCATACCATAATATTTATGCGATAGATACTTACCTAGGTGTAATTAATAGACACAAAAGTTCAGTGTCACGTTTTTAGGTTTTAAAAATAATTAAAAGAGTTACTGCCTAAAGGCCTAAAGTAAATTTGGGTCAAAAAAAGTAAATCTAAAATGTAAAAACTTCTACCAGCATCTCCTTGTTGTTCTTTCTAGCCTTTTCGCTAATTCTGGGGTTTTTATAAACTTACTATATGATGTACATAGTAGGTATATAAACGTAACCTACATAGGTTCACCTAGGTGTGCATTTACCTTAAAATTACATTGTTTTCGTGTAGAATTAAATGGATTCGATCCAGCACAGCCCGACAGCCTTCGTATACAATGACGCAATTGCATCTAACGAGTTCATTCATTGTGTTCCAAGTAACTTGGAAAAATGCATTTATGACTTCAGTCGTGAGAAGTCGTGACTGCTCAGGCTGGTGCTATGGAGCAAGATAGTCATAGAATATTGAAAATATTCACTATTGTAGGGAATATTTTCAATTATTGTTATTATCAACGTTTTTCAAAAAATTTGATTCTCGATTCTTTTCTGCTGCTCTCAGGTGTTACATTTAATCGAGTACGAGTGTGTATACTTTCTTGTGCCTTTCAATGCATCATTTTAAAACATAACAAAGTAGACAAATCAAAATAATTTGAATGTTAATACCTTCTTTTATTATTCAATCCGTTTTTAACTTTATATATGTATTTCAAACATTAAAAATTACGTTTAAACCTAGATAGAGGTCAAATAAATGTATTTTTAATAAACAATCGTAGTTTATTTACTCGTGATTCTATGATGCCAAGTGCGAAGAGGTTTAAAAATTTAAAAACTTCACATTACTTGTTTGAATAGGATAACCCTATCATATTTCAGCAATATTAAAATAGGTTGGTTTAACAATTTGCGACTGTCAAATATTTTTTATCACTTGGTAATAATCCATGAATTTTGGATTTTTACATCTTATCTTAAATTCATAAACTTGGCACACCGTTGACATACAGACTCATTGTCATATTTATAAAGAAACCTCAACAGTTAACCTAATAATGTTTGAACACATTATGAAATTAAAGTAAGGATTGACAATATTTGTTCCTCGCTGATTTAGCACGTCTTCATTAGCGGTATTGAACAAAACTAAGCAGATAAACGTTTTTGACGACACTAGGCCACAGAATGAATAGTACCCATTTACTTCATAAAAGGCGTATATTTTCATATAAAAAAATCACACATGCCATCTGTTACCAAACTAAGCAATAATGAGGTCATATAACTGCTATTTATTTCTGAATTCGCACGACCCTTGTGTAACTATTTTGTCATATAGTGGTAACTTAACTAATACTAACATCTTATCTTATCTCAAGAGCAAAAAGTCAATATTGCACCAGCATAACAGTAGCCAAGACTTTAGGTATCTGTTTGAAGTATACTTTGATTAAAGTGTAAGGACTTGTTAGATTAGTTCTTCCCTTTATTAATCGGATTTATTGTTGATCAATATTATTGGTCGTTTAAATACGCAGATACGCAGATAAATAAAAGAAATAAGCAGTACAGAATTAAAATCTGAATTAAATAGAGCAATACCGAATAATATATCATGTACTTATATTAATTAAAATCTGAAATATACCGTGTTAAATTAGGATATGCCTGCTTCCTAAAACCCAATCATAGCTAAGAAAATTCTTACTCTTAGACAGATCAGTATGTATATGATACTTACGTATATGTATACAAACATATGTTTGATTATAGTAAAATCCAAAACTCTTTCCGATAAAAACCAAAATGGATTTTAATAATGTTGTTAAATCAATGTTCTCCTTGGTAATCAGATTTCAGAAATTGAGTAATACATACATTATACATAAATTTGAACAAATCACTGTAACAATGTAAATATTTGTGCTGTGCGAAAATCTTACCCAGCAGTGGATCAGTAGGCAGGTCATTAACCACTAACAGAGAATAAATAACATATGTACCTTATATAAAAATAATAAAACAATTTTCCCTAAAAACCCATTTCATAGAAATTTTAGAAATTACAGTTTCATTGTAATCAAAAAACGCCTTGATCATTACGACCTCCACAACAAATCGCTTCAGTTCTACAAAAGTAGGTATAACAGCCACAATGCAACACTAAAGCGTTATAATTGTTTTGTAATAGTTTTGTAAGTGCAGTGCAGATTACGCGCCCAGCGACCACTTTCTACTGTCTAGTCATGGGAAAATATGCAACAGTTCTTACGTTCGAACCATATTTACTTTCTAAGGCGTCGACTTTGATTAAAACAAACATTCATTAAGATTTTAATTGCTGAACATGTTTATGCATAAAGTACCTACATTTTTTAATTCCCCTCTCCTCCATTTGAGATAGTTTCATTATCAGTTGCTATCTGTTTAGCTGTTATGTAACTAATTAATAAACTAACTATGCGTTCACTTCTTAAAGTGGTTCAGTCGCAGCATAAGAAATAAAACGCGAACTTCACACCTAAGGCGGAGCAATGCATGGCGTGACAGAAAAAAACGGGTTGCAGTCCGGGAGGGCCGGCAGAAGTGAAAACATACAACCTGGATATAACATATAAACATGTGCACTTTCATCTTTTCACTAACCCAATTCCCTCCTACATTTTATTCGTCTTATAGAGTTTAACATTTTTTACCCATCACAAAAAAGTGCACAACGCCGCTAAAGAAGTTTTCACTTCAAAATCAATCTTTTTATTTTGCAAATCTTCCTATTATAGCGTGGCATTATGGTTTCCATCTTGCTATTTTTTATGGCCTGGCATTATGGTTTGCGTCTTACGAATTTTCGATCAACCTGCGCGAGTTTATAATGTTTTACCCATCACAAAAAAAGTGCATAACGCCGCTAAAGAGGTTTTCTCTTTAAAAAAGCCACCACTAAACTTTCGAATAGTTAAATTTGAGAAACTAAAAATGGTTCAGGTAGTAAAGCCAACTAAAATAATGTCGCAGATTCTTATATTTAGCTGGGTATCAGTATAAGGGTTCTTGTAGACGATATCGGACGACGGAAGAATCACTAATTATTAAGCACTAACACACGTCATCCGGCACGTGTACACGCTTTCATTGTAACCTATACAATTGAACGCTGCGCGCAGTCCGTTCGTTATTCGTCCGGCGCGGCCTCAGGAATCGTCTATGCCAGAGTCAGAAAGTTAGTTACGCCTCAGTACCTAACTGTGTGATCTTCGTGATCTACCGGAACGCCAAGTTAGCTTAGATTTAGATCCGGGGCTGGAAACAATCAGCATTTACGAGTGAGTAGGTACAAGGGAAAGGGTTTGAAATATAGATTTAGATTTGCTGAACCGAGGGGCGTGGGTTCGTGTTGTATTTATAATATGAATGTATTTACAAAAAAAAAAGTTCCTTGCTTGGTATGGGACCAGATGGCGCTGTGTTATGTGTCAAAAATATTATTACATTATATATTATTATTATCTAAAAAATACCTGTATTTTGATCAGAAGGCACGATAGTCCGGCAGGTCAAGTCCAGCAACGTCGCCCTATGCAATACCAGTGTGTTTGTTTATTTGTTTATTTCATGGATATTATACAATGCAGATTACACAATTTGGGGAAACAGATAACATGCACGAAGATCATAATTTCTCCTACAAATTATGTCCGTGCATATTCAGCGTTTCATAAAGAGGGGTAAATGTATCTACGTCAAAATCTGCACGAAACCAAAAATATATATAAATCAATTTAAGAACAGAGTAACACTGAAAGTTTTTAGAACTGGCAACTTTGGAATTTAGAACGCTTTGGTAACTTGATGATATATTTAATAAAAAAATTGCACATTCCTCACTATAATCTCTTCTGTGCTTAATTATCTAATCTTTTATTGCGGCTACTGTCCAAGTTACCTCCAATAGAAGGATACCAACAGACCGTAAGGGGTTTTTTTTTATCAGATCCACAACTGAATCTAGTGAGAATGAAATTCCTTAGTAGACCCACACTTTCAAATCTAGTTCTGGTTAATGGATCTAGCGAGACAAATACTTCTCAGTAGATACATACTTTTAAAAATGGATCTATTGAGAAAATAATATCTCACTAGATCCAATGGATGGATCTCAGATGGATCTGGACAATGGATCTAGTGAGAATGATCCAATAAAAGCCTTATTTTTACTTATTCTTCTATTTTGCCCGGCCCTTGCAGTTCAGAATTTCGTAAAATATTTAATACCATGTCTGTCCACATCCATCTGTTAGGGCTATCTGTGTAAAAAATGTCCACAGTAGGTGTAGGAACATACCTATATATATTTAATCATTTCTATTCCACTTTCATGCCGGAGTACTTACAAGTTTTTATGAACCACTTCTCTCTTTAATGAACGCACAAACGGATATGAATGCGGTTTTGAATGCATAATAGATAATGTATAAAGCTTTCGCGCCTTCATTTTAATTTATTGCCTTTAAAAAAAATATTACTAGCATGAAAAGTATTATGTTAATCTGTGGGATTTTGGATAATAAGAAATTATGAAACCTTTGGCCTATTGATTTAAGCTATTAAACACAAAAAATCAATACGCACTAAAAAAAATGTTTACCTGATTTAGGAAAAATTATAGTACATATGAGCCTTAAGCTAGTAAAATAAACTAAATAAAACGAAATTAGGTATCCTATCCTATAATCCTTGTTATATAAATTACATACCAATTATTCTATCTTTATAGAGTCTTATTGGTCATCATAGTACATACTTGCAAATAAACCCATGAGGTTTCAAAAGAACAATTTACTTATTTGTAATTATGCCCCTAAATGAGGTTACAAGACCTAAAAATCCACTTAGATAGATTAGATTAGGTATTACCCAGATATTCAATCATAAAAACATAGAAACTTAAAGAAATCACTAAATAGATGTAGACATGTTTATCTTATCACCCAGCTTCTGTTCGCGGCTTCGCTAGCCAAATTTTGTTATCGGTGTGGGATTTTAAGGGTATCTCCTAGATTACTGCAGAGTAAGGAAGTTTGCTAAAGGCTTTTTGCTCTAGCTATAGGAATTAGGTTATAGTTATTCCTGCGAAAACTTTTGTATTTTTGTGGAAAATAATTTCACATAAGCTATTTCCATGCATCCATCCATTTCCATGTGGCGTTAAGAAGTACCAAACATACTAACTCACAAACTTTCGTATTCATAATATCAGAAGAATTTACATATGACCTTTGCATTTTCTTTACATTTACAATGTTTTTAAATTGGAACATTTACATGTTAATGTAGATCATGAATAATACTATGCAAAAAATTAAGCATACGATTTCTGGAACAAATGTCTGCGACAGAATGGCGGATGGACAAACATAACGTTACCCTATAGACGTTTTTCTGTTTATTATAGATATAACGTTATATTTTATCTATTCTATAACAATGACCGGTGTTCACCCATTGCTGGCTGACCTTAATGAGAATTGTTGCCTAATCCGTAAGATCAATCAAACCCTTCTCATGTTCTGCGTTTCTATTTTGACAATATTGTCCTACATACACAGCTATCAATTATGAAATGTCGGCCATATGCAATGTGAACCAAACCAATAAAATTATCGAGATTAGAACTAGATATAACCTGTATTTTCTTTTGTAGACATGAATTAGCCTTCCAAAATAGGTAAAACTATTTTGAATTCATTACGTTTTCAGTAGGTACTTAAGATTTTCCCTTTACGCTATATTTTCCGCAAAAGAATCCATACAGATATTGTAAATGCGAAAGTAAGTTAGTTGTTTGTTTGTCTTTCCTTCACTTCGCAACAAAGCATCCGATTGAGCTGAAATTGTTAAAGATACAGGTAAAGAGATAGAGAAGGACATATGTTACCTAACTGCTAGCCAAGTTGTCTTATCTCGTAAAACTTGAAAGTTTCCGCATGATCAACTATTACCAAATTTCACGTAGACGAATTATAGCTTCTGCTGTAGCTTGCTATAATAAACTTTCTTATTGTAGTCAAGAAGTTGTCGAAAAAATCTTATACAGATAACCGAATTAGTCATGGGCGGAGCCACTGGCAAAAGCTAGTATTGAATACATAAAATATCTGATAAAGAAACTCTATAACATTTTTTTTTTATTTTCCGGGAGTTTATTTTGTTTGAAATAGGTGTTTCTTCGGTATCGTAGAAAAGTTTTTTTTAACAAAAATGCGCAACAAATAAAAACAGGAAAAAATCACCACCCACCTTAATATTCATTTTCGAGATTGAATGTCAGAATCGAAAAAAAAGCAAAATTGACTGGCTTTTCAATATACACATCTATTAATAATCTAAATTATTCGTAACCATAAAAATTATTCTAAACCATAAAAATATGCTCTTAACCACAAAACATTGTTCTAAACATCGGAAATGTGTTGGTAACCTTCTTAAAAAGGTAAACGCGTTCATACGCGTAATGTTTACCGTTTCGCATCACACGTCGTGTGCCTCACGTGGCTTTACCTCGAACACATTTCAGGGTTGCTTACCACATAGGTATTAGTTTACACGAAACATACCTATAGCTATTTAAAATATTTATATTAGGGGCGTTTTGTTGACAAGCATTATACGCATTGAATGCGCTTAATGCTCTCTATTCGCACATTCGATCGTTCTGTTAACCAAAAATGAATGTGCTATGACGTCACTTCCGGAGCGCATTCAACGCATTGGCTGCACATGCTCGGGAGGTAGAGCAGTGGATGCGCTTCCAAAATAGTGAACGGCCATATTGTTTGTTTACACTTGGTGAACAAAACGATTTCAATGACGTCAATAGAACGCACCTTTAAATAACTCATGTTGTATTTGATTCAATGACGAAAAATCTGGAGTAGGTACTTAAGTCTCGAGTTCTCAGGTACGAATTGCATGAAAGTACTGAGATACCTGAAAGCTTATTAGGAAGAGGCTCAAGTACGCCAGACTCTGGAATTCGAGAGAAAAATGTATGCAAGTAGCAAGTAGCTGGAGACCCGTTAAAGTACTTGCTTACAATTTTTTTCCCAAATTTACAGTCTGGCGTAGGTACTCGAGACTGTTACCAATACGATCCCTGTAAAACAATACCCGAAAAGTGGGTGTAGGACTATAGATATTTCCATACATTTTGTCCCCGAGAACGCGAGACCATAATACTCCTGATTTTTCGCAATAAGCTCCCGTAACACCTCTCGTGGACTTTCATACATTTTCCCCGAAAACGCAAGTTAAACGTTAGTAATGTTACTTATACTGTACTTTGAAAGCGTATTTCAAAATGAAAATAATCAAGAAATTTACTCTAGTGACAAGTTATTTTTACCATCGAGTTTTTTTTTTTTTTTGTAAAATAGGTACATATGCGATTTGTAAACTATAGCATATATGTTAAAAATGGCGCATGTTAGCAAATACGTATCTACAGCTCACAGATATATTCTAGAAACAATACATAATAATATAAAAAATAACAATTAATAAATAAATAAAAATTATAGGTCATTACACACATCGCCGCTTGGTCCTAATCAAAGTAAAGTTTTTGCTTTAGATACCAGACAACGGATACAAATATATTAATATGATATATAAAAATACATAGAAAAAAAACCAGTCTCTAGATAAACACAAATAATAAATGTTTGACTAGTGCGGGAATCGAACCCACGACCCTCGATTATGCAATCGGGTCATTACCCACTGCGCCATGGAACCGCCATTATATAATAGTTTACTACTATTTTAAATTTTCATAATTCACATTTTTTAAATAAGCTTTCAAAATACAAAATATCACATGGCGTCGCTTGGCTGGTTAGGTATGGTCAGTCCCTAGGTCTTATTGGCAATATTTGCCATTCTAATGCAACTGAAACATTTTCAGCTTCTTTGTGTCGATATTTACGAAATGACTTAAGAATTATAAAGTAGGTATCTACTTATTGTATCAACTTGACGACCGACAATACAGCTGTGTTAAAATAAAAGTAGATACCATAAACTATTTCAATGACATCATTGTTTTAATCAACTCTTCAATCTATTCATTATAGTTTCACTATGAATAAATAATCATAACCTTCGGTATTAAATAACATAAATAAAAGCTGCCATAACAATATTTTTTTTTATCTAATACAAATTTTAATAATTTGCAGCAATAATAATGAATAGTTAAATTAAAGAGTAGGTATGTACTTACGATTTTCATTCGAGTAGGTATTTAAAATTTTGAATTAAAAGATCAGTATCAGCTGTTTCGTGAGATTGCATAATGAAATAATTTATTTATCACTTATAATGCATTTTCGTAATAACATTACTTATGTTATTACATAGTTGCTTATATAATCTTTATCGAATGAAACAATCGATTAA
Source organism: Apoda limacodes (assembly GCA_946406115.1). Taxonomy (NCBI): domain Eukaryota; kingdom Metazoa; phylum Arthropoda; class Insecta; order Lepidoptera; family Limacodidae; genus Apoda; species Apoda limacodes. Next base: position 19,106,116 of record OX291553.1, read on the forward strand.
TTTCTTATGTAGGCAAATGCAATATATCCTACTAATATTATATTGCGAAAGTTTGTTTGTTTATTACTCCTTCACAAAACACTAACTGGTGACAGATTTATGGATCGGATGGTCCGGCCACCCCCTAAATTGCGTCACTACGTGGCAGTTGCTGGGGGTTGTCGTCAAGCAGACTTTGCCAACAACTGACTGTCTTTAACACACATATAAGAAAGATGGTATAATAACAGACTATAATACTATGTATAATTAAACTAGCTGTTTATCAATGTCTTCATTAAGTTGAAATTGTAATGTAACAGTCGATCTTTGTCTACCATTTTAGAAAGTAATAACTTACTTATATAATTAATGATTACCTTAGTCTAGATAACTTCTAGTTATCTAGATTTTAATATTCTAGACAAAGACTCATATGGTATTCGTTTTTTAGAAATAGATGTGCCCAGTCCCAAGTCTGTATCACTTAAGTTGTTAACCTTGATCTTTTTTTAATTTTTATTCCGAGCTTACCACAGCATAAGCTTCAAAAAACCTCACTTACTAACGCAAAGGTTTGTGTATTGATTACCAAGAAATCAAATAATATGATATAAACCTAACTAATATATATTTAAGAATGTCTGTCTGTCTGTTTGTTTTCTTATTGCTTAACATAACTAGGGAGCAATCGCATTAATCTTATTTTTGGTTTTGGATTCCCACAAGAATTTCTATTACCGAATTCTACTTGGACTAACTATATAACTAAGGCTTTCTTACTATACAATCAAAAAAATGCCTTAGAAATCCTACGCCCATAGCCTAATTTAGCACGGGCGGAGCTGCGGGTAAAAGCTAGTAAAAATAATTTACATGCAATCTCATAGCAACCAAAATTTGTAAAAAACATTTTAATCAAAAATGTGCTCTAAAAACGTAGTATTATGGCGATATTTGCATTCGATGTGTAAGTCCAGTATTGCCTATGCTATTTCTTAGGATTCCGTAGCCAAGTGGCAAAAACGGTACATTGGAATATTCTAAGTGTTTTTCCATAACTCTGACTCTGCTGTGACCAAAACAATTTTGAGATTGAACAGGCAAACTATTTTCTTGTCATCTGTATGTCACAGCAGCATGGGGTAAATATCGTAAGAAAAACTGCATAACTCAAAGAAAGACGTATGAAGTCCATGATCCGCACTGAGACCGCGTGTGGACTTATGGCCCAAATCGCCATCGGTGAGGGGGCACACGGAGAAAAATAAATTGTTTGAATTAATAACCTGTTTATTTAAATGCGTTAATACTAAATTTTATTAATGTCAAATTTTTTTTCCAGAAATTAGAAAACAATATTAATTTAAGTACATTTTATTTATTATTATTAATTCCGTAAAATAATGACTACCAATAGTTTTATTCTTTTCCGTAAATAATAATTTGCACTTCGGATTACACAGCTTTTAAGTAGGGTAATTGATATTAACATATAAAGTTTACAATAGATTAAATTTTTTTTTATTAAAGTGGGAAGATAAAACACTACTTGTCATTACAGTGAAGGCCGATTAATTCGCCGGGTTCCGTACCATTATCTATAAAATTGGCAAAATCACGTTTGTTGTATGGGAGCCCCCCTAAATTAATTATTTAATTTTAATTTAATTTATTTTTTTAAAGTGACTATATAACTCAATATTTTGTGAATATTACAAGCGTCTACCTGTTACCGTTATCGATATCGAGCAAAACAATCACGTTTGTTGTATGGGAGCCCCCTTAAATATTTATTGTATTCTGTTTTTCAGTATTTTTTGTTATAGCGGCAACAGAAATACATCTTCTGTGAAAATTTCAACTGTCTACCTGTCACGGTTCATGAGATACAGCCTGGTGACAGACGGACAGACGGACAGATAGCGGAGTCTTAGTAATAGGGTTCCGCTAATTACCCTTTGGGTACGGAACCCTAACAAGCATCATATCGTACCACTATGAATTAAGGTTGACGTCACGCATCTTACATCGTGCTATCGAAGTTTTTTTGGTAGTTCCCATATATACCGACATACCGAAATGCAAGTAAAGTGGAACAAGTCTTTTTCTAGGCGTAATTCCTCACCTGGCGGGAGGCCGGGGGATTCTGCTTTACTTACCGCCGCTCCACACTTGGTGTGTAACCCTGATCTGAACAAATTTGACGCACTATCCGCCGCATGCCTTCATCTACCAACTACACTGACCAGTTATTATCAATCGTATGCGTCGCCTCAACAGAGCTTCTTCAGGACCTATCGGTGTAATTAAACGCTGATTGTAAGCGTGTTACGTTATTTGCATTCCATTTCCATTAAATTTTACTTGTTTTTAGTAAACAACACTGTTATTTCAACAACACTAGTTATATTTCTGTTAATAAATACAATAAGTTAAACTCATTAGTAACCGTCAGTGTAATTTACTTGTCCTCGGAATTAGTAATATTTTAATGATTATTAGTATTATTACTTGTAATTACTAAAGTTTTTTCTCCGTGTAGGCCATGCCTCAACAGTTGGGGCGTATGTTGCTCATAAGGAGAAAACCTAACTTCACGCATGTACGTCACACACTTGGCTTATTTTAACTGTATCAGTTAGTAATTTAAAAATACATAATGCCAAATTTTGCCAAATATCGACGCGTTTAATCCCGATTTATTATTTTTAAATAAGTAATGTAACGCGTAAATTTAAAAACTTATATTGAATCAGATAGTACTTTAGGTCTATTATTTTTTTCTTGAAAAAAAAAAATCTACTGTGGTAAAAGCTTTTATTTAATTATTTATTTCTTGCATTTATTTATTTGTGGATGTACATAAAATTTTAAAACTTTGCATTAAATGCAAATAAAAGTAATATTTTATTCCAAAAGAAGAGATCTCCTTTTTTATATAACCAACTTATCTTAAGTTACTATGAAAAGCGTTTAGAAAGTATGACCAAATACGGATCCGTCTATAGGTATCTTAAAATCTCATAAGCCTTCCGAAAAGTCTCCCACGCCATGTTTACACTAGTTACGTTTCTTGTGTTTATACATCATTTAGCATGATTGTCTAAATGTCTTTGTATGTCAAATAACCAGTTTCTTCACCAATCCGGTCTAACAACAGCAGTCGATGAAGTCACTTTTTGCTTACATCTATACGAAACTGTTACGAAACCGTTCTGAAGATTGGACAATGATACTCCATACACGATGGATGTCCTTCAAGCTGATTTGATAGATTATTGATTACTTACAGCTTCGCCTACACACTTGGCTAATGTTTGTAAACTTTAAGAAGTAAAACCTCTTTTTGAGTAGGTTAAAGTACCTATTTCACAAATATACAAGTGAAAGAATAAACTCAAATCGTGTGTTGAACACTGGAGAAATTAGTTCAAACACATTATTATAAACCCATATTTTTGCGTGTCTGTACATTTAAAATAAACTAAACTTAACCTAAAGGTACGTGTGCCAAGTTTCATCCTGATCCGTCCAGTGGTATAGACCGGGAGATAGTGACAGAAAATAGTGGGTCATTTGTACCGGTATGGCGGTTCTTCAGGGGTCTACGTAATGACGAAAAGAAATATGATGGTCATAGCGCTGGTACCGGCGGCGGCGGCCCAATCGCGTGAGCGTTAGTCGACCGTGTCGGATAAATTACAAGTGTCGAACGATTTTTTCCACAAAAATCCTTGTATTTTCCGATAGTCCTAAAAAAAAAGTAGGCGGTAGCGTAATGCCATACTTCTCCGGTGTGACTTACAGCCCGCCATACCGACGCAAACACATTAATTAAAACATAAAAAGTACAAATCGTTTTGCAAAAAAAAAAAATTAACTATGGCGGCCATTTGGAACCGTCCAAAAAGTATGGCATGGTATGTTCGTAAATCATTAAATTAAGAAAATCATCAAATAAGTAATAAGACAGTTAATATAGAAATACAAACACATTATGTTACGCTTGAAAATAAGAAGAACTGTTTCTTACCGGATACAAAAACCGTTGTCGGTAACATTTTACAAAAAAAACCGCAGTTGTTCACGGTACAATTACTACGAACTCGTAAAGTGTTTTAATTATTTAACTTAGGATATTGACCAGATGGAAATAGTTGTGATAACTATATTTTGTGCTTTGTATGCGAAAAGATGATGTAAGGGGTTCAAAGACCTTCTAAGAGGGTATAAATTATAATTATACTTATTATTTATTCTCATTTAAGTAATACAACTTATTTAGACTATGGAGTCCTGGATTCGATTTTAAGTGGATTTAACAATAATATTGCTGTATTATTTTTATTCATAGATATATTGTTTGTATCTACTAGTTTATTGGCGCATTTTCTATTGTATTTATAACAAAGAAGCGAAATACTCTAATCGTCGAATGTGTATGAAAGCATTGATTCAAAAGAACTGTGTGAATGACCGTAGCAAGTGAAATCTTTGGTATTTTATCCCTTCAGGAAAAAGTCGTTATGTTATGTCAAGGGGGGAGGGGAGGAGGAGGCCGGGCAATGTGAATATGTTAATTTTCAAAAAATATTCTAACAGTAATTAAGTTTTATATATAATATCTATCTACACCATCGACACTAATATTATAAAGAGGAAAGATTATATTTTTTAATGTATGTAACGAATAAACTCAAAAACTACTGTACTAATTTCATAATTCTAAATTCACCATTGGAATGCTACGATATCCCTGAGTAACACAGGCTAAATTTATTAATAGGAAAAATTAGGGATCCCGACTAAAACTTCAATAATGTAACCTAGGGTGTAAAAAAATGCCATAAAATGTCTTTTATCGCATGCGCTGCGAAAACTATTGATAATAGGACAAAAAATGCTCTACAGTATTAAAGAACAAATCAATACATATAAAAAAATTCGCGATACCATATGTTCAACTATATATTGTAGTTATGTCACTATAACTTCTTTTTTTTACATTTGAAAAAGTTAATAGAAATACTGACCAAAATCAGATCATGTTAAGCATTACCTTTGTTTTAATCCTTCTCCAATGAAATTATTTAGTATTCAAGACTGTTTTAATATCTGTAGAGTACTTATTTAAATTATTCAAACCGGAGGTTCCATTCAAAAGATATTATGAATTTAAAAATGTCAATCTAAGCAAAATACTATTAGAAAAATCGGCTTATACGCGCGGTCGGCTCCCTGCTGCCTCCCTACGCAGCGGACGCAACTGACATTGAATATTTTGACTTTTTGACGGAACCCTAAAACCTAGGTAATTACGCGCTTTTGCCGACCCTATCGTTTAAAGTGGTTACGCAATCCGAGCAGGGCGAATGGTATTATATAAACGGATTTGAATGAAAAAAATTAAAGGAACCAAAATTGATAGGTATAAAAATGAATGAAAACGTAGGATATGTTCTTTAACGTATAGGTGTCTAAGTACCTTACCGTGTGCCAACCGTGGCAATATTCAAGCCATTGTTTTCTATGTTAATTAATATTATTGCTAGGTAGCCAATAAAAAATGCCGTAGTTTATCTTCAATGGTCCAATGATACATAAATCAAAAAATCAATCTATGGTGTTGCCAATTCAATGCCATAAGTTGAGTCAAACACAATCATGCGATTATTTTCAAGCTCACAAATGTTGTAATTAACTGCAAAGGAAAAGTGAGCTGTTCTTGAATAGTTTCACAAGCGTATGATTCTTCATATATAGGTAGGGATGTCATGGGCGAAGTAGCTGATTCCTCGCGGTGTTACCAGACCACAAACATTTACATCCCCTTCTACCTTTTTAGCCGCTGAATTTACCAGACCACAAACATTTTCACCCCCTTCAACCATTTCAGCGGCTGAATTTTGAAGGATCCTTTTTAAGCCTCATGTTTATTACAATAAATTTGTGTTTAGTAAAGGGAACTTATAGTTAAACTAAATTAAACCTACAAACATAGTGATGAAGTGAAGTGGTATCAGGGCAAACTACGAGTAGATCAAAATTAATGTAGTCTATATTTGTAATATCACAATTAGTATTGTGATGTATCAAAGGCCTGTAGATTTTATTCTCGGATTTTATTTGAAAGCAAAATAGGATGCATAATTTGTTTGACCGTGTCAGTCGCTGGGTGACATCATCACACAAATGTTGCGCTAAGCGCAAGGCCGTGCAAACTAAAAACTTAAAAAGTGTGCCTTTGTTTTACAAGTAGGTACATAACCCATTCTACAAGACCAGTGTATATAGTTTTTTTAATCCATGCAAAAACCACCTCAATAATATAGGTGAAGTCCAACAAACTTTTCTGACCAGGTGTATGATCGCTAATGTTGTATACTGTAGTGGGTCAGAAAAGTTTGTTGCACTGGACACGGAAAGAATCTAGTAAACGGTAAATAGTTCATACTTAAGTACAAAAACAATTGTAGTCATTTACAATACGACATGTGCTTTAAAATTATAAAAAAATATAGTTAGTTATTTTTACAATAATTTGATTGATTTTACATTTTTTTTTGTTATGTATGTGTTACACGTTATCACATTGTAACAATTTCTTTGCGTGTAAGTACTTGTAGGTACAGTAGCTATACCTACTTGGAGTAGGTACTGCGACTCAGATTTCTTCTAAATGCTGTTAAAATATGTTTGAGTTACTATGTAGCTAAATCCGGAACTATAGATCAAGAATAATAAATAAAATGTAGTAGAGACATGTTGTTAATACTAGTTAGTTCCTACTTTTACCAATTGAGTATTTAAAGCACAGCCAAAACATAAATCTTATTTATACAGTCAGTCATTGCCTTTGATTAATTTGACAAGCAACGTCGAGAAGTATGGCGACACGACAAAATGTATGACTGGCTGGACAGCACCAGACTAGCCATATCTGACGACATATGCTAGTCAGGTCCCATAGTGGGGGGGGGGGGCACCTCCACCTGTCTCACCCTACGCATCCCACCGATTCCTTACGATTGCTCTGTCTAGACGCATTTTTATGGCGACTGTATGATTGAAATGCATGTTTAGGCTGTGGTTGTAGAGAGAGTATGCGAACCGATAAAATGGCATTGACATCCTTTTACACTCGGTCATTGCTTCTGTTTAGAATTTTAACAATGGCGTTTTGTATAGTATTTCTCTATTGCTGAATACAAACATTTGTGCGTATCGTGTGAATACTTTTCTATAGTAGGTAGATAAGGAAATACATTGTCTTAATGGATGATTATAAAATAATAATAATATTGGATCTGGTACTCAATGACTCACCCGTTCAGGGATATATAAAATAACTAGCTTTATACATGTCAGCACAACCAGACCTTGTTTCTCGTATATGTCAAATTTTACGCTTTGACACACAATTCCATTCCCTCTCTGTTCTTCGGGTAGCTGAAGGCATGAGCCAAGGCCATAGCTAGGAATTTACTTGAGAGTTCCAGCTCTGAAATTTAACTTAGATGGAGAAGGGGGGGGGGACTCTATACTAAATATTTTTTATTTAGTAAGGAGAAACAGCGTTGTCTAGCAGATATAGATTTACATATTAATCGAAAACAAAAGTACAACTTCACCTGTAATATACCACAAAATAAAAGAAGTAGGGGAGACCAGGGCTGTTCGACCATATTTTGACGTGACAACGTCTTATAAATTGGTTTGCCGGGTGACACTTCAAGAAACTGCGTTACGCTCCGCTCACGTTATGCGCTCACAATGAGAGCGAGTGAGAGGCACGCGCCCGCCTAAGAGCGAGAGAGACAGACATAAAATCATTGTCACGTAAAACTTTCGCCCGTATACCGACTTTACAGGCAACCAGTTTTTTAGTTTAAAGATTATTATCTTTCTATTTTGTAAATTCCCTATACACACTCAAGAGCTACCATATCAACCTTATAGCAGAGGCGCGTAGAGTCCCTAATTGTAATAAACCTGGCTATTCACTCACTTATTGCTTTATTAATTAATATTAATCTGACAAAAAATGTATCGATTTACGGTTATACTTACATATCGTATTTATGTATAGTACAAGTCTGGCACACTGTGAAAATCCCAACACTTTAAAAGGACTTTATAAGTCACTATATAGGAGTCGTTTTTGACTAATACCTAAGTATTGAAGTTTTATTTCTAAGAATGTATTTATCGATCTAAATACTATTGATGTTAAATATTTTTATAGAGATAAGAAGTCACTTTCCTGATAAGTATATATTATTATACATAGTTTATTATATTTTGGATGTCATACGTTATCTAAGATACCTAACTTAATACATGTTGCAAAATAAACAAGTACAAACTATCATACACCAATACAATAACATCAGCCAGTATTACAGGAAAATTAAAACTTTAGGAAAAATCTGCTTTTATGCTATTGTATCGCTGTATCTAATATCTTTAAACGAGCAATTCTTGTATGTATGTAAATATATATCTCGGAAACGGCTCCAACGATTTTCATGACATTTAGTACTCAAGGGGTTTCGGGGGCGATAAATCAATCTAGCTAGGTTTCATTTTTCGTCGTCAACGTCGTTTTGTCCGTGTTTTCAGGTAATGATAAACTGAAAAATATGACTTTTTACCGGCACAGCAACACTTAAGCTACCTGAAAGCAAATGGCGTTGTTAAGCAACACTAAAGCTACTTCACTATAGATGGCGTTGTGAAAAAACCACGAGCAAAGCTCGGCCCCCAGATACTGATAGTTGAAACATGCCCTCGCTTTTTCGCTCCGTAATGTATGGGGGCTTTTTCTACTTTTTAGTTCATTTCTTATAACCGTGATTTTTAAATGTTTATAATATTTTTTACTTAGATTTTGATAAAAAACTTAAGAGGCAGTACTACGTGACAGAAAACTTGAGTTAAAACGAGGATGACGCTATATGTAACTGAGCGAGCGTGAGTAGTGCAGCTACATCTCAACGTACTATGATTTTCATGGAAATACTTTTAAAAAAAATAGTTTATTAAACATCATTTTCACATCACGGCTATCTCTCACTACCAAAGTTGTTAACTAACAGCACTTAGGACTTGGAAGATTTCTTTGCCAAAACATAAAAAAAACAGTAAAAAGGGGTCACATTAGGATTTTTTCTTATCGAACAAACGGTCATTAATCACGTTTTTAATTAATCAGAGAATTTAATAATTTTAGTCGGATCTGCTCAGCGGATCCGGAAAAACATTTGCTAAAAAAACAATTTTTATGTAGTACTGCGGCTTAAGAGCAGCGTTTTTGGCTTTATGACAGCTAAGCCATTATTGTTTAATATTCCTGCAAAGAAACTTAAAAAAAATCAAAAAAATATTGGCTAAGCAGAATCTCATGAAACCAATAATGCCCAACGCTTAATTTTTTGTTCTTTTTATTAAAATTAATATGCGAACTGAAATTTAAGGAACCTCGAAGATTACGGCAAACCAATTTGTATAAATGATTTACGGCATTACCGTTAAGGCGGTAGTTTAAAAAATAGGTACAATAATACATAAACATTTTTTTTACATGTAGGTGAATTACCTCTACTGATTGGCTTGAACTTATGATCCTTACAATTTGCTATAATTGTGACTGACGTTAGATGCGCGTCATGCTAGCAGACACCATATCCCTTTTCATATTTATTGAATGGGAAGCATGTATTTAAAAATGTTATATACATATTTTTAATTAACTTCAAAAACGGAAGAAGTTCTTAATTCGGATGTTTGTATTTTTTTTATGTATTTATGTTCGGGCATAACTCCTTCAGATATAGACGGATTTTTAAAATTCTTTTTTTATTTAAAAGGGTATACTTCCAAGGTGGTCCCATATTAATGTTGTAAATTTAAAACTTTAATTTTTGGTCAAAAAGATAATTGTTGTTAATTTGGAACTGGTGAAACGCCTTTTATGTTGATGATTGTATCGATGTATCGATGTTTTTAGTATGAAGGTGGTGTCTGTGTACCTAAAGTTTATAACACACTTCACTTTTTACCTTGTTAGTGCATCTTTTTAAAGCCGGTTGTTTTATAGTAGTCAGCATGTCTTACACATAGAGACATATAAAGATATAAATAAATGATTCGTGAACCCGAAATACAGAAAACCGAGTCATCATGCAAAGCTTGTGAGATTGGATGCTTTTTAAAGCTACAGGAAAATCTGTAGAAACTTCTTCGTGAGTAAATTCTTGTGAATTATTTAACAAAAACTGGTCAAAAAATGTTATATATCTAACGTATTATAAAAAAAAATTTATCAAGAGGGTGATATAGGCCAGAAAGCTTAATACTAAGGATGTGAGTGTAAACATACTGAAAATCATTACACAATGTCATACAAATTACGATCACGTCGTGAAACTTTTCGTTTTTTATATTATTTTAACCGTCACATCTTTTTGCTTCAAATTAAAAAAAGCACAATAACGTGATCTGTATCTGAGCCTTTAATATCAATTTATTGAATAATATGTTTCGATATGATCGAGAGATGAGACAAGAGGACCAACAGTAGCAGTAGTAGAAATCTCTATAACACAGCGAGAGGTCCGGCGGGCGTTGCTTTCCCTAGATGTTCATAAGTCGAGTGGGCCAGACGGTATACCAGCAGTGGTGCTTAAGCAGTGTGCTCCTGAGTTATGTCCTGTACTCACGCGCCTCTTCGCGCTTTCCTACCATACTAGACAATTTCCGTCTTCATGGAAGACTGCGAATGTGCACCCGGTGCCCAAGAAGGGCGATAGATCAGATCCACCGAATTACAGGCCTATCGCTATTACCTCTCTCTTCTCCAAGGTGATGAAGCGTGTGATCAACACACAGCTTTTGAGATACCTAGAAAAACGCGACCTGATCAGCGTCCGTCAATATGGCCTTCGCCACGATCGCTCCACTGGTGACCTTCTAGTGTATCTCACACACAGATGGGCACTAGCCATTGAGGGTCAGGGGAGGCATTGGCATGAAGCCTAGACATAGCGAAGGCGTTCGATCGGGTCTGGCACCAGGGTTGTCTATCGAAGTTACCATCTTACGGAGTGCCCGAGGGTTTGTGCAAATTGGTGGCTAGCTTTTTGTCCGGCAGACACATACGAGTCGTTGTAGACGGTAGTTGCTCTGATAGCATGGACATTAATGCTGGTGTCCCGCAAGGCTCTGTGCTGTCTCCTACGATGTTTCTACTGCACATCAATGATATGTTGGACATCAACAACATACATTGCTATGCAGATGACAATACTGGAGACGCTTATTACACGGGCCGTGCAAGCATCCCTCGTTCTGTTGTGGAGGAAAAACGTGAAGAACTTGTGTCTGAAATCGAGATCGGTCTGTCCAAGGTCTCTGACTGGGGACGGGAAAACTTGGTCCGATTCAACCCTTCAAAGACACAAAATCTGCGCGTTCACCGCTAAGAAAACCCCATTCACTGTAGTCCCACAATTCCAGAACATCTCTAAGAGCATTGGGATTCTTGGTGTTCACATCTCCAGCGATGTTCAGTTCCGAGAACACTTGCTAGCAAGGTAAAGCTGGCGTCCAAAAAACTTGGTGTACTCAACAGAGCGAAGCAGTACTTTACGTCGGGGCAAAAGGTTGCTGCTTTACAAGTCGCAAGTCCAGCCCCGTATGGAGTACTGCTGCCATCTCTGGGCGGGTGCACCCGGATACCAGCTTGACCCTTTTGACTCGGTTCAATGACGGGCTGTGAGAATTGTCGACGATCCTAAACTCACTTGCGGTATCGAGCCCCTAAGTCTGAGGAGAGACTTTGCCTCCCTGTGTGTGTTCTACCGCTTGTACAATGGGTTGTGTTCTGAGGAATTGTTCGAAATGATGCCCACGGCTACTTTCTACCATCGGACCACTCGCCATCGGCAGGGAATTCATTCTCACACTTTAGAACCGAAATGGTCACGTACAGTGCGGTTTCAGAGAAACTTCCTCCCGCGAACGCTTAGGTTGTGGAATGAGCTCCCTGCCAAGGTTTTCTCTAAGGACTACAGTATGGGGTTCTTCGAAAAAGAAGTTATTAGATTTCTGAAGGGTCGGCAACGCGCGAGTGATGCCCTTGGTGTTGCAAGCGTCCATAGGCTACGGTGACCGCTTACCATCAGGCGGACCATAGGCTTGTTTGCCACCTTAGTGGTATAAAAAAAAAAAAAAAGTGAATTGGACTACCAAGTAGAAGGTCTTGAGTAGGATTCCCTATAGGAACATGGCATTATGACATGATTTGTAATAGGTTCAAACCTTATCAAGACTGCATGTAAACGAATATGAAGCGTATTGTTCACACAACGACCGTATAGAATTATGAATTCTACGACAATGGATGACGTTCGTCTAACACCTCTACGTCATGATGATATATTTATTTTCAAAACGGGAGATACAATCCATTTTGAAAAGTAATCGGTTTTCCATTTTTCTTTCTTTTAACAATTAGTAGAAACCTACTGTCAGATCTACTGTCGTAACGCACACCCAATGTTCACTGCGTTCGTTATCCTCATGATGAGTATCTAGGTACCATACGCCTGTATTTTGTATCATTCCATGTCTCGCATACTATCGCTAACACCACATAATAACAGGAAATAACCATGGCGTGCAGGATACGATAAAAACGGATTTATTTTTATACCATTAAGTGATTTTATTTTGTGAATTCTGGTCGTGTATTGTGTATTTTTAAAAAATATTAAAATGGTAACATTAATTAGTCATAAAGAATCCAATTACTCATCGTTTGAAAATCAAACAAGTGACAGTCAGTGGTTTCCAGTCAATGTTTATAGTACGAATGGTGATCATTCGGAAGGTAGTGATGGGAAAAACAAAATTGTTGAATTTCTAAAGTGCTGTTTTTGTTGTCAAACCACTGTTAAAGAAGAAGAATACGACTGTCCAACAACAAACTCTAGCTCTGCTTTAGTAGGTCCTACAGGCCCGGTTGGAAGAAGTTACACTCTTACCAGAAGTTTGTCGCAAATTCCAGAAGAACCACTGCCTAAGTTGATTGTTACTACAATAATAGATGATGAAGTTAAATCAACAACACAGTTATTACTATCTAGTGAAAAAACTGCAACGTCGGCAACCTTAACTCCTGAGTATCGAGTAAAAAAAATAGTGCAAAGTGTAGTTGAATTGCCTTCAACGTCGTCGACGAATACAAGCAACAGCAGTACCCTTAGATCTGGTGAGAAGGTCTCATTCATTTTTGAAGTTCTGACGTGTCGAGATTCTTTCTTGAGAGCTTTGGAATGGTGTGACAATTCCCTGACGCGAGGCAAAAGATGCCGTCCCATCAAAAGGGACGATTGGGTTTTAGCACGACGGAACGACGGTATCCTGTGCTTGAATGAGTTTCTTCTTGGGACACGTCTATCCATAATTTGGCTTTTACACTTACTTAATTATTCAACTTATTCTATTTAACTTATTCTATTTTAGCATCTTCTTGCTTGTTAGTACACTGTTCAGTTTGTTTCAATCATTAGGCTTTCAATTTAAATGCACATCAATATCACAATATCACTTATATACGATTTCTTTTTTAATTTCAATTACGCATGTCGATCTCAACATATCAATTTTTTTATATCATTTTATTGATAATGGATCATCCTCATATATACATTTGTATATATGAGGATGATAATATTATAAATGCGAAAGTCAGTAGGAATGTTTGTTTGTTTGTAACGCTTTCACTCCTAAACCGCTAAATTGATTATGATGAATTTTGGTATACAGGTAGACCCTGGAAACGGTTATAGAGGCTAAAAAGTAATAGGTTAAAACGTCAAGTGGGAATTGGTAGTTTTACTATAATTTTATTAAGGAGTTCGATAACCGAGTTTAGCGCGGGCAAAAGCTAATATATTTAAAATTTAAGTAGTAGACGCACGCTAATTTGGAATATGCACATACTTATTGCATATTAATCATATACCGTATGATTGAAGGAGAAGTAGTAACCTATATATAGAATTTTATTAGACAGTAAATGTAGGTTTGTATGTATTTGTATATGTGGCCAGAAGGGGATATACACAACCACATTTTAATGTGGGGCACAGCTTCTTTTCATCAACCACCTTCGTCCTACGCGTCAGGTGTTGAGCCCAAAGTCAGTCAGTTAAGTGTACTTAGTATATACATGTTCTGCAAGTCGTAAATAACCAGCTTTAGAGTATTAAGTGGTATTTTAATGAAAAACCATGGACAGTATACCTATACTCCCTTTTTCAGATACTGAAGTGTTATAAGAAATAGGTCAGGATTGAACAAGTGTTCAAAATTCAGCAGATGTTGCTGTATTAGTAGTAATAAAAATACAGACAAAGGAAGTAGTAATAAATATATTCATAAATATTGGTTCGGTAGCTAGTACCGCACGAGCAACTTCTCTTGAGATTTTTTTTTTATATTTGAAAATTTAGCGATAATTCTATTGTTAGTATATTGTCTCGTTACATGGCCAGTCTGGACGAAGAGACCGATAGGAGATTGTCTAAATAATCAAAAATTCATAACGTGGCGTATCGATTGATGAGCAAAAGCTAACCTACATACACACACACATACACACACACACACACACACACACACACACACACACACACACACACACACACACACACACACACACACACACACACACACACACACACACACACACACACACGCGCGCACACACACACACACATTTAAAGCCGGTTATTTTATTTTGTTAAAAAAACGTAAATTAAACGCTAATTTAGAGATTACGATTTTCGGACCTATCATAATAACCTCAAGAGAAGTTAAAAAATGCAAACGCTGTTTTGCCATATATATGCATATAGTCCTACATAGCAATGGAAAGACTTTTACGAATGTTCGTATTATGCCAATTAGTAAAATGCTAATAGTTTGCATTTTTATGCAACATTCACATTTGCATCAAGCTATTAAAGTAAAGGCATTTATTGTCAATAATAATTATTTTTTTTATTTCCAGATGACGTTTATATCTCTGACTCCGTGTCTCCAGGACATGCCACGTTGCCCAGGCGATCCAGCTCACCTTTACCTAATGAACGAGACCTGGACAAAGACCGCTTCGCCATCAACAGGAGTGGTCTTCAGGTAATTTTAATATATTTATTATTCATAGTATTTTATATCGTATCTTCTTTTTAGAAATTTTCATTAGTATACTCAAGGTTACCACGCAGCCACTAATTGGGATTAAATACTTCAAAGCCAGTTCTTTGCGTCATGAAAAACTTGATATATTTGAAAAGTGCTTTAAGCCATTAGCTAATCCTGGGTTTTAACCACAACCCTATGCGTAGGGGCAAGACCTTAGACTATCTACTACTATTACTAAACATTATTAATTCCTTTCCTATTCTTTCCCCCGAAGTTGCAGTTCGTGTTATCTCCACAAAACGCAACAATTTTTTTATTCAAGTTATTGAAAGATAATACTTCGTTCAAATAATCGACAATAATATCCGATGTTTCGCCTGAATGCTCCCGAAACTCTAAAACCTTGACTTTCACGCCTTCGTAGGGTAAAAAATAGCGAATCAAAACTGGGAATAATTAAATTGAGCCATGGTTTGAAGTATCCGTTAATAAAGTTATGCAGTTGGCTTTGTTTAAATGCTCTTTTAAATCTTCGGTTGCCATAGTTGACAGCACATTTGTCACAATAGCTTGAGACTTTGTACGTGCACATCTAAATTTTTGCTCAAAACATGCTTGAATTAAAGGAGAAGAACAGTCATTTGAGCGAAAACTGTGATTATGTTGCACGGTGTGAAACGCCCACGTACCCTCAGCTGCAGCTATATCCAAATCCTTAGAAGTCGGCGACTCAGTTTTCTTAAAAAATCTAAGCATTGACGAGCTTGAAGCAGCGGCTTGATCGGCAAGCCTGTGTTTTTCTGATTTTAAATGTTTTTCTATATCACTGGCACCACCATGTCCAACACTAAATTCAGTACGACACTTTTCACATGTAACGTCTGCATCATATTTTCTTTTTTTTATAAATGGATATTTCTGTTGCAAACTAATATTAAAGAAACACTTGCGTTTAGGCATTATTGTTTTGTTACAAATCACTACTTGAACTAAAACTAAACACTAAACACTAAACTACATTTTAAATTATTATTTGGTGTGTTTGCAAAAGCGGGACAATTTCAGCCTCGCGGGGGACACCAGGACAGACTGCCTGAAAGCGGGACTGTCCCGCCCAAAGCGGGACGTATGGTCACGTTATACTAGCCTCAAAATGTAAACTTTAGGTACACTTAGCATTATGTAGTAAGGATATCGTGCTTTTAAAGACCTTTAATTTAAAGGTCAGACTGTAATGGTAAACTTATTACTATAAGCTTACCCTATTAATGTATATTGTTATGGTCATTATACTATAAGCTAACCGAGTAAGCCTTATTTACGGTTACTAAATAGAAATGATAGACCTATATCGTAACTCCTAGGCTAAAATGCATTTGCATAAAAATGGCCTAGCTGCTTAGCTTTGAATTGTAATTCTAACATTTCTGTTTCAAAATGCTATTCTATTGTGCTCTCATTTATCTACTTAAAAAGCGAAAATAAGAAAGTTAATTTTGCCTGTCGCTCATTTAACTGAAAGTGTTATTATTTTATGCATTTGCTTTCCCAGCTTTAAGTTAAGCTAAGGCAGTACTTAAACTAAATTTAAGTGAGCAGGTACATAAAGCACCGTTTCATTAAGGCTTTCAACCAACAAGCGACCTTTTGAAACTGGAATAAGGCTTTGATGCCTTGTGGACGTTTTATACGGCAATGTGTACAATGGGGCAGGTATTGTCTTAGTGCGTCGAACCGAACGTCGGTCAGTCATTGTGTACCGGTATTATGTTACTACTGAGCTTGCTACATCGCTTGCGAATCGGCGCAGTGTTTTGCAAAACATATAAGGAAGGAAACGAATATAAGGAATGTTTTGTTTTCTGTAACAAAGAACTCTGACGTAATGCGTTTTGCTATCGGGACTGAGCATGGCGTAAAATTATGCAAAACAAAATACTATGTTCAATTTAATTGTGGTTTAAATTTTTAATTTTTCCTTTTTTCAATTGGAAAACCTCTTTGAACTTTTTGAATATAATCGATACTGCTCTAGACTTGAAGGTATTCATTTTTGGTATATAGTTAAAGTAAAATGCTGTAAGTAAAAAGTAATAATAATAATAATAATAATGGAAAATATACCCATTAATTTCCATGAAAAAAACCACAGATAATGGTGTACACACCACAAAGTTACTACTGAGGTAGTTACTCACACTTTACACATGTTCGTGGACGTCTAGAAAGGTAATTTTACAGGAGATCAATTTGGCTGTAACTAAGTAGGTTAAGTATAAGTACCTACGTCTCGCCTCTACAAAAGTATTAGGAAACATAAATCCCATATAAAGTACGACAGTGTGGGTAGATACTATAAAACATTACTCAATGCTATAATGCGGTCGGCTGGTCCGTTTCACATGGCGTGTGTGCGCGTGCGCCACCACTGATAATCTACGGTGTTGGATAAAAGAGAAGCGAAGGTGAAGTCACCTTTTTTTAGATATTTAAACTAACTAAAAAAACTCATCTAGTTTTAATTAAATTTCGGATTGGCACAGCAAAAAGAATGCGCCATTTAATTAATTTCAAAAAGTAAAATAAGAAATCGATATTTGAACGCGACGAATTGACGGTAAAATTACCTAAACTATTTTTATTATTTTTAATACTCTATTTATAACAGTTTATTTTTGAAACCTCATATTAAACCGCATATTCACGATTTTCCCGGTTATGCTGCATTTGCGGGCCGCGCAGTAATGTACTAAATTGTAAAACAGCAATTACTCTTTCCCTAGACCAAAACTACTCTGTTTTATGTACTCTAAATATACTCTTCTAATTCCAATTAAAGGTTTAAAAATCTTTTAAAGGTTTAAAAATGCAAGGAGCTTAATTAATGCAATTAAAAAACATAAATTTGATAAGTAATGTTGCTGAAATTAAATTTTATTTAACTATATTTTGGTCTAAAACATCAACAGGAATTCGCTGTTATAACCGTCAAAATGTCAAAAAACATTAAACTACATCCGCCTGATATATAAAATGGCAGGAAAGTCAAAACTGTAGATGGAATATTTTTTTAAAACAATACTTGAGGTGTGATCTCCAATCGATACCGAAGCCAAAAATATATTTTTTAGAATTTTTATCTGTTTGTCTGTATGTATGTTCGGGATAAACTCAAAAAGTACTGCATGGATTTACTTCAAATTTGGCACGAATATTATTAAGAAGTCGGGTCAACATATAGGCTACATATTATCACGCTATCACCTACGTGGAACATTCAGTGAACCTTTATTTCTTCAACGCATTCTGTAACAACGTTTAATCTAACGACGCATATTTGACTTGCTTCTTTATTATTAATTATTCTACTCACACATAGCCATTTATTTTATGTTAAAAAATCGTGTAAAGTTATGTTTGTTATAATTTTTCACCATATAAAAATGTTTCCTATTTGCTAACTAGATGGCGTTGGCGTCGAATTAGATCATAAGTGATCTTATAGTATTGCGTTCACGAAGACGCCGTCGCGGGCAGCAGCTAGTAGTTAAATAAAATTTGTGGTTTAAGCTAGCTTATCGCTTGTACCTTGTACCACAACTTGTATGTAGATATTTATCGCAGATCACAACACAACAAGGACATGCGTGTGTTATACTTTATTAGTAGAACTAATTAAACAGTTTTTTTTGTAACGCTGATAAAATGCATAGCCCATAAATATGTTTCTTTATATTCTGCCTATTGTATGAGATTTTATATTACATATTTGCAGAGATTTTAAAGGCCATTTATAAATTAAATTATTTTATTTAAATATAATACATTATAAAAATAATTTGCACAATAAGTACCTTTAGGCCAAAATGTAATTATTACAGTATTATTATTTAAAATAATTTCTATTTATATGTACTGAATATTAATATATTCAATGAACAATGATCATATTTTCATCACTTTATTTAGTTCACTCTGTCCAATATTTAATTACATTCTTTTAATATTTATTCGTTTATATTAATATTTGTAGAGTTTATATTTATTTATTATATAAACCAAACTCGGCAAAAGCCTCTAAAACGCGATGCAGCGTCTTAGAAGTCGCTAAAACGCGCGATTTTGTTAATTCGTATTAAATGCATAGCCTTAAAATTTAAAATAGGCAACAAGTATGTACAGAGACACTGACTCAGAATGACTCACTGATACGCCATTATCATACATTTCGTACGCACAAGTAAAGGTTCGCCTCGCGTTTGCGTGACCTTACGTGCGAAATGTATGAAAAAGGCGCCATGCACCCGCGTGCGTGACGAAACACGCATATCTCTGAAAAACACCGTTGCAGACAAGTAGGCCAAGCTGATGAGAGTAATTTTTTAAATGCTTGATTAGAAAAACCTAAATTCATAGACAAAAATAGTTTAAACAATTCATATAAAGGTACATTTTTTGTAACCGTTGTATAAAGTAGCATTTGAATAAACAATTTATACGGTAGTGCCTACCCGGCAGGTAGTGGGTATACGGCGGCAGCTGGTAGTTCCTACAATCCTTTGTTCTGTGATGGCAAGCACAGACTAGTATTGTACCTAACGGTATGGCAAGCAATAGTAAGCAGGCCATGCCTCTAATTAAAAGTCTTCGTCACACATACGATTATACCTTTGGTAGCGTAATTAAAACATTACGTTTAAATATTCCGAAACATTGCATTTTGATTAATTTATTAATTGTGTTTAGGAAATTTATAGCCATTGTAATTTGAATTTTAATTCCTAACCAATAAGAGTTACAAATTTTAAGAGCAATAGTAGATAGTAGTTATATTATTTGTGTAACGTATGACAATAGATATGAGAAGCAAATATCACAGGGTCCGGTTTCATTAGATCACGGCTCAGTCACAACACATCGATCGTGGGATAGGAGAAAAGTGCTTACATATTAAATAGGCTGTTATTAAATTATTTTATTATTTCATTACAAAACATTACAACTGTCTTCAATTGCTGAGAGCTAGAGATTTTATTGTGGTTAGCAAGTCGATGTTACCAGTGGTGACTTCTATGAAACGTGGTCGTTTAGTGGCAAGCAAGTCTATGTTACCAGTGGTGACTTCTATGAAACATGGTCGTTTAGTGGTCGTACAAATTAGTTTGGAGTCACCTTTTTGAAACGGGTTATGCTTAATGTTACTTTACGTGATTAATCATTATTTAAATCACGTAGAATAACTTTATGATTTAATTCAAACCAAAGTCAGTGTGATGATATACGGTTGGTCAATTGAAGTGGCAATGGCAACCGTGTAGCTCGACAGGATAACAGAAGGGGAAGAAATAGGCTTTTCCATGCAATATTCTTAATTGGAAACCGCAATGTGCAATGTAGGATATCGCTCTTTTAGCTTTCTTTCGCCCCATCTATTTCTATCTATTTCTTTTCTGATAAGACAAGGATTGGATAACCTATTGAATTGGACTGGATAGACTTGTTACAGACTCAATATAAGGTATCTATAACAAAGTTTTTGTTCTGTTTATTGAATAACTCTGTTATAATAACAGGATAATAATATAATTATCTACTATAAAATATAAGAGGTAAAAATATCAAGAATCCTGTAAAACTATATTTTACTACTTTATTGAATTATTTAATTATTCCCGTGTAAAGAAACCATATATGACAGGGTAGATATAAATTTTAAAACATTATGAGTATTTGACAGGATGTTAATTTATATGCCAATATTTTTGAACAGACTTTTTTTTAAATAAATTAGTGCGAAGTTAAGAGAATACACTTTCTAATTCACTACGAAATTTCTAAGTCATAAACCCTAGCCGAATACCTAGGTCTGCGGTTTTTCCAAAATCTTGTAAAACGTTCTGTTAACTAGAAATATTTTTAAAACCTTATTTTTAGAAGTATGAAAAACTAGAATCCTGTATATCTTTTGAACTATAAAAATTGATAGAAAACTGGCACACTGCAAACCAAGATATTTATTACTAGAACATGTCTTCAAAATTTCGTGGTGTTTGATCAGCAAGTGTCAAAAATAAGTGAGAAATTCGTTTGTACGGAGCTCGCTGCAATGCGCCGCGAAGTGTATTCTCTTAAAGCATACTCATAAACCTTATGCACTATGTTAATTATATTTTCTTGTTGATATACCTGAATATATTTTCTTATATTGTCTTTCTTAAACAAAGCAAAATTTATTAATTTTTCAGGCACGTTCTGAGTCCATGGCTTCAGTGTACTCCGGCGCAGGCGAGGGTCTTCGCGGGAGCGTGACAGTTCGTGGTGAAGTCCAGTTCTCTCTGCTGTACAACTACCGCGTGGGTGCACTGGAAGTCGGCGTACGACGCTGCCGAGACCTCGCCCCTGTAGACCTCAAGCGCAACCGCTCTGATCCTTATGTCAAGGTACATTTTATTTATTTGTCATAACATAGGTAAGTATGAGAAAAGATGGTACAATATGTTTATGTATCACTATGATCTGCCACATATTTGGCGTACAAATGTTTTTGACATGCATAATTATAAGTACTTATTATATTTTTAAAATTCAATACGAATGTATTAAAAATAATAAATAACAAAAAAAAAGGTGAGGATGAACGAAAATAGATGCACGAAACAGATTTATGAATCTGAAGCAATTGGTGGGGTCGGTAGAGGTTGACTTCGGCAAACGTATGTAGATCAAATTGAGTACTTTCTCAGAAAAGGCCAGGTCAGTAGTTTTCGGAACCGTAGGAAATGCATGAAATCATTAATGCGTATAGATGAGGCAAGAGAGGTATGCCAGGATCGTAGCAAGTAGCAGTCTTTGGTCTCTGCCTACCCCTCTGGGAAACAGGCGTGATGTTATGTATGTATATATGTTTTAAATTTAATATTAACAACATATTATTACATATGATACCCTAGGCTTTTTAGACGATCATTATTCATAAAATGTCATGCTTTGCAATACTTGACAACAGATGGAAGATACGAATTTATGAATTCATACGTTGTTCGATACCAAAAATGTGCTTGTGTGTAAATCCTAACAACAAAATATACCTTTACATAGGTACATCCTTCTGTCGAACACAAGCAGCTGTTCTAATTATGACGTAAAAATTTAGTTCATAGTGATTCTGGGGTGATACCAGTCCGTACGCTTATACCCTCTGCTAATAGCGTTGCGAAGGGACCTGTTTTAAAAAGTTCAAATTATATTGTTATGTTATCAATCAAACCATTTCAATTTATTGTTATAATATTGGTTATTCGAATGTAGTTAAAATAGACAAAATTAACCTATTTTTCACAGGTGTACTTGTTACCAGACAAGTCTAAAGCTGGCAAAAGGAAGACGAAGATCAAGAAGAACACCCTGAACCCGGTGTTCGAGGAAAGCCTGACCTTCATGCAGCCGCTGACCTCACTGTCCACGCGGACACTGTGGCTGAGCGTGTGGCACGCAGACATTTTCGGGCGGAACGATTTCCTCGGCGAGGTGATGCTACCGCTGGCCGATGTCGTCTTTGACGACCCCGCGCCCACGTGGTACAAGTTACACGAGAGGGTTAGCATTCATCTTTATATCTTCAAGTTTTCACCTTAGCAGTGGACAAAAGTAAGAGAACTATTGAACGACTAGTCTCATCAAGGCTAATAAGGTCAGGGCCAGCGCAGGATTCTCCATTTCTTTCGCACTCGTGCATCGCTGTATTTTGTATCTTACCGCGAGCCACTGTACAGGAAATAGGCAAACTTGTAAGCAATTGCAGTAAGATCGACGGTGTGGGAGTTAAGTGTAAGTACTGGGCGCGTGCTTGTGTGACGGTTTTTGTTAAGTCACTTAGGTATCATTCTTTATACTATGCTCTTTGCTCGATATTACACAGCCCTTAATAGGCCAAGCGGCAGCCGAAAAAAAGCTGTCAATTTCTGAAAGGATTATTTTCAGAAAAGCTAGGGTTAATCATGACAGTAATGACCCGTTAAGGTTGCCTAATCAGAACCTGGGACAGGGGAGAGAGAGGGATGATGGAGCAACGCGGTGATCGGGCTATTTTTTGAATATTTTTGACAATAACTTAAAAAACAATATTTTTTGTTAAATTATATTTTATATAAAAAATATAACTTTGGAATGTGCAAAGCCCTATTTTCAGATTTTGACCCCCATTTCAAAAAATAGAAAGCCCACCACCTGTTTTTGGCTGTGACTAGGCAACCTGGTTTTTATTTATTGTCACGATGAATAGCTTTCCGAAAAACTTCAACCTTTCAGAAATTGAAGACTACTTCTGCGGCCGACGCTTGGTCTATAAGATCGTAGTGACTGAAAAGTGGACTACTGACCTACTGAAACAGAAAAGAATTAGTATAAGCTGAACTCATTTAGCCACACCATATGGGAACTATAAGTGACTAATCACAATCTGAAGATTTCACTTACTCATAAACAAATATCTACTTAAGCATTTATTTTTTAAAAAAGAGCAGTAATCAAAATGTCATCAAATCATGGACAACCTTAACAATTTTATTCATAACAAAATGTTAGTCTATTACAATTATAAAATTCAATCTCTTATTCTCTCACAGTAAAGACGATTTTTTTGTAACATGGTTTCCTACCTTTCCAGACGGAACAGTTTGATGAGCTTCAAGGCACCCGTGGGGACCTCATCATCGGCCTTAAATTCGAGATGGCTGAGCCCGCGCGCGGCAAAGGCACGCTGCACGTGCTCGTCAAGGAAGCTAAAAACCTCGTCGCCACTAAACAGAATGGGCTCTCTGATGTCTTTTGCAAGAGGTAACTATCTCCTTTTCAATACAGTTTGATAATTAGGTTCTTGTCCAAACTAACCAACAGACTGATTTGCAAAGCCGAAACCACATTATTTTTTAAATAAAGGTCACTCTTATAACGTACAGCTCCATGGCTCAGTGGGCAATAACCCGCCTGCTGAATTGAGGGTTGTGGGTTCGATTCTCGCACAAGACAAACATTTATTATTTGTATTTTCCTTGAGACTGGGTGTTTTCTATGTATAATATGTAATGTATTTACAAAAAAGGTATATATACTGATGTATTTGTATCCGTTGTCAGGTATTCACAGCACAAGCTTTGCTTAGTTCGGGGTCAGACGGTGCTGTGTGTAATGTCCAAAATTATTATTATTATTAAGATAAGATCTTGCAAAATTTATCCCCTTAGGTGATTACCATACGGCAAAAAATATGAAAATAAAAACAACATAATTAATTAATGTTTCTTTTTTATCTCTCTTTATATCCCAATTGTTCCCTTAGTCATTTCTACATTCGCGGAAGGAGGAAGGCTTAGGTTTATAGTTGACTACCCTGGCACAGTGCGTATTGTCATGTTACAACATTAGTTTTTGGACAGGGCCATTAATTTAAGGTATCCTTCGAATCACGGAAAAATGTGCCACTAGGCGCCCACCCATCCAAAGGCTGGCCTAATCTGGCGTTGTTGTAAATGGGCTATAAGCTATCCATTAAAATTGTATTAATTGTCATTTTCAGTTATCTTCTGCCTGAGCGCGGGCGTCTTGCTAAGCAGAAGACGAGTGTAGCACGACGAACCCTCAACCCTAAGTGGGAACACACGTTCACATACCGTGGGCTCACCATGCAGGAGCTCAGCACACGAGCCCTTGAGCTTAGTCTTTGGGACAGAGACCGACTCGCTTCTAACGACTTCATGGGAGCTATACGACTTTCTCTTGGCACTGGTAAAAAAATATAGTTGACTGGAATTTAAGTAGGGCGTTGTTTGATATATTAAATCTCTTGAATATAATCGTTAAGAATACTAGGACACATATGTAGCAAGGTGAACTATTGGGTTCTCACTTGACAGCGTTAGAAGGAAGGCTTAGGTCATAATCCACAGCCTCGTAGAGTGCTTCATACAAACGAATTCTGTACTTATTAGAAATTTACTAAATCGTTAAACATTGTATGTGTGTTTTTCAAAAATGTGTTAATCTTGAAATTCTATTTGAGATAATTTGTATGAGAAACTAGAATACTTTACTTATAACTTTAACTTATATAACCTATACAATTAACTGAAAACTGGCACACTGCAGACATAGATATTTATTTCTATTATTAAGTGGAATAAAATATTAAACTAAGTTATTTCAAAGTCAACCTAATATATCAGTATTGGAGTTATCGCAACGTTTTATTTTTTATATATTTTTATGCGCTACAAAGACTACTAAAATCACAACCCTCCGTAGAAGTTGGGTAAGAAATAAAAAAAAAGTTTGTATGAATTACACTACCTATGAGGCGCCGCGGCCTCTTACTTTGCTTAAGAGGCTATACTAACATACTTATAATGTTTTTTGGCAAAAATCCCGGATCGCTGAGCAAGATCTCAATATATTCAATGACTGTGTTCTTCGGGATATGGTTTAAACCCTGACAAACGTGAAATTACTAATAATGAACTATTGTTCGACAAAAAATTGCTAAACTGACCCCTTTTTCCCTTTTTAGGGTTCAGGTTGTTGTCCGTCTGTCTGTCTGTCAAGACCCTATTTCTTAGGAACGCGTTATTTCTACGGTCCCTTGAAACTGTAAATCAAGTTTTTAAGTCAATGCAATAAAAAAATATGTCCAAAATGCGGTTTTTTTTGTCGCATAATGTGACACAAATAAATCAAAACCTATGGGGTACTTCCCGCTGACCTAGAATCAGAAAATTTGGCAAGAGGCAAGATGTTACATCACAAATATAGGAGAAAATCCAAAAACTGATAATTAAGGCATAAACCTCTGAGACTTGATCTCATGATGGAAGAATTATCTACATATAATACGTTTTTACGAAAACCTCGGTGTGCAAGCCAGACTCGCACTCGGCCAATTTTTTTCGAGCAAAGAAATCTTCAAAATTCTGGGTGCTATTAGTTTACCACTTTGCTTAAGCATAGCCGTGATAGTGCTTTAAATCCCTACAAAAGCATTTTTTGATAACCATTTCGAAATTACTATTAATTTATTTCTTCCATTTCAATGAAAATGTCAGTGAGTTGATATGTAGCTGCAATACTCACGCACGCTTAATTACATATCGCTTCATCCTTGTTTTTATTCAAGATTTCGGTTACGTTGTTCTGCCTCTTAACGACTCCTGTCATATGACAACAGCCAGGATCGACAGTTCATCGTGCCCTCCAAAGCACGGAGATCAAAAAAAAAACTCTTTCACTAGACGGTCACCCATCCATGGCTGTCCGTGCCTGATATTGCTTAACTTTGCATATAACTGGGCCATAAGTTTCTATACATTTTTGGGTGTTGCTATAATCGCTGCTAAAACTACGTTAGATAACACTAATGTTACCTTGTTTAATCCCCGGCTTACACTTAAAACATTGATATATATTTTTTTTTATTCCAGGAACCTATATGGGAGCTAGTGTCAACTGGATGGACAGCACAGGGAAAGAAGTTGCCCTGTGGCAAACCATGATGCAAAGACCGAACTTCTGGGTGGAAGGGTCGTTACCTTTGAGACCACAACTAAATAATTAAATACGTAGTATTACGTAGTAACTTTTACAAGAAAAAATCGTCAGATATTTTTTTTACCGTTTTTCATACTATGAGGCAATAACTTTCTGCTAAAATTCCAAAAAGTGTACACTTGTATTTTTTGATCCATTTAAAAACAGGCAGCCAAAATGACCATAATTTTCTTGCCACCTTTACTTCTCATAGCATTGATTTAACCTTAAATAAGAGTATTGCATTACAAGGCTGATTCTCATAAATATGCTAAGCTGTTAGTGTATAACATAGATAAACTTACTATAGCACGGACGCTAAGCACAAAGAATTTTGTACATTGACCTTTTACTTTTTAGCGTGACCACTGAACAGTGGTCGAAAAAGTAGTAGTTACTGATGACAGCGGTCGGTCATCGCATCTGTGCGAGCGCAATGGCAAATAATTATGCGCGTGCAACAGAGACAAATAGTGACCGGTGATTGAACGAAATTCTTCCTGCTTCGCGTCCATGTTTGTATACATCAACGTTTGCATTCGCATATGTGCACCTAAACTAATAAAATCCTCCTAAAATAATCATAAGGCCGGGTATCTCAATTATAGGTTACGCTATCTAAATCGCTGTTTAAAAAAAACATTATAAGCGCTAAATTGAAGTTCAATATTTGAAATTAATATTATCAACTTAATAATACTCTAATAAATAATTATGTACTTATTCAAAACTTAAATAAAGTGCCAATCCTTATATTTTTTCTAAAATTTACCTACTGTATGTATATATTTATTAATCGTTAAATACTCGATTATTATTAAAGTACCTATGTACCTTTTTGATAAAAATATACATTCCAATTGAATTGTGATTGAAATTAGCTAAATGCTAGCTTTAATATCTATATATTTTTATATGTCAATAAAATTATATAAGATAAATTTATACTGCCTACAAGTTTGAGTTAAGTATAGATTAAATTGATATTTATGTTAATAATGTTTAATGCATTTAAATTAGAATTATGATGTACAAAATTATGTCCACATGAGTTTTAAGGTAATGCTCATGCAGATTGTGATGTAATATTTAGGTAAATAGGTATACTCTTAAGTTAGGTATTATTTCGTATTATATTAAAGTAAATAAGAGGAGGTATGTTGTGTGAATGCAATTTTTAATATATATTTGTAGTAACATGTAGTCCTGGGAGATTGATATACCTACCTATTATATTAATTAACAAAATATCCTTAGCTTGTATAAATATTGACAAGATTCTACTTAACAAGAATATAACTAAGGGTAATTTAGGTACCTAAGTATCCGATAACTATTTTTATATAGGAATTGTATTGTTTTGTGAATTTGAAAACTATTCGAAAATAAACTTTTTGAATACTGACGTTCTTTGAGTTATTTATATTCCCAAGCCGAAAATCCATATCCACACGATTTCAGATAGGAGGTAGTTTTAAATTTTTGTTGTGTAACGTTACCGTACATTTCCGTATTTTGTAAACCGAATCAAATTAGGCACAAATTTTAGCACTAATACCACTCTGGGCCTAAATGACATACTATTTGTGACTCATGGCTATTTAAGAGGGCAATATATGCCAGAAAGATGATTTCTAATGATGTGCTTGTGAATGTAGTAAAAATCATTACACGGTGTCATATACATTACTGTAAGATGTGTTTGTTATGTAATTTATACCATAATGACTCCTTGAAACTATTTATTTTTTGTATGAAATTTAAGGTTTTTACCGTTTTGTAGTCACATTTATTGTCTTTTAACTAAAATTGATAATAATTACTGCAGGTGCAATGATTTAACTGGCTTTTATAACAACCAAAAGCAATACACGCTTGAAAATTAGCACAAGTGTTGAATGAAACTTTCACTGCCAGATTTTTTGTAAGCATTAAATATGAATCGTCATTTTATAAAAGCTGAAAGTTTCTCGATCCCCGACTGTGAAGTTCAGATCTGATGGGTTTGACAGGTGACAAGCAGCAAAGGTGTATAAAATTGTACCTCAAGTTCGTTAAAGTGTAAAGGTTTTTTTTCTGATCTGACTATGCAGTTGGCTGATGCAGCCATTACTGCTCCACTGGGCTTTTGGGGCAAGACTCTGGAGGAGTCGGGGACGTCAGCGTCGTGTTAGGGGGGAGGCCCTATTAGGGGTGGTCGTTAAGACAAGTCTCGCTATCCGGATAGCGAGATCGTCGTCTGGGGCCGTTAGTACGTGCCGAAGCCGCCTAACAATAGTTTTTCGACAGTGCCGAGGTCGGTCGGGGGGATGATAGGTTGTGGATTGCACAATTAATCGATTCGGGTGATTTTGTGTACGCTCGAAAAAGCGGACTGCAAGGTCTTTAAAATATTGGGGAATCGTGGGGAGTTCGAAGTCACTGTGAAGGTCCGCATTCGGTACCAGGAGGCTCCGGAGGCTGCTCAGAGGAAGCGGGTTTGGAGGGTCTGGAGTTTATGGAGGTTGCGTTTAGACAACGCATAGACGACGCTAGCATATGCTAGTATGGGGCAGATGCAAATGACGTTAAGAGTCAGCTTATTCCTAAGCGACATCTTACTGTACTTGCCTATCATGGGATATAGACGACCGAGGACAAAAGCGGCTCGGTCTTTAACTATTTTAGTGTGATCGCGGAAGTTCAAACGCCTATCCAGAGTCTCGAGATATTTGGACTTGCTTTTCCAAGGAATGGCACGGCCGAAGAGTGAGAGCGAAGATGGTCTCGGAGGGAGGCCAGTGTTAAAGAGAATGGCAGAGCTTTCGTCGGTATTCACTTCGATATGTAAAGGTGTCAGCTCAGTTTTCATGCATTTTATTTGGAATAATATTGTAAATCACTTCATCCATTGTCAATCAAACACTTAGTATGATTGCAATTTGCTAAATATAAACTATTTTTTTTTTAAATAATTATAGTCACATAATAGTATTGAAGCTGAATTTTATATATATTACTTCGGGAACTATCAGAAGATGCTTCCTCAGAAGTCAAACAGTTTCGATAGTTCTTCTTACGTCTTGTCAGACATATTGAAAGTCTACCTATAGGTAGGGTTGCCCTCCGTCCGGGTTGTCCCGGATTTGTCCTAGTTTAGAAGGCGTCCGGGGAGCGTCCGGACGGGGTTTCATTTATAGTCCGGGTTTAAAAGTTCCTAAAAACAGTTTACTAAAGGCCCTTGGTTGACTCTATGGACACCTCCTCCTCGCTCGCCTACGGAACGCTATAGTCTCCAGAGGCATTTTAATAGACGAGCAGTTCGGCTTCCGTGCCAAACACTTATGCGTCCATCAAGTCCTCCGCATAACGGAACATATTCTTACTGGCTTTCAACCATCGTTAGGTAAGACCCGTCACACGGGCGCTGTCTTCTTCGATGTAGCGAAAGCTTTCGACAAAGTCTGGCACAACGGTTTAATTTTTAAACTGTACAACTTTCAGTTGCCAGATCGTCTCGTGCTCATCATACGAGACTATTTGTCGAATCGTAGCTTTCGCTACAAAGTCGAAGGCACTCTCTCTTCCCCAGCAGGGTCCGTGCTCGCCCCCATCTTGTACCTTCTGTACACTAACGATATCCCTAAAACAGATAGGCAAGTGAGACGACTCGAGACTCCAACCCGCTATCACCGCCCTAGGCGAGTGGTTTCGGAAATGGTGAATCGAGGTGAATCCCGACAAAAGCTCTGCCGTCCTTTTCACCTTAGGCCGCCCTCCGCGGCCTCCTCCCCTTTCTCATTTCGGTCCTGCCATTCCCTGGCAAAATAAGACCAAAGATCTCGGTGTGACCATGGATAGTCGTTTGAACTTCCAAGCTCACACCAAAATAGTCAGAGACCGAGCCGCTTTTGTCCTCGGTCGTCTCTATCCCATGATAGGCAAGTACAGTAAGATGTCGCTTAGAAATAAGCTAAATCTTTACACAACTTGTATCCGCCCCATACTAGCTTATGCTAGCGTAGTCTTGGCGCTGTCCAAGCGCAATCTCCACAAACTCCAGACCCTCCAAAACCACTTTCTCAGAGCGGCCTCTGGAGCCTCTTGGTACGTTCGCAATGCGGACCTACACAGAGACTTCGAACTTCCCACGATTCCCCAATACTTTAAAGACTTGGCAGTCCGCTTTTTCGAGCGAACGCAAAATCACCCGAATCGATTAATTGTGCAATCCACAACGTATCGTCCCCCCGATCGACCCGGTCACGGTCGTAAAACTATTGTTAGGCGGCCTCGGCACGTACTAACGTCCCCAGATGACGATTTCGCTGTCCGGATAGCGAGATTAGTCTCTACGACCTCCCCGAATAGGGTCTCCCTCCAAACACGACGCCGACGTCCCCGGGTTCGTCGGCGCCCACAAGGATACACTAGGTATCAAAGAGTGCCGGTGTGCTTCTCGCCCCCACTCAATCGCAATCGTACCCGCGTAACGGGGAACTCCCCTCCTGGCGGTGACTAGACTAGTTGCTAGATTTTAGCGATGGCAACCCTAGTTATAGGTGCGAGCGCGAAGAATATATTATCCAAGCGGGTGCGAGTAAAATAGTTTACTCAGTATCATATTATTGTGCCATAAACTTTTTGACTCTGTGGTCTGAAATCAAAACTGTGTGAACTTACAATGACACCAGCGACCTAAAACCCGAGGTCAGAGGGCTAGTAAAAATTGTTGCACCTATGTTTTAAGCTGTGTTTTTTTGGATTTATCGAAAAATTATACAGGTTTTTTTTTAAAATGTTTGTTATATTTGATAAAATGATAATTAAAAAAACGTAAATTTTGATTCGTATAATCAATCAACATATTTTGATTAGTGCCATTTAAAAAAAATACTATCATGAAATATTTATGTATTACTACAAAAAAACAAATCTCTAATAAATTAATCAATTATTGTTATGGAGTTTTATGAACTTGCAAAATACCTTATTTCATGAAAAAAAATTTAAGGCCATAAAATTATATATTATTTTAATTTTTACCTATGCGGCTTGTAATAGAGCATCTTAAATTTTTGAGTCCCATGGACATTTATCATTTACATACCTACCTACTCTAAAATTTTGTAACATCGTTTGTTACAAAGTTGTTCTATTAATAGCAGTTGAATATTTTTGAAAACTTTGTTATAAAAGTGTAGGTACATACAATTGTTTATAAATAAATATTTACTTAGTCAACGTCACTTTTTTTGCTAAAACAATTACATAAGTAATAGTTTTATGAATATAAAAAAAATGCATACACTACAGGCCAACCCAAACTTTTTGATTCATAAATATCTAGGGAATCTGTCGTTGGCGTTGTTTTCTCTACTTCTATTCCCGCTATTTCATTTGTGTTTTATTGACTTTATTTATTTATTCACCTTATATTTTTATTCATTCACTTGCAAATGTTATGAAAAACATTGCGCGTAACACAGGCGGTACGGATATTACAACCTTGAGCCATAAAGCCTTTGACCTTAGGCCTTATGCTTTTTAATAGTCTCTCGTTAGTAATTTTCTCCTTACCACACTTGATACATGATGTACTACAAAAATAAAGTATGACATTTGTAATAAAATCTCACTCAATGTCGGGACACCTGGCTGCTATGTGTAGATTTATTTATCTGTTATTTAGCAATGACGCAGTAAACCGAACGATGACGTTGATAGAATGACGTAAGAAAATGCGCGATGGATGACGTATAGAGAGGCTTATACGGATATAGTTTAACATACAATATTGCGGTCATCACTATAGCAGATTTAATAACCTTGATATTTATTAACTATTTAAATGTACAGGTTTTCCTCTGGCTTTTTCTATGATTTTCATTTCAATTTTAGATCATTATTAAAATAAGGCTTTTGTTTAACTTATCACCAAACATAGTTAAATATAACGTCATAAAAAAACTTTTTACTGCCAAAACTGGTAAATGATCACCAAAAATTAAACCCCATCTACAAAAATGTAACGTCTAGCTATTCTTTTAAAGCAAATATTACCTAACTAATTATTGTTAACCTGAAAATAGTAAATGACTACCAAAATTTTTACCATATTTTTATATTATTTCTCTTGAGCGTTTATTCAATCAATTGTTCATCATCATATTAGCTAATGTTGGTCTACTGCTCGTGATAAGCCTTCTCTATGGCGCTCCATTTCTCCCGGTCCTCTGCCTTCCGCATCCAGCCACACTTTGAAGGTCGTCAGTCCACCGGGCTGGAGGGCGTCCTACGCTTCGCCTTCCTATACGCGGTCTCCACTCTAGGACACGTCTGCTCAATCTGCCATCGGTCCTCCGACAGACGTGGCCAGCCCACTGCCACTTCAGCTTGCTAATTGTGCGAGCTATATCGGTTACTTTAGTTCACTTCCGGATGTCGTCATTTCGGATTTGATCCGTCAGAGACACTCCGAGCATAGCTCGCTCCATTGCGCGCTGTGCGACTATGAACTTGTGGACCAGCCCTGCATTGTGTTCGCGTTGCACGAATTGCTCATAATACTCAAAAATTTAACTCAATTACAATTTTAATAATCCTTTTATAGCGTTTTATTTAGGTAGTAATAGAACATTTATTTGCTAGATAAGATTTGGTGCTCATTTACCACACTTGGTCCTTGAATATAATTTAAAGTGCAGACTAAAGCAGTTAGAACTATTGTAATTTTGGGCTTTCGCTTTTGAAATATGTTTCGTTTTTTTGGTATTTAATACATTTTTGTGGTAAGAGAGCTTGGGGTGTCAAAGTATTTTTGGGTGGTCAATATATTTAATCCCTTAAGATAATATCGGACTGATTGAAATATGGCGTCCAAAAGTTACTTATTAGAGAAAGTAGGATCTCACATTAAAAGGATTTAATTGTAAGTAGTACATTATATGCAGGATGTAACACAATACGAGGTAGATAGCCAGCATTACCAGAAAGCCTTATTTATATGTATACGTATACCTAAGCTATCAGAGCAGTATTTTGTTAATTTATTTTGTTTAAAAACATTTTAACAAATTTATTTATTTTTTAAAGTTTGGAAGGTGTGTTAGACGAATACATTTGACTTACGTGCTTATAACGCATTAGCACTTAAGGAAGTTAAAAGTCTTTAAAGGCAAACTATATGATACAACTGATAAAATTAGTAAGGGTAAAAAAGGTTGTGTAGCTGGTAATGCCCGATTAATTACGCTATTTTGTAATATATTGTACAATTAAATGACTAGAAGATGATAACTACTAGAGAACATTTTTTCACTTTCATGTATTTAGACTTTCGTTGTAGTCTTAGTCAACAACAAAGTTATAACGCAGAAATGCAACGGCGAGATCTGACGATGACATCTATTACCGTGCGGCTCATGATAGAACTGATAAGAGAGTGACCTACCAACAGATACAGGCAAGTTTAGGCTCAATGCCTATAAGTGAGAATATATTACCCTCAAAACACCTCCTTGGATATGCCTATGATATTTAGATTTACGGTTTGTTGTAGGTACCTTATGTATTCAAAAAACTGAAATGAATAAATAAAGTGTATTTAACACTATCTGTATTCATTACAGTATACAGTTTATAATCCAAAATTATAATGAATCTACTGTAATTACAGATATTTTAGAAGCCTGATTCGTGGCACTCGGTCACAAATGAAAATCTGTGGTGAAACTATTCGGTTTCGACGACGGAGCAGTTGTTCACTAAGCAATCCTGCCACACTCAATATCAATCCTACCTTCCGTAAGCAGTTTTTTGTATATTTTTATATTTTTAATGGTTCAAACCTACAGCCTTAGACTAGTTGAGCATTGCCACAGTTGTAGCATTTTTATTTAATAATGGACGCTTACAAAACTTTTTACAATAAAATTCATTTTATTCATTATAAACAAACGGACATCAATATTTCTAAGGAAGTGTACTAAATGTGTATTGACAACTCAACGTATTCATGAAGTTCACTCTAAAAGGGATTAGAGAGATTTACGTTGATTAAGGTACTATAACAAGGCTTATTTCGGAGCACGAGCATTCAGTGTGCAATAGAGAGCTGTCAACGATTGACTTACATTCGTCATTTCGAAACTATTTAAAATATTGTTTTTTTTTCCAAAAATATATGTACCTGAGAGACACTTTAAAACTTACGGTTCCAGTTATTTTAACAATACTTATGTCGGAAGAAGGTGTTACATCTCGTGGGCGTACGAGTTGGAGGATCTCACGAACTTTATCCAGCAATAAGAGCCAACGGTCACAATCTGAAGAATACGGCACCCATAAATCTAGAAGTCTCTTTTATCAGCAACCTGTAAACTTTCTGCGTCAGGTTATAGACAGCCTAAACCGAAGAACACGTCCCAAGTCCCAGCCAAGATCAGAAATTGTCGAACACCCAAAGTCTATTCTCCGACGTCCCATAACGTGCGTGTACGTGAGGGGACCTTCTGGCCTGCCAACAGTGAGAGTACCGAGAAGTCAGCAGCACTTATATGAGCGTGTGTGTAGTTAGGAAGAACATTATTGACACTATAGTCTTTGCCGCTCTCTCTAACTACCAGTAGACTCAGCGGCCCATCTGTGTTGATCCTGTTACCTTTGGTATAAAGAGAACACACACACATTGACGTGAATAAGCGCGATATTTGTATTTGTTATGTAAGTAGCCAACAATCACGAGGTTCTAGAAAGAGTGTCCGTACGGTGTGGTAGATAATGTGGACCATGTTGCCACATTTATTTGCCATTCGAAACTCTGATGGGATTTGGTTCTATTTGTGCATAATATATTTGTTCCATATTGGTAATAAAGATTTTAACTAATTAATTAAATTTTTTTCTTTTTCTTTTTGGTATATATATTATATTTGTATATATAGCAGCTATCTAGTTAAATTAGCCAGCCAATAGCCTAGGCCGTTCATTAAACGCCGGCATCCAATTAAATGGCTGAAGAACAACTAGCCAAGTCATTGAGTGCAACGTTTAATTAGATGCCTGAATGTCGTTTAGTCATTTACTTAAATAAGATATTGATGAATTTGTCATGTTTGAAAATCTGAATTTCACCTAACAACTTAGTAGGTAGCTATGTAGCTAATGGGAGCTATGTTGATTGAACGAAGCGCATG
The DNA here is from genome assembly GCA_946406115.1 of Apoda limacodes. Lineage (NCBI taxonomy): Eukaryota > Metazoa > Arthropoda > Insecta > Lepidoptera > Limacodidae > Apoda > Apoda limacodes. The sequence goes on from OX291553.1 coordinate 19,142,061, forward strand.
CACATTCGCGCGATTGTAAGCACTCGGTTGCTTCTGTCAACTGTCGGCAGACTTCACCTGACGCGCTCGAACCGTTAGAGCCATTCGTTTAGTCCCGAGGCACGATTGTGTGTTTTTCGCTCCACGCTTACAAAAAATTTGTGAACTGCCAGCATCAAGGTAAGCATGAAATTATATTCTTATTTTATTGTATTTATGCTTCTTATATCCCTAGATTCATATGAATGAGTCCCATTATTTAAGTTGTGATTTAAAATAGAAATAAATATTTATATTATTACTTTTCAAAATGATGGTCAGCGGCTAATGTTAGCCTAGCTTTGTTTAGTCATTTTACAGCCGTAACATACCTTATTTTTTGTTTTAGATGCCACGTAAAAGAAATCGGACAACCACGAAAGCTTCTTGGACGGTGGATTCATTACAAAATGCAGTATCTGTTCTCAAAAGAAGAGGCATTTCGGTCTGGATCTTTAGTTTTCCATTATTTAAAATATAAATATTTCAAATTTATTTCTCCGATTTGTTTGAAAATTTTATTTTTTTATTTGTGTTACAAATAGTTTTATTGTATTGATAATTATTATAACTAAGATCTCATTTAAGGAGCGTTATATATTAATACATGTCTGTGGTTGATTATAACTGTGATTAAAGTATACTTTACTAATGAAGGTAAGAGTTGAATATTAAAAATTACAAGAATTTTGACAAACGTGGCCTTCCTTTTGAAGATTTACGACGCGTCTAGTAAGCCCGAAACATATGAATATATTGATAATATATATTAAAAAGCGAAACTAAAAAAGATATTTTGTTGGTTAAAGGAAAGACCCATTCTGCTGATTAGCTTTTACGATTGGATTTGAGTGCCAAAAATCCAATCGTGTAAGCCCAAAACATTTAAATATATTACTTACAAAAGTCGAAGAATTGGTTAGAAAATTGAACCTTTTTTTGGGCTAATTAAGGCATTACTCAACAGTTTCACTTGAAGGAACAGTGACTGCAGAATTGTACGTCAACATTTGCTTGCCCAGATTTTTTTTAAATTTAGTTTGTAAGTTTAAAAAAGTTTACTAAAAGCGTCCTGGAAGCAATGTCATACTTCATTACGATAAGCGTATTAGAAAGCTTCAAATGATGATGCATATGCCATACAGCTCAGACCTCGCATCGTGTGACTTCTTTTCGTTACTTAAAATACAAAAGTTAAAATAAATAATGTAAGGATACCAGCTTGGCCCTTTTGACTCAGTTCAACGACGGGTTGTGAAAATCGTCAATGATCCCAAACTCACAAGCCGTATCGAACCCCTAAATCTGAGGATGAGACTTTGCCTCCCTTTTTATTCAAATTCAAATTCAAATTCAATTTAATTTATTCAGTTTAGGCTACAATAATTGAGCACTTATGAATGTCACTACGCCATCGGTTCGTAAGTCTACAGGGCGGGAGACCTTGTACTGAGAAGAACCGGCAAGAAACTCAGCAAGGGCATTTCTTTTCTCCCTTTCCTTACAGCGTCCAATTAAAATATTGGAAAATAGCACATTTCATAAAAGGACACTTTCCATTACAAACATAAAAAAACATGAAATATAAAGCACAAGCACAACATAAAAAAGTATCTAATATAAACAAAAGACAGTTTATGTATTCATCACTAAGGAATAATCAATGTCTTACAGTATTAATAAACAAAACAAAAAAGTAAGACTAAATACTAAGAATACAAAGAAGTTTGCAAGAGCAGACCAGCCTCCACAGGCGGCACCCGTTCACGAGTATGACACATGAATCAGCCATCGCTTCGCTCAACCATGTTTTAGGGAACGTAACGACCCTTATGTTCTACCGCTTGTATTAATGGGGTGTTAAGTTTCTACCATCGCAGCGCTCGCCATCAGCAGAAAATTATTCCTTAACCTTAAAACCTAAATGGTCACGTACAGTGCGATTTTTAAGAAATTACCTCCCGCGAACGCTTAGGTTGTGAAATGAATGAATGACTTATACGTCTAAGTCATCTTTGCTGTTCGCTTTGCGTTAATAAAACGGGATAGGTCGATTATAACTTTCTGCCAAATTTGAAATGCAACCTTGGTATAGTTTTCCTTTCAACTCTTGAGAAAAAGTAGTGTATTGTAATAGTCGTTAAAAGATATGATCTGAAAAAAGATATCCGACGAATAACTAAAATTAGCGACATGACTCACAGATTGAGATAGTAGAAGTGGCAATAGGCAGGTCATATTTGTCGCAAAACCGATGGCCTTTGGAGCAGATAAGTCTTGGAGTAGGTGCCACGTATTGGAAAGCGCAGCGTGGATCGCTCTCGAACCAGGTCGACTGATGACTGAAAATATATGAAAAAGGTAGCAAGAAGTGGATGGATGAGAAAGGCGGTTGACCGAGTGTGGTGGCGTTCTTTAGGAGACATATGACCTACTAGACTGTAGACTGTTATAGGCTGATTAATGAGTCTGTGAACTTATAAAGAATGAACTTTTTCGAGTGGCAGTGGTAAAATAGTTATTTGTTCAACAAGGGGCAAAGTTGTTTTTTGTGAAGAGTGCCAACATTAAATCCCGAGCTGGCGAAGTTGTCTAGAATTGAATATTGAATTCTAATATAGACTACAGAGCACAGCGAGGGATGTAAAGGCTATATTTTGCTCTTATGTGAAACATACAACTTTTCACCTCTACCGTTGCGAAAAAATATGTCTTAGGCACGGTACACTCTGAAGGCCATATTAATCAATAAGTTTATTCTAACTTACAAATACTACAAACTATACTCTGCTCCTATCAAAACATAAACAATAGGTAGGTACTAACTATTCTTTTTAACATTAGCACCTTTTGAAAGTCGCTAATTATTAAACATTTCGTATGCTTTTAGATATTTTTCACGTGACTTCTGTGGTAAAAAGTTTAGTTCAGCATTATACACTTGTTAGCTCTTCTGGTGTTAAAGAAATATCTTCGTAACTCAGGTCACTAATTTCTTTTTAAAAAATACAATATATACGTAAATAAACAATTTAGCGTTAAAATAACTAATTAGTTTCGCGCCATTTCAATTTCTTTTGAGCGCGGCGACCGAATCAAGAAATTCCGTAACGAAAAAAACCTAACAACGACACGGTGTTTGTTGCGTGCGACTAGACGTATGCGTAACCACGTTTTGACTGTACGGAAAATCAATTTTAAGGCGAAAATTGAATTATATATATGTTTTGATGACCATTAAAGTTTAGGAGTTTTGTGGGAGTCGAAACACGATTGAATAAACTTCCCAACTAGCAAAAATGCGATAAAAGAAAATCTTATAACACAAAAGTGTGATATCAAAGTCATACAAAAGTAACGTTTGTGACTGCTGGTTATATATATATATATATGTATTTCTTAACGCGTTTTAGCTGTATAAGGCTTTACAGCAAAATTGTGACATTAACCTATCATACAAACGTTTACTCTGCCACTTTGCATAACGCCTATTATAGCACTGTTGTAAATAGGCACCTAAATAGGCAATTTGCTTATTAATTTATATTTATTTGCCTGAATATTAATGAATTAACGAGGGGCATGCAAAAAACACCATTAATATACTACTAGAATATCAATAAAAATGCAAGCGCAAGTAATATTAAACTATTTATTACAATACATTATCGCTCGTTACAGAATACAGAAACATTAACATTAAACAAATAATAACCAACAAATTATTTTTGTCGCCATACTTCAAAATTTATAAATGGTCAATCAACATTAATTGAATTTGTAATAGGAAAGAATAGGAATCGCTGCATTAACACTCAATGGTTGTATCTCAGTGTTCGCGTGGCCGTTTTATCACTTCATAGTGATACCAGTGTTTAAAATTCCGTTATATATTACCGAAAAGTCACAAAGAACAACGCATATATGACAAAAATGTATCTAATTGGCCCCAAGCGGAGCTGCAATACAATAACTATATCACTTAAACGTTCTAAATCAGGGGCCCTTTCCGCGTTGTAGAAACGTTTCTAATATTCTAATATGACCAATCATGAACACTAATTTGCAGGAAACGTTCCTATAACCGATATACAGCTATGATTTGCTAGTTGGGTTGACTCGATACAATAAAAATTAGTGTCGGACAACCGTCCGGAATCGTGACAACTTGTGCCTTTCACTTTTTATGTCTGTCTCTCTCGCTCTTAGGCGGGCTAACCATGCCGCGTGCCTCTCACTCGCTCTCATTGTGAGCGCATAACGTGAGCGGAGCGTAACGCAGTTTCTTGAAGTGTCACCCGGCAAACCAATTTATAAGACGTTGTCACGTCAAAATCGCAAAGTTTCCTCTAAATCTTCATTTTATAGAGAGATACTTCTACGGGGAAAACAGTTTTATTTGCTAGATATATAACTTTTTTCAATGAAATTTCGTCTACGTGTTCCATAACAAATACTTTAGACGATTATGGTTTTATTTTATTGCGAAAGAGTGTTATTTTGTAACAATACATTTCATAAATAACGTCGCGTGGGCCGGCCATTACGCGGCTCTCGCCTTCCATCAGTCAGCCGCAGCGCCTCCTCGAGAGCACCTGCATACAACTTTCTTGCGCCCACCCCACTGCCGCCAATAAAAATTTTTTAAACGATATGAACTTCTCATTTATACAATAAAAGAAAAAAAATGTTTTCTTATCGATGACCACGCCCAAAAAGTGTAACTTGAATTAATATCAGAGAAAACTTGAATTAATATCAAAGAAAAAAAATACTGCATAAATAAAAAATAAATAAATAATTATAATTGCATATGTTGATAAAAAATGGTATGCAATAGCTTTACCGCGGCAGGCCCCAAGTGCCACTGTTGTTTATTTTTAACCGACTTCAAAAAAAGGAAGAGGTTCTCAACTCGAACTCTCCCTTGAAAAATGTCATCCAAATAACTTTCCCTTGAAACAGCACTTCGTCACTCAAAAGTAAAATATAATAACATTTTAATAAAACAAACAAACAACACAAAACCTACTTCAAACTATAATTCAGATCAGATTTTTTAGAAATAAGTGATTATTTCTACCTTTTTAGTGCATCTTTTTGAAGCCGGTTGTTTTTTTTATTAAAAAGTTTTTTGACGTGCGTTCAGAAATCTACCCTATGACACTTTTATCGAAAATGGCTTATTTTTTTAAAAAAACGCTGTTAATTATTAGTAGGTATTATTAATCATAAATATTAGGTATCAACAATGAAAAAATGCAATATTGTTATGCATTACATTTAAATAAATTTGTTTCTAAAGCAATCATCGAAATCAGAAAACAGCAATTGATTTTGCCCACTGTTTTCGAACAGCAAAACCACTCTTTTGGTGCTGCAGAGGTGAAAAGTTATTTCAGTCTATCTATTACGCGTCTTAGCGTCTAATAAATAGTCAGAATGAGGTGGAAACTCTTTGGAACCAAAAAAGTAAATACTGGCTGGTAAAGCTGGAACATTGTTTAGATTAAAATATATTTTTTATTTTTTTTGTTTTTTGAAATGGAAGTCTTTTGTTTGCAGTGTTATCGAAAATTGAATAGCGTGCGGTTATTAAGTATCTGTGCATATCTGTGCTTGAAAAATTTTAGTACGGATCAAGTAATTAAAGATTCAAAGGAATGGATACTTTAAGTGCAAATGCTCCGTCATATTCTACAATTGCTCGTTGGTGCGCTAAATTTAAACATAAAAAAGCATTTACCAAAGATGACCCTTACATAAGTCGCCCAACAACGGTAATGACCGAAGAATTATTAAAAAAAGTTGATAAAAAAAGTTTTAGCAGATCGTCGTGTACGTTTTATAGCAGAAGAAACAAATATTTCGAGTGGTAGTGTGCATAGTTTTTACTCGAATGCTTAGGGATGAAAAAAATTACCGCGCACTGGGTTCCCAGTATGCTTACGAATGCATGAAAACAAATTAGGTAAAAATAGTAGTAATAAGCACTACTTGCCAATATATACCAGGAAGAGATATATTTTTAGTTTATCATAGCCTGAAAACACGGACAAAACGACGATTTCTAAAAATAAAACCTAGGTAGATCGATCTATCGCCCCCGAAACCCCCCTTACTAAATTTCATGAAAATTGTCTAAGCCGTTTACGAAATTCAGATATATACAATATACCTACGAGAATTGCTCGTTTAAAAGTATTCGACCGAAAAGATCACGGGTTTACTTTGTATACAGAACTTATAAAAAACTTCGTAATGAAATTCGTGAAAAACGGCGAGGCATACAAACAAAAATTGTTTTGTGGCATCAAGATAATGCCCCGGCTCACAGGTCCGTTGTTGCTATGGCTGCAATCCGAAATGCTGGCTTCGAAATCTTTGAGCATCCTCCATATTCACCCAACCTTGCCCCTAGTTTTTATTTCTATCTATTTCCAAGGTTGAAAGGACAGATTCATATATGATGAAGCCGTAGTCGCTGCAGTACAGGAATATTTAGGTGTGCAGGATGAACAGTTTTTTAAGAAGGAATTTTAAGTTTAGAAAAAAGATATTCCAAGTGTATTATGCTAAAAGGCGACTAAATTGAAAAATAAAATAGTTACCGACAACTACGACGACGACTACGTATAGACTACGGATTTTTACGAAAATGATTATACCTAAGTTGATGTCTTGACTGACACTTCCCGAACCAAAAATGTAGACAAAATTAGAGTCAAATATTTCAATTACAGGGTTTTAATTATGAAAAGCTATCAAAGAAACCTTTCAATTTTTTGGATTTTCTATTTGACAATATCCCACACGATATGGGGGCCCAAATATGATTAATTTCTAAAACTGTGATTCATGTTTATATAACGCTTATATAATGTTTCAATTAAATTTCTAAAATTCAATTTTGAAAAAAAAACCTTAACATACAACCAGACTTGGTGAAATTATTGTTAATTTTATTTGACTACGACTACGAAGCTTAATAAAAAATTAAAGAAAATTGTCGACTGATTAGCTTAAAATTTTCCATTGTTTATATACTAACTTCAACCTAAAGTTATTTATGGTATACAATGTACATACCTATTATGATCAAAAAATATTTTTGTGATATGTAGGTACTTATTATTAAATTCATATCTTGGTAATTATTTTGAAAATCGTACCTTACGCGTCAGTTTCATACCTTTTTGACAAGCATCTGTAAGGATGTTCATACTGGCAACACTGTTGTTTGTGATTTGTTTTGGTTATAGGTGGTTACCTTAACTTTAGGCAAATTTATTACAAATAATTTCAAAAATACTGTTAAATATTCTCTTAAATAATGAAATCAATTAGATGTGTCTGCTTGACTGCTTTTATGGTCCTATTAACTATGAAAAGTGGTAAGTAGCTACAAATAGAGCCTACATTGTGCCGTTGTGCTTTTTGGGTGTGTACTAGGGTGGGTCACTTAAAATTAAAATGCACTTTTGTTCCAAATAGTTAAATTATACTGCCTTTAATAACAATAGCTATATGGTAGAATTTGAAGTTAATACGACTACATCTTCAGGCCACTTTTAGCCATCGAAGTATACTGAAAGCAATATAAAATCTGTGAACCTGAGCCTCGTTCAATTAGGTGTGATTATCGCCGTTTGTCCTTCGCCCGGCGATGGCCGGTCTTATTAAACGGTTTACGTGCCTTGAAACTGAACAGCTTTGACAACAGCAGGGGTTTAAAATTACCGCTATAATAATCTTTTTATTTATCCCACTTTAACAATTCAAAAAATATTTTTCTTATATACTTATATTGGTTTGTTTTGTAAGAATATTTGTACTTAAAATAGGAAACTACTGTTAGTATTGTTGGTTCTGTGTTGTTGACGTGGACCCGTTACGGGTACTTCTCAAATTTTTTCCACTTTTCCCGATCCTGGCCAGTCTGAATCCATTTGGAGCCAGCGACTGTGGTGATATCGTCTACCCAATGTTTTCTTGGTTGGCCTTTTTTCCTTTTGCCCTTTGGGCCTTGCCATCTAGTTGCTCGTAGTGTCCACCTGTTGTTGTTGAGCCTAGAAATATGTCCTGCCCTTGTCCATTTAAGCTTTAAAGCATACTCTAGTGCATTTATCACTCTTGTTTTGGACTTATTTTCCTTAGTTTTAAAATGCTTTTCTCCATTGCATGCTGACAAAATCTTATTTTATTTTTAATTTTATCAGTGAATGTCCATGTTTGGTTACCATATTGGCAGTAGGCTGGTGTCTATAACTGTTTTTTTTAAACTTAGGTTTTATTTACCTTTTAGAATTTTTTTTTTGTGCCCAAAACTATTTTAAGGAACAATTTATTCTTCTGTCTATTTCTTGATTCTTTCTGTTGGCATCTAATATCTGTTTTCCAAGATAAATGTATTTGTCTACATATTCCAGTATGGTGTTGTTGTTTTCTAATTCTATTGTATTCTCAGTGTTAGGTATTTGTCATCACTTTTGTTTTGTCGAGGTTCATGTATAGGCCTACTTTTTTGCTTTCCTTATCCAAATTTTGTAGCATTCCTTTTAGATCTGAGGCAGTTTCTGAAAAGACTGCATAGCATCTGCAAACCTAAGATGAGTTAGACATTGGTGCAGTATTACGATTTCTTTATTCTTCCATTTAAGCTTTTTGAATGTCTCTTCAGGTACTGCTATGAAAAGTTTTGTGACAAAACCAAATTACCACTATAGTATGTTTTAAATCCGGCAGAAAAACAGACAATGACTTGGTTATTCATGTTAGCATTGAAAGAAACGATACATATCACTCTTCATACTTTTCTTTATCGGTTATTCTCAGTACCACGTTTATAGTATGGGGTAAGTTGAGCGGTGCAGTAATTTAGAGAACAAATTAGTTTTCATGTATTAGGATAAAGTGCATACGATTTAGAATTATACCAAAAAGGTTTGTATTCCCTGGTAGTAGGCGTAAGGGTCATTGTTCTTTTTTCCACCTGGATTTGAATCATACTAAAGGTTGCAAAACAGTCATTGTAAATTGAGGTTATAAAAAGATTCTATTTATCAAGTATTGTGTTACTGTCTCCTCTTATCATCCTTCCTCATTAGTCAGTCAACAAAAAGTATTCTTTATCACCTATAGTCCCTTTAGTAATATTGAGTCTAAAAATAATTCTGGTTAGCTGTCAAAGTGTGACTTTCACCCTCCTATTTCACAATGTGATTAGTGCAATCGCCCGACAATATTTTTTCTCAGTTTGGGTCACTCTGAGTTATTGAATGGCAAGTTTATTGTCCTGGTAAAAGAGATTCAAGAATAAATATTTCTATTATTGGCTTAATTTAGAAATATTTCAATATTTTTAATCAATATCAGACAGACATATTTTTAAAAAAATATAACTATTTTAACATAAGTAACACTGAATACAAGTGCATTGGTTTAAAAAAAAAAAAAAACTGTGTTTCATACTTTTGATAATGCCTTTTTTGCTGCTATCTTATGTTTTAATAACTTTGAAAGTCAGGGACTTGGAAAAGAATCATAAATCTTCATGTATTTTTTTTGTTATTGTTTTAAGCGCTCCCTTTTCTTCACCACACTTTCTTGCAAATTTAATGAAACTTTAACATTTTTGACACAAATGCTAAACTGACAAATGACAGCAAAATAAACGAAAAATTAATTACTTTGCAACATTTATCTCAAAACAAAATTTCTGCTATTTGATAAAATAATTTATAGTTTGGTTATTTGACCCACCATAGTGTGATTTTCATTTTATTTTTTTTTGGCTTCAAAATTTTTTATATATATTTTTAGTTAACTCAATTAGATGCTATCAATGCTCTGGAACAGATTCCGATCATCCATTTGAATGTAATGAAACTTTAGATGATGATACTGATTTAGAAGCTACAGACTGTTCTACAATTCACGATGCCCAATATTGTATTAAACATGTTGGAAGGTTTGAAGGTGAGAAATTGCAGATCGCATATAATTCAATAAACTTCCTTTTTAACTGGGCTATGAAAATAACTTACTATATACCTAACTACTTAATTACATTTAACCAATACCTTAATAAGGTAGTGTTTTGTTTGACTGCTTAACATACATTTTAATTTGGAGTGAATGTCAATAATCCAAATAAAGAGATGAGCAAAGATTCATATGGCTTGATCATCTAGATGTATCTCTTTTTTACGTAGCTGGATTATGACAATAAACACATTAAGTGGTGAACAAAACATTTTTAGAGTAGCTCCTGTAACCCTACTACCAAATAGGTACTTGACATCTAACATACCTAGCTGCATGTAGCTAATAGCAATGGTTGCAGTCCACTATACTAATTTTCTGTTTCTGATGAAACAGGTTTTAATTTTTTTCCATCAATTGTTAAAATAAATTGTATGCATTTTACTATTATTTTCAAACTCCTCATTAACTGTTAGGAATTTTGGGTGTAGGTAAAGGGGCTCATTTATTTAGGCCAAATTCTGTGTAAATAATCTGGTTGCAACATAATTTTAAAACAAAGGTAGGTACATTATCATACATATCCATGTACCTACAAAAATGTTTTATCAAACTAACAATATCATAAATACCATCTATAATAAGTTGATACTTCTTAATATCAAATACCAAAACTTTGCATACAAGAGTCCATAAATTAATAATTCAATCACAGCACCATCATATATGTTGGTCATCTTGGACAAACTGGCCTTTTCTAATGTTTCTGATTCTAAAAACCATATTTGGACTAAGTAGGTATTACTAACACTTTTAAATAACTTTTTTTATTTATATACTATATCTTATTTATTTTTTGTTGTATTGCTTTGCTTATTTCTCTTACTACTGACTAAGCAATGGTTCATATTGTACATTATAATTCAACTGCTACTAATTAAATAGAAATTTAACACAGGTGCAGCAATAAATTGCTATCAGTGTAACTCATCATTTACAATGGAATGTGGTGATGGATTAATGCATCTGGACAATGGAATATTAAAACCTTATACCTGTGCACATGTCTATAATGCTCAGTACTGCATTAAACAAACAGATTTTTTCAAAAATAAATTTTCCAGCTTTCTATTTTATTAAAAAAAATAAGTCATTAATTAAGCTATTATATATTACCACAGCCTAAACATTTATTTTATTGATACAGTTAGTGACCGCCTTTGGTAAATCAGACAATGTTGAGACAGTTGTGGAACTTCAACAAAATGTATGACTAGCTAGACAGCACTGAGTAGCCAAATGTGACGACATAAGCTAGTAGAAGGCGCTCCTTCCCTATCACGCCTCGCAGCTTACCTCATGATTGCTCAGCCTAGACACCCTCCATGGCCAATTGAATGAAATTGTTGTTGAGGCTGTGGTACTATGTACTAGAGGAAGCACAAAGAAGTGCGGTGTACGGGTCGCACGCAGTCACTAGGTGTTAGTGCTTATTTATTTGTATAATAAAAATACATTATCTGTGACATGACGTCTCCTCTAGTGTAATAAAAGCTTAATGTGTTGAGTATATTTTGTTGCATTGCACATCATATACTTAGGCTATGTTCCAAATCACGCCGAGTAATTATCGCACGGTAAAGTTAAAAAATCAACACGTTCTGGAACGAGTGTTTGACAGTTAATTTTTACACTGACAGGAGTGAATTTCAACCTTTTCTATGGCAGTGTAAATAATTCAACTTGACAGTTGGAAAATTACCCTAACCGGTGCGTCCTAAAACCACTTTTTTTAACCCTTTTAAATAACTTTTTTTATTTATATACTATATCTTATTTATTTTTTGTTGTATTGCTTTGCTTATTTATCTTACTACTAACTAAGCAATGGTTCATATTGTACATAATAATTAAACTACTACTAATTAAATAGAAATTTAACACAGGTGCAGCAATAAATTGCTATCAGTGTAACTCATCATTTACAATGGAATGTGGTGATGGATTAATGCATCTGGACAATGGAATATTAAAACCTTATACCTGTGCACATGTCTATAATGCTCAGTACTGCATTAAACAAACAGGTTTTTTCAAAAATAAATTTTCTAGCTTTCTATTTTATTAAAAATAAATTAAGTCATTAATTAAGCTATTATATATTACCACAGCCTAAACATTCATTTAATTGATACAGTTAGTGACCGCCTTTGATAAATCAGACAATGTTGAGACAGTTGTGGAACTACAACAAAATGTATGACTAGCTAGACAGCACCGAGTAGCCAAATGTCATAGGCTAGTAGAAGGCGCTCCTTCCCTATTACGCCTCGCACCTTACCTCATGATTGCTCAGCCTAGACACCCTCCATGGCCAATTGAGTGAAATTGTTGTGGAGGCTGTGGTACTATGTACTAGAGGAAGCACAAACAAGTGCGGTGTACGGGTCGCACGCAGTCACTAGGTGTTAGTGCTTATTTATTTGTATAATAAAAATACATTATCTGTGACATAACGTCTCCTCTAGTGTAATAAAAGCTTAATGTGTTGAGTATATTTTGTTGCATTGCACATCATATACTTAGGCTATGTTCCAAATCACGCCGAGTAATTATCGCACGGTAAAGTTAAAAAATCAACACGTTCTGGAACGAGTGTTTGACAGTTAATTTTTACACTGACAGGAGTGAATTTCAACCTTTTCTATGGCAGTGTAAATAATTCAACTTGACAGTTGGAAAATTACCCTAACCGGTGCGTCCTAAAACCACTTTTTTAACTTCCTCGTTGCGATTTGGAACACACCCTTAATGATTAATACATATATTAAAATAATTAAAGTGGAAATTATTACAATATGTTTATCTCAAAATATAAAGATGTGAAAGTTAATGCAAAATGTACTTAATATTTGGTTGAAATTGCTTTGATTCACTAATGCACAATTCACTAAGATACACTGGTTCCTTTAAAGTGTCGCAGGGGTGAGTTTGGTTTGTGTCACTAATAGCTTTGATGGTTGATGTTAATCTTTGGTTAGATTTGCATGAATGTAAGTATCTATCTAAATACCTCGTTACTATATATAAATATTTTCGGGCATTAGGGCCGATATTAATTATAAAATGATATTATAATTAATATTTTTCTTACAGATTTTATTTTAAAATTTTATTATTACTCTCAAATACTTATTATTAAAAATACATCTTTCAATAAAATGGTTTAATTGTAAATTGATCACTTTTAAAACTTGTCTAAAATTTCGAATCAATTTAATTTTTGCTAGTTCCATTTCTGAAATCATAATAACAAAGTTACATTGGAATTGAAAGCCTGTTTTTTACTCATTTTCTTACTTTTTGAATGCTAGTTTGCCCTTTAATTAAAAAACCTTTCCTTGTACATTTTAGCAATTGAATGCACATAAAAGCACTTGTTTGCTGTTCACAGGTGGCATCGGCACAAAAAGATACTGTTCTTCTCTAGACTTGGGAAACTATTGTAATTACGTTCAACAACCCGGTGACAAGCTAGAATACAGAACTTGCATATATACCTGTAGTAGTGATGGTTGTAATGCCTAGACAATTCATAATGCAATTTTTATACATAGGATACATTAATGGAATTCTGGTTAAACTTTTGAGATATTAATGGAGTTCAGGGTGACAGAAATATATAGGTACTTTTGTTACAAAAGAACAAAAGCTAACATTTTTATGTGCTGTGGTGTCTTTTGATCCGTGTCTGTTTGTAATTAATGGATTCATTTTACTTAAACACTGTGTTTTTTGTGATTCTTTTAAGAAAATATAGATGTTTTAAGCTTTGATAGTCATAATGTATAGTTATATTCTTAATTATAAATGTTCTGAATCACGCAATAACTGTAACATAATATATTGTGTAATTTAATTTGTGATAGAAATTAAATAATTTACTTTTGTAATAAAAAGAATTTCTACATATAAATGAAACATTTGAAAACATTTTCATGTCTCATTAACTTTTATTATTAACCTACTTCAAAAAAGGAGGAGGTTATATGTTCGACGGGTATATTTGTTTTATGTATGTCAAATTTTTTTTAAATATTTTTCATTAATATAATCTGGCTTATTCGATAATGGATTTCAAAAAGTTCTACTATGTTCTTCTGTATATATAAAAGGCAACTGATTCTGACTGACTGATCTATCAACGCACAGCTCAAACCACTACACTGAATGCCCTGAAATTTGGCACACATATAGCTATTATGATGTAGGCGTGCTCTTAGAAAAGGGGTAAAACGGGGGTTTGAAGTTTGTAAGAGTGAGAGTAGCTACCCATACTAATATTATAAATGCGAAAGTAACTCTGTCTGTTACCTCTTCACGATTAAACTGCTGTACCTACCCACACAGACAGAGAGAGAGCTTTTTTTACAGCCATCAGTAAACTCCAGTCGTGTGTTGGAGCAGACACACACACACTTTTTTTTATTTCTATAATTGAGGAGTTGCCGTTGAAATCCTACACCGATAACCGAATTTAGGGCGGGTGAAACCGCGAGCAAAATTTAGTATAATCAAGGTAAATTCCACCCCGATAGCCAAATTTAAGGCGGGAGCAGCTAGGGTAAAAGCTAGTCTCAGAAAATATATTTCTAGTGTTTTGTCATAAAGCATCCTTTACTGCACCGTTTTTAGCTAATTAATAGCCTTTTATTTAACAGATGCTTTTTTAACTTTTAGAAAGCCTATGAACTAAGTTCTTATTTTTGAAAAATTACCTAAATCTAACGTGTTTGTTAAAAACATATCAAAACTATTAGATTCCATTAAATATTAACATTTTATCACTAATTGAGTATTTAATAGTAACAAGTGTGTTAAAATAGTCTCGTGAGCTCTTTTCCAATACACATTCGGCTAAATTACGCCCTCGCCTTCGCCTCGGGCTGCAACTCGTCTGCAATGAACAGCCTATCTCTCTTGTTTTATTCAACTATTTTCCAAAATGTAAACTGACGACACACAATAGGTACAATGAAAAATATTATCTTGAAAGGACACAGTTTTAAATAAAAACTTTTACCATTGCTTGCTTGTAGATAGGTATTTTTTACATTCACAGATGCACAATTTATTAATTATGTCACGATTTGCATTTTAAACTGGTAAGTACTTCACAAGTGTAAATGATTTTGTTATGTATGCTTTGTAATTGACACTGTCAAGATTTCATGCTAATTTGTATAATAAATAATTAAATCCTTCATACGTGATTTTTCATTTAAATTACTTTAACTATTTACAGGTGGTATTAGTACAAAGAGATTTTGTTCGTCGGTAGATTGGGGAAATGCTTGTAATTACGTGCAACAACCTGGTGACAAGCTTGAATACAGAACTTGTGTATACACGTGTACTACAGACGGGTGCAACAGTGCTTGCAGTTTAAAAATATCATTAGCGTGCATATTGATAAGTTTTGTACTGAAATTTATGATACAATAATATTTAAATTGTATACGTAATGGAAATTTGTAAACATATTACAAACAGGACTAGTTTTAGTTTTTTTACGAAACTAGTTAGAGTTTAGTATGCAACTATTAGCATTTTAATAAGTACCAGTTAATAATACGTCTTAGCTCAATAGTGATTGGTTGCTGTCGTACATATACTGATATAGTTTTTGCGTGTAGTGTAGTAATAGAGTATGACTGAAGTTTTTGTTGCCATTAAATTGATTTAAGAACTAGTTTTATTAAATCAATTATACCTTTTTTACAACGCACTATTAGTGAAGATTGATTAGAATATTATTTAATGATTCATTGAAGTTATAGCATTTCGTCCTGCTTATTTATGATCTCTGATTACATTTCTTAAGTGTGTCGAACCGTAGACATAAGATTTTTGTGATGTAAAAGTCAGTTAATTTTTAGATTTAAAATAAAGTTTGCTTACCAATAAGTATTTAAAAGAATTGTTCATATTTTTTTACTATACAATTCAAGCAAAAATGTTTAGGTCTTCTTATAGTTCATAAAAGAATATTTTTGGTAAGGATTTCTTTGGATCTGATTGGTAAATCTGAAGCTATAGCTTTGGTAAAGCCCTATCGGCTATATTATTATATTATGTAAATAAGATGGACTTTACGAAACAACGTTCGCCGGGTCAGGTGGCTATCATTGATTATATTTCTTGTATTATTACGATAAATGCATCATTGAGTTGAGATATAGTTGCACTACTCAAGCACAACATGCTTAGTAGTGGAGCTGCAGTAGAACGATCTAAGTACGTTTGCATAGTTTGATAGTGCTCTTATTGATATACTTTCGCTTATAAGATTGTGCTAAAAAGTTCAAATGGCTATGTCCCGTATTTTGTACTTTAATATAAGATATATTAAATCTTCAATGCGTTTTATTTAGTCACTGTTATGCTCAGAATGGGAACGATGACACCTTATATTGATTGTGATTCTCTATGATACGACTGACTCATCTATGAATCCGTAGAACAGACTTCCAAATATTTTCCGGCCGGATTTAACATAAAAGTTTCACTCCCTAGTTTCAACTGAAAAAACTTATTTCTAAAAATCAGATTTCCCTCTAAGGTGTAAATTTCTTTATTTAAGATTTTACTCCTAAGCAGTTCTAATCTTGATTTTTAAGAAAATTTAAACATTTTTATTGATATTATAAAGTGTTCCAGATTTTATATATAAAACTACATGGAAGTTTGAATGATAAATATGGTATTATCCGCCAAAACTACATTGTACGCAACGCAAATTAGCATGGGGTTCTTCAAGAAAGAAGTTATTAGATTTCTGAAGGGTTGGCAACGCGCGAGTGATACCACTGGTATTGCACCACTCCACAGACTTCGGTGACCGTTTACCATCAGGCGGACCGTAAGCTTGTTTGCCACGTTAGTGGTATAAAAAAATAAAGCGCAGCGGCCAGTGCAATTATGCAACCTCTAAAATAAACTCAAGTCGCATAATATGTCGCCACCAATTTACTGACATAGTAGGTTCATCCGTTCCCTTACCGTGGTACCATTCGATACTACCGTTGATGGTACTATGGCACCCCAACATAGTATGGCCTATTAAAAACAAACAGGTTGAGTTCACCAAACATTTATTGAAAATTTGTGCTACCATAAAAGCATGATATAAAAATACCTACATACATATTAACATCGACTTTAGCTTGTAAATTATGTATTTTGCTAATGCATAATAATACTTTTTTCACTTATAGCTTTAAGCATTCATATCCGAATGGAATGTTATCTTAAATTTAACTTTTTTCGCCATCAAAATCCTACTACAATTGAAAATAACTCATAGAAATAAACACAAAAAAAAATGTATAGCATTTTCGGAATCTTAAGACACATTTAGGTACATCGAATCAGGTATTTGATTTGTACGAAATACATGACTTCTTATTAAAAAAAGGGTAAATGCGTATAAAAAAGTGGTTAAAACTTAAATACATCAAAATAATAATAGTAAATACGCAAAATAACAGGTAACGTTATATTGTATGTAAATCAGACTATAAAAATTAAACAGTAAACTTAATATAAAACTTGGATAATAATAATTAATGGTCATGTGCTTAATTAAAGGGTGCTCATTCACAAATTATAAGTCAAACATCACAATTCACTTTCAATTGCACACCAATAACTCAAATTATAAAAGTTAAATTATATGTACAAAACAGAAAAAAAATATACATACTTAATTGTAAAAAAAAAATACAAATGATGTCAAACGAATATTCTTGTGTCATGGCATTATCACAAACTTGCCAATATAGCAAAACCTACAAACACACTAGGCCTAATTTGAGACAGAGCTTATCTTAAATACAAATCTTATTCTAAGTCTTAAGAAGAAAATTGTCATGTCATGCATGACATTGGAATGAAACTAAATTTTGATCCCACTATTGACCTTTACCGACTGTGCATGGTTCGTTCCGCCAACCAGAGAGAACGCGTAGAAGTGCGCACGCTTACAAAATATAAAAAGATATCTCACAGCTCACAAGTATGCTCTGGCTTTGAAACACTTTTATTTTTAATACTTTAATCTTGAAATGCTCAAATTAACTTTTTCCTTCGCTTACTTTTTTTTCTAAAACTTGTCTCGAACTCGTTTTTCGGTGAATCTTTAAAACTAATATTTAAACAATTCGCAAATACTTTACATATGTCTGATTTATGACAACTAGTTTTCTATAAACGTAGTTTTACTGATCATTCGCTAGATTTACGCGTTGGTTGTCGCCGTCTCACTATGCACTATCTATTATATAACAATGTCTCTTTGCTTACGTCACTGCATTGGTGCAATCTTTACTCATACGTTACTTTTCTATGTAACTATTTGATGTAGAGCATTCCTAATAGATCGGATGTAATTTGCAGTATCATCAAATCAAACAATATTTATTTAAATAAACACTTTTGAATCGTTGGAGTATGGGTTGTTATTGGTTAGCCAAAGGACCTTTGCAATCCATTACAGCGATCAGTTCTAACGCCCGCGTTGAAAGATCCAAAGGTGGATTAGACTACGCCATGTCGGTAAATTTCCATCAATTCATTGCCATACTTTATTAAATTAAAACGTATGGGTTAATTTAAACATTATGCAGTTGTGACTGATTATTATGATTACAGTTCATAATGTAGAAAAGGAATTATATAAAAAAAATCTATTGTGGAATGAACTTAAAACACTTGCACTCCTAAAGAAGACTTAAGGTTAGCCGCTTAATACGCATTCCAATTAATAATAAGATAGTAACGAACAACTAATTTTGGTGATAGTTAAAATTTCCTCAAACATGTGTTGTGTTATTTTTACAGAGAGCGCTAATTTCTGATTTAAGCATGACCTATCATGGCCAACAAGAATGTCTATGGACATGTTATTAAGTTTAGTCTCAAATATGCGCCCTCCCTTACGCTTGGATACTTGAGTAAAGAATATATACACATTCGTAAATTATTATTTGTGACGCTTGATTAAAACATATCTACTAACACTAGTTAAATCTAGGTTCTCTATATGAAAATCCATTCATTCATCACTTTACTCTTCTTTCTCACTCACACTCTTCGTTAAATTAACCAATTACAATGAGAATAATACTTGTAGAAGTAATACTGCTAGCTTATAAGTTCACAGTATCAAGATTCGAGCTTTAACTCGAGTATGGCTACACTACAATTTTTTTTATAAACAAATAAAGCGCTTAAGGAATAATTTTGTGGTCTGACTACCTCTAGAAATATTGTGATTTTCTTTACTCAAAGGTGAAAACACCAAGAATAAATATAAAATTTTTTTGGTTGAATATGTTGGATATAGTCAAATAGTTATCACTAACTACTAAAGGAAAAGTATAGCGATATAGTGTTATAATCAAGTAGCATTTGGAAATATACTAATTTTATATTTGTATGACTACTCTTTCTAGTGTATATAGGTTAACTACAATCCTCTATAGATTGCATACTTTTTAAGCTTATAATATATTTCAAAGTAGCCAGATTAAAATAATTGTAATTTGTAGTTTATATTTCAAAAACAATGATAATCAACTCAGTTGTACAAGGTAAAAAGTTAGTAACAAAATTTCTTTCCATGAATAAAATATCAAAAACCTTGAAAATTTTAAGGTGAATCCGAAACATTTTTTTTCCATACAAGCTTCGGTGCACTAAATAAATATCTATAACTATAAACTTTTTGCCGCTTAATTTATTATCATATATTGCTATTTATAATTATCGCAAAATGCATGTTCATTCATAATATTCAACGCCAGTGAATTATGAAATAAAGTTTTTGTTGATTTCATACATTTATTTAATTCAATATAAGAGATATTTTATTAAAAAATTCACTGGAATTTTATAGATGAATACGCGTTTTTGCGACTATGGTAAACAGGCTTATTTGATAACACGTTTTGAATAGCAAAATCTCAATAGTTAAAGATATTAGGTGTAGCGCAGTTGATTTGAAAATAAATAAATAAAGATGTTCGGATACACCTTAAGCCCTTTTTTTAACGATTTTATTTATTTTTTTAAACAGAGTTCAGTAACATTTATTGAAATCTGACTACTTGCTCGAATACACTATTATTAATTTTCACATAAAAACCATTTCACAATCTGAGCGAAGACAAAGAGTAGGCAATTCGTGTCAGCTGCCAAAACAGTCTTATAGCATTTATAAGCTAATATGCAAAAAATAAATAGTTTTGTTTATGTTGATGTTCGTACTACTTAGGAGGTGTCTCGTTGCAATCTCGCTTGCAGAGCTGCTACGTGTTGTTCTAACTCGCGTACTCTATGCTGACTGTTTTGTAACTGGCGTTTCACTATTCGGAGTTCTTCGCCTTGGCGGTTAAACGCTAGACGCAGCTGTGGACAAATTATGAATATAGATATCGTGATGAAGTGAACAGATTATGTAACTTGATTCGGTATAAATCGCGGAACGTTAGTTGAACTGCTCATAAACTCATTTTCGGTTCGTTAATACTATTTTTCGTAACTACCTGCGCGGACGACTGCCATTTTGGTTCAACTTACGTACCGCGAGCTGTACCTTCGCATCTACGCTACGTTACCACAAGACAATCTAAACCTATCCCAAACCATCTGTTTTATAGGTACAGTGCGATTTATGTTCCAGTAATGAGCACTATAGAACGGACTCGAAGCAGGAAGAACTTCGTTCAATTATCGGCCACTATTTGTCTCTGTTGCGCGCGCATAATTATTTGCCGTCGCGCTCGCACAGATGCGATGACCGCTGTCATCAGAAATTACTACTTTTTGACCACTGAACACAGGCTAAAAGATCAATGTACGAAATTCTTTGTGCTTCGCGTCCGTGCTTTAGCATAGCTTATTCTACTAAAGGGCTTAACAACAGTTTACTATTGTATTCGAATGGTAGTAGTCGACGGTAGATGCTCTGATAGCATGGATATTAATGTTGGCGTCCCACAAGGCTCTGTGCTGTTTCCTACCTGTTTCTACAGCATATCTATGACCTGTCGAACGACAACATACATTGATATACAGATGACAGTTCCTGAGAAGCTTATTACACGGGCAGTGCAAAACTTGGGAGTACTCAACAGAGTGAACGGGGCAAAGGTGGTGGTGGGCGGTTGCACCCGGGTGCCAGCTTGGCTGTATTCACGCGGTTTATGAGGATCCATAAGTCTTAAAGAGTTTGTCTCCCTTTGGGTTTGTTCTGCCGCTTGTATAACGAGCTGCGTTCTGAGGAATTGTTTGAAATAATGCCCACGGCTACCTTCTGTCATCGCACCTCTCGCCATCAGCATGAAATTTATTCTCTCACTTTGGAACCTAAATGGTCACTTACAGTGCTGTTTGAGGGGAAGTTCCTCGCACGAACGCTAAGTTGTGGAATGAGCACCCGGCCAAGGTTTTTTTTGGGACTACAATATTAAGAAAGAAGTGATTAGATTTTTAAAGGGTCGGGAACTCGCGATTAATGCTCCCACGTGTAAGATTGTTAGCTACCGTATTGGTATAAACGAAAACACAATATTTACCTCATGTTCAGTGCTAAACACGTCTCCCTGGTTGATTTGCTTATACAGCGGTACTGGCTCGGTGTCGTTGGTCTGTTTGCCGAACATTCGTTGTAACTGATGGAACTTTGTCGTTTGGTTAGCGCTTGTTTTTTGACATTTTTCGGTTGGTGCGGTCTGTAAAAATTAAAATGTTCGATACTTGTAAGACGGCAGTGAAACTGCGCAGTAGTAGTGCTTATACGATCACATTTAAGTGATAAACCAGCAGGAAGACGTACAAATAGAATAATATTGAATCTCAGTCAGTCCTCGAAAATATCTTACAACAAATAGCTGTTGGTCTCCGTGATTAAGTACAGAGAGATTGCATTCATATCGCTACAGGTGTTACGAAATTGATACGTTACTTATCCCTGAAGAGATTGGTCAGAAATATTTAGATACTGTCGATGTGACAAATACACTCCGCTCCAACTTGATAGCGTCAATTTTATTGTCTTCATTGGGCACAAACTAACTTAAATAAGCCAGCTTCTTAAAATACTTAAATTTTGAATTTTGTTATCCACTGTGGAAATTAAACCTGGGTCCTACGACACGGCAAACAGACAAACTGTAGCTGAGCCACTGTCGAATGAAGCACAATATACCAATAATAAGACTAAAACGCATCTCTCAAGGCCAATACGGCGGAGTGCGTTAGTATTATCCATTCGCTATTTCTCTTACACTCACGCCCCGCTTTATTTTGTGTCTATCTTCTATCTTTCTTTATACTATGTTAGTAGTTTGCCACATATCGTTAGCCTGCCTTAATCACTGCTAGATGTCTCTTATGTGTGCCTACTATACATTTTTGTACCGAACATTCGTGGCAAGTTTTACCCACCCATAAATAACGACGTAATTCCTTATGACGCAACACGAAAGGCAGTTACCCTGACCCTCTATCTAACTAATAACAACAAACTTTACTTACCAAAATCTTAAGTCATTCAAAATTAGTTTGCCAGCCATAAAAATCCCACAAAATATAGAAATAGAAGAAAAACAATATATACATGTTGGATCAATACGTATCAGTAATACATGGGGCGGAAAATAGGTCGAAAACACGAGTTGACGTTTTCAAAACCGATCGTCAGCGAAATAATTTAATCAATTACACTAGGTAAGATACCGGAATGTTTTCATCGTTGTGGTTCTCGTTAGGCTGCCATGTGCTAAGCGGGCGGTAGTCGGGGGTTGTTTCTCTCGAGAGGAACGCAAACTTTTTGCGATTGTTCGCGTCCTGCGGTTGCATTGCGGGCGCGTCTTTACTGTTCGTTCGTGGTTTGTGCGTCGATATTGTAACTCCTAGAAACAAATAAAAAAAAATTTAGCCAAGTAGTTTCCTAAAATAAAAATTTTTTTTGTCAATATTTGTTAACAACGATTATTTTTTCCGAAAAGAACCAGGAATAAACTCATCTATTTAAAATATATATTTTATTATAATTGTATACTCAATACAATTTCAATATATTTAATGAGGGTGTAGTTTAATGCACACGAAGCGGGAATTGTATTTTCACTCGAGTGATAACATAGTTCTTTACACTACGAATGCTAGGATAATAAAATGTAATTCAAGTTTTAATTCACTTAAAAAATAATAGTTAATTTTAAAAACATAGATGGCGCTTTACCGAATAATTACAAGCTATGATTATGTTTTCTGTTGTTTGTAAATAGTGAGTTTTTTTTTTTTTTTTCAAATTGCACTGTATCAAATAAATAGAAACTATGAATTTTTTCGTCAGCTTTCAAATAGAAAATCCTTCAACCCTATTTTTGACTATGCATGAAAGTTCTTTCAGAGCATGTGTAGTGGAATCTTCATGATCTAATAATTATTTCTTAAGTGTGGGATGGTTCATATAATGAATTTTTAAATTCAATGATGAAAATAGTTTTTTGCTCCAAACGACAAAGAACAGGTCAAGTGTGAGTAAGATTAAATTGATGATTCCGTACCAAGATCTGTGAGAGTTTACAGTAACTAAAAAAAGTATCAGATCACTATTGTTGTTCTGTTAAATATAAATCACAACAATTCCAAGTCTTTAAGATAGATAGGCTTAAAATTCACAGCTAAGTTTGGAGTGGTCTTGAAAAGATTTGATTTTTGTTCTACACAAGTCCATGATGATTCCACCTTTCATTTCCACTGTGTTTGCGTAATAGCAGTTTGCCTATGGGTAGCTTAAGTGTCTATCAGGATTATCATAAATGCCATAGAAGAAATGCCTGGTATTCATTTTGATACTCTTTACCCGAATTATTAAGTTAAATGGCTAATGGCAAGGCTATGAAAAAGGGTGCTGGTATTTTTGGATTTTTTGGATGTGGCTCGGTAGGTCCGCCTGAATGAAATTTTATGATCTTATGAAATACAATCTTTATGACAAGGCTAAATGGATCTTATTCTTTGAAGCCTTTAGAGTTTCAAGAGAAATCGCAGAAATCAACTGTACATACTTTATAAACTGAATTGATATTTTATATTCCTATTTGACCAGAAAGAAAAAAAAATATAATTCCACCTAAGTTTATTTTGGACCATGTATTGTTTTTTTATATAGTCAGAACTACCAACTCAACCTGACCTACTAAAGCTATTGGCATATTTTGTAAAAATATATAAAGGTTAATATATAAAAGTTGAACTAAATAGTTTTAGTTTTCTATAAAAAATATTCTACTAGAATCACTTCTTTTATCTTGCGCCTTAGTCTTTAATAATTGGTAAGATTTGGTATACCTAAAGCTAGGCCTATAGTTTCTTTACGTTTGATTAGTAGGTTTAAAAAACAAGTAAAAGACATCAGGGCCAAAGTAAGCTTAGCAGACAAAATTTATGACATTTAACGCATTTCGGGCTTTTACAGTAACAAAGCTCACCTGTTTTCATACTCATAAGTACCGGTGGATTATTTCTTCCAGAGAACCAATCTTTAGCAGAGAGCGCTGGTATAGGAGCTGCTGTGTCAGGGTATAAGTCCTCCTATAATTGAGATGAAAATTATATACTATACTAGAAAAAAAACGCAAAGCCAAGCATCAGTCTGTACCTTCCTCCTCGAGTAACAACTGTCACTGAGTCAGTATTATAATATTATAAAAAGGAATGGTTTGATGTTTGTTTATCATCCGTACTAATATAATAAATATGAAAGTAACTCTGTCTGTGTTATCTCTTTACGCTTAAACCGTACCGATTAAAATGAAATTTGGCGTTGAGATAGTTTAACTTAGTGACGTAAGCTACTTGAAAACGTCAAGTGTGAGTCCTTTTTTTATAATTGAGGAGTTTCCGTTGAAATCCTTTATCGATAATCGAATTTAGGGCGGGCTGTAACGCGGGCAAAAGCTAGTAGGTATACAACTCACTAACTAGGATTGATTAAAAAGTTTCTATCTAATCTTTGATTACTTTCCAGATTACTGTTATATGATGTAGGTGAAACCCAGTGTTAAACTATTATACAGTGAAGTATGCTACAAAATAAAATAAATATTAACCACACAAGGCTATTGTAAAAACTATTTTAAATATTTTGCATAGGAAACGGTTTTAGCTTCTTTAGGCTAGCGGGTCGTATTAAATATATATCTGTTGCTTGACGCCCACTGTTGTGCACATGCATTCTTAGATTTCCGAATTTAATAGGACTGAGCGGCTTCCATTCTCGCCTGGCCGTAAATCCACCTAGTGCGGAGAACAGTAAACAATGCACGAAACATTCACATTTTACCTATGAAATTTTGCTCCACACTATCGCTGTACCAGTCAAAAACAATGAGGCATGTCGCCCATCGCCCGATCATTACCAAAGAATTGGGGAGCTATATAGGATTATATGAGACTGCACGCACAGTCCTTTTATTATTTATCGGCCGGTAGTTCATTCTGTGTTCGGTCGGCAAACGGTTGGCTGATCAAAAAATCGGGCAGTGCGAACATGTCAACTTTACAATTGATAACCACCAACGAAATCGAATCCAGCACCTTCAGCACACTCGAATATACTACTACTCCGGCGTGTTTTTTGTGTGACTTAAAAAGTGGAAGTACCTGAAAACAGTCAGATTTCCGAGGCACGATCATAGAGATCGGTTCGCATAGTCCCCGCGATGTATGCAGCTTGTAGAACCGGAACACTTCACACGCGCTCGTGTTGGCGCCTCGCTTAGGCATCCAGCCCAACCCTCGCTGGAACATTGTGAAACATCATGATACTTCTTCCTTCTTTTAAATTATTAGAGGAATAAAATCGTATACGGATAACAAAACAACTTGCCAAGTACTAAGTTTCTAGATACTAGCAGGAGCTGTTTGGGGAAGTGCAACGATTACAAACATCATTCCCTTAATTAATTTTCACAAAACGCTGACGGTCTTTTTTTATTTCCAACTGAATCACTATTTCAAATACCTGTTTTCTTAGTTTCAACAATTAAAAATAACGTCATTTTCATCTTACTTTTATTTCCATTATAAACCTCTTCGGGGAAGTTTTCCTAAAGCCATTTTTTTATAACTTTTTTTTTAAGTTTTCTTTTTAACTTTCAACCAAAATTTCAAATGGCAATTTTCATTGATTTATTTTGAAAAATGGCAGATGTCCACACATACTTCATCATACTAATTGGATTTTTTAGCTCTAACCAGTCCGGTGATTTTGTAATTCCAATGGTGATCGTTTTCAAGTCCATTAACATTATCATTGCCAAACGATTAGCTATTGTGCATGTGCATCATCACTCAATACCTACATTAATATACGACATATTTTATCTACTTTAATTAGAATCTAATATAACAAACCGGGTTCACTTAAAGTATCTACTTACTTGCGGATTCCCGGAAAGAAACTGGTTTAGGAAATGCACGTAGGGAGCATCGTCGACAACTTCGTAGTATCTAATGTTACCGTCACCCTTGCCAGCAAGGTAAACCTGAATAATTAAGGGCTTACATTAAAATTAATGTATATTTTATAGTAGTGTATGTTAGACGTAGGCAGAAAGTACTTAACCGCATACGTTAATAAAATATTCAGTTAGATTGTTACATAAAGTTAGTAATAAAAATCTTCCTAACATAATGCGAGTTAATTCCACATGTTTAAAAAAAAAAATTAATGCTTTTACGTTGTCAACATTGTCAGAAATGATTTATATGTATCAAACTGGTTGTAAGGTAAGGTATTTCATTCAGGAAAAAGAATCCAATAAGCAATAAACAACGTAAAGCATTTTTCTAACCATGGGGAATTAAGTCACATAGAGTTGGGAGGATTTTTATTATTAGCTATAATGATCCAACCGACAGAAATCGTTTTGTTGTTGTGGGTTAAATCTTTTCTGCCAATCTACACCCTGTTATAGTAATAACCTTTGTATCAACCGACAGATGGATCATCCATTTAATACGTAACAGAAATGTGACAGAAATAAACGAATTTTGAAAAACAGAGTGACAAGGGGGTAAGTGGAGGTTCAAATGAAATTGAGGTCACGTATAATATAGATTAAGTGATATCCAAATAAAACCGTTGTCTGGTATCTATAGTAGAATGGATCCACCCATCCGACTAGGTGGGCAGTCACGGTCATAAATGTTATAGATTCGTGGAAGACCAATTCTGCTAAACTTTTTTTAGTTTTGGAGTTATAGGTAACATTGAAAATGTCATTAAACGGTATTTTAGTTTTACAGGTCGGGGTTAAATTTATTAACATTTTTAAAAACATGTAGTGATGTTGCCCCTGGTGTTGCAAGCGTCCATAGGCTACGGTGACCGCTTACCATCAGGCAGACCGTAAGCTTGTTTACCACCTTAGTAGAATAAAAAAAAATTTAAGTAGAAATGGCCCCCCATTAAGCTTTTCCATTTTTGACCGTTAGTGCCCACGTAGTTGGGTTCAGTATAACCTAATCTAAGAATTTTATAAGTTTTGGCCGTGAAACGATGATACATGTTTTTGGTCATGGTCTCTCATACTAATAGGAGGTTACCCTCTATTAGACGTGCCGAGGCCATTTGAATTTTAACCCCAGTGCATAGTCTTCAAACACTAACTCATTCAGAATTAACCTCGGGTAAAAATCCCTGTGTTATTGTAACACTAAGATTTCGAACGCAGCCCTGACCAGAAAAACATGGGTTCAAATCATAAACAAAACTTACCATATTGGTATCGTAATCGTAATACGGAAACACGACGCCCGAAGAACTATCGATTGTTTCGCACACAAGAGGTTTATCCAAATCGTGTTGATCCCAGACCGCGTATTGCCTGTCACTGTACCTGGAGAACCCAGTGGTCAGTACCTTGCCCTGGCTTCCCAGGAATGTGCACTTGGAGGCTTTTGTGCCGGAGTGACAAAGCCCTTCCTGGAATTAAGACACGATATTTTACGTCAATCATTTTGCGAATAATAAATGTTCAAATAAAAATGTTTATTAAATATAAATCGTTTGTTCCCATTAAAATATTGGGTTGTTGAATGAACTCCCTGACGAAATTTTACCTAGGAACTATCTACAGTTTGTAGTTCTTCAAGAAGGGAGTAATTAATTTTGATCACCACTGGCAAATAATAATCATATTAATACCCAGTTCTACATAAACAATACTAACAGAGAGAACGATCCCACTTCTAGGCTCTATGACCCTCAGCTTCTTATCTTTGCATGTGGTGGCGATGAGAGAGCCATCACGGTTGAATGACATGCAGTATATGACGTCACTGTGACAGTCGATCACTTTCAATGCCTCGCCTTTGCCCACGTCCCAAACGAACATCTGTAAATGAATATTTTTAAATGATTTTTTTTTCTATCTACTTATTTTTTTTAATACTTTATTGATCTGTCAGGTAGTAGAAAAAGTAACGTTCGTACCGAGTACAAAATGGCCTTTTTACCCTCGGAATAAAAGCTTTTGACGTTCGCCTTTAGCTGACGTCGAAAGTAGCTTCTTTCTTCCCTTGGGTAAGAAAAGCCATTTTGTACTCGGAACGAAACTGCTATTTCTTCACCGATTAGCGTTACAGCGTTTACACAAAGGTTAAAATAAAGTTTCAAATTAGAACTATTAAAAAACTATGACTAGGTTGCATTCCAGAACCAGTAATTTACTTAACAGAGAGCAAGTATTTTGAAACCACTGCTGGCTGGAATAAAAGAGATAGCCTTTAAAAAAAATATCATGCACGTAACCAACGTTTTATTCTTTCTAAGGAGTTCTTGAGTCCTATGGACTGCACAAGACTCACAAAACTGGCCATACTTTAGAAAGCAACAAAGCTTATTTGCTCCAAAGTAAGAACAAAACGTTAGAAAGAGACTAGGAACCACAGTTGGCTTCCTCTCTTTTACACTTTAGCAACCATGTTTCCTTCACAGCTATCTTAAAAAAGTGTTGTTGTCCAGCTTATGGCTATGTTCTAGCGACTAAAGTTAAACATGAGTAACCTTCGAAATGAATCACATTGGTTATTCCAGCATGGAAATGTAAATATAGTTTGAGCCAGTATGTTAATAATACATATTGAGTCAAAAGTAATTTAACAGCAGAATTGCATCTGGGGTCGCCAGGGAGAGCGGAATGGAGCCGAGTGTGTAATGATCAATCCTTACACGTGTAATGCGACATTTTAATACACAACTTGTTATGTTTGGACAAATATTTGTGAAATTAGTGAACAATATTCCATTCATGCGCCACTTTTGTAATTAAAAAAAATTAAAAAGCCGCTAATTATGTGCTCTATTTTGCTCATATAAAAAAGTAATATAACTATATTAGTGTAATAGGCTGCATTATATAAGAGGTGCAATAATACATATTTTACAAGCATTTTTGTTGAAAAATTAATCTTGATATTTAACAAAGATGACAAAACGACATAAATACAAGAAAAAAATTCAAGGCAAATTTAAATTCTTAAAAATTATTTGGATATTTTTACAAGGTGTTTAAATTAATCCCTCACCAAGTAATCAAATCCAGCGCTAACGAGTACGTTTTCAGCAGTGGGATGCCATTCTACGTAAGCGACTCGACGTCTGTGTCCGTGCAATTCTACCAACCACTCCGTCAAGTGCATAGAGAGACCTCCGTCCGGAATGTGCCATAGTTTCACCTAGAACATGTTTATATTGAAATAAATAGTTAAGTTCTGAAAAAAAATATTTTTCTATTTCAGCATTTAACTCTTTTGGAGCAACTACATTTAAAAAAAATTAAAGTTTCTTCACATTTTAAAATGTTTTAAATAATATTTTTTTAGCAGAGTATATTTTTTTACACAAAACGAAAGGTAATATTACATATATAAGATAATGTAAAGTATTTTCAAAATTAAAGATTACTTTCAATGTAATAATTGTTTATCTAATAGTGAGAATACTCTGAAATAAGCTAATTAGTTATTCTTTGTTTTTTAGGACCAAGAATAATTAGATACACAAATATTACAGTAAACAATAACAGGAAATATTTATGTTTATAAAATTGTAGATTACTTTTTAAATTACTTAGCAAGCTGATGTGGCAAAGGGCTGGCCACATCGAAGCGACAATTAACGGGAAGTAGAAGTTTTTCAGTAGCGTGGGATGACCGTTTAGCAGGTGTAAGGTCAGACACCCTGGTCTGAGAAACAGAAAGCCAGTGGAAGCAGGTGGCTCCAAACCGGCCATTTGGGAGACATATGGGGTAGGCCTGCGTTTAACAATGGTCGTGTTCTAGATACGACGACGGCAATAGGCAGAAGACAACGTTAATAATATATGCATATACAATATCAAAAACATATAGATAAAATTGAAGGCAAATAATTGCGTTACCAGGAATTTAAGAAAAAAAAGTCTATTGTCATTGTTATTTCCTTATTCGTAATAAGAAAGAGATATGATTTAGTTAAAAGAATATATTTGTGCTTAGACTATAATCAAATATTATATCCATTGACGAAGATGTTAGCAACTAATCTTTAAACATTTTCAACGCCGAAGCAAACGTATATGTATCAATAATTCATTGTTTAAGCACCTAAAAGTCAACAGATAAAATCTAATCAAAAACAAATTTCATTCCAATCAACATTCAATAGATAACACTCTAATTATAATATCTATACTAATGTATGACGCACTTTCATATGCACAACAAAAACCACAAAATTGGTAGAACGGAACTTCATAGAATAACGTACAACAATTTCCTAGCAAATTGTTATATATGAAAAAAAGGTAATGATAAAAAATTGGCGCGAACCAAATTACCGTGCAGTCATCGGAACACGAAGCTATGATGTTATCGTTGAACGGGTTCCATTTAATGTCGAGAACGGGGCCTTTGTGCCCAGTCACTCTGCTTGTATTAAAGTCCAGACGCCCAGTCTACAAGAATAAAAAAAGAAAAATACAATATAAAAGAAAAAAAATATATTTATTTACACGTAATTTATAAAAGATCATAATAAAACTTATAACTTTTTCAAAATCAACCGAAATTCGATATAAGTAGATAAATAGCGCGTAATGACGTCACTGCGATTAAATATCGTGTAACGTAATAAATAAAGAATCTAATGTAGAAAACAAATACAATAGGACTACAAACTTCCATTATTACATGTAAACTGTAAAGTCCATTAAACGGAAGGTACCACCTACGTTGATTGTTGCAAGGGTTTCAAACGTCTGAAAAAAAAAAACAGAACTCTTATGGGATCACTCGTGTGTCTGACTGTCTGTCCGTCTGTTACAGCGAGTCGCTCGGAATCTACTTTTTGCAAACTATACCTTGTGACACATTAAATTAAAGACATAGTTTGAGAATCTCAATTTTTATAAATAATATACTTTTAATAGATGAAAACTAACCATTCCCCCTCCTCTTTGAAACTATTGAACCTAAAATTTTAAAAAATAAAGTTTTAAAAAAATAAAATAAAGTCGGGAGTTTTTTTTCCTTTTGAGAGCTTCCGCTTTGTGCGCTGCCTGAACGGTTAAAGTTTCGCAAAAATCATGTATGATAGAATTCTTCTCCTTTGAAAGTTCTAAAAAAAGTCCGCGACAGCATATGTTTATCTTTTAAGGTTGGCTCACTATAACCTTTTTTATGCTAACCAAATTTGTTCTAAAATAATGCATTATTAATCCTTATCCAAATAAATATGTTATTCATCACAAGTCTTTAATTTAAAACAAAATTTCTTAGGAGATATCGATGTTTTAAAACAATGTGCGCGCATTTATGATGTGCAAGGCAAACTCTCAAGGGCAGTCATAAGGAGGAAGGGCGGTACCTATTATTTAAAAATATTTTCACCTTCTAAGTTTTTTTTCTATAATTGAGGAGCATACAGCATAAGAATCCTACGCCGACAACTAAATTTAGGGCGGGCGAAGCCGCTGGCAAAAGCTAGTATAGTATAATTGTATCAATTTTGTTGCATACGATTTAGTTAGAATTGGTGGTACGGAACCCATAGTGTGGAGGTGCGACTCGCACATTACCGGTTTTTTGTACAATAAAACGGATAGCTAAGCGCACCTGTTATACTACGCAATTAAAGTGCAAAAACGTCCCAACATAAAGCATTTTTGTTAGTATGACGTGTTTATCTTGATGTAAAATGTAAAGAGCAGTCAATGTAAGGTGCTCATGGCGTAACTTCACAGATAAAGAAATAATTACTTAGTGTAAAATCAGATTGTTGAAGTTGTATGAGTCAACAACGTTTTATATGTAATACTATTATATATGTAAGGCTATTATTTCTAACAGACTTCATTATGAAAGGAGGTTATTAGTTTGATGCATGTTTCAAAACATGATTCCTTCAAATATGGAAATACACAACGGAGAAATAGAGTGATTTGGTTTTTAGAACCGATGTAGCTGGACGATAAATAATAACATAGAATACTTTTATACCAATCGAAAGTTCCAATCAAAAATTTTTTTTTTGCGGGGAACCACTTGGCTAGTTCAAATACTTAATATTAAAACATCCCCATTATAAATCTCACCAAGGCTAAAAACAATTTTAAAACATGTTATTCGAGGTCAATTCATTACGTGTGCAAACAATAAAACATAAACATTTGTTTCAATTCAATAGATAATCAAACTTATCAACTGAATGCGATCTCAAGTCTGCGTATGCAAATGCATTGCATCCATTAGCTATGCAATGCGTGCGTTCACCGTAACAGTCAACAATAGGTGTGAATGAGGTCTTGACGTCATACATATGAATTTCAATTAATTTACTGTCACATATTTGAGGGACGAACCATTGGACTGTTTCGGTACATATCACTAAATAGATTACACCTATATACCGTCTTCTGTTGACTGTCTGGCTGGGCGCAGTCAAAACAACTGAAACTCAAATTTAAAAAAAATCATCTGTTAAGTGGGTTAAATTTCCCGTTTTGGGGGTGCCTCCGATTACTACAACGATAAAGGTTAAATCACAGTACATGTAACATCGAGAGGAATCAGCTAATGAGTACATATTCCTCAAAATATAGTTATAGCATAAAGGTTGTCACATACCGCACACCGCAGCGACGCCGCATAGCTGCCAATATCGCTTTCCATATAAATAAATGGACGTGCACACACGGGGCGTATAATATATGTATATTTCTGTATATGTATATCGACAGACTCTGTATCAGTTTTTTGCAAATAAATAAATGCGGGCGTGCCAATAGTTACCATTTATTTTAAACAAATCAACCAAATTTATATTCAAAGCGCGGGTGTAACCTTAATTTTACTTTTTATAATTATCTGTTTTCAAAAGATAGGTTTAGTGTTCCCATGCAGATAACCTCTACAGATCCCACACTGTTAACCGCGCGGGCGTACCATGTATTATATCTAATATCAACAATCTAAAAAGGCAGGTTTCTGTGATTTTGTGTTTGCAATTTTCTCAACAAATATTACTGTTGTAATCGGTGTAATTACATGTACTTACAGGATAAGTAATTGTTTGTGGTTTTTATTACTTATTTGTAGATTAGGTTAGGTATAAGTTACTTTAAATGCATCGAACTACTAATGCTTTGAATGGCTAATAATAAGTGTGTGTTTATTACACATATACCATTTCCGACAAAATTTCATAAATATTGTATAATTAATTTAAGTGTCGGATAAATTTTTTGATGGTACCGGTCACCGTGGCCTATGGACGCTTGTAACACCAGGGGTATTACTCGCGCGTTGCCGACCCTTCAAAAATCTAATAACTTATTTCTTGAAGAACCTTAAAAAAAATATATGTAGGTATTGCAGCTACCAACAACTCTGCAGATATGAAATATTTGTGAAGAATACATGTGCAGATAAATCAGGTCCATAATTGATTATGATGATGGGTGTTTTATATTTCATTAGTTTATCTTTAACTATAAAAATACCTAAAAAGGGGTTTTTGCGCTTTTCTTTTAACAGGAGGGTTCTATCACAATTTTGGTTATTGTAAGACTTACGCGTATAATAAATAATCTATATGCTTATTCAAGAAATAAGCTATCGCTATTCTAAATTTCAACTAAATAGTTCCAGTTGTTTTGACGTGAAGACGTAACAAGTACTTATAAACTAACGCATTTCAATGAGTTTTTATTATTTTTGTAATACCTACATTTGTCGTAAATTATAATAATCGTTCGAGGCGAGAATTCTCAAGATATTTCGTCTTTAGTCGAGACGGAAAAAAAATCAACGCCTCGAGAACAAACAAGTTTGTTTAACAAGTTTTAATAGTTATCTAAATATGTACTAGTTTGTTATAGTACATTACAGCTGCGGCCCGCAAACGCACCATAAACGGGCGATCGTGAGTACGCGGGCCGAGGCGTAAGTAGCCGAGGCACGCATCACAGAGTCCAGTCATGCTCAGTTGTTGCCAAGGCTTGTATAGTGCTTTTCTCAAACAAGCGTGTAAAAAAACTTATTGTTTTGACAACTGTATTGACAATAATAATAATAGTTTAGGTAATTTTGGCGCCAATTCAACGCGTTCAAATGTCGAATTCTTTATTTACTTTTTTAAATTAATTTAATGGCGCATTATTTTTGTTGTGCCAGTCCGAAATGGTAATAAAACTTGAGTTATCTATTTAACTATCAATGTTCTGGTTTAACAAAGTCTGTTCCATTTTCAAATTTAATATTTGACTGCTCGAGCGCTTAAGCGGACGGATAAAACATTGCTGGTCGCTCTCGAATACTGCACTGCAAGTAAGATATCCTAAAGAAGCATGTGCAAGAAATGAATGCATATCGTAGCATGTTTGAGAAAAACATCTTTTTACTACTTGTTTTTAACTTAATTATGAGCTGTTTTTTTTCATTTAGGAATTGGTATGAACCCAATAATTATAAAAAAGTTAAGTATTACCCTACTCTTTACTTTTTATATAGACTAGTTGAGTATAGTTTATTTATTTTATTGTTTGTAGTTGTTAATTATAAGTACAATTTACGGTAACTAAAAATTTATCAGTTTATTTGTAATTAAGCAGAAATTTGAAAATAACATCGTCTTTTAATTACTTAAATATCTTGAGATACTCGAGAAATACTGGTCGAGAATTCTCGTGACTCGATAAATAAAAAAGTCCGAGAAACCAGAAACACCAGTGTTACACTAGATCATTTTACCCCGAAGGTTTTTCTTTGAAAGTAAGAATTACGTGACAAACAATGAGCGTTTTTAAGGTCTAAAGAATTTTATGTTACGTCAAAAGTATTCAAGAGTACAATTATACATTTATCAGTATTATGTTTATAAAATTTAAAATGGCTATTGATTGTTTATAATCGGTCGAGCATCAACATACGTAACCTCCGATAAGATATTTCTCTGACGCATATACATATATTAAAGTCAATGGTAGCCTAGTGATTTCGTCTGCCTCGCGTTTGAAAGGCGCAGGTTCGTATACACAAATGAGTCTTTTTTTTGATTTCATAAGTATACATTGTTTTTTTCACACCACCTGGTTTTCAGTGAAGAAAGACATTGTGAGAAAACCTGCTTACGTCAAAAAGACATAGGTGAACTCAGCCCTGGGCCCCGCATAATGGACTATGCCTAAATAGCCATCACCCAAAGATATGAAGGCTATAGAAGAGATTTCTATAAAGACTATTAATACTTGTTAGTTTTTCAATACTTACATGGTCCAATGGCAGGACAAGAAAAGCCCCTCCCCCCGCGACCTCTGTAACGATGGCCACAAACTTGGGGTTGACAGCACAGAAGTTTGAGTCATGGGCGTCCCTTGTTATTTTTATGTTGTCATAGCAACGCTCCCGTTTGAACGGAACGCCATACACATGACGAAATTTTGAGCTCCTTACACCGCGGAACCATACCTACAAAACCATACATCATTAAATACATACAAAAGAGCTATAAAGCAGGAAACTTTTGAATTCAGTTTCAATCCCAAGTTAATTAATTCAGTTAAGGTAGCAAGCCTAAAATCAATTTCAGATGAACCAAATTGTAATAAGATTGAAATTGATGTCGAGTAGATATACAATTCAAAGAAGTTTTCTGATGAACCTTAAATCCAAATAGTTACCAAATTCTGTTAATAATTGAGGGCTACGATAATAGTTGATTTTAAACTTTTGCGTTTTTTACTCATTTCACTCATACAGTCAGTCTTGCCGTGACCACGACGAGGTACAATCCTCATCGAAGCATCAGCACCCAAAAACGCCACAACAATGTTCAAGAGAACGATTCCAGATTTTGAGATTGAAATTCAAGAGTAATTCCCCAGATTCGTTGCGTCTACGAGATACTAAATCTGTTTTTCGAATATAACCTTGAGTTTGTAACTATACATACCTTATACAAGTTTAACCTTAACAGCGATATTGTACATAATTTATCAAGCAGTGACTTGAATATGAAATCATCAAACTGTTTTTTTACATATACATACTTACTTAACTTAGGTAATAAAACAGTGTCACTTCAATCTGACACTAACCTACTTCTTCAAATACACTTGACTTGAAGTCTAACCTTGTCTTCGGTTGTTGTTTATGACTGACTATACTAACTATTATGATTGTTAGTAGCAACAAAGTAATAAATTATTAGGTCAATAATTTTATCTCTTTTGACTAACCAAATGTACTTACCTATTAGACTATGAGCATTTGATATGATGATTGAGTACTAAAACTTGTTACCTCACGCTATTAAGGTGAAAGAGATTCAGTTTTGTTCATACAAACTTTATTGCATTAAATATCTACAATTATAAACATTATAAAAATCAAAATGACATAATTCCGTTAAGTGACAATAAATTATTAAATAACGACAGTTTTTGTTAAGTTTGTGTATTTATTATTTAAAAAAAACTCTGGTTACTAAACAATTCATCCGCATTTTATAGATCAGCTATTGTTTGACGACTACGGTAAATATCTATAATAAATGATAATGACGCATTTGAATAGCGAATGGATATAGTTTAAGATATATAATGTACCCAACGCAGTTTGTATGAAAATAATGGGCCGGATTTAATTTAAATATACCTACTGGTTTATAAATCCCAACGCGACAATATTAGAAAACATACCAGGCCATTTAATGCCACTGCCAACCTAATAAATAAATAAAAATTACGTACTAAAAGAATTGTTTAATCTTTGTTTTTATGCGACATCTGCACGCAAACGGAGAAACTGAATTATCAACAATTGCTGCTTGAATAAATTAACTATGAGAAAACCGAAAGTGTTTATAGCGTTGAAAAACTACAGTTTTACTTACATACAAACACAAAGGTTACTAATAAATTTAAGTATTTACGAGCTTTTCAACTCTGAAGGTTTTCTGTTTTGTATTATAATGTCCTATTGTTTATATATTTTTCACATTATTCTCAAAAATAATACATCATCATAATTACGTATTTAAATACACTGGCATTATTTCGCACATTGTTCATAGGAATGAAATTTATTAATCTTGAATTTGATTTAGTAGTTTTGTTAAACATTTTCACAGACTTTAGTATACTGTCTTTAGTTGAATCTGACGCATTTATTTTTTATTTACAGCGTGCCACTTAATATCTGTAACTACCAACATTTCGCTGATTCTCTGATCAACACGCACGAAGGGTTCCGTACCATTACCTATAAAAACGGCAAAAAAAACCACGTTTGTTGTATGGGAGCCCCTCTTAAATATTTTTTTTTCTGTTTTTTAGTATTTGTTGTTATAGCGGCAACAGAAATACACGTGTCTAACTATCACGGTTCATAAGATACAGACGGACGGACAGCGAAGTCTTAGTAATAGGGTCCTGTTTTGTACGGAACCCTAAAATAACCAAAGTTTTCATTAGATTTATCAAATGTATGTACTATCCTACATCTTTAACAAAGACTGTTATTTATTATTCGATTTGCATTTTGTAAATGCATATGCTTATTGTAACTATGGTAAAATTATTTATGATACTAACGCATTTTGAGTGGCGAAATATTTATAGTTAAGATTGCGATAAAGGATAAGTCGCGTAAATACGCCGTTTTTGTCCAAATTTTGTGGCTAAACTATGGCATTTATAGGATTGAAAAAAAAGTATGTTTCAAAACTTGCCAAGTGCATTACCTTTCTGAATGATTTTCATTTATTGTATTTAATGTAATACACAATATGGAATTGATCATTGTTGCAACACTTGTGCAAATTTTTGAGGCGTTTATTGCATTTGCTTGTAATGAAAGTCCATTAAATAATTAGAATAGCTTGTTATAGCATAGTCTATCTTAAGTTGTAGCAAAAAGTCAAAAAATGTGACTACAAAACGGTAAAAACGTTAAATTTCATACAAAAAAAAAAAGTTAAAAGCGTTATTATTACACAAATTACTTCAGAAGTATATAACGGATATATCTTCTAAAGTATATAACATTGTGTAATGATATTTGGTACATTTCCATGTACATTGTTAGTATAAAAGAAATTTATTGCAATATTTGTATGGGTAGAATCGCTTTCGGTATCATCTTAATACTGAAAGACTTACTTTGCTGATAATCAGATTTCCATCAGGTTCATACCCCTTTGTCTCCTTTCCAGGTTAACAATTACATATGTACATATATATGATATTAACTTTATAAAGGTAACTAAAAAAATACGTATCTCAATCAAATACTATCTCTTGTTAATCAAGAAAACAACATTTTACACAGACATAAAGAGTGCTCTCTTTATCAGCATTCAAGCCACAAGCATGAACTAATTAAAACTTAATTAATCTATTCAACTTGTTTATTAAGAGCACACTCTATTAAAGGCGTGATGTCATCACATCACGTATGCACAAGTAAACGTCCCTAGACATTAATTCATAAGGAACCCTGGATAGCGCTCTTGAGAAATTATGGTAATTCTGCACGTAAATTTACGTAAATTGAAGTTACGTAACTTACGTAAGAAATGTAGCTGAGCGAAAATAAGATCGCGTGGATAATCCTATTCAACTGTATTTGATACTTGTTTCTTGATAAATACAAATGAAGCACGCATCATGATGCATGTAATTTTTAATATAATAAGTATGTTATATTTGCCGTAGCGCTTTTCACACAAACGAAATTTGACTCTATTTTTGACATTTTCTTATCTACTATTGAATTTTGTAGACATTATTTAAAGCCAGATGTGTCTGTGGTTTTACAAGATCCTATGAAATACTTTAATTAAAAAAAAAACGAATATTTATAAAATCCTACATCACTTTCAACCAATATCATTAAATAGAAAACTTGTAACCTGCATTTACCTAGATATTTGTTTCTAGATCTAGACTGTTTATAAAATATTATTAAATTCGATAAATAGCCATAAAAAGTAGAACAAAAAGGCGCGCGCTATATGTTCTTTGTTCAAACTTCGTTTGCATAGAGCGCGCTGCGGGTAATATTCTCTTAGTATTGAGGTCATACAAATAAATGGGTAACACCGAGATATCACAATATTTTATGGTTCAACGGGTATAAGACAGAAATAACCGGACAACATAAATGAAACAAAAGAGTACATAGTAAAATATGGAAAGAATATCACTATTCTGGTAATTCTCTAAAGATCCTACTGAGAAAGAAGCAGTGTAAACAAAAGGAGTTACCCGGCGAATGTTGATTCACCTTGGGTGTAAAATACCCAGGATTATCCCTTTTAAATATCTTTTTACAACCTATTGTCTATTCATACTTATTGTGTTTTTTCTAATAAATAGATGGAACAATAAAACAAAATGACAGCGCAGAAAGAAAAATGGTTTCTGTGGATCCATAAATTTTGATTTACTATTAGGTTTGCCGTGAGGTTATTTAAAAAAATATGTACTTACTATAAATCTCTAAAGTAAAGAAGAGCTTTCGACAGATGTTTAGAAATTACTTACTACGATAATAAAACTCATATGATATGTATAATTTTACGGCTGTATACATAAGACTATTACTATTATACACACGTTTATCTAAAACGATCCTAAGCTCTTCTCCTTTTTACTACAAGTTATTACTTCAAGTAAAATTTAGCACATTTTATTTAACTCACAAGAACTAATAATATTGACATGGCAGTAGCAAACGAAATAATAAAAACAAACATATACACAGTGCATAGTAAGTATTGAGATAAATAAAAAAAAGTAGAGCTACCTGTGAATTAGTCATGTTGTCTCCAAAATATTTAGGTGTAAATATTCATGCACTACATCCAATCCGATTCCAAATCTACAAGATCTTGTGCATTTTACATTTAACACATACAGCGTGAAATACTGCTCACATGACGCACTGTAACTAACACTGAAAAGTCCAAAAAGAAAAAAAAAAGGAAAGCATTAAACACAAGAAAATAAAAAGTGCAAAATAAATTACAAAAAAAAAACACTGGCCACTACATAATAATCACACAAATAGTTCAAAAGTTCATTGGAAACTCTATGATTACAGTGTAGCTGTGATGATAGAGTAGACGAGTGTTGCGAACGGCACGCGAAAAAAAAGTGAGAAGTGACTTTGCAACAAAGTCGCCTGATGCTGAGCTGAGAGAAATTCAAATTCATTGTGCTGTCATAAAAATATAAATTGAGAGGCAAATTTAAGGGTTTCTATTCTAATGTTTAACATTTTTTAGAGGAAAGAGATTGTTAAAAGATTTGACCTTGATCTGGGTACTTTGCCATGGGCTAGGCCTCTATTATTATTTAATTTAAGTTATTAATTAAATATAATTTATTTAAATTAGTTATTAAAAACAAATTTAGTTATTATAAACTAGTTATTTAAAATAAATATAAATTAAAGGGCATATTACATCAAATTTAATTTAATTTTGCAAATGGCATTTCAGAAGACAAGAATCCTAGATCATTTTATACATGGTTGTAGGATCCGAAAGTAAAATGATAATTTTCTGTTGAGAATAATCAGATAGCGAAGAAGGTTGTGAATTGCCCCCCAGTTCTGGATATTTTACAGCTAGAGCCCTAAAAAATATTTACTACTTTTTATTGAAATGAAAAAATAACAACAGTCAGTTTAACGATACAATAAAAGAGAAATGTTAACACATTACATGGAAATCATCAAAGCATTTCAAGATTACATACACATTACAAGATGGCATACAACTTAGTTAATACGAGGCTAAATACGGCAGCACACTTATGTCACGGTTTGATGATTTAATAAAACGCAAATATAATGCATAAGTATAGGTATTACATCATTCTTATACAAATACATAGTTATAGAGAGGACTTTAAGTTTATTTTCAATGACTAGCGTAATTTTGTTATTACTTAAGTACTGTAACAATTGTATGTTTTATAAATAATTCGGACCATGCATATAGACGAAATCCGTCACCACACACAAGTGCAGTGTTCTGTTGCATTTAAAAATTTGCTATAAATAAATCGGCCAAGTGCGAATCGGAAATCAGAAATAAATCTACTGTGAAAATTTCAACTGACTTACTATCAGGGTTCACGAGATACGGCCTAGTGACAGACGGACGGACGGACAGCGGAGTCTTAGTAATAGGGTCCCATTTTTTACCCTTTGGGTACGGAACCCTAATAAAACCGGCAAAATACCTATTAATCATTTTTAAAAAATCGCTGAATAAGCCTTTCGTTTTGAAGATCCAACGAAAAGTGTGTCAGAAACCTACAAGGTATTTTTCGAAAAAAAAAAATATCTATCGAGTTAATTTTTTTTTTTTTTTTTTTTTTTTTATACCACTAAGGTGGCAAACAAGCTTACGGCCCGCCTGATGGTAAGCGGTCACCGTAGCCTATGGACGCTTGCAACACCAGGGGTATCACTTGCGCGTTGCCGACCCTTCAGAAATCCAATAACTTCTTTCTTGAAGAACTCCATACTGTAGTCCTTGCAGAAAACCTTGGCAGGGAGCTCATTCCACAACTTAAGCGTTCGCGGGAGGAAGTTTCTCTGAAACCGCACTGTACGCGACCATTTAGGTTCTAAAGTGTGAGAATGAATTCCCTGCCGATGGCGAGCGGTGCGATGGTAGAAAGTAGCCGTGGGCATCATTTCGAACAATTCCTCAGAACACAACCCATTGTACAAGCGGTAGAACACACACGGTGAGGCAAAGTCTCTCCTCAGACTTAAGGGCTCGATACCGCAAGTGAGTTTGGGATCGTCGACAATTCTCACAGCCCGTCGTTGAACCGAGTCAAAAGGGTCAAGCTGGTATCCGGGTGCACCTGCCCAGAGATGGCAGCAGTACTCCATATGGGGCCGAACTTGCGACTTGTAAAGTAACAACCTTTGCCCCGACGTGAAGTACTGCTTCGCTCTGTTGAGTACACCAAGTTTTTTGGATGCCAGCTTTACCTTATCTTGTAAATGATCTCGGAACTGAATATCGCTGGAGATGTCGACACCAAGGATCCCAATGCTCTTGGAGATGGAGAGGGGAGTGTTCTGGAATTGTGGGACCACAGTGAATGGAGTTTTCTTAGCGGTGAACGCGCACACTTGTGTCTTTGTAGGGTTGAATCGGACCAAGTTTACCCGTCCCCAGTCAGAGACCTGGGACAGTGTGGTCTCGATTTGAGACACAAGTTCTCCGCGGTTTTCCTCCACAAGGGAACGAGGGATGTTTGCACGACCCGTGTAAAAAGTGTCTCCAGTACTGTCATCTGCATAGCAATGTATGTTGTTGATGTCCAACATGTCATTGATATGCAGTAGAAACAGCGTAGGAGACAGCACAGAGCCTTGCGGGACACCAGCATTAATGTCCATGCTATCAGAGCAACTACCGTCAACTACAGTTCGTATGCGTCTGCCGGACAAAAAGCTAGCCACCCATTTGCACAAACCCTCGGGCACTCCGTAAGATGGCAACTTCGATAGAAGACCGCGGTGCCAGACCCGATCGAACGCCTTCGCTATGTCCAGGCTACATGCCAATGCCTCCCCCTGACTCTCAATGGCTAGTGCCCATCGGTGT
Organism: Apoda limacodes; assembly: GCA_946406115.1. Taxonomy (NCBI): domain Eukaryota; kingdom Metazoa; phylum Arthropoda; class Insecta; order Lepidoptera; family Limacodidae; genus Apoda; species Apoda limacodes. The sequence continues at coordinate 19,185,325 of OX291553.1, forward strand.
GTGAGATACACTAGAAGGTCACCAGTCGAGCGACCGTGGCGAAAGCCATATTGACGGTCACTGACCAGATCGTGTACTTCTAGGTATCTTAGAAGCTGTGTGTTGATCACACGCTCCATCACCTTAGAGAGGAGAGAGGTAATAGCGATAGGCCTGTAATTCGATGGATCTGATCTATCGCCCTTTTTGGGCACCGGGTGCACATTCGCAGTCTTCCATGTAGACGGAAATTGCCTAGTGTGGTAGGAAAGCGCGAAGAGGCGCGTGAGTACAGGACATAACTCAGGAGCACACTGCTTAAGCACCACTGCTGGTATACCGTCTGGCCCACTCGACTTATGAACGTCTAGAGAAAGCAACGCCCGCCTGACCTCCCGCTGCGTTATGGAGATTTCCGGCATGGACTTACCGCACCACGGTATAGTAGGTGGTACAGCGCCTTCATCGTTCATATTCGAGTTCGAGGCAAAGAGACTGCCCAGTAGATCGGCTTTCTCTTTAGCACTATGGGCCAAGTCACCATCGGTCTTTCGCAGTGGTGGTAACGACGACTGGCAGAAGTTCCCTTCGGCAGCTTTGGCAAGCGACCAGAAAGCACGACTCCCAGAAGGATAGCTCGCAAGTCGCCCACCTATTTTGCCGATGAATTGGAATTTTGCTCTGGCAGTTGCTTTCTTACTGAACCTCGAGGCAGCATTTAATTTGCGTTTTAACTCAGAAATATTCGGATCCTTATTATAACGAGCCGTGGTCCAAGCCTCATATGCATTTTGCTTAAGAATTTTAGCTTTTCTGCAAGACCTATTAAACCACGGTCGTTTTTTGACGCCGGCAGCTACTCGCGGGTTAGGAATATAGCATTCCATACCAGCAAGGATTGTCTCAGTGACTGCGGCTGCGCAGACGTCAGGATCTTCTGAGTTAAATCAGATCTGCCTCCACGGGTACGATGCGTAAAATTTACGCAATCCATCCCAGTCTGCCGACTTATAGTGCCACACACGACGCCAGTTAGTTGGCCCAGAAGGATCAGGTTGTGTGCATGACACTTGAGTCCGAACGAGACAGTGGTCCGAGGAGCCAAGAGGCGCATCCACTGAGACGGAGTACCCGTCCGGACGAGTAGTCAGCAGAAGGTCCAGTAAGGAGCTCGTATGTTCCTCTATATCTGGTATTCTCGTTGGAGAAAGTACCAGCTGAGAGAATCCATAGGTCAGAGCAAATTCATGAGCAGATATCCCAGCATAGTTATTGGTTCGAGAACTGAGCCACTCGCGATGGTGGGCGTTAATGTCTCCCAAAATAACTAGTTCTGCTGTGGGATATTGCTCTAGAACTTTGTCAGTCGTCAAACTCAGGTGCGTGAAGAGTCGAGTTACGTCCGTGTCACCGCTATGAGACCTGTATAGGCACGCATAGATACGAGTGTGGCCGCCGTAATCTACGCGCACCCACAATATCGACAGGTCCCTGTCTTCAAGGCTATGAAGGCGGCGACAGCAGATATCCTCCCGGACGAACATACATACACCGGCACGACTCATAAAATTGTGTTCGAGTTTGTAGCCGGGATAATGAAGGTATGATGTGTCGGCCGGGCAGGATATCTGCGTCTCCGTTAGAAAAAGAATGGTCGGCTGCGCAGTTTCGAGATGGTGGTGGACTGCGTTAAGATTTGCGTGAATACCCCTGATGTTGCAAAAATCCACATTATATGTGGATGGAGTAGCCGCTGTGCAAACTCTTTTCTTTTTCTGTCTTCTGGCCATAATATATATAAAAAAAAGTTACTAAGACTAAGGATGAGGATTCACTGCACAGACAGCATAGAGGGCAAAGGGTGCGGTTCTAAGACTGCCGAAGCTCGCCACAGATGATACGGTTGCTGGCACGGCGGGCGGAAGGGCCCCTGATCCCCCTCTGTTGTAGTAGCCGGGTCCACTCCGGTCTCCTTCTCCGGCACGACTACCACTTCAGATACTTTACACAGGCTGGCGAATCAGCCTCCCAGGGCGGAGATTAAGTGATCCCTGGGTTCGGGATCCCGTTCAACCTGCGGGCGGCCAGCGGTCAGCCGTTTCATCAGGTCTCCCTGACCGCCGAACCAGCACGCCGCGTCTATGCCGAGTATAACAGCAACAAGCACCGCCGGTCCTCCGCTGTCCGTGCAGCGAATCCTCAAAGAGCTCTGGCAACCTTACTCACCGCCAGGAACACAACACTACTCAATGTTAGTGTTATTATGGCCGCGGTTTTCTGTAAGGTGGAGGTACTTCCCCAGTTCGGGCCGCTCATTCGAGCAAGTACTCGCTATGCCCTGCTTAGTTGTTCGGGTGGCTTATTCGAGCGAGTACTTGCAGTGCCCTACCTCTCTTAAATGTCAAGAATCGTGTTTTGACATTCAAACGATTAAAGATTAAGAGATTGAGTTTCCTGTGTCAAAATGTTTAACTCATAACTAAAATACAAATTGAGATCCAGACCAGCAAAAATAACCATTTTGACATATACAGGCCCTTTAACAAAAAACTGGTTGCCTGTAAAGTCGGTATACGGGCGAAAGTTTTACGTGACAATGATTTTATGTCTGTCTCTCTCGCTCTTAGGCGGGCGCGTGCCTCTCACTCGCTCTCATTGTGAGCGCATAACGTGAGCGGAGCGTAACGCAGTTTCTTGAAGTGTCACCCGGCAAACCAATTTATAAGACGTTGTCACGTCAAAAAGGCCTGTATATGTCAAAATAGTTATTTTTGCTGGCCCTTTTAATAAAAATTTTAGTACATCATCGCAAAAATATTTAAAAAAAGTTTAAATAATAAAAATATTTAATAAAAATGAAAGCATTAAACAATAATTTCATGCGCAAACAAATAAAATAAATTGATGCCAAATCTCAAGGTTCAAGAGAGAATGTTTTAAAGAGTTCAATTTCTTTAATATCTCTAAACTACAATTAATGTTTAAAAAATACAAAGTAATGTTTAAAATTGAAATTTTAACAATTTATCTGTAGTGATTACACCTAATAATACGTCTTAATAATGTATAGTGGACGTGTTTTTAAGAGGATATGATTTGCGGCGCCTCGCAGCGGGCTTCATACAAACGAATTTCTCATTTGTTTTTGACATTTACTGATCAATCACTGTACAATTTCTTAGTCCTAATCCGAAGCCGAACACCTATGTCTGTGGTTTTCCAAAATCTTGTAAAATGTTTTTATTAACTAGAAATCTTGTTAAAAACCATTTTTATGAAAAACTAGAATTCTGTTTAGCTTTTGAACTATACAAAACACAAAATATTTTTACTATAGTATGAAATATTAATTTAAAAAATTATATAAATCATGGTTTATTCTCCACATTAAAAATAATAAAGTTTCGTTTTGCAAATCCTTTAAAGTTTATGCAATAAAAAATTTTTCTTAATAAGTTAATAATATTTTATTTTTTGAAATCTGCTTACATTGAACACTGCATAAATGTTACAATAATAGCTATAAAAATGTTTCGCTTTTTGAAGCCCTTCTTATATAAATAATTAAAGTTTCAAAAACAATTTATTTTATTAATTACAATTCTTTGAAATAAACAAATAAAATAAAAAGTTATAAAATATAAATTTGTGAATTGTTTGGTGATATTAACAAACAAACAAGTTTTTAATTTAATTTTATATGTATGAAAAATTCAGAAGTTCCCACAGGAATAACTATAAGCGAGCTTAAATAAGTATAGCCTAAACTAAGCGGTTTTATGTACCGATTGGTATTACAAAGTTGTATAACATATTTCAATTTACCAAATTAAACCTATTTTTGACCCAATATTAACCGAGATACAGCGTACATACTTTGAACAAGTAAGACAAAAATCACAAAATGCACAAAAAACAGCAGAAAATCGAGGCTGTTTAGTTACCCATCAATATAAATAACTAAGAGATGCTAAATGCCTACAAAATTTATTTAGGTTTAATTATGTACAAAAAAAAAAACAAATTATATATGATCCAACCATCCTTACTTCTATTTTTTTATAGTATTAAAAATAAATGAAAAAATTTGAATATATTATGGTATATTAAAATAATAAAGTCGCGTTTTAAAAATTCCTTTGAGTAAATTTTATAAAAAGTTAGGCATTTTCAATCAGTTATTATTTTTTGAACTTCGGCTTGCATTACATCTCATTTTAAATGAGACTTCAAAACACTATTATTTAATAGGTCTAAAAATGTTTCGCTTGGTGGAACTCTTTTTATATATTTACTGAACACGAACACATTAAAAAGTTATTAAAAACTTGTTTGTTTGTTTGTTGACCCCAAAGGGAAGAAACATAAGGGATATAAGTTTGTCAAAGAGATCTCCAGACACCTAACTAAACTTGTAATTTAATACAATTCAATATTCTTAATACTTATAGTAAAATTCTAATATATCTGACTAGCTGTTGCCCGCGGCTCCGCCCGCCCAAAATTTGGTTATCAGCGTGGGATTCGTACAGGGCGTGGAATCCCTTATAATACCAATGAAGTTTGCTATAGTTTATTTAAGATCGGTTATAGTTATTCCCAAGGGAACTTCTGAATTTTTCGGGATGAAAACTATCCTATTTCCATCCCGGGAATCTTACAATATCTTTTTTTTTTTTTTTTCTCTCAAATTCATCTGCAATCAACAACACTTTGACATGACCACTGCTACATTAAGCATGGTCAATTCATTGTCTTTTGTCAATATCTAGGACATGCAACTTCTTCAAGCGTGGTTTCTGAGCTTTTTTATTTATAAGCGCTCTTGCAAGCTTATTCTTGTGTGTCTGTCATCACTTTTAGTATTTTGTGCAACACTTTTTGGCTTCGTCTTTGACCGTTGGGATCTCCATGTGTTTGTGTATTTCCGAGTTTCGAGTAAACCATGATGCATTGGATATTGTTTGAATAGCAATATTTTGGAACCACTGTAGGATTTCCATGTTAGAGTTGCTTGCAGAGCCCCACAATTCGATGCTCTTCGACCATATTGGTTTTATAATACACTTGTAAACCAGCATTTTGTTTTCAAGTGTGAGTGGTGAATGATTCCCTATAAGCCAATAGAGGTTATTGAATCACATGTTGGCTTCATTTCGTTTGGTTTTTATGTGTTCAAGCCAGGTAAGTCTTCTGTCTAATCTTAGACCCAGGTATTTTACACTCGTTTTGTGATGTTAGATTTCTTTGCCCAGTTTTACAGGCTTACAATCTTCTTTACGGAGAGTAAAAGTAATATGAGTAGATTTAGTGGCACTAGTCTTAATTCGCCATTTTTGCAACCACTCATGTATTTTATTTAGTTGCTCTTGTAATTTATATGTCGCTTTTTCTCGGCACTTGTCGCTTGCAAGACACGCCTTATCATCTGCATTTGTTGCTGTTTCTACTCCAGCTGTGACAGGTAAGTCTGCTGTGTATACCGAATATAAAACTGGGCCAATGACAGAACCCTGAGGCACTGATGCTTCAATGTTGCAAAGTTGTGACAATTCACTTTCAAATTTGAACTTGAAATTTTCGACCTTCCAAATATGATTTGAGCACCATAAAGAATGTATTTGGTAGGAAGGATTTCAACTTGTATAGAAGTCCTTTGTGCCACACCTTATCGAAGGCCTGTTGTATGTCAAGAAATACTACTGAACAGTATTCCTCTTGCTCCAAGGTTTGCCTGATTTTGTGTACCACTCTATGTTTCTGTTCTATTGTTGAGTGCTGTGGTCTGAATCCAAATTGATGATCTGGGATTGCATTGTTGTCTTCTAATATTGGTTGCAGTCTAGTCAGAAGTATTTTTTCAAATACTTTTGATATAAGTGGTAAGAGGCTTATTGGCCGGTATGAGCTAGGCAGTGTTGGAGATTTTCCAAGTTTTGCAACCATTTTTATTAGTGATAACTTCCACAGTTTTGGGTAGTAGTGGACTCTTAATACAGCATTGAACAATACAGCAAGATTAGACTATCGCTTTTCTGGGTAGGTGCTTTAAGATTTCTGCTGAGATGAGATCAAAACCGGGGCATTTCTTATTTTTCAAATTATTAATATTTTTTACCACTTCTTTGGGAGTAACTGGTTTAGGGGGTACAGATAGTTGTTGGTCGCTGATTTTCAGTTTGTCTATTTCCTGTTCAAATTCTGCCATAGAAGATTCGAGTGAAGACTTGCTGTAGAAACTTAGCAAATGTATTTTCTTTGCACTAGGTTTTCAGCCCATGTTCCATCAGTGCGTCTTAGAGGCGGTACCTGTTCTTGAGGTCTTTGGAGATCTTTAGTAATTTTCCAGAGTGAGTAATTTTCTTCTTTAGTAGCAGATAATTTAGAGAGCTTGTGATGCAGTGATTCATTTTTAGACCTTTGAATTAATTCCTTCAGTTCTCTTGCTGATTGGTTAAAGGCAGTTTTGACTTTAGATAATCTACTAAGTTGCCATCTTCGTCTGAGTTTTCATTTTTCTTTAAGTTTTTCTCGAATTTCCAGTGGAATGTTAGCATTGTAATTACTTTATCTACACCAAATTTCATCAAATTATCTCATCTCATCAAATGACTTATGACGTAACAAACAGACAGACAGACTAACAAACTTTGCTATTTATATTATTTATAGGATTCCAATGACTTAAGTAGCAATTTAATGATAGAAATAAATAAAAACTTTATAATAGAAACAAAAAACAACGGGCTTCAAAAAGATGCACTAAAAAGGTAAAAATAATTACTTATTTCAAAAAAATCTGATCTAAACTACAGTTTGAAGTTGGTTTCTATATACTTACATTTGCATGAATCCAACTTCAACTTGTAATTCAGATCAGATTCTTTAGAAATAAGTAATTATTTTTACCTTTTTAGTGCATTTTTTTGAAGCTGGTTTTTTATTTTTTATTAAAAAGTTTTTATTTTTTACTTTTGAGTGCTTTTTTCAAGAGAAAGTTATTTGGATGACATATTTCAAGGGAAAGTTATTTGGAATTGTGTAAAAACTAAACTACTAAATCGATTTCGATAAAATTTCTATGGGACCAACTCGCAAGTATATCCTGTCGAATAAAAAAAAATCACGTAAATCAGTTAATAAACAAAACAGTTATGGCTGAACATCCATAAAAAAAATATATATATATATACAGTCAAATTGAGAACCTCCTCCTTTTTTTGAAGTCAGTTAAAAACCGGGCAAAATTTACCTATGATTATATAGCTTAAGAACGATTAATTTCAGAAAGAAATTTCAGTCGGAACAGCTGAAGTAATTAATTATACTGTGTAGTGCTATCACTCACTGTCATAAGTGCAGAGGTAGGTACAGTGGGGGTCTCCGCCACTTTGTCAGTCTAAGGCGATAATCTGCTATATAATAAAAATTATATCAGCTATCGTTGCACAGCAGATCATTTTTTTATGATTTAATTATATTTTGAAAATTGTGTATTGCGGTGTGTTCTACAGTTCTATGATTATTTCTGACCGATAAATAATTTGTTTCATTAAAAAAAATCTCTATTTTCATACCTGGTGAGAATATAGCTTTTGCTTGAATAAGAGTTCTGACATCAATGATTTTTTCCGCAATGGATTTGCATTCCCGAAACTTTCGAAGAAGAATTCTAATCGAAGGTTAGCAATAAACAAATTGAAAATATTATTAACAATATTTCAGAAATGCAGAAGAAATATTACCTAGTTGAGAGAGAGGGGTTTTCACTCACATTTTCAACTTGGATTTGTATAGTTAATTTCATCAATATTAGGTATCATAAATTTTTGAGTTTCACTGCAGAGAAAAACCTACAGGCCTAGCTACACTTTATACTACTCAAATCAACATGCGCATGGTGTGGAACATAAAGTTGCATGTACCTATTTACTTGGATACACAAGGTTTCTACACAGTTTGTGTAAGTGGGTTTTATTTTAAAATAATTTAAGTCAATCTAGAAGTTTCACCTCTCTTTTACCCAGATGACATTAGAACATCTACAGTAAAAAAAAAAAAAAATTATTAATTTTCAATTCATAGATGAAAATTTATATATATATGTATAGGTGGTTAGGTAACATTTGGCACTTTTATATTGCAAATATTTATCATAGTGAGTACCATGCCAATAGTACATAACTCAAAGGTACTTGGATCACAAATCTTTGTAATAAGTTTAATAAAATGATGATATATTAAAACATTTATTATAGGAAGTTTTTATAAAATATTAAATAAAATATCTTTATAATAATTACTTTTGTCCATAACAGTTTGTCTCTTTCCAAAGGTCGATGTGCAATATTAACCACCACATACTCTAAGTTCCATATCCATATTTGTGGATCTTGAGACCAAATATCCCTATTCAGATCTATAACCGCAGATATACATTTATCCCGATCTGGCACATCACTAATTCCTATGTCATCTGTATACACAGCATCACTTCTTGATGAATTAAAATAATGCTTGGGTTGTGGAATGAACTCCCTGCCAAGGTTTTCTCTAAGAAATACAGTATGGGGTTCTTCAAGAAAGAAGTTATTAGATTTTTGAAGGGTCGGCAATGCGTGAGTGATACTTCTGGTGTTGGAAGCGTCCACAGGCCACGGTGACTGCTTACCATCAGGTGGACCGTGTGCTTGTTTGTCACATTAGTGGTATAAAAAAAAAAAAAAGCAAAAATTTTTTGGCATGAAACTTAGCTAAAATGATACAAAAAAGACCGCTGATTGTGGATATGCACCAGACCTAATTATTGTTGTTTAAGATGTAGCTTTTACCAAATAGCATTTCATGTAGCTTTTACCAAATAGCAATAGCTCTTATCTAGGTCCACCTTTTTAAGTTCCCCTTTCAGTTATCAGTAACTAAAAGGGGAAAACGAAAAATCGGACATTCTCAGGTTTAATTCCTAACCCAGAAATGATAAAGAATATGTTTTTTAACTATCTACTTACCTCTCGCATTACGCCGGGCTTACCTTACCTATATAGTTCAATCAAAATAGATAAGCATTTGAATGATAACAAACAACTTTTCTTCTTTCACACACATCTTTTACTTGAAAAGAAAACAGGTACATAATTGATAGATAAAAACTTACCTTCGAAACAGGTTTATTACACGCTCTAACGTCTACAAGAGTACTATTTTTTGCAGGACTTTTCTCAGTGATAGTCAAAATATCCAAGCAATTTGGTTCTGTTAGAGAATCATCTTTAATTGGAGGCATATCCTTATCAAGAAATAATATTGATCTGATTGCTCTAAATTAAATACGTGACAACTGACAGGATTAGTTGTATTTAGCAGAAAATAGAAAATAATTAGGCTGGTAAGAAAAAAACAACCTCCTGCCTTCCTTTTCCAGACAGCAGTGTGACCACAGAAAACAAACAGTGTGACCAAATTATCGCAAACGATCCTGCTAGTCTGCAAGGCAAAATCTGCTAAAACCTGCTAAACGATACACAGATAGGCCGTTCCATCTAACTACTTTTTAGCGGAAATTGATGGCGATTTGGGTTTCAAGCTTTTGGTAGCAAAACTAATGTTGACTTTTAGCGTTTCGTCTAAGCGATTTGCTTCGAAATGTTGCTATTAAAAACTATGTTGGGAGATGGGTGTTTTGCGCTACTTTTTGATTGTCAAATGTGAAATTGAATCCTTTAAGAAAGAAAGTTATTATGTTGTTTTTTTGATGAACTCTATATCTTTGTTATTATCTTCCAAAAAACCAAATTAAAAATTTATAAATACCCAAACGAAACTGCCAAAAAATGACGCGTAACGCGTTTCGCTTAAAGTATAATAGCGCCGCTGAAATTTATCAGATTCGCTTAGACGGAACGGGTAGTTGGTGCTAACATAAGGTTTTTATATTAAAACATTTTTTGATTGTATACAGAAAATTTATGTGCTACTTTCAAGTTCAAATTAACGCTGGGAATAATCAAGGGCGAAATAAAGCTTACTATGAAGCCTTTATCAGAAACAAGGTGGGAAAGCAGAATCGAAGCAGTGAAGCCATATTACTCTGCCGTACAGAACTTAAACCGTCGTAAGTGTACTTTTGGTGTATTTTAGTTATATATTACAGGTTACAACAGATAAAATGATCTTTTAGGCAAACTAATTAAAATCTGAATCAGAAGTTTGATTTTTAAAAATCATTTTTGTCGTATAAGCGCATTTTTGGCTCCAAAATTAACAAGGAACTAGCTAATGTGATGGAAAAGCATAAGCGGCAAATTAATTGATACTAAAAATTTTAATATACAGATTAAAATGTCGTAACACATTAGATTGTACCATCATTAAATAAGTAAAGTAGACAATAAAATACCTATCAATTACTTACTAAATTGCTATAAATGTTTCCCCATACATTGAGTTTGTACGACAAACGTTGTCATACTATTTTTTGTACGAAGCTTACTAACTAAAGTGTCGTACTGACTCTCTTTAATTCATTTTAGTTAGTATTATGTAGCAATTATACGAAGAAAAGCTACCTAAACCGACGTAAGTATGTGTAATAAGACACTATAATTAGTTTTTATATTAACAATGTTAGTTCAAACCTATTGGTTTAAATATAATAAAAGTCAGTTGAATAATGCAGTTTAATTGGTAAAGTTTAACAAAATGTATCTAAAGGTTGTAATTAGAAAAAGAGTATTCGGACCTCTACTTCGTTTTAGTTCGTAAAACGTATTAAAATCGAAAATTGGAGTCGTCATAATTTATTTATTATTTATATTTTAAAATTAAACGACAAAGATTGCTTTCAGTATTCAGTTTAAACCTAAAATATTTTTTTAACGTGTTTTACGAACTTTAAATACTTTTACTTTATCAAACAGAACAATCGGACACACTCAATGATTGTGATTCAGTTTTAAACTAAATGCTTAGTTTAATAAGCATAATATCATAAGCAAAATATGGCAATCAGTACAAGTTCACTTAAGCATTGCCCTTGAAAATTTGACTAGGTACATTTTGTGACTGTATCAAAGAATATCGACAAACTGAAATTAAAAAATGCTTGTGCGACTTGTCAATTTATTCAGAAAAGCAGATATTATGATCGGCCAAAAGACTTTTAAAATATTATAAAAAGGTTGCTGAAAAGAAAATGATGTTTAATTTTTAAAATAGAGATCAGCCTATACAGTCTCCCAAAAGCCGATGTAAGTCAGATTTTTTAACACAATGATTGATTACATTGTTTGTATGAATACACATATTTGTGACATTAAATGAACATTTTGATAATTTTGATTTTCTCTTTTATCTGAGAAAATTAAAAAATGTACCAAAAAAGCAAATACTAAAAAACTGACAAGATTTACACACTCCTGCGAGTGGGTGAAAATAGCGACTTTCAACCTTACGAATTATATGCAGAATTTCAAACTATAATCCTTAATGTACCAAACTTCATTAGAGATGTGCTTCAATACATAATAGAAAATAACAAAACAAATGAAAATCTTCAAATAAATTTACATTGTCTATTGAATTTTTTGTTTGAACTGCCGAAGCTCGGCACAATAACATTGCTTCTTGCGCCAACCAGAGGGTCTCGCAAGTGTACCTTGCCCACATAAAATTTTGGTCATGCCCCGCCCCTGTTTAAAAGTATGTTATAAGCCCTGCGCAGGCGGTTTAGAATGTGGGATTCAGTTGAGCTTTTTTTAAGCCTTGTTATGAATTGCCTAAAATATATTACTTACCCCACCGGCTTTGTCTAAAGCCGTAGAAAATATATCTGTTTTAAACAGGTAGTCAAATTTTACATCCCTTCCCATAAATGATTTGTCGGCTTTAGTAAGCCTAAACTTTGGCATAGCAAGTTTATTTTTATTTCTAGTATTTAAGTTGTGTTTATCACTGTTCCTCGGAAATTGGGATATATTTTTACAGACAAAAGCAGCAGAACTAAGTTTACCTGCTAGAACTGTAATTTGTGGATCCCACTGCAATTTTGAGTCAATAGTTATACCTTAAAAGACCGTTTTAATAACAAATTCTAATTTTCATTATTTAATACCAGATTTTTATTTTAGCCAAACAATTTTAGCTAAAAATATTAATAAAACTCTTATATTGTGACACTTTTGAATTGTGGAAAATTTTGTGGAATTTTAGAACACGTGGTTAATACATACGAATGCCTGTTATCATATAATAGAATAAGTATGAAATCTACTCCAAAATTTGTACCGAACAGACAAAAAACCTAGTTAATATTACATTTTCAGCCTCGTGGCACAGTGGGCAATGACTCGACTGCTTAATCGAGGGGCGTGGGTTTGATTCATGCGATAGACAAATATTTATTTGATGAACATTTGTGTTTTTTTAATACTGGGTGTTTTCTATGTAGGTATAATATATAAATATTATAAAATGGTAGAAAAGTCAAAACTGTACATTGAATATTTGTTTTAAAAGAATACTTGGGGTGTGATCTACAATCGATACCGAAGCCAAAAATATCGTTTTTAGTTTTTTTGTCTGTTTATTTGTTTGTTTGTCTCTTTGTCTGCATGTATGTCCGGGATAGACTCAAAAAGTACTGCATGGATTTACTTCAAATTTGGCACGAATGTTATTAAGAAGTCGGGTCAACATATAGGCTACATATTATCACGCTATCACCTACGGGGAACGAGCAGTGAACCTTTATTTCTTCAACGCATTCTGTAACAACGTGTAATCTAACGACGTACATTTGACTTGCTTCTTAATTTTTAATTATTCTACTCACACATAGCCATTTTTTTTATGTTAAAAATCGTGTAAAGTCATAACTTAGATGTGTTATAATTTTTCACCATAAAAAATGTTTCCTATTTGCTAGCTAGATGGCGTTAGCGTCGAATTAGATCGCGCTATGGTTTCGTTCACAAAAAGTGATGTTATAGTATAGCGTTCACGCAGACGACGTCGCGGGCATCAGCTAGTATGTACTTTACTGTAATGTGTATGTATTTGTGTCCGTTGTCTGGAATCCATAGTACAAGCTTTCCTTAGTTTGGGACCAGATGGCGCTGTGTGTAATGTTATGACACGACTGCTAAATCACGGCTTTGGGTTTGATACTGGGCTGAGTAGCTTTTTTGATACTGGGTGATTTCTATGTAAAACTTATGTACGTAGCTTTTTAGACGGTATCCTTGATTCTTAGTTTGTTCGGTACAATTTTTGCAATAGATATCATACATTTTTAAAATGTCCGACATAATCTCATAAAGATGTACGAAATCGATTAATAAATTTACCACTAATGAACAAAGAAAGAAGTTAATATACAAAGGAATATGAAATCACGTCGCTCGAATGGGCTGCCCGGACAATAAAAGCGAGGCAAATTTTTTAATCAGTGGAATAATTTCCGAAGATTATTCAAAAATGTATGAACTCTACTGCAAAATTTGTACCGAAGAGACAAAAAAACATAGTAACATAGCTTTTGTGGTAACAAAAGAGAAGTAACAAAGGAGAAAATCTTCTCCAAAAATTTTATTTTTAGAGTTTCGTTTCCCTCGTTTCTAGTACCTTCCTAACGTGCCGCGTAACACGCGTCAGTGCCATAGATTAATATATGTATACTGGGAGCAGTCGCGGAAGACACAAGTGAGCGTGTATTTGCTAATTTTGAATTTTGACAACAAGAATTGTAACACTTTGAGGCTGTATTGTATAACTTTAGATGTCACGGTAAAATTCTATGAATTTTTATTTTTATATATTGATTAATTAATGTTTATTCAGGATTTTATAAAAAAAATGTTTAATAATTGTTATGGCAATTTTTGAGATGCAGACTGAAATTTATGTTTGTTTTATGCTACTTGTAATAAAGGATGCGATTGTGCATACACGAGTTTTGTTTCATTTATTGTATATTGACTATATTTTTTGATATTCAAGTATTATTTTAAATCAAATAAAACATGACTACATGTCAAATTATAATAAGTACTTCAATGTGAAAATATGTCTGCCAGACTAACACGTCAGCAAAATAGAGAAAATAAATCCACGTCAGTTGCAGAGAGACGCAGTATTTGTTTCCTCTATGGCAGAGAGTTAATATTGCATTTTCAGATCCGTGGCACAGTGAGAAATAACTCGACTGCTAAATCGAGAGGCGTGGGTTTGATTCATGCAAAAGACAAACATTTGTTTAATGAACATTTGTGTTTTTTTAATACTGGATGTTTTCTATGTAGGTATAATATGTACAAATAATTATAAAAAAAATGAATATTTGCAAAAAAAGTTTGTATATGTATTTGAGTCCGTCGTTATCATTGCTCGGCGTTGACACGGCTGATCACTGGCCGCTTGCGGGTTGAACGGGCTCCCAAACCCAGGGATTACTTAATCTCCGCCCTGGGAGGCTGAACCGCCAACATGTGTAAAGTTTCTGAAGTAGTAGTCGTGCCAGAGAAGGTGACCGGGGTGAACCCGGCTACTGTAACAGATGGGGACCAGGGGATGCCAGCAACCGTATTGTCTGTGCCGAGCTTCGGTAGTTCAGACCTTTGGTCCTCTAACCTATTTGTGCAGTAAATTCTCGTGTGTAGTCTAAGAAACTTCTTTTTAAATTAATAAAGGCAATCAAAAAAAAAGTAAAAGTATTTCAGTAGCCGGAGCTTTAATATGGACTTTTGCAATTTCAGGGTTATTCACACCAACCTTAACGCAGTTCACCATCACCTAGAAACTTCGCAGCCGACCATTCTCTTTTTAACGGAGATGCAGATATCCCGCCCGAGCACAATTTTCGAGTCGGTATATGTATGTTCATTCGGAAGGATATCTGCTGTCGCTGCCTGTATAGTTGCGCGTAGATCACGGCGGCCACACTCTTTTCTATGCATGCCTTTACAAGTCTAATAGCAGTGACACGGACGTAGCTCAACTCTTCACGTACCTGAGTTTGACGACTGACAAAGTTCTAGAGCAATATCCCATAGCAGAACTAGTTATTTTGGGAGAGTTTAACGCCCACCATCGTGAGTGGCTCAGTTCTCGAACCAATAACTACGCAGGGATATCTGCTCATGAATTTGGTCTGACCTATGGATTATCTCAGCTGGTACTTTCTGTAATGAGAATACCAGATGTAGAGGACCATACGAGTTCTTTATTGGACTTTCTGCTGACTACACATTCGGACAGATATTCTGTCTCAGTGGATGCGCCTCTTGGCCCCTCGGATGCAGATGACAGTACTAGAGACGCTTATTACACGGGCCGTGCAAACATCCCTCGTTCTGTTGTGTAGAAAACGCGCGGGGAACTTGTGTCTCAAATCGAGACCACTTTGTCCATGGTGTCTGACTGGGGACGGAAAAACTATTGTATTATATTGCACTCCCACAAGCCGTATCGAACCCTTAAGTTTGAGGAGAGACTTTGCCTCCCTGTGTGTGTTCTACCGCTTGTACCCCACGCCTAATTTCTACCATCGCTCCGCTCGCCATCAGCAGGGAATTTATCTTTAAACCTTAGAACCTAAATGGTCACGTACAGTGCAGTTTTAGAGAAACTTCCTCCCGCTAGCGCTTAGGTTGTGAAGCTCCCTGCCAAGGTTTTCTCTAAGGACTACAGTATGGGTTTCTTAAAGAAAAAAGTTATTAGATTTTGAAGGGTCGGCAACGCGCGAGTGATGCCCCAGGTGTTGCAAGTGTCCATAGGCTGCGGACGGCTGCGGTGACCGCTTTCCATCAGGCGGGCCGCAAGCTTGTTTTCCGCCTTAGTGGCATAAAAAAAAATGCAATTTTATTAATAAGTGCATACTATTTTTCTTATGTACGTACCTTAATGATAAAATATCTCACTTCATGTTGCCATACTATATGTATGGAAGCTGAAAACATCAAATTTTTGGTATAGATCCAGTTTATTTTATAAACCATTATTGATACCGTTGGATAGAGCTCGTGAAGCACTTTCAGGATCAATCATCAGTGTGTGGTGTGGGTGTCTGTGTTTCGATATCGTGTATGGTTTAGAATCGAGTGAGATCACTTAGTGTTTTCATGCATCTTGTATATTATAATATTGTATTGTATTTAGTATCGATGGATATGTTTACATTTTTTCTTATCTTAACTGATTAATAAAAAATATTTATTAAATAAGTCCAATTTATAAGTGTATGACATTACAATGAAATTTTAGTTAAATAAATTATAATGTTATCCTTACCTTTAAATTCTTTCAATTCACACAAACATTTCGATTTTACCCATAGTTTTTTTTTTCTTTGAAGTTTGTTTTTTCATGAGGTAATTATTGTTTAGGCAATCTATTACAAATATTCAAATTTTCTTAAAGAAAGTAGTTTTATGTTCAATCTTTTTTAATTTCTTATATGTGCAAAATTAGTTAGATTTTTTCTTGCAAATGTTTTGGTACATTAACTGTATAGAACACCCCCCTAATCTTCCATAGAATGTGACTGCGACTAAAATTATTCACACAACCACTGCCAAAAATAAGACGAATGTTATCAACACATGTTAGGTTACCTATCAATAAATAAGCAAGCCGTGCGCATAGTAAGGAACGTGCGCGGTGCGTAGTTTACTATATGAAGTACCTACCAAGTATACTATATATATTACCTACTACTGATCAAGCTAGAGGACAAGTAAGCAAGCATTCAGTTCCGAACGTTGAACCAGTCTCGTCATATCAAACACGCTTTCAATTCGCTTATAGGTACCAACCAGTAATCAGTCGTACGCAAGTAGCTCTGCGACGCCAGTTCTCTGTGATAATTTTATTTGTACAGTCGCGTGCAAGTTTTAGTTCATTAAAATGTCTAAAGTTTACAATTTTGGCGCTGGACCAGCCAAATTGCCGGAAGAAGTGAGTCTTTTAAAATGTTACTTTTTATTTGCATTTATATTAATTAATCATTGCTATGAATTAAGTAAGTACCTAACCTAATTAATATGATAGAAAATGGTTACTTCGACGTTTTTATTTGTTGTTGACCGGGTTTGTTTTCTTGCTTTTTTTTATAGGTTTACGAAATAATAAGAAGTGAGTTGACAAATTTTAATGGAAGTGGTATTAGTTTGCTGGAAACTAGCCATCGTACCCCCACTTATATGAAATTCAATAAGGAAGTACAAGATGTTGTAAGAAGACTATTGTAAGTATAGTCTATGATTTTAGTTTTTTTCTGTACTATTTACCTCTGTGATTATAGTTTTGCTGTACTATTTCCCTCTGTGATTATAGTTTTTCTGTACTATTTTTACTAAAGATAAAGTAAAGATCAAAGTATGCTGTTACTCATCTATGATTTTATTGTGAGTTAGTCAGTTACTTTATTTTTTTTATACTTTTTTTTCTTTTTAAAAACGCCTAGATTTGGGTTTAGGTGCTACCTTATTTAGTTTTTTTTGGATTCCGTAGCCAAAGAGCAGAAACTAAACCCCTGAATAGTTTCGTCATGGCCGTCCGTCCGTCCGTTCATAACACCAGCTTTTAATTTTATCGTCTTTGTATCGATTGTGATAAGTATTAAATTATTATGTGAATCGCCATTATGTTGAACTTTATAAATATTTTTAATCAAAATTAGTACATTTTTTTGTCATTCATTACATACAGTGCCATCTGGTCCCACTTTGGATTCCAGACAACTATTACACAGTACTTTTTTTTTTGTAAATATACATACATATTAAACATAGAAAACACCCAGATTCAAGACACACACAAAATTTCAAAAACACGAAGTTTAGCGGGCAGGCCATTAACGTTTTTTTTGCATCTATGGTAGGTTTATATATATTACTAACTAATATTCTAATATTTTACAAGTGTTGTGTCTGTTAATTGATATCGTTTCTAAAATGCTGTTGAGTTGGGTAAATAGTCTAAATCAACATTTTTGGGTTTTCTGTCTTTCTCTTACTTACCTACGTCCTCCATCAAGTCTGTCCGTCTGTGCATTTTTCGGTAATACTGATGATGAACAGTCTTATCAAGAGGAAGGTTTCCGTATATTTGTGTGTTCGGTATCTTATATAATTTGAACGAGCATATAATATATTTTGCGTATCTCGGATACGGCTTTAATATTTATCCAAATATTTGGTATTTATGTATATAGGGGTTTGCTTTTTAAGTTAATCTTTATAGTAGTATTTTTTGTAAAAACGCTAGTTTAACTCTAACTAACTCTAGCTAACGCTATCTATGAAAATGAAAACAAGATTTTTCAAAAAAAAACATACAAAAACATCGCCCTAACTATAGGTACCTAAACCTGACGCAGAATCTATTTGCTATTCGTGTAAACAAAAATGACCTTGACCCGCGTCTTTCGCTTTGTAGTCTATGCAATAGCCATGGGCTAAGTAACTCCGGACAATGACTGGATATGTCACATATCATTTCGATTAAAGATATGTATCCGCTTCGCATATCCATATCCGCTTAATATATCCCTCGTTTGTTATAGATAGATACTATTTGATATCTATATTATATTTTTCTAACATATATGCACGCGCCCGTCACAAAGCAGAAGTGATACTAAAAACTACATGTTTATTTCAAGCAAAGTGAAGGAGTTGTAACATATCCGTCCTCGGATATATGTCCAAAGATATAGTTATGTTCGGAGTTACCTAAGGCTTTTGGAAGTTTGGAATTTAATTTTAATTTAATTTTATTTAATTGAAATATTGTTAAATTTAGGTTTAATCAGTGTCATGATTTGAAAACCAGTTAAAGAATGTGACAATTTAGGTAATCATGTAAGTATTTTAATGATTTATGATTAAATTACTAGAAAAAGTGAATATTAAGTAAAGTTAGGTTGTGTTTACACTAATTGCAAATAGATTCTTTACCTATTGATCACAAAAAGTAGGGTCAGATGTCCAACAATGAAACACTTTTACAGATAGTAGTCTAATTGTTTATAGGTTTATAAGCAATGGTATTGGGTATCGGATTTCATTAATATTTTTGTTTATTAATTTGTAAACTATCAGCAAAAAATTAAAAACAAAAAAATAGGAACTGTTTCATTGTATCCACAGTGGTGTGCCAGGGCCGCAGAGAGAAAATCAGGGCCCGGGGGTATCCACGTGCACGACTTTATTTCGGCGCACGCAGCTCCACAAACCAATAGCGCGTTCTCATTGGTCATTGCTCTTCGGGCGCGAATATTTGAAAGGCTTGATTCTATGCAAACCGTCAAAATTGTCATTAAAGTGAAGGTTTTTCGGAAAATCGCGGGCCCTTAAAACTGCGGGCCCGGGGGAAACCCACCCGTCACCCCCCCTTACAATATATGAAAAAACTTTGGGCAGCAAAATTGCAACATATTATGCTATGTTTATGGCACTCGTTATTAAACTAATTAAGCAATAATGACTTACAACTTTTTAGGCACAAACATTATACTAATACCTATAAAAATTAAATATATATTATTTATTATATTATATATCTTCGATATATTCTTTGTGGGCTGTTTCTTGTTCGACTCGAAATGTTTTATTTCTTTCATAGTTGGAAGTAAATCTTTGGCTTGGTAAAGATGCATGATCTTATATTTTTTATGTATCAAAATAGCGTTGGATAATATATATTACACTCTTGTGCAGCTTTTTTCAAGCTCTTTCCTTGTCTCTGCATTAGAATAGCTCAAAGCATATTTTCCCCTAAGCAATCGCCTTTATTTCTTTTGAGAGCTTTAGTACGCGCCATCTTAAAAGAAAAACAAATATTAAATGTTAAGATTAATTTCTAGCCAAAAATATTAAATTGCACAGAAAGTACTTGATGTTATATGGTACTACACAATGAAACAAGATAGTACATAATGAAACGGTGTTTTATTGCGTCCATTGGGCAACTGTTTCGTTGTTGACTACCTAAGGTTTATTTTACTAACCTCAAAAAAAATCTACTCAATTGTAACACTTTAATATATGATCTAGTCCACGCTTATATACGAAATATTTTTAATGCTAGATGATCATGCAAAATATGAAAGTTTCAACCATAATTTAATGAAAATTCTATAAAGAGTCCTGATAATACTTAGATTTTTGTCAAGAAACATTTTAAGACACGTCTTCTTGCACGCGGCAGGTGCAAACTGAGATAGGACTCGGGGTTCTCAAAAGTGTCCTTACGCGATATAATGCACATCTGACTTTGTTCGACATCTGACCCTACCCAAACCTTGATAAATGAATGAAACCCAGACGCTGTACCTAAATTTATAGAAATGATTATAAAATTATTCTATGAATCCGTAAAAACTCTGAATTTCTTACATGAAACAGAAAATTTCAAGGCGTCAGGCAAATATTCAATGAATAACAAAAGTCAACACGAATTTTGTAACTGAGTTCAGGGCACCCGATTTTGATTTCTTATACCTAATTATAAAAGTAATAATATTTTTATCTCATAAAGTTTGCTTATTAAGAATGGTAACCTCTAACATTTGGCAAAACCGTGTATTTTTATTCATAATCGCATAAAGTACAAAAGCAAACTTTTTTTTATAAATTGGGTTTTTGGTTATTCTTCAATCTTAATAACAAACACAAAAAAAGGTTTTTTTTGTTGACTTCATTTTATGTGAATCTGTAAAACTCATGAATTTCTTAAGAGAAATAGAAAGTTTTAAGGCCTAAATCTATAGCAAATATTCATTAAATAATCCTATCAATCTGTAAAACTCATGAATTTCTTAAGAGAAGTAGAACGTATTTAGGCCTTAATTTTTAGGAAATAATCATTAAAATTAAATGAAATCATGAGTTTTTACTGAAAATTTACATTAATAAATAACCCTATAGCTCAGTAAAAACTAATGAATTTCTTACAAGAAACAGTTAATTATAAGATACTTAACCTACATACCTTCATACCTTCTTATATTGATTTAAGTGACGTAGTCAATAGATTTGGAATGAAAAAAATACATTTTATCGTACCTACGTGATGTTTATGAAAGTTGCTATGAACTTATTATATTAGTTAATTAATTATACTTAGTAATCTAAGAATAAAATAATCGTGCACATCGTTAATAGTACATTATCCATACTTGCCAGTGTTGCTTTCGTATTATTATTATATGTTTATCTCAATCTTAAGAGTTGTTTTTCACAATGATAAAGATTAACGTCATCAACAAGTGTTTGCTTTTTAACCGACTTCAAAAAAGGAGGAAGTTATCAAATTGGTCCGCATGTTTGTTTTTTTAAATATATGCTACTGCATAACTTCGTGGTTAGTGAACTGAATTTAACCCAAGAGCGACAACCCAATCCGAGGGGAGTCCTTGAGCGTTGGGCGCTATATGGGCTAAGACTCCTACAGAGTCTCGCACCAAAAGTCCGGTGAAGCAGTAATGGCTACATCAGCCAACTGCATAGTCAGTTTAGAAAAAAAAATACTGATTTTAAGATATATGGTCTCATAATTGATAAGGTTCGGACCAGAAAAACAGAAAAAAAAATGTTTCTTATTTCATTATTTGTATCTACTGAATTATAATGTTTTGTTTAGTTGTGTAAAAGAACTGTTTTTGACAGTACTGTTCTAGGGTTCCGTAGCTAAAACCTATTGTATCTACATATCATCATGTTTGGTGGTCCGTTTGACGATATTAGGGTTCAGCAGCCAAATGGTAAAAACTTCCATCCATCCGTTTAATGTTATGTAGGGGTTCCGTAGCCGGATGGTGAAAACCAAACATTACAGTATCGTAATATCAGTTAGTTTTTATGTCATAACTTCTACCTTATATTGTCTAATATCAGGGACCTCATTCGGAACAGTCTCGAGTTATTCGGACTCTGAACTTGCATACATTTTTGTCTCGAATTCCAGAGTCCGAATAACTCGAGACCGTTCCCAATAAGGTCCCTGGCAGTAATCTTGAGTAAAGACAAGGACAACGCGATATGCAACGAAGCGTGCGTCAGTAAGCCTAAATGGCAAAAACGGAACCCTTATACATTACCTTGTATGGTAATACCCGTCTGTATGTCACACCCTTATATTATAATCCCGCCATCTCTGCATCTGCTTGCCAGCCTTCATACGTCCCCACTGCTGCTTCAAACGTCATTTTTTTTTTCTTGACGTATGCAGGTTTCCTCACGATGTTTTCCTTCACCGAAAAGCCAGTGGTGTGAATAAATTAATCAGTGTTCTTGAGAAATTAAGAAAACTGATTGGTACACGCCGACCCCGGGGTTCGAACCTCCGCCACTTGGGACGTGAAGTGAAATTTAAACCCCTCGGCCACCACCGACTACTCTGCATCTATTCATATAAAAATAAGTAAACCGCTATACAGATTTGTTCTTTCTGTCTCCATACATTGAACTGTGGGAAGACCTTTTTCACCCTATTGTATAGGGTGAACTCAGGTGAACGTAACGCTAGTATTCAAAATATATTAGATTGGGAAATATAGCATAGTACTTAAAAGCAAATAATTATTACAAACCTAACTAATAAATACATATATATGTTTTTATGTATATTTGTTTTTCTCAAACATGCTACGATATGCGACCATATCTTGCACAAGCTTCTTTGGGATAAGTCGTACTTGAAGTACAGTATCAGAGACCGACCCTTAATGTTTTATCCGTCCTCGAGCGGTCAAATATGAAATTTGAAAATGGAACGGACCTTTTTAAACCTGAACATTGATAACTAAAGAGGTAAATTATCAAGTTTTATTTAAATTTCGGACAACAAAAAGAATTCACCATTAAATTAATTTAAAAAAGTAAAAAAGAAATCGACATTTGAACGCGGCGAAACGGCGGAAAAATTACCTAAACTATTTTTATTATTGTCAATACAGTCGTCAATATAATTTTTTTTGTTACCTGCATGTTTGAAAAGCCTTGGCCACAACTCTGGAAAATTTAAAAGTTTCCATAGGAATAACTGTAACCGGTTTTCACGTGGTCAAACTATACATACAGTTAAAGCTTGCTACGGCAAACTTTCTTAGTATAAAAACAAGAAGTTCCGCAAAAACCCCACGCCGATAACCAAATTTAGCGCGGGCGGAGCCGCGGTCGAATTATAGACCTTAAAATGTCGGTAACTGAAGTAGTACTATAGGTACTACTTCAGTTTAGATATTTAATGTCGGTACGTACTATAGGTACTACTTCAGTTTAGATATTTAATGTCGGTACGTACTATAGGTACTACTTCAGTTTAGATATTTAATGTCGGTACGTACTATAGGTACTACTTCAGTTTAGATATTTAATATGAAGCTTGATACTATGTTTACGGGATATTACGAATATAATTTTGTTTACAAAATTATGGGGAAAGTACCTATAGGCAAAGAAGTTTAAGAAATAATACGCAGACGACTCTTTATTCTAAATACGAGCGTCTCGAATTGAACCGGTTTAGGGATTTTTAATAGGTGGGGGTATACATAGTGAGGTTTCGTTGATAGTTATTGAAAATATGGTCCCGTTTTTTAAAAAAATAAATTTAGAGTAGCCATTTTCGGTTACGTTGACTATAATGTAAAAAAAGTAAGACTCTAATGTAAGACTAAAATTACCTTAAAAAATAATACAACCGACTCCTTACAGTCGAATATTTTGCCTAATATAGCCAACCGAATTTTAGCTTTATAATAGTGGACTAAGAAACTTTACACTAAGCATGAAATTGTTTCAGAGATGTTCCTGCTAACTACAAGATACTATTTCTGTCTGGAGGTGGTCAGGGTCTTTTCGCTGGAGTGCCTCTTAACCTGATGTCCAGAACAGGCACTGCGGATTATGTAGTTACTGGTAAAGCTAACTACAATTAGTCTAAATCTAATCTAATGTTAATTTTCTTTGGCATTTTACTTTGGGATAACTTTATTTTTATCAGAGATATGTTTAAGCAATTTTCATTTAAAAATCATAATTTTAAATTCCTAATTTTAAATTTAAATAACTTGAAAAACAAGTTACAAATTAAAACCCAGAAAGTAAAATTCTTTTCCCAGGTTGTCGTCGTCGGAAACAAATTTATTTATGCTTATTCTGTTTCAAATGCAAAATTAAGAGCGAGGTTTGAGTAAAACTAAATTTTTAGAATATTTTTTAATCTGGGTGGAGATTTTTTTAGTTTTTTTTTATTTGCTTTTATCAAAGTGTTGCTTTTTAAAATTCAGGTGACTGGTCAGCGAAGGCGGCCAAGGAGGCAAAGAAATACGGCAAAGTTAATTTAGTTCTGCCTCCTACAGATCGATATGTGGGTATTCCCGATCAGTCCCAATGGAATTTGGATCCAAACGCTTCCTATGTACATATTTGTGGAAACGAAACTATTCACGGTAAGATTTGTATAATCAACATCTACACTAATATTACAAAGAGAAAAGATTTGATTCTGTGTATGTTTGTTTGTAACGGGTTAACTCAAAACCTACTTTGCTAAACTAATTTTTAAAATAATATCTATAAAAATCTGCCAAGTGCGAGTCGGACTCGCGCACGAAGGGTTCCGTACCATTATCTATAAAAATGGCAAGAAAATCACGTTTGTTTTATAGGATGTAAGTAAATTAAAAATTTTTTTAAGCATTTATTTTATTTTAATTTAATTATTTATTTTTAAAGCGACTATATAACTAAATTAATATTCTTTGCATATTTTAAGCGTCAACCTGTTGCCGTAATCAATATCGAGCAAAATCTAGCAAAAAATCACGTTTGTTGAATGGGAGCCCCCTTTTAAATTTATTTTATTCTGTTTTTTATTAATATTTGTTGTTATAGCGGCAACAGAAATACATATTCTGTGAAAATTTCAAGTGTAACTATCATGGTTCATGAGATACAGCCTGGCGACAGATGGACGGACAGCGGAGCCTTAGTAATAGGGTTCCGCTAATTACTTTTCGGGTACGGAAACCTAAAAAGCTGCATTATCAGTGAGTCATATAGGCTGAATTGCATTTAAAAAAATACCAAAGAAGGACAATAAAAGTTTTTTAGACATTTTAGACAATCTAAATATAAGTATATCTTTCTCTCTAAATGATTGATACCCTACAAGGTAGACTAGAATATTTATTCTAATTTTTAGGCTCTAATTCAGTTCTTTGTCTTACGGATCTCCAGAATAAAGGTTAATCGCAACAAGGTTATTCATCTTCTTAAGTTCAAAGTAGAGTACGAAACTACTTGTAGCGTAACGATTCCAAAGTCTCAGCGAGACTCAGTATCTTATGAGAAAGAGACGGGAGATGCTTCTGGCGTTGCTAGAATGGCATAGCCTAAACAAACTGATCAAAAAGCAAATACGCTTTGATATCCGCCTCTGCAACATATGCTTCATTGAGGAAGCGATATATACCTAGAGACAAGGGATCGTGAAGTTTTCACCGGACGTCTTGAGGGGAAGCCGCCTGAGGACATCAGATCAAAGACCCGTTTCCGCTAGGTCCGTGATACTTGCACTTGATAAGAATTATTAGCACCCGTCACAGCCGCCAACATACAGGCGTACAGTCACACTTTTTGGCCCTTCTATTCCTCAAAAAAGGTGACAAAACGCTTATAAAGAATTACAGGCTAATTCCTAAGCCTAATTAATAAATTGTTTTCAAGAGTTATCACAAAATGTCTCGCCCGAAGACTTAATGACTTTCAGCCTCCGAAACAGACTGGATTTTGAAAAGGCTGCAGCACCATAGACCAAAACTACGCACTTCAGCAGATTATACAGACGACCCAAGAGTATAATCAGCCTCTTTGTTTTGCCTTCGTGGGCTACGAAACCTTTGATTCCTTTCAAATCAGGGCTGTTCAGGAATCCTTGCAGCGATATCAAGTTGACTGACGATATAGGTATAGAGGTATCTGTATGAACCCGCTGCAAATCACCGTACAAGTACAAGTACTCCAACCTAAATATTTGGATTAACCCTTTCATATCTAAGAATCATCAGAATCAGTTCACAATCAGTAAATCTTCGCGTATCGCACACAGAAATAAAATACCTACAGTAAATACATTTAATTCCCTTTTTTGAAGTTTAAAAATTCAAACCGTAGCTTACATTTTGGTTACATTTTTAAAGGAAATTTAATTTTATATTTTAGGTGTAGAATTTCACTTCATCCCAGATACAAAGGGAGTGCCACTTGTAGCTGATATGTCATCTAATTTTATGTCAAAGAAATTAGATGTATCTAAGGTAAGTGTAGGTTTTATTACTATTGTGCATTTAAAAATATTTATTACCTAGAAAGTGTCTATAATTTATTATACAAAAATCATATAAAATAGTAAATTAAAAAAAAAAACCCGACTGCTCTTAAGGTCAGGGGTACCTTTGTGACTTCAGTGGCGTGTTTTTTCTTTCATGTATTCACGATACCCTTTTGTACACTAATGTACACCCTAGCCAAGTTGTACGAAAACCGTTCGAGATATATTTAAAAAATCGAGAATATATCAAAGAAGAATCGCGCCACCAAAATCACGCAGTTGCGCCTAACCCGAAGAACGACCCTACTAATTTTAATATTTAAGGTGATAATAAAACAGTGCTAGTCATTTTAGTTTTTAAGGACCTAGATAATAGTCATAAATTAATACATTTAATGTAACCATTATAAAAGCAGCGGCCACAGCTAGAATTGCATTTTAAAATACTTAAGGCAGTTGTCGAAAGTTTGAAGTAAACAGTATGTTTTTTTACATGTCTTCTTAAGCCTATTTGTGTCTTCCAGTTCGGCGTAATCTATGGAGGTGCTCAGAAGAATATAGGAACAGCTGGTGTTGCGATGGTCATAGTCAGAGAAGATCTTCTTAACTATACTATGCCTATATGCCCATCCATTTGGGATTGGAAATTGACTGACAAAAACGAATCCATCCTTAACACTCCTCCTATGTTTGCGTAAGTTATTAATTTCCATAATTTTTGATATGTAAGTTCATAAATAAAACAAAATCCAAATCGACCAGGGATATTTTCCGTACAAACTTTTATCAACTAACTTTCAGGGATAAATTTTGACAAATATCTACGAATGAAATATTTGTATTTTAGAGTGGTAATACTTAATAACAAGATAATTAACTAAATAAAACATTTTCCATTACAAATTCTGGTCATAATAGGAGATAACTGTCTTGATTTCGTGTTACTCCAGTAGCTTTGACTTTGCTCTGCTAAATATAAGTGAGCTACTTAGTGCTTCTGTTCTCATAATAATGGTATAGAAGTGAATAAAATATACATGTGTGAATATCGAGTAATTTTTTGAAATATTTTAATTTATTTTTATAGAAATAACCGTATTTTTTATATTTTAGTATCTACGTGATGGGACAGGTCTTGCAATGGATCGAAAGAAAAGGAGGTTTGGACAAAATGGCGGAGCTAGCAGAAAAAAAATCATCAATCATATATAACATTATAGAAGAGTCGAAAGGTTTCTATTTCGCACCTGTAGCTAAGAATGCTAGAAGTAAAATGAATATTCCGTTCAGGATCGGGTCACCAGAAGGAAATGATGCTCTTGAAAAAGAGTTTTTGAAGGGAGCTGAGGAGCTACGGTTAATACAGCTGAAAGGTCACAGGTAATGTATCTACCTGATGTAAAATTCGCTTTATCTAAACTAAACTTTATCTATGTTAACTTTATGAATTCGTGTAGGAGTAAGCTTGTGAAAACAAGTAGAAAACGATTTTTGAACAAAAATTATGTAATTAGTCAGCCAAAATTGACTTCAAAGATTTGACACAGGCAGACGGTCAGACATTTTTTTGTATTGCATAGTGCATGCAGAATTGCAGAACGACCCGATAACAAGAAGTTGTTTAAAAGTGGATTTAAATGTTTGACACAGACAGGCAAACAGATAAACATTTAAAAATATTTTGTGTTTGCAGAAATGTCGGTGGTATACGTGCATCCCCGTACAATGCTGTCACGTTGGAAGAAGTAGAATTTTTAGCGAATTACATGAAAGAATTCCTAAAGAAACATTCCAAGTGAATAAAGATTTTGATTTTTAATCTGTGTTCTAAGTAGGTACAGTATAACAAACTTTTGACCTTCTGATCTTGGTTGTTTGGTCGCTAGTGTTCTTATATTCACACCATTCCAATATGGCGACTGTAGTTTCGATTTTTGATCACCGGGTCAGAAAAGTTTGTTGCACTTTAATATATTTTATAAGCATAAATTATTTTTAAGAAATTTGACTCTAATGTGGCTGTGTTCGGAAGTATTTGAATTAAAACAATTCCTACTTATTTCTTTATGTTTCTGTTATTTTTGTACCAATTTTATATTATCCTAGAATTGTACAATATTTTCGTAACGCAGATCTAATAATAATTTCAATACACATAAATTATACACAAGTTCCTCACGCATATATTCATAGACGAGTCTGATATACTATTTGAATAAATCTCACAGTTAATCTAACTTTCAATACGTTCCAAAACGTAACGTAAAATTTAAAAAAGTGGTTTTGGAACGTACGGCTCAGGATAATTCTCCAACTGTCAAGTTGAATTATTTACACTACCATAGATACGGTTGGAAATCACTCAGTCAGTGTGAAAATTAACTGTCCAACTTTGCCAGGCTATAATCACTCGGCAGAGAGTAAAAGTAAATTGGAATGTAGCCTTTTAAATTTGCTGAGCGATTCTATATATTGACGCTGCATATAATAAAGCAGCTGGGGAAAAACGGAACTGAAAATATTCTGCCAAGTTAGCAGATTTAGCACGTCACTTGTACAGAACGCGCTAAGTAAGCAGCTTAGCTAAGTGTGTAACACTTGTTTCTATGCTCACGTTACAATTGATAAATATTGCTAGTCATCATATGCAGCGCATATAAAACCAATCTACACTATAAGATAGACAATAATATCCAGCATCAAGACAGACACAAATGTGCATTACATAAATGCGGTGATAAATAATGCTGATTAGATTGCCTATTACATTTTTTAACTATTGAAACAGATTTTTTTTTATTTCTATTGAAAATTTTAGGATGAAAAATAGGTAGACACATTAAGTAATAATATTTCTCGTTAAACTTGAAATTTTAAGTTTTTTGAAAAAGGAACGTGAATTGATTTAAAAATTATTTAAGAGACGTAAGCTGCTAACTACAAATTAACTTTGAACCCTTCTGTATATTAAAAACGCAGGACAGCCTTCTGTTCTTTGCATGGCTCTAATAATAAATGTATTTTTACTCTTCTTCTCTATTCTATTCGATAATACAAATGTCTTCTTTCCGAAATATTTTAATGGTTCAAAAAATCCATGAATCCCTACTTACCTACTTGTAAATGTGTGTACTGTGCTGGGAAAGAACCCGCGCTCCTTAGATACCTAAGCAGGCTGTCGCTACTACCAATTGAGCCACTGAGCAGTCTTTTACTTTGTTTACAACATCTTAATTCATAAACTCCCTCACCTTTTTCACCTATTGTATACCATTACAATTTAGCGTAGTTTCGTATAAGTATAATGAATACTTAATGTTCTACTGATGACGTGTCACCTTAACAAAACATGTTTTGTGAATTGAATTAAAAGGCGTGTTTTATTCGCAGTATCAATTCTGGCAATGTTATAATCCAGCGAACTTTAAAGACGTAAATCTGTATCACACAACTATACCAATATTAGCTTATCTCTTATTGCATATTATTCTTTTACATTAATTATTTCGGGGAACAAAAGACGACTTTACTAGCACAGTTACTTAGCTGGCAACTATAACTGGTTTATGATTACGTTCGTAAAGTCACTTATGTGTATCGACAGTAGATTTGTAATTGTACTTATTTTATTGCGTTATGTGTTATCGTCATGTGGCATCAGATGTCAACAGTTATCTATTAGGTTCCGTTGGTATCTAAAATGTGGTGATAACGGTAACTATTGAGTAGCTAAATACATTTGCGAGTCCTTGCGTCGTCCATGCTATACTTATTATGATACTTTTTTGTTCAAAAATATTTTTACATTTAAACGCAACAAGTTACCAGTTTTGACAATAAAGATATTTTTGTCAATCAAATCAAATTAAGTTCAGTATACAGTATCCATTTGTTTCGTGTAAAACTGCGTCCTATACTTAACTGCACTATTTGCCTACAAGGGCGTAGCAAAGCTTTTTTTCCTAAGGGGGGCCAAATTTTCCAGTTGCCCCTCATAAATAGTGTAAGGGATAGCTTTCCGATAGCTAAAAGGATATTATAACACGTTGAAGATAGAATATATATTTTAAATGGATAAAAACAATCAGTAAATTATAAATAAAAAGAATCGGCCAAGTGGCCATAAAAACGGCAAAAAAATCACGTTTGTTGTATGGAAGCCCCCTGAAATATTTGTTTTATTTAATTTAATTTTTTTTAAGGTGACTATATAACTAAACTTACGCCGATATGCTCTCGCCAAAAGATTCTTAGAACCGCTATTGTACCAGGTTTTCCTGCTTGGGCTGTTTCTTATCTATCTTTAATTATTAAATATACAATTTATACCATACATAATTTATATTATTATCTTATATTATAAGTAGCCTTAACTGTTATATGTTCGCATTGCTTTGCCACGACATGTTCTTCCGCTTATTCATATTAACCTACCTTCCCTTCTTTAAGAACATACATACATACATATACATATCATACATACATTATACTCAATCACAACTAGTTGTATTCCCTGCTCAATTTTAAACTGACAAGTTAAAGCTCCCAAAATACAACTTACCTAAATTTCCCACTCTCAAGTACTGTCAACATGCACATCGTATTTCATTCTGCACTTAATTAAGTAAAATTCTTGTATATAAGTATCTTATTTCTAGTGTATTAGTTAGATAAGATTATAAACTACAACTCGGTGAATCCTTGGTTTCTAAGATACAGGTTTACCTAGTTTAGGTTCCAAGGTTACTCAAGTTATTGTAAAGTAAACTATTGTTTTGTATTATCTAAAAAGTGACAAGTCGAAGGGTTCCTGGTTCCTAAAATACAGGTTTTCCTAGTTTAGGTTCCAGGTCACCAAAAATCTGCTTTGTAATTGATGGTATACACAATAAACTCAAAAAACTAAACTAAATATTCTGTGAATATTTTAAGCGTCTACCTGTTATCAATATAGAGCAAAATCGAGCAAAAAAATCACATTTGTTGTATGGGAGCCCCTTATATTTATTTTATTCTGGTTTTTGTAGTATTTGTCATAGCGGCAACAGAAATACATCTTCTGTGAAAATTTCAACTGTCTTACTATCACGGTTCATTAGATACAGCCTGATGACAGACGGACCGACGGACGGACAGCGAAGTCTTAATAATAGAACCTTAAAAATTGTCAATAAGTGTCATTGATCAGTCAACGAAAACGATTAATTTTCTTAAAGAAACAACATGATGCTGATAGATTTTCTGTTTAAAATCACACATCAGTAATCAGAAAGCTTGTATCACTCCCGACCACGTGTAACAACAGTGCAAAGTGCTTACGCATCACAACAAAGCCGTCGAACAGGCCGAGCCGCGATGACCTAGATATTCATTGCGTAAGGCATGCCTGCTGACGACATAATATCATATTTTTAAGGCGACGTTATTACACGCCTTGACGATGTATACGACATCTAAAGTGAGTAGAAAACGGTAAAAACAGAAATAGAGCATATGTTATAGCGAACGTTACGAAAATGAACATATGCGCTACAAAGAAGAAAAACAAGAAAGGGAAAAATTACAAAGTCTCGTAGATGACTTAAAAAGTCAAATTAAAATTCTCCAACAGCAGTTAAAATATGTTGCAGAGACAAAGTCTAATCCCATCTACATAAAATGTGGAAAATTCTTCTCTTCCTGCTAAATATGACACTGATTAGTTAGCAAGTTAAGCTGGAAAAGCAAGGAGCCACTTAAAATGTTCTTTTTTACATCACTAAGGTAACGATGACTAAGGCAAACAAGCTTACGGTTCACCTGATGGTAAGCGGTCACCGTAGCCTATGGACGTTTGCAAAAAGGGGTAGTCCTTAGAGAAAACCTTGGCAGGGAGCTCATTCCACGACCCAAGCGTTCGCGACAGGAAGTTTTTCAGAAACCGCACGCATAAAGCAGCAACCTTTGCCCCGACGTGAAGTACTGCTTTGCTCTGTTGAGTACACCAAGTTTTTTGGACGCCAGCTTCAAATTGTTAGAAAATGAGTAGCCATATACTTTCCACCGCGATATACGATACGAAAAGATGCTAATACGCGTCTTTTAAAATCACTTGGTGAACGATTTTTATTAGGAGGTAATTTTAATGCCAAGAATACGTATTGGGGCTTCAGACTAACAAACACGCATAAGTTCCCCTACTTATGCGTGCCATACAAGAAATAAAATGTGACATGGCGTCAACAAAATCACCTACCTACTGGCCAACTAATACCTTGAAAATTCCTGCTTTAATAGATTTCTTATTTACAACCAACAACCTCTTCACAGAACAGACCTATGATATGAACTCAGACCACTCTGCAATATATTTAGAAATAAGTGAGAAAGTATTACAAAAGAGCCATAAACTTACCCTAGTAAACAGTTATACAGACTGGGTAAGTTTCAAAACAGAAATAGATCAAAACGTAGAGCTCAGAGTACCTCTTAAAACTCGAGAGCGCAGTTAGACATAGATTTAGTAAAATTGTTACGGTTATTCAGCGGACTGCTTGGAAGAACATGCCAGAAATTAAAAAAGGGGTGGCCCTTTGAAATAATGATAACTATCCTCGAGGAATCGCACAACTTATATCCGAAAAGAGATAATAAAGAAAACTATGGCACCAGTCACGGTCTCCGCAATACAAAAAGGCTATATAACCTTACCAAGCTATTAAAAAGGCAAATACAAAACCACCTTGATACAAAAATCAATACATATCTTCAAAAGCTGACTAGTGACCGCGACACGGACTATTCACTCTGGAAAGCCACGAAAAACATGCTATAGCCGATTACCACCTTTAAGAATTGATCTTGGAGAGTAGGCTGTCAGTAATGAAGAAAAAGCGAAAAGGTTTGCTGGGCATCACATTTACATCGAATAAAGGTCAAAAAAATCTAGAACCTTCAACAGATGAAGCTGTCTGCCTGTTTTACCGAGAGAAGTGTTACAGGAAATCAAACATAACATAAACCCATGTAACGGAACGACCGTTTCCGGTGGTCCGTCTCCGGTAAAGGACCGGATGATGTAGGAAACGATAGAAGTTTCTGGACATTCGATCTTAGGTCCATTACCACTGTGGTAATTTAAATTTAGAGATCAAAGAATCTCTAGATGTTTGACATCGGTAAGTCAAAAACAGATTACTTTACGTTCTGCTTGACGTGGTTGTAAAAATTCTACTACTAATTATTTTTACGGATAGTAAACTGTGCGATCTTCTTCTAAACTGCAAATTAATTGCATATCCACTTCTCTTCTATAAAAGAAAACCGTCCTCGGTAATTTTATATATTTATTTGTTCTCGTTCTGTGTTTTGTGAGTTATTGGTAAGTCAATAATCCATTTATTTTTCTCCTTGACAGTACGGTTCTTAGTTTATATATACAACGTATATATATTACTCTACTACGGCTCAACGCCGTAACTGAGGTCCGCGAGAAGACTTCTCTGTGGGCTGGTGCACGTTTGTCTTCTAACGACGGCGCACCGCAGCTACTTTGCTGTCCTTCTACTGTGGGAGGCCGGAGTCTACTGAACTCCAAATCCTCGGCCTGTCCGGAGTCTCCTTGACTCCAAAACTTCGGCCTGTGCAGTAGTGGTGCTATCTAAAACATCACTACACACCAAGGCTACGGGGCGACCTGCTCTACGCCGAAGCTACTGGCGAGCTACGTCCACGTGCGGCCTTAGCTTGTGCCTACCACGGGCGGCATATTCATTACTCACCACACGCTGTTAGGCCACGTAACATCAGTCCCATCCGCGTCTTCTTTCTACGGCGGTGCTGACCTGAGGGGTGCCCACAGCGAGCAAGACATCAAATCGGGCTCTAGGCCGAAGAGACCTGAGTGTACTAGTTCCCTAATAAAAGCTTTTAAAAACTACACTTAAAATCTGTGTAGGCAGGCTTGCGTTTGGCTATCTTTCTATTTATTTAGGTAGTCCTTTATGATTGTGAATTAGGTAGCTGTGATCTAGATATTTAAGTGTTACGAATCACCCTATGTGATTAGGATTTTGTGCATTAAAAGCTGTTACTATATAATGAAAGAGTATACTAATATAACCTGCCTTACCCTTGAAAAGTGTTTCTTTACTCGCCTTTGAACTCCCTCTATCTTTTCTCCTCCTACTGAGCACCTAGCCGGTGCATTCAATAACAAGGCACTACTGCTTTAACCTGTCCTGTTATACCCATAAAAAACATTTGGATTTGATCTCATTGCAGGCAAAGTTCCTATAATTACCAAGCTAAGAAACCTTATAAACGCTGCGATTAGACTGAAATATTTGCCAGATCTATGGAAAGTAGCTGAAGTAATAATGATGGCTAAACCAGGAAAACCGCTTAGTAACGCGACAACATCATACAGACCAATTTACTTATTACCAGTTATGTCCAAATAATTTGAAAAACTTCTACTAAAAAGAATACAACCTATACTAAAATCCAACGACCTTAGCCCAGACCATCAGTTCTGCTTCAGGGAAAAGCATTCTGCAATGGACCAAGTTCACAGAATCACAAATATAATTGAGGAAACTTTCGAGGACAAACAAGTCTGTTCTACTGTCTTTTTAGACGTAGCACAGGCATTTGGTAAGGTATGACATGAAGGCCTTATACTTAAACTAAGAGAAATGCTACGTAAATCATATGCAGCAGTAATAAGATGCATACTCTGAAATTAAAGCTATTAAAGCCACAAGGAAATGTATTAGGTCCGGTCTTGTACCTTTTGTAAACCAGTGACATCCCAAAATAAGAAAACAACACAATCGCGACCTTTGCTGATAACACTGCAATAATTGCGGTTGGGAACACCAAGAAGCTCGAAGAAGCGGTTAATAAAATCCATGACTGGACAGCAAAATGGAAAATATAGTTGAATTAGCTAAAATCGATACATATTCACTTTACGAACAAAAAATATGAGTACTGTCCAGTATTTATTACCAAAAAGATCATACCATATGAAAATACAGCAAAGTATTCAGGCATGCCGCTTGACGCAAAACTATGCTAGAAAGCGCACGTTAAAAAGAAAAAAAGTTGAATTAAAAAAACGGTACAAAAGGATGTATTGGTTACTTTAAAGTTCTACTCTGGCCGCTCACAACACAATATTATTATATATTATTATATAAACAAATCCTAATGCCAGTTTGGACCTATGGTATACAGCTGTGGGGCTGTACTCAAAATAAGTAACATCCTAATCATCCAAAGATTTCAAAATAGGGTACTCAGGGGAATAGTTAATGCACCCTGGTACATAAAAAACGATGATCTCCACCGGGACCTTAACGTTGATAATTATCGAAAAGTATGCAGAAGTTCACGAGCAGAGACTTTATCATCTTGTAAACGTCGAGGCAATCCAGTTCATTGAAAACACGGACATAGTCAGAAGGCTAGAAGGTTTAAAAGAACTAAACATTTTGAGTTGGTGTAGTGTTATCAAGCGTCATGTAGTGAATAACTAGTACTACCAATATAGAACACAAGAACAAAGTGTCTTCCCCTTAACTAGGAATAGCGAAGGCGTTCGATCTATCAAATACTATTGAAGTTGCCATCTTACGGAGTGTCCGAGGGTTAGTGCAAATGGGTGGTTAGCTTTTTGTCCGGCCGACGCATACGAACCGTAGTTGACGGTAGTTGCTCTAAAAGCATGGACATTAATGCTGATGTCCCGCAAGGCTCTATGCTGTCTCCTACGCTGTTTCTACTGCATATCAATGACATGTTGGACATCAACAACATGCATTGCTATGCAGATGACAGTACTGGAGACGCTTATTACACGGGTCATGCAAACATCCCTCTCATTCCGTTGTGGAGGAAAACCGCAGAGAACTTGTGTCTCAAATCGAGACCACACTGTCCACCTGCCCACTCCCACCCTATACTAAAACAAACAAAGTAGCATTCCCAACAACAACCGATGGACATTATTGAACGTAACATTTGTTTTTGCATGTTCATTTTATAATAGGAGGCGGGTAATTTAATTTTAGTTGTAGGTTAGGTAATTTGCGTCAAAATCTGGTCAAGCTAGATCAATGACTATTCAGCGTTTAACGGTATGAATAACTAAACGCATGACTACCTACTTGATGATATGGTCGAACGTTGGTGATCATAAAGTAAAATAGTTACATTATCCACCGGTAGAGGTACGGATATCGCTTTGTTCTTGTGATGCATCAAAGCATATAATGTTGAAATGTCTAAATTTTGGATGTAGGAGATATCGCCGAAACTGGGTACTCATCTTATTTTGATTTTTTTTAGCAGTAAGTATTTAAAATTGACTCTCAACATTGTCACGTACATTTCGGTTTCAGAGAAACTTCCCCCCACAATCGCTTAGGTTGTGGAATAATCTCCTTGCCATGGTTTTCTCTAAAGACTACAGTATGGGGTTCTTCAAGAAAGAAGTTATTAGATTTTGAAGGGTCGGCAACGCTCGGGTGGTGCCCTAGGTGTAGCAAGCTTCCATAGGTTACGGTGAACGCTTACCATCATGCGTTCCGGAAGTTTGGTCACCTCCGTGTTTTACAAAAAACATTAGTTTTTAGTTCAAAATAGACATATTTGTAAGTATAGTAAAAAAAATGCACTTTTTTTACGTTGCCACAAAGCAACTGTATGATCTGGTTTTTGGCACACGGATAACTGGGGGGCCCGAATTATAATAATATATATAATATAAAATTAATTAATTCAGAAGAAATTAAGAATATTTTTTTATCCGGAACGTTCCAAAGAGAATATTTTTCTTCGGGCAATTATTTCCCTTACGGCTTGGCGGTGCTTACAATTAACTTGATAACAGTAATGCGTTTATGTTTATCCCGATCGATAGTTATCTCAGGAATAGGTTTTTTACGGGTAAAACCGCGTTGAAAGTCGAGTCAATGATAAAAATGTAGTAAAACGTTGTTACGACACTGCAGTATCGGTGCAGTTATTTTAAATACACCCATACTGGTTTGATTGCAATTTTCTTTATATACAGATTATCTATCCATCAGGTCACCGTATCTATCTGTAAAGAAGTTAATTTTTAATCTAATCTATATACAAGAGCAAAAAAGTTTACAAGTTTTACAATTTTATATTAGGGAAACCGTACTTTAATGATATGGCAGCTATTCGGACCCTGGGATTCGAGAGAAAAATGTATGCAAGTTCATTCACGGGTTTCAAGAGGAAAGTCAGACTTCCATACATTTTTGTCTCGAATTCCAGAGTCCAAAAAGCTCGACACTGTTCTCAATAAGGTCCCAGATCCCATGTAGAGCCAAACTCTACTATATAGCCTTAACTTTACAAACTCTACACCCGAGTCAAAATATGTGGCATCCATAAAGACAAGTAGCGCCAATGTTCGGGTGTCCAGGGCTAGTCGAATGTCATCAGTGATATTAAAACTGTAATTTATTTCGAACCGATTGTTGTGAAAAAAAAAATTAGTGTTGTACTATTTTAACAAAAAGAGCAAAATTGATTAAGGACTGTCTGTAATGCATGTAGTCGATCGGGGTCAGCTTTTAAGGCATGGGTATTATGTGAGTCATTTTCCATGAGGTTGGAAAGCGAAAAAAGAGAATAGTAAATAATATGTGTGATATGAGGCAAAATATTATCAAATATTGGTAATACCAAATCACGTCCATGTTTCACGCGTAAACGTCGTATTGGCGCATGTTTGTCAGAAAGAGCCGTAATATACCGATTGAATAATCACAATTTATTGTTAACAGAATCCAGAGATTCAATTGTTTTCAGTCAATGCTAATAAGTGTCATACAAGACATTTAAGCAACCCTTTGTACAGTTTGATATTGATAAATATTCGTCATGTGATAATATTCGTAAAATACTGCATTTATTATTATAATTCATTATTATTAGTCAAACACATTTGTTTACCGCACTAGTTATGGATATTGAGGAAAAATGAAAGACTATGAATATTGTAATCAAATATTAAGTTTATTATGTACTTTATTAAACTTTTTGTAAAAAATTATACGTGGTAAAAGTTGTGATGGACTATTATTAACCGCTCACAAAGATTCAATGAGTATTGCGAAAAAATAAGTACAAATATGTACACTTGTAGTCTTATTTTATTACAGAGTATAGATACGAAAACATCTAAAGGAAGAGTTTTTTTTTTATTTGAAGTAAATATGTTATGATTTTCTATTTCTTTGAGGTACTTATACGTCACTTACCAATATGTATATCTATATATGTATATAAAAATATAAATTATATTATTAAAGTCTTATTTTGTAATTATTCATAGGTATCAAAATTATTCATAAAATGTATTGATGATATATTTTACACAAAAGTTCTCATTACATATAAAAAATCTATACAATTTCTCAGACTATATACAGACAAATTTACATTTGCACATTTGCACATTCACTCATATTGTTATAGATATACAGTTCACTTTGTAATACACAAACTATCTTACTGAATTCAATCAGTATCAATCATATCCAATCATAATTCTTATTCTACATATAAAATCTGTAACACCACCTATAACGTTAACTTCTCTTCAATGTTGAAAGTGACAGGTCATATACGTATGAAAATTGTTATATCGATTTGAATACGTTAATATTTTTAAAGTCTACACTAGGTATATTATTAAGAATTTTATTTACACTGAACTATATGATTTGGAATGCTTACGAAATATAATAACTAAAATATAAAAAATACACTTATCCGAGATATGTTTCATAAATATGTTGAAACTGATTTGTTCTTTCAATTTCAACGTGATTTAGTTTGGTTTGGATATTTTTCTAAATGTAATAAACAATTAAAAATTGCATTTATAGACAAAAAAGTAGCACAAATTTATTTAAAATTGTTTTTTTCTCATTAAAGCAGTAACTACATGCCTAAAATTACTTGAGCACTTTGTTCGTTTACAATAATCTCATGACATCAACACAATCACTGTTTCACAAATAAATTTAATATAATAATTTCCATATTTGTGCTTTTTGTATTTTTTGTGACATAAAAATTACAATAAGATATATTTGGTGGGGCTGTAATAACAAACAGTGAGTGTGTTAATACACAATCCAAAAAGCGTTACATCTAAAAACTTAAAAATAAAGTTTTAATAGTAAAAATTCTACAAAAAATATGCTCTCGGATTATCAGGGAGTGTCCCGATATTGTGCATTTTATGGGTCTTATCACTTAAATACACTATAACAATAGTGTTATTCCTTATGTATTCCAAGAATTGAAATTAAGTAGTTTTAGCATTAAGTTTGACCAGAATACGACAAAACAGTTCTCTGTATATTGTTACTGACCTTCGCTGTCACTGTCACTCTTATCTGAAAAGATAGAGATAATTGTATTAGTATTGCATCACTTATTGTTGTATCTGTCTGTGCCAGTTTGTGTGTATTTATTGACACAATTAAAATAACTAAAGATGTGTGTAATAAATAACACGTAAGTGTAAACAATGCACACAAATACAACAGTATAAAGAATGTGATAGTAAACTTATTTGTAATGCTTGTGAATGATGCAAATTTGTTTTCAATACCAACTAACATAAATATAGTACAAAGTTCAAACTGATAACACACTAAGCAACGTAGTGCCACGCCACGGATATAGATACCTAAATATTTACTGTTTTAAAAGGAAAAGTTAAAAACTCAAATAGTATTTTCTTTAAATAACTACTTAAAAAGTCGTTTATATATAGGTACATTTACTTTTATACCCCCCTCAGGGCTGTAGCTAGAGTTGAATCTAAGGTAGGGCAGCGGTGGTAAAGTAATTTTTCTATCTTTTTTTTGTTTTACCTGCTTGTGAGCGTAAGTATTAAGGTGGTAGGTAATTGGGTGGGAGCACAGGAAAACAAGAGCAAAATGGAATTAATTTATATTACGGGAAAACAATTTATATATATTATACCTTAGTTTATGGTATTTTTAAGGTAGGGCATTAGTATTTCAAGGTAGGGCATTGCCCCATAAGGCACCCCTTTAGCTATGACCGTGACTCCCGTAATTTAATTTTAAAACTAGTTTAGTTTCATATAGAAATCAAAATTAGTAGTAATTTCAGCAACTAGTTGCATAAAGTATGTAATTGCAACATTAAAGTACGAGCAACGAGTAAACTGTACTGTACTCGAGTTCAAAGTCACAAAATTGCTATTATACCTGCCTATTTAAAAATATTTTTTACAATAATAATAATAAACGTCATGTAACAGTAATAAAAGACAAAAGGACATTCTCTCGCCCCTTGATCAAATTCCATGCCATGCCACCAAAAAAAGAAATAGTGAACAGTAACTAAAGTTTTTATAAATTTGCCTTTATAACACTCGTGCTATGCTACTGCAGATTACAGTACCAGAGACGCGTATTACACGCCGTGCATGTTTGTCCCTCGTTCAGAATTTGGAGGACGGACAGCTTTTGGCGAAAATCGAGACCACTCTGTCCAAGGTTTTCGACTGCGCCGGGTACACTTGTTACGATTCAACCCGACGAAGACAAAAGTATGCGCGTTCGCCGCTAAGAAAACCTCTTTGTCTGAGGTCTCACAATTCCAGAAAACGCCCCTAACCATCTCCAAGAGCATTGGGATCTTTGGTGGTAACGTTGGAAGACAAGATAAAGCAGGCGTTCAACAAAGTGGAGTACTTCACCTCACGGTTAAGATTGTTGCTTAATAAGTTGCTTTATAAGATTGGGCCTTTAACTTGGTTAAACGAAAAACTAAGAGAATTTTTGACCATCCCAAACTGACAAGCTTTAAGTCTGAGGAGAGAGTTTGCCTCCCTGTGTGTGTTCTGCCCCTTGTATCATGCGCTGTGTTCTAAGGAATTGTTTGAAATGATGCCGATGGCTCCTTTCTTTCATCCTCGCCATCGGCAAGGAGTCCATTCTCACACTTTGGCTCCGGTGACCGCTTCTCATCAGGCGGACTGCAAGCTTGTTTGCCACTTTGATAATATTTTTATATCGTTAATAACATAAGAACTACATCAATAATTATTGTGATTTCTAAGTAAGTGAAAAAATTAATAAGGATTAAGTGTTCAATATTCAACAGGTCTGATAACTTAACCTTCCTAATCGAAGTATGATGCGATAGTATCATAGTTTAGTGTGCTATTTTGTGTTATGTAGCCAAATAAAAATACGACACCCTTAAGTTCTCCATTCGTTCGTCCATATGTCATAACAGCCTTATGATTCCGCCATCTCTATAATCATCCACCATCTATAAATATCTGCTCAAGGCAGTAAAAGTGGATATCATTTTAATTAATTTTAGAACACAACCCATTATACAAGCGGCGGTTCGATACAGCTTCTGATTTAGGCATCGTCAACAATTCTCTCAGCTCTTCGTTGAAATGAGTCAAAAGGCCCAAGCTGGTGTCTGGGTGCACCTGCCTAAAGATGGCAATACCATATAGGTACTCCATGTGGGGCCGGTCTTGCAACTTATAAAGCTCTGACACAAAAAGTTGTTACACCAGTGTATTTTTTGTTGATTATACGACTATGTCCATCATAGATGTAGGTATCCAGGCCTTTTTCTATGAAAAAAAATTATACTGGATGACTTTTTGGATGATTTTCATCACTGTACGGGGTGATTTTTAACATGATAAAATCTTAAATACGCCTATGATGTCTATACTCGTAAATGTTTCACTAAAGTATCAAGCCAATATCGTGCAGGTGTTGCAGTTCTACAAAATATATGTGCACTAATCTATGTGCTTATTAATACTGACCTTTCTTACCCGGATACGCGTGCCTTTTTAATCTGTCGTATAAGTCGTCTTTCGTCCCATATATACTTGCATTTGATCGTGCTAAACTATTCATTTTGCCATTCATACCATTGTGCAAACTCTCTTTCATGTACGTTTCGT
This sequence comes from Apoda limacodes, assembly GCA_946406115.1. Taxonomy (NCBI): domain Eukaryota; kingdom Metazoa; phylum Arthropoda; class Insecta; order Lepidoptera; family Limacodidae; genus Apoda; species Apoda limacodes. Next base: position 19,227,650 of record OX291553.1, read on the forward strand.
TGTAGAAGTTTGGCATTTCCCAGCCGTCTTCCTCGTCATCATAATAATGGGCATACGTGGAGTGATGTGACGGCGCAATGGATTCCGCGTACGGTGTATGCGCTCCGTAATAGAAGTTCACTTGGGAGCCATTTTGATCGATGGCTGGTGTTAATGTTTTCTTTGGTTCCTTCTTCTTTGTTGACCTGTAGAAGAAGAAAACAAAAAATAATAATTTTACGTATCTTATTTCATTTCCGAAATTCAATACCAAAAAATTGTACGACATTTACAACTTACTTTTGGAATTCGATAGTTTCAGATTTGAATATAACAGGTTTTTCTTTAATTCAAAATACGGCAGCCATGCTCATTAAAGTTAATATAAACTGTGAAATAGTCCACCAATGATTGCAATGTTAAACTACTGTATGTGAAGTGGAAAAACTGACCTGGCACAGATCATCCAGACGAGCAGCACGAGGAATATGATGAAGATGACTCCACCAGCAACACCGCTAGCGATGTAAGTGAACTCGCTCTTATCCCGACAGTTGGGTCCCGTAAAGGAGCCCATGCAACGACAGGATGGCTCACCGTCTGATTTTTTAATGCACTCACCACCGTTCTCGCAGTAATTAAGGCAGTTATCTACACAAAAAGAAGAATATAAGTAAATAATATACGTGAAATTTGAGAAATCAGGGTTTTCAGAAGCAGATCGATATTCTTAAATGATTGATTTGTACAAAAATTTTAAAAACCCAAACACACAAAATCGCCGTGTTAGTGATTGACTGAAAAACAGCGTTCAACACGCACTATAATGGCGATTAGACCCTTTCCACCCAATTAGAAACCGATGAAACTGTCCTTGATAGTTCAATCAATATTTATAATGACACTAAGCCATATAAAAATCTACTAACCAAAACAAACTTTCCCAGGGCCATTGAAACCTGGTTTACACTGGCATTTGAACTCCCTGGTCTCACTGGAGTTGGAGATGACAAGGCAGTAGGCGTTGACGTCACAGTCTGTCTCTGGGTCACTCATTTGACAAGGATTTGTGCACTCTGATTCTGATGTCTGTAAATGTAAAAGTAAAGCAACTAATGTTTTAAACAGTAAAAGTATTTTCAAAATCGGTTCAGTATTAATCTTATATTAGTTGACCTGGCAGACGTAATAAACCTTTTCGTTACTGACATCCCCGTCGCATCGCTTACCCGCGTAATTACTTCGTTTTCGCTTACGGTTCTTTTTGACTTTTTTCTTTTTACTCAGCTCCTAAGGGTCGTAGTGTGAAGTTAAAGCCTATAACCTTCCTTCAGGATTGGGCTATCAAATGCAAAAATATTTTTTCAAAACCGACTGGTAATTCAAGAGATTAGAGAAAAAAAAAAGAAAAAACAAACGAACTCTTCAGCTTTATTATATAAGTATAGATAAAAAATCTCGGCCAAGTGCGAGTTGGACCCGCGCACGAAGGGTTCCGTACTATTATCTATAAAAATTAATTGTTTTTTTTATTTTTATATTTGAGTTGATTGAATGAAAGGTAAATTGACGGTTTATGATTTATGACGTATTAAAAAAAAACTACTTACTAGATCTCGTTCATAGCAATTATCGGTGGAAGTTTGCATGGTAATGTACATCATATATTTTTTTAGTTTTATCATGCTCTTATTGAAGAAGTTACAGGGGAGGGAGGGACACATTTGCCACTTTGGAAGTGTCTCTCGCGCAAACTATTCGGTTTAGAAAAAATGATTTTAGAAACCTCAATATCTTTTTGGAGACCTATCCATAGATACACATATAGGTTTGATGAAAAAAAAATGTTGAGTTTCAGTCCTAAGTAAGGGAAATTAACCAAAATTTATTGTTTTTTTAAATTTTTGTGTGAAAATCTTAATACGGTTCACGGAATACATCTACTTACAATTTTCAATAGTATAGTTCTTATAGTTTCGGAAAAAAGTGCCTGTGAAAAACGGACGGACAGACAGACAGACAGACGTGACGAATCCATAATGGTTCCGTTTTTTGGCATTTGGCTACGGAACCCTAAAAACAGACACACTTCTCTCTAATACTCTCTATAATATTAGTGTAGATTTGATAGAGTTTTAAAAAACATCTCTTAAATCATCGTTTAGCCGTATTATTGGAAAAGATGATTATATTATGTTACTAAGACATCATATTCTAAGCGATTAAAGATACTAGTTTATTCAAATCCTTTGATCAATATTTTTTTATAATATACATGACAGTAGAAATAAAATATACTTATTAAATTTGTTCTCCGTAGATAACTTAAAAAGATAACGTAAACACCGTTTACAAGCTTTTAGGGAGACACAATGATTTTATTTTATTTTTAAAATACGTAAAATTTAATAAATAAACGCGAGTTTTGTCAGTGAAAGCAGCGACCGTTAACCAGAGATTAACGTCTCCGCATAGCGTCGTGAAGTATATTTACAGAATTTATGCCTTAATTTCAGGTTAAAATTTATTCAGTTTGTCTTTAGAAGGAACTAATAAATCCTTCAAGAAAGCCAACTTATTTATTCGAAGTTAATTATATTAATTATATGTCTCTATTTATCTAAGATGATCCATACTAATATTATAAATGCAAAAGTAACTCTGTCTGTCTTTTACTTCTTCTTGTCTTCACGCTTAAACCGCTGTTCCGATTATGATAAAATTTGGCATGGAGATTGTTTTAATCCCGGGGAAGGACATAGGCTAATCGAAATTGTCAAGTGTGGGTTGTTTTTTTCTATTGTATATTTGAATAGTTGCCGTTGTAATCCCACAGCGATAACCAAGTCAACCAACCAACCCATCCAAGTACTTACCAAGCCCTAACGTTGCTTCACTTTGAATATCGTTTCCAACAAACAAATGTGTTAATGTTTCTCTCAATGATAAGCTAGATGGCGCTGTACCGGTAATTTGAAATAGTAATTGCTTGGGCCCGTTTCACACTTGGCCGGTTTTTATTATTTGTTGTTATAATTTAGAGTTCACACTATTATTCATTGCAAGTTTGAAGTTCGTATGTCTTTCTGTTTTTACTATAGAGCAAAAACAACGAAAATGTGTTTCTTGTATAGAACCCATTATATAATAATTTTAACTTTTTATTATTTGTTAGATAATCTCACATTATAACACATATCCTGTAAAAAAATCAGGCTTCTACCTATTTCGGTCTAAAAGATAGAGCCTTTTAATGGTCGGACAAACGGACGGGCAGACAGACAGCGTAGTCTTAGTAATACTCGAAGTAAAAAGAAACCTAAAAAGTATCATATGTATTCATATAGAAATACTAATGTATTATTATTATTTATATTTCTACAATTTATTGTTGTAAATTCCTCTAGTAATATTATAATAAAAGGATATAAAAAAAAAAAAAATGTTCAAAACGGGATGCCTAATAGGACCTAAAATTAGTGGAAGTAACTTACAGCGCCAGAATCCCTTGTGATCGTGTTAATGGGGCAAGGTATGCAGGCTGTCTGTTGAGCCTCTGACTGGTATGTTCCCTTCTTGCATGGTATGCACGTGTTTAATGTAGCATTCAGATATGAACCTGTAAATGGAATATGTTATTTTAAATAATTTTATATTAAAATGTATTTTTGTCAACTTACGGAAGAATTTGAAATTGATTCTGAAGGCCAGAAAGACATATCTCAGTACATGTATAGTATAGCCATACTTCTATACTTGGTTGCCAGAAAGAGATATGACAGTACATACATACATAGCAATATTCCTATAGTAGAAAGCCAAAAAGAGATATCGTAGTACATACATAGCAATGGAGTATAGGCTTATATATAGTAGGAGGCCAAAATGAACTCATACTCAAAATCAAACTGTTTTATTTAAATAGGCTCTAAACAGCACATTTGAATCGTCAGTTTAATTATTAATTAAAAAAAAATCTACCGGTTTGGAATGATTTACTACCGAGAAGAACCGGCAGGGAGATATCACAAGTACATACATAGCAATACTCCTATAGTAGGAGGCCAAAAACAGCTATTACAGTATACGCATAGCAATACCCTTATACTAGAAGGCCAAACCACAGACATATCAAGGACATACATAGAGCACACTTAGTAAGCATATAACACGATGAGGTTAATTTAAGTAACGTATTTGGTTAATGCATTAAAGTTTTTACCTGCTTTACAAACAGGTAAAGAGCACCGGTCAGCTGAGGAGGCACCAGTTTCAGGAGTCGTGGTACCAGAAGGACAGGATACACAAGCTGCTCCTGCTCCGTTAGCTCGCCATGTTCCTCGCGGACAAGGTTCACATCCACCGTCACTGCTCAGTTGTTCACCTGCATAATTCAGTTTTATATCAGAATAATAAGTATTTATTTATAATTTTTTTGAAAAAGATGAAGTTGTAAAAAATATAATTAATATAAATAAATCTAAGGTCTTTGTTAAAAAAGATAAAAATACCTGATGGACAGTCGTCTCGGCATTCTGCTGCAGAGACAGCTTCCGTGGCCCGAGTTGTCTGGCCTCTTGGACACGCGATGCAAGAGAATGCTCCTTCTCGCGGTTGATACGAGCCATGACCACAAGGCCGACATAGCTCTGCCTCGGCATTGAAGTATTTACCAGCAGCACATTTTTCTATAGAAATTTATAAATTTTGTAAATGTTCTTATTAGGGTTAAAAATACGGTTAAAAAGAAGTAAAAGGCAGGCAGATGGACAACTTAGACTCAGTTATATTAAGGTACTGCTGGGACCTTATAAATAATTCAAGTAATTGATGTTGAAATAATGTCCTGCCTATGCATAAAATTCTATATGGCATAGCGATTACAACTCGTTCTTACTAAAAAGACTGCCGAAAAAGCTCATGTTCTCCAGGATAGGTGTCTGCCATGAGATATGAGAAGTGGAGACGGGCAAAGCACATAGCTTTCATTAATCTGCATGTTGGACCAGAAGGACTTGAAATAGAAACCATGGAATACCGGAACGTTGCGCTGCCAGGTCAGAACTGGCTGAATGTGTCGGATTCCGGAGAAACCAGAGGCTGTGATGTAGATGGATTTGAGATCCGTAAAGTTTTATTAAAATTAAGGATCTTTTTGGCTACGCGACACAATCACATTGTGCTTGACCGTAATAATGGGATCATAATAATAATGGGATTTGAAGTAATGGACAAGATTTAAAGGTCATTGTATTCGCTTTTTCTTGACCAAGTTTGACTATTAAGAAATTGTGGCTAAACTTGTTCAGTGAACACGAAACATGAATAAAACTCACCTTTGCAATCAGCTGCACTACGCGCCCCAGATGCTTGAGTGACACCAGGTTGACCAGCAATAGTGGGGCATGGACTACATTGTAACTGCCCCGCTTCTGACTGGTAAGAGCCCATTGGACATGCCTTACAAGAGTCACTGGCAACATCCAAGTAAGTACCAACAGCACATGCCACTGGAAAAAGAGACAATGATATAAAAGTAATTTGACAAATTAAATTGCTCAGATTATCATTAAGTATGTATCGCAGATTTACAATCAGCTTAAGCACTTTTTAGTATTTGGTGGTCAAATGGATCTGTTAATAGTTGCGACAGACAACGTTATCTTTTGTCATAAATATTTTACTCGAAAACTGCAAAGTGTATATTTACAACACAGTTAAAATCATTAAAAATGTTTTCAGAGACTTCCTCTTATTTAATATTAGTGTGAAAATATTTCTTCATGTCGTAGGTACTTAATTTAATTTCAAAGTCATGTCCTATTTACAAAATTAATAAGCGCAAGATTTTGAGATAGATGCATACTCGATAAAGTCTGAACAATAGTATCAATGAAATATAAAATTGACAGTTACACTGACATCAATGAACTATCAATCCAATAATAGTCATCGCAAGAAATTTTTTATGATTCAACATTCAAATAGATTTCAGCTCACCAGGCTTATCGGTAAATAAAAAATGCTCTGAAATATGAGGTATATATAGAAATTAAAGTAATCGCAGGATGGTATTTACAACGGATGTTAAAGATGAAATCAGCCTATGATGTAGATTTCTGGTAAGTATCGATAGTTCGATAGTAGATAGATAGAAGTAATTTTGATAAATACGTAGCTTAGCATTCCATGTATTTATAAAAACTGAACCCTTTACCTATTGTACAGGCAGATTCCAAAAAATCGCTTTTTAACATATTACTTAAATTTAACCAAATGTAATAACTAGATATAAAAAAAATATTTACCGCAGTCAGGTGCCATAACAACCTGTCCCATAGGACAGGCATAGTCAGAGACTAAATTCAAACTAGCCGGGTCAGGAACAGTATTCGGAAGAATATTTCGTACGTCGAATTGTTCGTCTTCGAGAATTAGTTTCTCCAGCAATCTTTGCACGGTGGAGCGTTCGTTGGTGCCACTGTGGATCACTGGGTCGCTGAAATAATCAGATGAAACTTAACCTTGACAATCAGAAAATAACGTCAAAACTTATTATTTTGTCCTTGGCCGTTTAACTTAACACTTATTATATCTATAACTTAACACTTATATGTATAAATCCACGCCAGTTTACACTTTATCAGAAGCTGTGTTACAGCATTGGGCTCACCACACATTTATTAGAAGAGGGTGACCCACATTATGATGTGGGTTAGTGTCCAACCACTGGTTACCCCTTTCTAGAGATTAAAACCGTGATGATATACAAACATACGTTACATTAAATAAAAAATTTGGCGAATTGAACGATACCATTCGTTTTTTGCTATATTTTTGTTATAAGGCGCTAGATTAGTACCATGAGCAATATTTTTAGGTAATTTAAGAATTATAAACCTAAAAACACAGGAGGGTAAATTCAATGCACAATATTAGCTCCATAATGAAAAAAAACTAATGAAAAGAATTATACCAACCTACATACTACAATATCTATGGGACTGCTAAGTGCTCAATGTGCTTTAAAGTCCAAAGCATGCAAACGACTTACTTGGTCGAAGGGAATGAGATCTCGATGCTGTACGTGTCACCTGCTTGACGGCCTTCTCGACTGCTTCGTGCCCTAAGTGCCAAATAACAAACATGCAATTGTGATTGAAGGACATGCTTCAAAATTTGAATTCAAATAAAAAAGTGATGAGTGTAAACTTTAGTGCAGCTAAAGAAAGAATTGAAGTACCGATTCTACACTAAGTACGCATTAAGAAATCATTTATTATAAAGTTATTGAAACACATGCTTCTAAGTGTTGTAAAAGTGAATTTGCAATTTAGCATAGGAGATATTCCAACACCTAGTATAGTTCTAAGTGATCTAGTTGTAGATAGTCAACTAGCTTATACTTTTAACTGTTTTTCCTATAGTATTTAGTTAATATAAAAACGATACTCACTCTTCCACTGGTATAATAGTATCCAACACATACGTGTCTTCAGATGTTGCTGTGGGCGGAGATGATACTTGTCTTGTTTGCCGGACATTAGCGCGGTGGTCGCACTTTACATTAATATCTAATTCTTTACATTCTCGAGTACCTGTATAAAATTAAATTATATTAAACTCACTAAAAATGCAAAAATTACCATCAATATGTTTATCCATAAACTGATAATTTACCGTCAATGGCGTAAGAGCAGAAGTTCCAGTCTCTATTTAGTTGGTTGATAGCACCCCTTACTTTTTGGCGAAGAACAGCTTGTCCGGCGCCATTACATAGGACTGAGCTTGGGAATAACATTGATATTTTGAAGACTCGTTGTGCTGGTTGTGCCGCTGTAAAAAGAATTTAGTTAAAATTGCTTATATTATAACATTATTTTTTTTGTTCATAAAAAGAACTCAAAATTTCAAAATATTTACGTGAACAGGCAGGGTACACCAAAGGAAGGCTAGGATCGGTTGTAGGTCTCCAGAATCCTTCAGCTCCACAAGTGTAGAACGGTGGCACAGGCTGTGAGAATCTGAGGCCATCGCGACATGCGATTTCGCAAACCTTAAACTGGCCTCCCGCTCCCCAATCGCGACACGACTGGTAACCACCAAGTGGATCGACCAATGGGGGGCAAAATTCAGCTGAAACCAATTAAAGTTCGTGTAGTCGTTAACAAAAAAACACTTACTTTATAGCTATTAACTTTTGTTGGCATTAGAAGAACTTAATGAAGTGCAAATTATTAAGTTATTAAAATTATTTTAGTGATTTAAAGTTTTTAAAGTGTTTTAAGCAATGCATCATTAAATCATGTCATTATTAACAAATAAGTAGGTAGGTACCTACTCATATGACGAAGAAAATTGGTTGGGCAGCAAGTACCGTACATGCAACTTCTCTTGAGAAAAATTCTTTGACAAAAAAAAAATTACGTCATATTGGATCCGCCATTTTGAATTGTAAAAAACTGATAAAAAATTCGAAATCAGCACCCTCGAAAACTATTTACTCGATACATGAAATTATACATGAAATTTATGTTGCGTGCATAAAAAAGTCAGTTTTTTACGGATACAAAACGAACCGCTGGACCGATTTATTTCAGACTCTTCAGATTTAAGTCATGACGTGGCGTATCGATTGATATTTCATCAGAGCGATTCGGTCCAGTAGTTATTGAGGAATCGAAAGCCAAAATATGTCTACATACATACATACATACATACGTACACACACACACACACACACACAGACATTACTCTAAAAATGATTGCAAATGATTCTCCAAGTCTTGAAACGTAAAGAAAACACAAAATTTTCGATTTTCGGACCTATTCCAATAACTTCTCAAGAGAAGTTAAAAAAAAAATTTAAACTTTTTTTGTAGTATCTAAAGTGGACCAAGTAGGAACTTACTAATTTTGGCTTAGTAGGAAGAGGAACTTAAGAATTCAAGATAAGCGTAATGCAGATCAAAAAGGACCTTTAAAAAAAAAACTGGTTGCCTGTAAAGTCGGTATACGGGCGAAAGTTTTACGTGACAATGATTTTATGTCTGTCTCTCTCGCTCTTAGGCGGGCGCGTGCCTCTCACTCGCTCTCATTGTGAGCGCATAACGTGAGCGGAGCGTAACGCAGTTTCTTGAAGTGTCACCCGGCAAACCAATTTATAAGACGTTGTCACGTCAAAAATACACCTGTGGCGTAACCTCTTGACGCTCAATTTCAATTTTACTCGGATTTTGGCATCAAATAAACCACTTATAATATTATAATATATTTTAATGCCACAAGTATCAAGATTACACGACGCTTAATGTAATTGCAACGTGAATATTTAAAATTATTAGCTTCTATACCAGATATTTAAGATCTGCGTACGATTAAAATTGGTATTGTCGTTGAAAGTTAGCCCCCTAGGTCGCAATCGGAAAGCCCAGGAAATGCACTAACTTGCCTGGCGCCCAAACATTGAAACCATGGAATGCTAAGAAATTTGTCTGTAAGGGAGGTATGTATGGTACTACTTTTTAAACTTTACTATTAACATTAACTTAACTATTTCTTTTCAGTGAATCTATCATAATAAATCACATCGTCAAGGGGTACGTCGAAAAATGTGTACTCGCTTGGTGATATATAGGTAAAGGCTATAAACATGAAACCAAGTATTACGTGTTTTGCAACATCTTTTTAAATTTTTGCTTGCTCTGAAACAAGATTCGAAGATATTTATACTTAATTTTTTTTCAAAAATTTTTGTACACAACTGTATATATTGTGTATAATAGTTTACAGAAGTAAGTATATAGGAGGGGGTTAATGTGGCATAATTAAGTAGTAGAAGGTATAAAAACTTTTATCTTTAAAAAAACCTGTGAATTTATGAAATATAAAACACTTACTTAATACAGTTACTTTGAAGGTACAAGTGGCAGCATTTCCAGCAGCATCATATGCAATATAGGCTATGTCATATGCACCCCATGCTAAGTTTTGTCCAGGTTTGTGTCCAGATTTCTCCATCACTTTCGTTACTCCTACATTATCACTGAATGTCGGCTCATCCCAGTTCACTAGAGATGATCCATTTTTGGCGATTACCCACAAATCTCCAGGGCAGCGTTCTACAGTAGGTGGTTGTTTATCTACTTTAAGCTGTTGACATTTGGATCCACCATAACCATTAGAGCACACTCTCTGTCCGCAATGTGATGGTACTATTCTTTCAACGCCTCCGAAGATATCGTCATATCCAGCCCAAGTAAGCACTAAACCATTGTATAGCACAGGCTCCGTTCTGCAATCGCGGACTTGTTTCTGTATATCGTTTGTAACATCTAGGGCACGGTTCCATACTTGTACTTTAGTCAAATGTCCCTGGAAACCAGTTTCTGCGTATGTCTTAGAGTTCTCTGATTGAGGCTTGCCGAGTGTTACCCAAAGGCTGGAAAACAGAAATCGGAATTTTTATATTTCTATTTTGCGTCTCAGATATGTAACAATATAGAAAATTTTGATTTCTACTTACTATTTAGGTAGGGTTCGGCCACTGCCATAACCTTCAATTTTGCTTGCAATCAAGCCTTCGGTAATAAGAGTCAATTTGCCACCGTTATTACCATCCCAAACGATAGCAACATGGTGCCACTGTCCATCGTTGACTGTTGCGAACTCACCAAAGCTGAGGTACACATCTTGAAGTTCAGGGAATATAGATACATGGACACCATTGGAATTGGCCTGGATGATTGTCTTTCTATTGATAGCTATGTGAGAGTTGCTGGAAAAAGTAATACTCATGTTATAGGCAATATTAGATTATGATGGCTCAAAAACAGAGACCATGAGATGACCACGAGTAAAATGATAATTAATTAACTAACCTTACGCTGTATGCTGTAAAGAAGATACCGCCTTCGTCTTGTTGTAAATACTGAACCCACATTGCAATCGTCAAGCTATCAGCTGATCCAGTATCGAACGGTACTACTTGTGCTGCACTTGAACGTAAAGGATCACTGAAGTATAGATCATAATCGACACTTATGGCTGCAAAATAAATTACACGTAAAATAATTGTTACAAAATGATATAATTAGGATAAAATAAATAAATATATTCTTACTTTTTCTGCAATCATCACCAGTCATGTTGAAAGGGCATTGACAGTAAAATCTTCCGGGTAGATCAATACATGTTGCTGTTGGTGGACATGAGTTGTCTTTGCAATCAACAATATCTTCGTCACAATTCTTTCCTTTGAAACCAGGTGCACAAATACAAGAATATCCATCACCTTCATCTACACAAGTAGCACCATTTTGACAAAGTCCTGCTTCACATGCATCGAACTCATATTGACAACCAATGCCAGTGTAGTCTTTACTACATGTGCAGTTCAAACCAGAACCAAAATCTTGACATTTGGCACCATGCATGCATGGACTACCGATACATCTTTCAGGTGCTGTTTCACAGTTTTTCCCATCGGTACCACTTGGGCATCTAAAAATAAAAACATAAACATAACCGTTTTATATTATATTTTTATATTAAATCTATTAAAAAAGTTAGTTTTATTCGAAGAAATTCTTAAAAATGTTTGGAAAATGAGAGTTTAGTGCATTTATTTTCAATAATTATTTAATAATGATATTTGGGTACTTACACGCAGAAGAAATCTTGGAAAAGGTCTATACAGTTAGCACTATTTTGACATGGTTTGTTCATACAGTAACCAATGTCTTTTTGGCATCGTTTTCCTGTCCATCCCGGTTGACAAATACATTTGTAATCACCTACTTCATCTTTACATGACCCTCCATTAAAGCACGGATCCGAAGCACAATCATCAATATTAGTTTCACACATCTCTCCAGTGAATCCTTCATGACAAACACATTGGAATTTATTATCAAGATCTACACAACGCTCAGTTCCAATTGGGTTACAAGGTTCGTTCACACATTCATCAACAGCTGTTTCACATTGTTGGCCTACATATCCAGGGCGGCATTTGCACATGAATCCATCTATTTGATCAACACAAGTTGCACCATTTTGACAGGGATTTGAGGCGCAATCATCAATCGTATGTTGGCATCTTTTGCCTGTATAGCCAGTCTCACAATTACAAGTAAAATCATCAATGCCATCAATACAGTGACCACCATTTTCACAAGGGGAAATGAGACACTCGTTAATATTTATGTCACATGCTGGTCCATTCCAACCAGGGTCACAAATGCATTGGTGGACAAAAAGTCGATCGACACAGACGCCGTGCTTGCATGGTTCGTTTGCACACAAATCTATTTTGTCTTGGCATCGTTTTCCTGTAAATCCAGGAGGACAGCCGCAACTGAAATCATTCACAAGATCAGTGCAAGGCGATCCAAGAAGACAAGGTTTTTCAAGACAGTCATCTGTATTAGTTTCACAAAGTTGACCTTCCCATCCAGGTAGACATTGGCATTTAAATCGACCTTGTTGAAGAGCAATGCAACTAGCACCATTAGAGCAAGGATTACCGTTCGCTGTGCAAGGATCGATCTGAAAATAAATAATTCATAATTAAATATTATACATTGATAAATTAACAAAACATTACTTATAAAACAACAATTTATTCTTAAAAATTACCGTGATATCACAATCCACGCCTGTATATCCTGCTCTACATAAACAAGTGAAATTGTTAAAACCTGGTTCATCTTTGCACATTGCCCTTTCAGGACATGTATCATTTCTACAGTCTGATTTTTCTTCTTGACAGTTAATACCCCCGTACCCTGTTAGACAAGAACAGCGGTATCCTTGCGGCAGGTCAGTACAAGTACCACCATTGTAGCAAGGTTGACTAGCGCACTCATCAATATCTATTTCACATCTACGGCCAGAGAAACCTGCGGGACAGTAACATTGAACACTGTGGCCTTTAGGCACACAAAGCCCTCCATGTTGACAAGCACTGTTAGAACATTCAACCGGTATACATTCTTCTAATCCTGTAGCTCCTGTACTGACGGTTTTCATATTTGTTGGACATTCCATACATATTGTCTGACCTTCTAAGTTTTGGTAGAAGTTTCTAGGGCACTGAGAGCAAGGTGCCAGACCTGTTGGTGAATAAGTACCCGGAGCACATTTTGCACGACATAAATCTTTTCCATATGCTGCAGGTTGGTAGGTAAAGGTATTTACTGGACAAGCTTGACAATCTTTGAATCCACCCAATGGTGGTTCACCTGTAAAACTGTTTCTTGGACATTCTAAGCATGGCACTAAGCCACTTGAAGAATATGTACCATATCCACATACTGGTAAGCAATCAGTTACTTCTTTAGAACCTTCTTCTCTAGTAAATGTTCCCTGAGGGCATTTTAAACATGAACCTTTACGTGCTTGATTTTGAAAGAAACCTCTTGGACACATAGTACACGATTTTTGCTTATCGCCGGCAAATGTTCCAGCAGGACAATGTACTATAAAACAAAAGTTTGAATTATTTGAATGCACTTACACTAAAATAAAACTTAGTACACGGAAATGAAAAATTAAATTGCAGGTGATAGACGATAAAAAAAATGTCTTAGTATTCAATAGCGTGAATTAAAGATAGTTCAAAAAGATATATGAAGTAATATATGACTTACAGCATCTGGGCACGTCGTTTGTGTCCATATTGAGTACTTCTCCAACACTGCATGTAAAACCTCTTGAAATGGAGCTTCTGATAGCTCGCAATGGTGGACATTGATTCCCAATAGATGATACATTCAGTAAAGGTTCTATAACAGCACTAGCATAAGGCACAGACAAATCAAAAATAAGATTCAGAGTAGAACCACAGAGATCGTACAGCTGAATTTGTCTAATTGCTGGCGTAATAGCTAAAACGTAATCCATTTTAACAACGTTTTCATCAAGTAGTGTTGGCATAATATTTACAAATGACACATTCATGTTGACATTTACAGTAAAACAACGTTGACTAAGACGTTCATTTAAAGTGTTTTCATGTTGAGCTAATAGGTCTTTATACTGTGGTAAACAGGGACTCGAAACAGCTCCAAGTGATCGGTATTGTATACCAGCTACAACATGGTATGCTGCTTGTTGCGTATCTGTAAGAAAATATGCATAATAATATTAATTTAAAATGTATGTCACTTAAATAATCTGCCAAAAATTATCATAGCATTTGATAGAAATATCATAGATTAATATTTTGCACCTGCTTTAGGTAGTTAATTGATTTTTAATTGCTAAATACATATATCACTCTGTAATTGACATTATTCTAGTTAATTTTACATGTTATAAATTGAAGAAAAATGCACGCCTACAAAGTTCAGGATTTAACATTATAATATATTAAATATCAAATGCTTTAAATAAAATAAAAAAAAATCAATCAGTTAGGTAATGCACTGGACAAAAACAAGTTTTATAACATATATTTCTTTCAGTCCTTGAGCTGCTATAATTTAGCAACAATATTTGCACTTAAACAGCGGTTTAATGCGATCCAGCCTCTATCGAAGTCTTAAGCAAATTTTGTGTCAAAAATTGTAGGCAATAAAATTGAATTAAAATGAATTAAAGCAATGATGATTGAATAATAGAGAATTGAATATTTTCTTACTTTCAGAAACACAATCAGGTACTACAGCCGAGGGCACCCACTGGCGGTTGGTTTCACATACAAATGTTTTGACAGGTTCCCCGTCAGTAAATCTGTAGCCTGGGCTACAAGTGGCTATACATTGATGTCCTTTATCTCCTGGAAGACAGTTTATAGCCCCATTAGTTGGTGGTGACAATTCCCAATCAACGCAAGGTGTAGGCTGGACTGATACCTGAAAAAGATATGATTAAAGATTATAAGATTTTAATAATTTTATTACAATATATCAAAAATAGAATATAACAAGTAAAACACATACTTGGAAATTACACTGAGCTCTGTTTCCATATTTATCGGAAGCTATAACTGTAACATTTTCATAGCCACGAATAGGAATAACTGCTCTTTCAGGAATGAACTTCAAGTATACTTCTCCTGAAGCATCGGTTGCGTTGATTCGATTTCTGGTGTCATTAAAGTTAACTGCGTAGCTGTCTTGCTTGTCTACTAACTCGATGACGTAACTACGGGGACAACTTAATCTTGGAGGTGTATAATCTGGTACAGTAATATTGACTTCACAAATCGCGACATTTCCATCAAAATCGAATGCCACATATCGAGCAACCATATTATGGAACACTTGAATAGGTGTTTTGAAATGCTGTGGTGTCACTTCTAATCTAGCTATAGAGCCTGAATTGTCAATGGCAGTTGGTTCAGTAAAATTTACTGGAAGAAGCCCACCGTTGACGTCAGTTTGTACTACGATTGGTTGTTGAGGGCAATTTTCGAAAACCGGTGGTTCGTTATCTAAAAAAGATAAAAAAAAATTAATTGAGCGGTATTTTAAATATATTTAGAAGTATTATTAATTATTATCTATTACTTACCAACACACGGAGAGTAGCTATAATCATAACCCAGTAAAGGTTCTACAGATGGTTCATCACAACCCATTAACTCGAATTTGAGACATGCATTGTCCATGAAACTGATAATACCCAAAATGACAAATCGAGCTTGAACATATTTAGGAAGTGTTATCATAGCGAGTTCTCCATAGTTTCCTGGATCTCTCATAGTTAAATTAAAGTTGGGGAAAAATACAACGTAATTTTCACTTTCTGCCTGTTTGTAAAACAATCTTATTTCTGTTGGTCGACCTACAATATCTGAAGTTACTACACCTTTAACTAAAATTGCTTTAACTCTGTGTACTTTTCCTAAGTCTACACTAACATACGTAAATGCTTCTTGCTTGCCACACCAACCAGTTACGGAATTAAGTCGAACATTTTTTGCTTCATAATTTGGTCTCTCTGATGTTGCATTGATGGCGGAATCAGGTATTCTTCCTGAAGCGAGACCAAGAGGTTTTATAACTTTGCACTCGGGTTCTCGGATACAAGTTATAGGGCGGGGATTTATTAAAATATATCCAGGCCTTGAGCAACCAAAAAATACTTCGGATCCTTGTTCATAGCTTCTGGAAACTTGATATCCATCTACAGGCCTGCCTGGATCTTCACAAACTGGTCCTTCACATCTTAGGTCTCCAAAGTCCCATATTCCATTTGCTTCACACCTTACAACGTTGTCATGCTTGCTTGTTTGCCCCGCAAGTTTAAATGTATTTTGACAACCAAAAAAGAAAGAGCCTTGATATTTTGTATCAAGGTATTGACCATATTCAGCACCTGGAGTTGGCATTGGAACACCGCAATCTTCTCTTGGACATTGTGGTTGAGCTCCAGATAGCCAGTAGTCAGGAAAACCCTAAAAAAGATTAATAATGATAAATTTGTAAGTAATTAAATAAAAATTAAAGTTCTCACATTGAAAACAAAGAATGAAACTCAAAAACTCAGACAGCCGAAAGGCATCTAGATCGACAAACGTCCTCTAATTCGCACTGGCCCAGCGTAGTGGTCTATGACTTAGCTTACTTTTTTAACGAGATGCCTCTGCCCCCGCAGTGGGCGTATAACTGCTTAGGCAAAAAGTATTATAAATGACAGCTACCTAAATGTTATATTATAAATAAGTGTATTATTTAAATTCAACACAACAAAAACAACTAGCGCATTACCATCAGCGAAACCTGAATGTTATGAGCATACTTCGGTATAAGTGTTGGGATATTATATAATTATTATTGTAATTTTTTTTTATAATGTCATGACGTTTTAAAAATCTTCTTACCGGTTTAGGATCATATACACACTGCCTGAAGGACGATGTTAAAGTATTTCGTAACTGTTTTCCTGGAGAAGTACATGTTATTGTTACATTTTCTCTATATGGCACTAACACACTCTCAGGATCTTGTCGAATTATCTCTAAGCCTTCTTTTTTATCATCGGATAATGTGACGCATCGAGCATCTGCAAATAATATAAATAAGTATATAAAAAAAGTTAAAAAAAAAAACTGTTTACATGTTTATCTTTTTTCAATAAAATGAAACATAAGCTTACATTGACATTCAGGAGCTGTTCCATTCCATGTGCCACTAGATGTACAGAGCAGCGAAGAAAATCCAGACATAACGTAACCAAAGTCACATTGGAATTGGACAATATCTCCGAAGTGATAAGATAGCTTAGTTGATAGCAGTTTGCCATTTTCAGGAGATGCAAGAGGTGGACACATAACAGGAACACATGACTTGTGTTTTTGATAAGTATCTCCATCTCTGTCACCAGTTTCTGCTTTCTCAATTGCAAATCCAGCAGTTCCATTTGATGTGTAGAGTTCAAATCCAAGATTACAAGCACAGGAGAAGTTTCCGGGCCTTAAAATAAAATTAAAAGTTATTTTTGAATTCCATGACTCCCATTTATTTAAACATTCTTATTACTACTTACGTGTTAATACACTTCTGGTCACAGCCTCCATTATTATCACTACATTCATTGATATCAGCGCAATCCAATCTGGCACATCCCATAATTTCCAATTTCAGACAAGGTGCTCCAACGTAATCTTGAATTTTAAATCTGACATACTGTGCTTCTATTGGCATTGGCAAATTTAAAACTGATAATGTTGGTTCCAAAATACGAAATTCTACCGCAGTGCCATCAGGATTAGCATAATCTTTGAAAACATCTGTTAAATCATTTGTGTATTGTATCCTGATAGCGGAAGTAAAAGCAATATTGCCATCAGCTCGCATCACACTCATAGTCCTAAAACCTCTGACAATTGTTGGTGACCGTAAGTCTACCAGGATCCAGTTTGCTCCAGCTTCGAGATTATTACCGCACCAACCTCCACCGTTATTTAGGCGAACCATCTGTAACATTTTGAATGGATTTAAATGACTGAACTTACATAAATTTACTATATTATGTTGGACAGAATTATAGTATAAAACTTGATGTAACTTACCCCTTTATGATAACCAGATTCAGGCGTAGATGTGATAATAGATTCATCCGGTATAGCACCATTAATAAGTCCTAAATCACCAACTGGTCTGCACTCTAAGCTAGGCGCAAAGCCTGGTCGGCATGGACAGTAAAAACCACCTTCAGTGTTTTTGCATTCTGTAGAGATCCCGTCACATTGGCTTGTGAGGCATTCGTTAATATCATCACACGTCGGTGGATTATCAAATTTTTGATTGGGTCCACATCTAAGTATGCTTGGTCCATTTAGCTTAAATCCTGCAAACACAATATTGCATTGCATAATCACATTAAATAAAATTAATAAATGGCTTTGAAGATATTTACAAAATGCTAAACATACCTTTGAAGCACTGAACACGAGCCTCATCACCATACATGTAATACCGAGTTTGATCTACTATGAACCCATTTTTTATTTCAGGAAATTTTGGACACAGGGCCTTTGAACACGTTGGCACTTCCCCAGACCATGTTCCATTACTCATGCAGAGAAGTACAGGTTGACCTGTACGCACATAGCCAGGTTCACATTCATAGCGTACGATGGTTCCATAACTTCTTCCACCTCCATTTAAGATGGTTACATTAGCATGAGGTACCTCTGGTAACGCTACACACTGAGATGCTAAAATAAAAAAATATTAATGACAATGCAGATAAAAAAAGTTTTGCTAACAAAATAATGGAATGTAGTACGTTTACGTTACCTAGACAAGTAGGTGTTCTCTCCCATCTTCCATCTGATAGGCATGAAATTTTTTCTATTGGTTGACCAGTTGGAAAAGCAAATCCTGCATAGCACTGATAGGTAGCAACACCCCTATATGTCACATTAGTTGAACCAATAGAGAATCCATTATCAATTTGGGGTACTGGACCGCAGTATACCTCTGTCAAAAAAAAGTTATAATCATACATTTTATTTTGTATGTAAAAAGAAATAAAAGATCATAAACGTTTTACATTAAAGGCCATTCGTGACTGTTTGAATTTCGTATTACATAGAAATCCATCTGTGAATGTTGCCTTTGTAGAATGGTGTATTTTTTTTTACTATAAATCACTAGTTATTTTTATTCAATAACTATTTAAATTTTACCTTTCGCACTTAAAATAGCGAAAGATTGTTAACGATATCAGAGGTTTCTTTTCTCGGCAACACTTAGACTGAAGACAAATACAAATGCTTATTACACAAATGTTTGTCCAGTGCGAGAATCGAACTCACACCCTCTGTACAGCAGCCGGCCACACTATCAACTAGGCTACAGATTAATGGGTTTATTCGTATGTATATCGTAATGGGTAGATTCGGAAATGCTCAACAGTTACGCAAAGCGTAGATAAATGATGAGCGTAAAAATATAATACAATTATAATAATATTCATATGAAGATGGTCTTTATGTGAGTAATAAAATCTAAAACAATTATTTTTAGAATTTTTGTCTGTTTGTCCGAGCATCACATATAAACTGCTGTGCGAAATCAGGTGCGGTTATCAAAGTTGTATTGCCGGAGATGTAACTAACGTTAAGCTGCCTTAAAGCCGAATTATCAAGGAGTTGCTTTGGGAATACCACGCCGATAAACAAAATTTAGCGCGGGTGAAGTCGTTGGCAAAAGCAACTTTTATTTGAAATGGGGACTGTCTGCATTATGCCGATGTAACTCTTTTGTTATGAAAATAAACAAATGATTATTTTGTCGATACATAAGAGGCAACGAAGGCTTTTTAACAAACACGTCGATAAAATATTTCCAAATAAGTAGTCCTCTTGGTGTAAAAAATGGTTTCAGCGAATAAAAAGTGTTTTTCGGTGTTTAAGATTATTTTAAGACATTGATACATATAATTTTTTTTGTGAATAGTTTAATCGATTTATCCAACAAATCTTTCAGTGCTACTTTAGCATTTGACAAAATCACTTCATATTTACCTTGACAGCTCGGAATGTAGGTAGTTGACCATTTTCCTCCATCTAAACATTTTGTTGTTATTCTTGTTTTCCCTGTAGCAAACTCTTGACCAATTGGGCATGTGAAAGTTACAACTGTACCAAATGCAGTATCTCTGTTAGATGCTAAGGCACCAATGCCAGTTTTAAGAGATGGGCAATCTAAAAAACGATAAAGTAAAAATAATATAACACTTAATTTAACCTATAATCAATTATTGACATATATATGAATAACAAGATTATATAAAAGTTACCTGCTGAGAACGTAGCCTTCCAACCTTCACCATTATGTAGCGCGTCGGACATAAATCGAACTAGCATTTCTCCGCTGGAAGCAGTTAAAGTAATCCTGGGTTTTGTTATGAAACCATTCTCAGAATGCAGCCTTAAACCATTAGTACTGGAGCCATCAAAAACTTGCACAACATCCGAGGGATTAATATTAAATTCATCGAATTTTAGTGATAATGGCCCGCCGTTTGGATTCTTTAATTTATACAAACATTCTTGATTATTTGGGTAATTGCTAAGGCCATATGCAGGGGAAGTTAGTGTTCCGTTAGCTGCAATCACAGTTGCTTTACATCCTTGTGAATATCTCATATTGAAACCTTTTTTAGAATCTCCTAAGCTTGTTCGGAAATACAAATAGAGGTGGTTCGTAGTTGAAGTAACAACTTTTTGATTTTCTTCGCCTGGTCCCGTCAGTCTTGCAAGTACTGGACTAGAAGGAGTGCTACCATCTTTTATAACAATGTAATCTCTATTCATACCTAATTCTAAATCTTCGATTTCTAAGGATACTATCCTGCCAGGTTGTGCTTCAATTATGTAAACACATTCTAATCCACCAGGATAGCCATTTGGATATCCTGGAGACGTTAGTACTTGACCTTGAGGGGTAGCTCTTAAAATACCACCACAATTAGAGGATTCAGTTTTCCACGAAGCACGGAAACCTTTTTTTTCTACTGACCCATCTGTACTAAATTTGATAATCATAAAATTAGATGCTGATACATAAGTTTTATTGAGCAAATCCTGCTTTCCTGATAAAGTGGCCAGGTTAACAGATTTGTCTTCGGTCCTGCCACCTACTAAAATTTGAACAGTATCAAAAGATTTTTCAGTTTCGAAATCTTGAAACTGCAAAACTATATTTTGGCCTTGTGGACCCTCCAGAGTCCACTTACAATCGCTAAGTGGTGGGTATTTATGTGGATAACTCGGGCTTTCTACTACGTCTCCACTACTTGCCATATAGAAGTGGCAGTCAGCAGCGCAGTCCATTTCATCAGATGCATCTCCACAATCATCTTGTTTATCACATCTAAATGCCGAATTTATACACTTTCCGTTAGAACAATGGAAAGTTCCTGAAAAAACAGAAATTCTTATTATTTTGAAAGTTTAATGAGTACCGAAGCAATCTCTTTAAATTTTAGATGTGCTTACCAGCAGGGCAAGCGTTTGCTTTGCACATGAAGGGTAGAAGAGTTTCGCAAGTCGTCAGTTCCCAAGATTGTGTATCAGATGTGATCAGAACATCGACACATTCTCCATTCCTTGGATTAGGCTGTCGAAGATCCCAGAAACCAGCGTATTGTGACACCAAGGTGCCAGCAGCAGACTCCAGTGTATTTGTTCTTAAATCATCTACAGTGGAAAGACCAAGCCAGTAGTGGTTGTTATTGAGACTAGAAGTAACCATACTGGCCGTCATATTATTTTCTAAATAGTTATCTACAACCATAAGGTCGCTCCCATACCTGCAAAAATTAATTAAAAAAGGAATTTTGTAGGAATTTTCTAGTAAAAGTTTACTAAACCTCCCATACAAGTGACAAAAACATCCTATACCCAGGAAAAAAAATACCAATGAAACAGTTTTCTTTTTCAATTGGTGCAAACAGTATTCGTAAATTTCATAATAAATAACATTTAATGTAAAGTTGGTGGTGGCCCAGGTGTTTCAATTTCGCCTTGCGTTCTGAGTGGTGGTTGCTCGAGC
Source organism: Apoda limacodes (assembly GCA_946406115.1). Lineage (NCBI taxonomy): Eukaryota > Metazoa > Arthropoda > Insecta > Lepidoptera > Limacodidae > Apoda > Apoda limacodes. The sequence goes on from OX291553.1 coordinate 19,249,645, forward strand.
CCCACGTGTACCAATGAGTCTTATTCTTAATTTCTCAAGTACATTAATTATTAACAACACGCCATTATTAGCGGTGAAGGACAAGCATATGTCAAAAAAAAGACATGTGAAGTCCACAATCCGCACTAGGCCCGCGTGTGGACTAGCCCAAATCACCCTCAGTGGGGATTTTTGAGGCTGATAAGGAATAAAATATGTCTTTTTTCTAAAACCAGTAACTTTCTAAAGATCTAAGAGATCTTTATTCTATAAATTTCTTATATTAATTATGGATTTGGGTGTGAATTGAACGAACATATCACTGTAGGCGTACCTTTCAGTCATAAGTAATGAATGACGCAAAACTTAAGTATTTTTGGCTTAGTCTATGGTCTAAGGATTAAAGAGTCTAAAATGAATAATGAGGTAAAATATTTTTAAGAATATATAACGTCAAATGATAACTTAAGTAAAAATTATTAAATCAAAAGTAAAATACAAAATCTTTTTAGGTACTGTGAAAGGCAAACCAATAAAAAAATATGAGAAAATAATTGATCACTCAATTTTCAATTACCTTCGACATAATTCTGCAGCCTTTTCCCAGGAATGTCTGATATTAAAGTACTTGTAACAATATAAGCCCCTTAGCTCCCAACCTGAAATCAAAATCAAAATTTTTCTAAACATCTGCACTTTTATATCACTTAGGGAGCTTTTACTGTGTGCTCTTGATTGAACATCAAATGAAATGTATAAGCTAGCAATAAACGGGCAATAAACATGGCGTTGAGAGAATAAGGTTTTTATAGCGGGGTTCTCGAATTTCGTTTTAAAAAGTCTCTCCATTAATTTTCGTTTCAAAAGTGGCATTGTTGGAGAGGAATGGCATGAATTTATTATGCTTTGTTTATCCATCAAGTTGGTCTTTTTAACACAAAGCCCATTTCCATGATAAAAACTCAGTCTTCATTATGTAACTAACAACAACCTTGGCAGTTGAATGTCTACAGTCCCTGTTTAAGTTAGTTGTTTACTTTAAAATTAAGTGTGGGGTAGGCTTGTGTAAGCATAAGTTCTTAGATGTAACCACATAATTAAATAGCAGCAAATATTACAGAGAAAACACAGCTTTCTCCATTTTGTTGTAGGTTTTGTATATAAGTACCTACTTATCTAATAGGCAAATTGTTTGTCAACTTTCACTTAGTTACGTATTTGCACATACTTTGTCGATAGTATTTTGGTGACTAAGTAAGTCTAAAACAAGTAATTTATTTTTGACCCGGTGGTCAAAAACCAAGACTACGGTCGTCATATTGAAATGGTGTTAACTTACAACGACACTAGCGACCAAACACTCAAGTTCAGGTTAGAAATGATTGTTGCACTGTACGTTTTAACGTAGAAGTATTGTCTTGCAGCACTATTTGGGAGTATGCGCAGCTCAGATTTTTATGTATACCTACAGAAAGTTAATTTATTATGAAAGATATCCATACTATCTGATTAAAATTATTATCAGATTACGGATATATATTCAAAAGGTTCTAATTAACAATATTTTAAACAACCAATATTTTAGTTTACATATTGAAAATTTAACTGACTTACTTTCATAAACGTACAAATGTACTTACTTACCCGATACATTTGTATCTATATAAATATATAATTATAAAAAATCCTAGCTCTAAAATTGCTGGAGTACCTACCTATTATTCTAAAATTGCTTCAGGTAAAGCCGGTTTTTTTAAAAGTTTAATATATTCTTATAAATACAGCTATTCGATGATAGATGGCGATATTAGTGTTTTTTTTATTATTAAATGTGCTGAGACTAAAACAACTAAAAAGCGAGCCTCGATCAGTTATTATTAATAAATATGTACGACATGATGACTCATATTCGTGACCTTTTATTAAGGGCATTGCGTATTTTTAGTTTCTATGTGTGTTTCTTAAAGCGTTCTATGGACTTAATTTCCTCTACAGTTCTGGACAATCAACCACATGTAAGTAATAAGTACCATTATAACGCAACACATGTAAAGGTCAACGTTCATTAAGGCTGTTTGTTCTCAGCTTCTCACAGCAAGAAAAATAAAAATAATGATCAAAAGAGCATGATGTCGCGTCGTGTGGGGTTCGACGACTGGTCATGAATATCGCGATGAATGCTTCGCTTCAGTGGCTTTGGCGTGCAATGCAACTTGATGCAATGTGGCCCACTTCGTTACCACTATTACCTACTTACTGCAGTAAGTGCATAATTACTGGAATAAATATTATATTTACAAGTATATTATGATAGTAATGATATTGAATTAAACTCTTTGCTCGTTTTAGCGGCTCAATTTTACCAAAAATCGTAAGGATTTTAGAGGTTTCAGGGAGCTTATTGCGGACAGTCTTGAGTAAGCCCGACTCGTGAATTCGGAAGTAGAATGTATGTAATTAATTTCACGGGTGTCGCGAGTTAAAACCTACTTGCATACATTATTAGTCTGGAGTGCTTGAGACTTTTCGCAATAGGTTCCCTGTACCTGTAAAGTTTATGTTTCTATTTCCAGCAGTTTAGCAACGATGAGGTGTTAGCCAGTTTTTTATTATTAATGTACTCCCATATAATGTTTCGTCCTCTTATTAACACTTTCTGAATTTGATTTGTACCTAAAACCATGAAACGCCATTCATTATTTCCAAACTAATGTGTTCTAGGATTAAACTTTGAAAATTACAGATTTTTATACATTGACGGGAAAAAAAAAATCGTAAACTTTCTTACTTGGTGTGTAATAAAAGCGACCCCTTGATTTTATGTAAATAATTTCAACAGTTTCGGCCTGACGTTGAGGAATCAGCCAGTCACTCGGTCAAGATATCCATAACATTATTATGTAAATATAAATGCCAAAGTTACTCTGTCTGTCTATCTGTCTGTTACATCTACACGCCTTAACCGCTGTACCGATTAAGATGAAATTTGAAGATAGTTTGAGTACCGCGGAAGGACATACTAATTGAAAACATTGTAAGTCAGTTTTTTTTCTATAGTTGAGGGTTCGCCGTTGAAAGCAGGCGGAACCGCGGGCAAAAGCTAGTGTTTTTATACAGGTTGGTCAGAAAACATTACTTCACCCACACTCATAGTATGAAACTACTTCCAAATAAGTAAAGATTTAGTACTTATCGACATTTTGACTTTAGGATTTATTGACGTGATGGTGAAGTAAACTCCATTTAATCATACCTAAAACGGTTTGAAATATCGCTTAAATATATAAACATAATTAGAGACTGCGTCACAATCACGTATTTATCCTAATATTGCATACAAATTAACCCCAATGTCACAATGACAGAATGAAACCAGCGACGGAATACTAGTGATATATTAAAGCCAAAACTACGTCACCCTTGCTCACTGAGAAGACCTCAAGGGAAATAGAAATGCTGTCAGCGGTCGGTATCACAAAAGCTTACGTATATATAAAGAGACCATTACGGAAAGGAATAAGTCTTGTTGCAAGCTATTATCCGGTATAATAGAGTTTCGTAAAGCTGCTGATTTTAGAACTTCATGGCTGAAAAAAAAAAATAGGCAAACCATTTAAATTAGGAACTTATTAATTGTTAATTTAATGACTTAGTACTTTGATATTAATTAAATAGTTAATGGTTTCTGTTGGTTTTATAAGTAGTACCCGGGGACCGAGCTTTTCACATTTTTTTTAACAACGCCATTTATTGTCAAGTAGCTTTAGTGTAACTGTGTCGGTAAAAAATAATATTACTACCTGCTAATAGATGTCAGGAAAAGTCATATTTTTCAGTTTATTATTGCCTAAAAACACGCATAAAACAATGTTTTCTAGAAATTAAACCTGGCTAGATCGATTTATTGCCCCCGAAACCACCGCATACCAAATTTCATGGAAATCGTTGGAGCCGTTTCCGAGATTCAGACTATATATACATACAAGAATTGCTCGTTTAAAGGTATTATATATTAGATACTTCGGGTATTGTAATATATCCTATGGACTGCGCAATAGTAAGTGCTAGGTACTATTAATTATTCTGTGGCAATTGGCTTCCGAAATTGGTCACACTTTAGAAAGAGACAAATTTAACCTGTGGCATCTTATTTCATAGACATGACAACAGACGTTCGGTGTATCTGTCGCACTTTTGCGACCATTTTGTTTTTTCACAGCTAGCTAGGAAATGCGCTATCCAGTTATTTAGTTCTGAGGGTCGGCATCCCCTGCTCGGGGTATTAGCTACGTAGTTGTTATTTATGAATTTTGTAGCCCAAGCACACTTTCGATGGTTTTAGTAAAAGAAATATGGGTAGGAAAGTTATTTATACAAATCTAAAAAAAAAAAAATGGGCTTATTAAAAAAACTCGTAATAGTTAACAAAATAGAATCGTAAAATCTACAAAGTGGAATGGACCGGGCAAAAACTAGTAACATAAAAAATGTGGAACATTTTTTTGGAAATTATCATTCCATGTTAAATGCTACCAGTCCCAATCTAACCAATCTTGAAATATCTAGAATATGAACATCTACGAATTATATAACAATGGCTCCTCAAATTACTGAACTATTGTATTCGAACTGATATTCAATAGAAGTTTTCGTCCCACTCTCTGCTTTTCTCTGCAACCAAACTTATTACTTTAAGACAGAAGTGATATTTGTAGATACAAACACGATAACAAGTTAAGTTACAACATGTACATGAATATTACTAACAAGTAACTGTTTGTATGTCATTGTCGCAACTTAGTAAATGTGGGCGGTCGGCATTGTCTGGTGTGAATTTATAATTGCCTGCATTGACTACCATCGTCTCTGCGCACGCAAGTTAGGACTTTCGTAAGCAGCCCAATTAATAAACTTTACCGTGACTTGTAATCGGATGCGGGTAAAGGGCTGCTGTGATGAGCATGTTGTTTTCGTGGTTTGGTGTGCATAGTTAAAGGGATATGATATAAGCCCAATTAATTACGTAACAACAATAGCGACCGAGTGACCGATTGCTGGCAACACTGCAAAGGGTTGGCTAATATAAAACTTTTGTGGCAGTCCGTGTAGATTTATTAATGAGGTACCAACTTATGTAACACAGAACAAACAAATACAAAGAGCTTGGAAATGGTATATCGTATTACAAGAGGAACAAATTAGTATTTTTATGACGAGAGAGCAATTTTGAATCCAAAACGTAGCGAAAGATTCTAAAGTAGTATCACAGTATTCTGATTGTAATGAGGGATTCAATATGCGGCGCGAAACCTAAAAATATTTTGTGACCGAGTAGGTAAAGAAGAAGGACGCAGTTTGCAATTTTTTGGTATTAATACTGCTACAGACAAAGCACATAAGTCAAAAAAATATCTTACTGCCTATTACCTATCATTATAAAATTGAAAGTTTATAAATAAATCTAGCCGCAACAGAGCATCCAATCAAGCACCTACAGAGATATTTAAAGAGACGGAGTAAGATATAGGCTTATTTTTATACCCGCGTGAACCACTAACCGAATTCCACTTCAAAGGAATAACAAACTTTTTTAGATAATCAGAAATCCCACGCCGATAATGAAATTGCGGGCGGATGGAGCCGCTGGTAAAAGTAATTATAACAATATAATATAAACTAGACTAGTTCAAGTCCACCAAATAAGGTAATTTATTGAAATTGTAACAAATTATTACACAAGTAAATTTTTTGTACAAAACAAACGCAAAACACTTTGTATCAAATTATGATTAATAACAAACACACTTTAATTTATAGTATAGTGTTATTTTCTTTTTACACAAAGCTCTACCTTATAACTCTAAATTACAACTCTGTGTGCAAAAATGTATTTCCTTCCTAATGCAGAGCCGTAAGAGCTGACTAATGGAAACTCTCAAGTGTGCTATTTACGTCTCAGAGCAGAATTCAGGCTTTCATTGGAGAAAAAGGTGGGTAACTTTTCATAAATGAGGAAGACGAATGGTAAATAAGCAACCTTGTATGTGTATCCTTAATCCTATCTTACTAATATTATAAATATAAAAGTTAGGATGTTTGGATGTTTTTTACTCAATCACGCTTCTACCACTGGACGAGTGATGGCACATATATAGGTTAGGTCCTAGACTACTAAGGTTTGGTACTCAATCCTGCTTCAACAGAACATCAAATTGAGCTGAAATTTTACACAGAGAGATTCGCACGAAGATACGGAGAAGGACATAGGCTATTTATCCCGGAAATTCAAAGGTTCGTGGGAGTAACTATAACTGAATTACACTTGAACGAACCATAGCTTGCTATAACAAACTTCTTTAGTATAATCAAGCAATTGCCATAAGAATCCCACGCCGATAACTAAATTTAGGGCACGCGAAGTCGCAGGCAAAAACTAGTAACATAATAAATGTGGAACATTTTTGTAAATTATCATTCCATGTTAAATGTTTTAACAATGCCCATTAATAGTATTGATATTGAAGCTATAAATATTATTTTCTAATATACATACTTATATGATATACTAGCTTTTGCCCGTGGTTTTAGCCGCCCAAATTTCAGTCATCGGTGTAGGATTTCAACGGAAACTTCTCAATTATAGAAAAAAAACAACTCACACTTGACGTTTTCAAGTAGACTATATCCTTCCTCGGGACTCAAACTAACTCCATGCCAAATTTTATCTTAATCGGTACAGCGGTTTAAAATGCACATTTTTTTGTTGCTGTCTCAGTCAACTAGTCATCCAAGTTTTTTTTCTCGAGACCCAAAAATAACCAACGGTCAGATTAAAGTTTTAAGGATATTGTTTGTTAAAAAATCTTTTTTCTGCTGTGATTTACTCGTGTAGGCGGATTCTTCAAGTTCCTACACCAAAAAATCATCAAATGAACTACATTTACACACACACGAGTACATTACGTCACTAAACAAATCATCGCTTCTGTTCTTTTTTGTCCTATCGACCAACTGTACCAATGATAGATAGAACAAATAAGCACTGAGGCGACGAAATGTTAACTAAAATTTTAAGACGAGAAGGATTTTAAAATTACCTGTAACAAGAGAATATTACAAGTATTTTATGTGAACATTTACCTTGGAATCCGCCTACCAACAAGATACTAATTAAAATCTTCCCATTATGAAAGCTGTATCTTCCTCCTACACTTACACATCCGTCTATTGTTCTGGCTGCCTACAGCCACTTCAGTGGTAAATACACACAAACAAGGCTTTATTAAGTAACCTTAGCAACAAGTGATTACAATATTATGTGTTATATGATATATAAGTAGCGATTGTAATATTTTCTAACATTTAATGTAGCCTTTTTATAATGACTCGTAAATACGAAAGTAGAATTTAAAGAAAAACACTATGGGGTCCTAATCTTGTTTTTTTATAAATAACAGGTTTTAAATTTCATCTATTTAGCTTATGCGCTCCTAGTACAAATCGTAAATCCTAGTAAAATTTTAATAAAGATATCAGTAATCAATATATGTAGCACATACAACACATCATTAACTTAAGATACCTTGAACGTAAGAAGTGAGTGAGTTTGAAGAAAAATGTATTATATCACATTTCTCTAAATTATAAATAAAAGTAATTAAATATTTTATGTTCAAAGCATATAGTTTGCAAGTCCTGGCTTAAGGTCAAATCAAGTTATTCAGCAACAAAATAAGTATTTCGTAAATCGAAATAAACGTTGGTAATAATAAGAAATCGGATTCAAATTTAAAAATATACACATAGACCATTTCATCATTTTCTGCAATGATGAATCTCAGAAAAGCTAGTATTCATCAAGACAATGAAGATTCAATAGTCAGACCTTATTAGGACCTAAAATAATATAGTAAAATACATAATTAATTTTTTTTATACATATTTAAAATACATAATTAAAAATAGTTTGCCGCCTTTTTAACCCCTTTTTTTGCGCGCGCGCATTCAAAGCATGGAAGTTGGAATATTGGTTTTTACCACGCATTTTTCCATGTAGTATTTCTTAATTCTTGTTAATATGTTCGGTACGGCTGCTGTGCCGTAGTGTGTCTTAGCCCAGTTTTTTTATATCTCTTCATTACGATGCAGTGCAAAATCATTTTGAAATGAAGATCAATCCGATGCAATTGTCAGTTTTGTATTTGGAACATAATGAAACAGGAGTAGATAAAAACATTTCTAATTTTTTACTCAAGATAATATAAGATCGCGTACGTGTGTCATACAAAAAACTTATCAACATCAATCACATTACATTAAACAAATCGATGTTCGTTCTAAACATACAAAAACCGGAGATTGAACACCAGTCGTATGCAAAATGAAAATTGTAATCAGCGAACAAATCGCTCATATTTACATTGCTCACGTTACAACGTGCATTTCCCATCAGAATATTCATCTTATTGACAGCAGTATTCCATTTTCAACCGACAGTCATGGATGGGTGGATAAATAACCAGTTACGTATGTATAGACGTACTATACCGTTATCTGCCTGTTGGTTTCCAATGTCTATGGTTTACTTACAGGCTATATCGTCTGTTAACAATTACCTATAATTATGTAATACTCGTGTTAGTAGCAGTTTCGATTCCAACTGACAGAGGTTTTAAAATATACCTTATTATGATATTTGAAATGGAATATCTAGTTCATATAGAAACGAGTAAGACATCGCCAAGCTTAAAGGATGTTTGAAAAACTAAATTCTTTTAGCAAAGAAGTAATCTCTAAGGGATTAAGGAAGGAGGAATTATTCTAAAACTATTGAACGTATGTACCTGAAAAAAAAAACACACAAAAAAATAGAGCATATACTGGAGGTATGCCCAAAACATGATGGCGTATATTTTACTATATAGAATTTTGAAAAGGGTTATATAAAGTTAACTTGACAGTTAAAACATAATAAACTATACAATATGTCGGTGAAGGTCGTGACAGAGAGACTTCAGACTTTATTCATATCGATTCCTCAGTCATGCATTGGCACACTCTTAATTTTATAATAAACACGTGTAGTGCAAATGCTTGTTCAATGAGATGCGTTCTGAGGAATTTTTCGAAATGACGCCCACGGGTACTTCCTCCTGCCATCGCACCGTTTGCCATCGCCAGGAAATATATTATCACACTTTAGAACCGAAATGGCCTCCTGCGAACGAACGCTTGGGTTGTGGGATGAGCTCCCTTTTTTTTTAGGTACTACAGTATGGGATTCTTCAAGAAAGAAGTTATCAGATTTTTAAGGCTCTGCAACGCGCGAGTGATACCCCTGGTAATGCAAGCGTCCATAGGCGACGGTGACCGCTTACTTTACCGCGGACTGTAGACTTGTTTGCCCCTAAGTGGTATAAAAAAACATAAATATTAATAAAATTATCTTCAGCTTAATTTTAAGAGTAAATTTAAAAGGTTAATGAACTAAAACCCTTTAACTCTCCTACGTAAGTCTGTAGAGCTTGAAATCTTTGTTGTGCTTGTGTGTCTTTTACATGTCAGTACTAAAATCATTTTTATATGAATAGTAGTAGATAGTATATACCTAAAGCCCAGGATAAGATTTTGGTCCCTCAATATAATAGATCCTCATTTTAGACTGTCTATGATCTTAGCGGAACCTTATTATCTTTGCCCTTAGGGCTAGCTCATACCAGACTAAGCTGATTTTAGACTCTCTAAAACAATTTTGTATTCTTCGCGGCAACAATGTCTTGACTGTTTCATGATGATTATAATATAACAAATTTAAGTGTTAAGGGTAATGGAAGTACATCATATCATTACCCTTTTTAAATACTAATTAGAAATTTATGATAAGCGATTAACATTCAAAGTTGCCAAGTATCTTCCGGTTTAATTAAACATTTTATAGTGCTATAATGTTAAAATGGCCAATAATAACCTTTATTAAACAGTAAAGCATATTAAATTTCAAATTGTTTTATTGTCCATACAAAATGTACGCTCCGTGTTATTATAGGTCCAACAATTTATTACGAAATTATAGCCAAAACCGTATAATTCTGGTTTATGCTTGCTTTGTAATGTTGATATTTTTTAGGCAGAAAGTCAATATAACATGTTGTTAAGAAAAATGAGAATATTCGTAAGAAGCAAGCAAGATGAGAATAACCTAAAATAATAATGTATAAACTACAAACAGATGAAAAATCAAAAATTTAATTTAGCCAAAACTGTCACACAAAGTCGTATTTTTAAATTCGATTGTCGAAATTTCATATTTCTTTGAACTTTGATGTAACTATACAAAATAATAGTGAGTCATGTTTGGGCAATGTGTGATCGAATCGAGGTAGTGCCAACCTTTCACTGATCGCTAATGTGAACTTCAAGGCTGAACGCCTATTTACCGCTCCATCGACTTTAGGTGTGGTGTGAGGTGTGCTTTATATACGAATAAAAGTATTTTACAAGAGAATTTTACGTCACGGTCAAGTTATGTTAAAATATGCTAAGCTTAAGATTTTGAAGCTTTGCATTAATAACTTTTCAGGTTACTTGGTGTTTTTATAAAGTAAGGTGAGGTATTTGAAAATTTAATTTTAACTTATTATTGAAATTATAAGAAAAGAAAATTTCTGGCAACATTAGTAAGCAATTAATTTATAGGAAAATTACATTGATAGTTACAGTGCAACTAACTTTTCTGACCCCATGTATGGTCGCTAGTGTCCTGTAAGTTCACAGCATTTTAATATGGTGATTGTAGTTTTGAGTTTTGACCACAGGGTCAGAAAAGTTTGTGGCACTGTACGTAGGAAAGTATTTGTGGTGAGTATTTTTATACAGTGTCATTGTTTTCTTACCACATTTTACGAGTAGGTATAATACTTTGATCTGGTACAAAAATAGGTTTGTTAACTTGAAAAAGACATTAAGCCTTCTTTCAGGATTTATTTTGTTCCTATACTCAACTTTATTAAGTATATACGTATTTCTGTTAGGTATGTTATAGAGTTACTTAACATGATAGAATAGAATATATTAGTAATATAACAAGTGCATGCCATGGGAAATTAGGTACGCAACGTAAATATGAAAGTTATTAACCCTGCCTAGTCATTTGTGGATATTATTGTATGTTTTTCAGACCGTACCCAGTGTAGGTTCCATGCAGCTGATTCATAAGCTAGTAAAATAACTGAACGTATACAAACTAAGTAACCTATTTACTACTTTTATATCCAATCGGTTTAAAAAGTTGCTACAACCGTTTAGTAGTAATAAACACAAGTTATGTGTTCATATGAGTCTTTTTAGATTGCTCTCTGTGACGGTTATATGAATAGATTTATGACAGACACTTTAATAATTATAGTACCTATCTATAAAGTTTTGATGTTTTTAACAAGTCCACTGAAAGAAATATAGTTGAATTAACCTATTTAGAGGTTAATTTTTTGTTACCACGTGAATTTGCCACTCAAATCAGTAATTTTCACAAAAATTACATGTGCACTCTACGCAACGAACGCTATTTAAGTTATTTAGTTACTCGAAACCGACAACCTTTGAAATCAAATAATTGTCTACGAAAATTGGCCACGAAACTAGAAAGTTTTAACCTCAACCACGCCTCTACATACTGCCAGCGAGGGTAAGTACGTGTGATTAGGTAGTTAAGCACAGATGGGTAGTAATTGTTCAGAACGAGACTTCGCCCCATTCAGCCGTGATCAAGTCTGCCTTACTAAGCAACTGACCCAGATTTCGTCGTTCCAAATCTCACAGTCAATGCGTGCCAAGTTGAGGATGAATCTATACTACTCTGACGCAATCTATGTTTCGGTTATGTTACTTAGTTATTATGCATCAGCAGTGTAGTAGTGATTGAGTTTTTTATCACCATTCTAATCAAAGAGGAGCTGATGGACCAATAACATCCGTCTATTGGAAACTATGTTAAGCAACGTCTGTCGTGGTGAGTCATTTGGTGGGCGACTAGTTGGTTAATTTTTCTGAGCTACTCCATTTTGCTGAGAGCACGTTAAATTGACGATCCTGGCCTGTTGCCATATGTCAGCCAAAAGCCGGAGTCATTATGGGCGGTTTGAAATTTTTTCAGTCGAATTCTGAAAACAATATCTGAGAGTCGAGTGGCCAGATTACAGAATAGGTCCTGTTTCTCTAAGGAGAGACCAGGGCCTCTGTGGTGGGTACAAACAATGGCTTTGCATGAAAACCTACGCCTAATTTAAGTTTTTTTTAAACCAGAGAATAAAAAACAGATATTATCAAAATTTAATCAGTAATAGGAAGGACAACTTGGACTGAAAATGGTAGACCAAGAAAACGATGAGTTTTTTTTATATGTGAACTATAGATATGAGGATTTGAAAACAAAAAAATGTATCACCAAATAATGTCATTCGCGTAGAACTTACGCTAAGAATTTTCAAAAGTGTAGCAAAGTTCTTCTTGAATCCCGTCTTAAGGTGAAAAGTTACAGCAAAATTTCTACAATAACTAAAATATCAAATTTACTGATTATCCTGTTACAAATGCCATTAGTATCAGTTACTTAAATAATACAATCAAGGGTCTTTTTATTATGTATACAGTATTCTAAAAAAGAGGTTAACCAGTGATTTAGACATTAAAAATAAGATGGTATATACAATCGAATAAAAAAAATTTTTAACTGTATTTGTATGTAGTTGCCTTTGTTACTTTAGTCTCATTTAATCATAGGTTTCTTAATTTTGATGTTAAGATTTCGTTTACAAAATAAGACAAGAGATAATAGACACCAAAGTTTCTTTAGGTACTTATTAAATTAATTATATTTAACTTTGTCTCTAAACGTTTGTCAATACTAACTACACTTAATTAATTTTACCTCTAAACGTAGGTTCTATAGCTTAGTAGTATTACTTATTTTGTGATACAGGTAGTACAGAATACAGATGTTCAAAGCCGGAAGCCGCCGTCCGTCGTCGTCGGGAGGTCACTACGACTTACAATGACGTAACCTTACATAAAAGTAATTTGTTTGGACTTGACATTTGACATTAGTACAATAGCTTCGACGATTTAAGCTTTTGCAACTAAGGTAAGATTATATTTTAAATAACGTGACGTGAAGAAGATAAGTGTTTTCGTATTATTACGTATTTCGAATACATAATATAGGCAATAAACGGGCTCCTAGTGTCGCTGTATGAAAACAGCCCCTGATTATCTAACTCCAATGGGAATATGTTTGCATCATGTCGAATGCCATTGCCATGCACCTATGTATTGAACTATCGTTTGTTACTAAAATTGGGGTAACTTTGTATCTTTGATGCTTATCAAAATCTTATCATAATAATTTTATTTACAAAAGGTCATATCGAATTTGTAACTCCTTTTTAAAACTGTAACCGATTATGACGGCGATGATTTGTGTTCTAGTCATTCTAATAGTCTAATAGTCATTATAATAATAATCAGAAACAGATTGTTGGACATAGCGGTTAATGAACTGAATTTTTTAAATGGCTATTCAATTTAGTTTGGAAAAAAGACTAATTGATAGTTCATTATTCGTGATGATTAGTATAAGCTAACACAATATTTATTTAGATAAACCAATGAATGAGTTGTTATGAACAAGAATAAACAAAATACAGAGTTATATATGTTTAAATTAATGCTCCATTGCCTTCTTCTAAGGATTCTGGCTCCGCCTTCACAACCAAGGGATCTTATTTGTCTCCTTGTGCCTCTGAACCTTATGGAGACTGCTCTGATCAAAGATATTTGTACTTTCATTCTCAGCCTATAAATAATTGTTGTAAAGTTGCTGTAAGAGGAAACGTCAGCATTTACTATGCGAACGTCAAAGACCGCTTTCCTTGCATTGATTAGTATAATGATCTTTTCACTAATTTTATTTTAATTATTGTTTATAACGCTAGCTGAACATGAAATCTGTTTCTCTTATCGCCGCAGAATTCCTGTTCACTGAGGGGTGAAAGAGACGATTACTTTCGAGGGTGTAGTTTGAGGCCCGAAGCGGAGCAAAAGGCCTTAAAGACACATGAGGTAGGATTTTTTTAGATATGTATGGAAGTTCTTTCCGAGTAGGTGTGGTGTAAACATTATTTTTTTTCTTTATAAACAAAACAATTGTTACTTACAAACAAACTTATACAAATATTTTTAAAAACAGAGTTTTGTATTTACCTATTTTTAGATTTTTTTTGATAATAAACAAAGACCGAAAGTTGTCATATAAAAAAGTCGCTAAGCCAAGTCAGCCTTAAAAATTCTGGCATTATCGAGTGGCCACTAGCTTGATAACGTCTGCCAATTTGGGTCAGCATGCTGTAAAATGCTCTAAGCCTCAATCCCTAAGAAGAGTAGGTAGGCGAACCAAATACCGTTTTCCCAATCTATTTTTGTTGGAAATATTGAAGTCCTCTTGGTATAAATTGGAACGTGCTAAGCAGTTAAATCAATTCGCATAACTTAAGAAGCAGCCCCGGTAAGTTGCCAGCGGTGCTTAATCTAATATAAGGTGGTTATTATAGCGGCTAGCTGTGGTAGAGATTAGCCTGTTGTAGGCCAGGAGCTAACGGTTATACTAGGTGAAATTGTTACGTTGAGGAATCTAGGATCTATAATTACTATAGATATAGGAAATTTATGTGTACTACTTCGATTTGTCTGTAATTGCTTAAGTCCAGTTTAAGTTAGGTCGAACATTGTAATTTCTTAGTAAGTTGCAGACTTCTATATAACGCAATGCTCTCTATAGCGAATGTAACAAATATTTGAGGTATAGATGGATCAACATTGTTTGATCGAGACAAAGTAGACATTTTCCATCACTCTTACTAGTAAACAGTGTCATTTCGTACAGGCAAAGTGGGTGTTAAGTCCTTAATTACGGGATTTTTCTTTGTGTATTTTACTTTTCTCAAGGCAAAGCGCGCGTTCACAGATCCCACAGGCGGTAATGAAAAACCTATTCTATCAAGAATGAAAAGTAAAAGCTGTCAGTTCAAAATATGACGCGTACACTAAAAGCGGGCAATTACAAGTTTTAACTTCAACCAAAAATTTTTAAATTCACAAATTCTCTACATATCTAGAGGTGGGCATTGTTTTCTCTACTTCTATTTCCGCCATTTCAATTGTGTTTTGTTGAGTTAGATATTGAAAATCAAGAGGAACCTTTGATTTTGCATACATTTTTGGCTTGAATCAGAATCAGAATCAAAATCATTTATTCAATTTAGGCTACAATAATTGAGCACTTATGAATGTCACTACGCCATCGGTTCGTAAGTCTATAGGGCGGGAGACCTTGTTCTGAGAAGAACCGGCAAGAAACTCAGAAAGGGCATTTCTTTTCTCCCTTTCTCTTACAGCGTCCACTTAAAAAATTGGAAAATCCCATTGCTATCATAGAAGCAGCCTTTCCATTACAAACATAAAATGCACAAGCACAACTTAAAAAAGTATCTAATTGCAAAATATTAAAAAAAGACAGTTTATGTACCTATTCATCACTTATCAATGTCTTACAGTATTGATAAACAAAAAAAAAAGTAAGACAAGGATACAAAGAAGTTTGCAAGAGCAGACAAGTCTTCACAGGCGGCACCCATTCACGAGTATGACACATGAATCAGCCATCGCTTCGCTCAACCATGTTTTAGGGAACGTAACGACCCGACGCACATGCCACCACCGCAGAGACACTTTGAGAGAGCATGACACACTGAAGCAACTCCAATAAAACTTCGATTATACTAGTTATATGTGTGTAACGATTGGTACATTTCCAAATACAAGTACTATGATAGCAACATTTTAGTTATTCCCATACGTTTTTATCTATAAGATAGTCTTTAATTGAATAGTAAGCTTTGTTGACAAGTTTCTGTTTAACAAAAATTTTTAATTTTTTTTATATTCAGTTTACATACTTCAGCAGGGATTTTGTTATAAAAACAAACACATTGTCCTTTAAATGATTTATCAATTTTCTCAAGCCTTGTGTGGATCAGAGCCAGATTGTGTCTATTTCTTGTATTTCGATTATGAATATCACTATTTTTAAAAAAAAAATTTATATTCTTATGAACATACATTAAATTAAAACATTTATAACTTATACACCAAAAGCACCGAAGTCTTCCAAACTATACCAGACATGAAATAATATAACAAAAATGTTTGCTAGTAAAAAACCTACAGAATTTTGCATATGTTTAATATCCAAAATATTTATCTATAATATAATATTAGTTGCTTGCATATTCTTAGTATATCAGCTTAAGCCTAAAATGTAACAAGATTCTATTATCCAAGGCGTATTTTTAGCTGGTAGACTAATTTATTTTCTAGTGTTATTAAAAGAAGTACTCAGCGTCGGGCTGTCGCCTTAAGCTGAAATGAACCTTGATTTTCTGTTTCAGTGCTTAGACACGAAATATTTCATCACAAGGATTTTCACTTTAAACCTCAAGCTTAGAATTTTAGTAATTTTGCTTTTTAAAGAAAATTAATGGACATTGAAAAGTAAAACAAAACTGTAATAAAAATATTAAATATAAATAAAATTTATAAAGCGAAAGTATACAAGTTTAAAGAAAGATAACACAAGAAGTAGGTACTTAGATATAGCATTAAATAAACTACATATATAAGATATTAATATAGATAAAATATACATCATAAAAACTTCAAATAAATATCATAATTGTAAACCAACAATAAGCTAATTAAAAAAGAATTACATAAAAGTCTTGTCTCAAGATCTGCTGATGTTCATTGCATTTGACGGTATTGGTGTTCTAAAAGATTTTAAACTTTATTTTAAAAGCTTTATATATATAAATATAAACATATATTATATATATAGTGTAACATTATTTTTCTTATGATTAACATCAGCCAATCTTGGGGTAAGACATTGCGTACCACTTTCATTAGGATTATAATCAGCAGATCTATGTTACAAATTTGTCTTGTCTGTATTACCCTAAGATTTGCTGATGTTAATCATAAGAAAAATAATGTTACACAATGTCTTACACCAAGATTTCCTTATGTTAATCATTATAAAACAATGCTACATAAATTTCACGACCCAAAATTTACTGAAATATTTTTTTTACGTAGAAATCTTACCCAAAGATCTGCTAATGTTAATCAATATAAGAACACTGTAACATAAAATGTGTTATCACAAAATTTTTGATGTTTATTAAAATAAAAATGTATGGTAAATTAATTTAAGTGGCGTTTGTTTAATAAACAAATGGCAGCCATTGCAATATTAAACTATTATAAAATATAAATGTGCCTATACCGTTATTTTCAAGTATTCTCGATATCATATTTTTAAAAACCATATATATTCCAGTTCTTACATATTTTTATTTTTATCCATTGTTATACAAAGGAGTGTACCGACATTGTATGTGTATGTGTATGTATTGTACGATTCCACAAAAGCGTGCCATTGCTATTGTGCCTGCATTTTATCTTTGTAGCAGGCCCCGTCTGCTGTCGAAAGCTGTGGAATTCTTGCCCTTTTAGTTCTCTCACAATAGGAGTGTTTGACGGGCACTTTGGAATCAGTTGTCTGGTTTGCTGCAGTCGCTAAAGTTAGTTCAGTGGAAGATATTTCTGTTTCTTTTCACTGTGGAATATCACATATTGTGATGAGACCTTGCTTGTTGCCAAATACATTCTTTATATAAAGATTCTAGGTCAACAGGAAATACCCTTTGGGAGTGTCAAAATATACAAATGGCAGTATGTATTTTTTATTGTTTTTGTGACTTTTAATTTCTTTTCGTTCAATATTATATGACAACCAAAGACATAGATAACTGGACAGCGCATTTCCTAGCCAGCTGTGAAAAAAATGATCGCAAAAGTGTGACAAACACAAAGCTAACCTGTGGCTTTTGTCTTTTTCTAACTTATTTTAATAAACATAAACGAACAAAATGGCAGACGTTGATAATAAGATATAAAACGAGTTTTTTAAGGCTATTGCGCAGTCCATAATGACAGATTAAAAAACTCAAAGTCTATGGATAAAAACCAAAATACTAATTATTTTGATATATAGATAAGCATTCTTTTGTTCATATTTTTCTTATTTGATTCTGTTTCCACTACTGCTGGAATCGCATCCATAGTCTTTGGAGTTATTATGACAAAACAATTCCATTGTTTCATTTTTGTAACCGTATATGTATGTATGTATAGTATAATTCATGTACTGTTCTGTGAACCTTCCAAATGATGCACCGGTTTTTGTGATTTTGAGTGTTTTTTTTGCTGGAGACATTAAGTGATTATATAACAGACATAAACGCAAATGTTATTAAAGCCATTTTGCGGGAGATATTACGAAAGTTCGTTTTTACAATAAAATATGAATTATGCTATTTCTAGCCATATCTTTTTATGCTGGTTTTAAACTTTTTTATTATTTAGGTAACTGTACAACCTAAATGTAAAAGACATTTGTTATGAATATCTTTACCGCCTTTTTTTGAATTGTATTTTAAACCGAAAATTCTATTTTTGAAATTACTGATAAATGAGCTAACCTCTACGCTTAATCACATTATCTTTGTAGATACATTTGACCACATGAGACAAGCACTCTTCGGAACAGGAACTCCAAAAAGTAAATATAAATAATTAGCATCGAAGCAAAATTATGAAAATAGTAACTAAAAACTGCAAGAAATTAAATAGTTTTTTTATACTACTAAGGTGGCAAACAAGCCAGATGGTAAGCAGTCACCGTAGCCTATGGACAGTACAGTTAGTACTACATCGTTACTTATTGCAGTCGCTAGTTGCAAACGGTTCGGGATCGTATAATGCAGAAATCATTAAAGGAGGCCAAGGTTCAGTAGTGGATATCAACCTCAGCAGTGAGAGCTTAGTACGTATTAATTTTTTTCAGTAACATAAAATGTCATTATTTTCTTCTATTCATGTACGATTGCATTTACTTAAGAATTTATTCACTCGGAAAAATTTCAATTTGCGTATTTGACTGAGAACATACTCAAATCAATCATGTTCGCGAAGTAAGTAGAGCGTTAGACGTGTTCTCTTTAAACGGATTTATTTAGAAAAGAGCCTTTCATGTTTACAAGTACATCTGAGGTCGATTTAAATAATACCGTTTCAAGCAATTTGTCTTTTGAATTCGTGCATAAATATTGAAAGGGTGAACTACGACAAAGTAAATACCATTGATGAAAGTAATCAATACTGTTTCAAGTAAAGTGTTCTTTGAATTTTAATATAAATACTGAAAGGGTGATTTACGTCGAAATACCATAAAAAGGTTGTTTGTAGCAATCCTGCAATACTGAGGCTCTGAGAAAGGCACTAGCCATTGAGAGTCAGGGGGAGGCATTGGCATGCAGCCTGGACATAGCGAAGGCGTTCGATCGGGTCTGGCACCGCGGCGGCAGTGCCCGAGGGTTTGTGCAAATGGGTGGCTAGCTTTTTGTCCGGTAGACGCATACGAACCGTAGTTGACGGTAGTTGCTCTGATAACATGGACATTAATGCTGGTGTCCCGCAAGGCTCTGTGCTGTCTCCTACGCTGTTTCTACTGCATATCAATGACATGTTGGACATCAACAATATACATTGCTATGCAGATGACAGTACTGGAGACGCTTTTTACACGGGTCGTGCAAACATCCCTCGTTCCGTTGTGGAGGAAAACCGCGGAGAACTTGTGTCTCAAATCGAGACCACACTGTCCCAGGTCTCTGATTGGGGACGGGTAAACTTGGTCCGATTCAACCCTACAAAGACACAAGTGTGCGCGTTCACCGCTAAGAAAACTCCATTCACTGTAATCCCACAATTCCAGAACACTCCCCTCTCCATCTCCAAGAGCATTGGGATCCTTGGTGTCGACATCTCCAGCGATGTTCAGTTCCGAGATCATTTACAAGATAAGGTGAAGCTGGCGTCCAAAAAACTTGGTGTACTCAACAGAGCGAAGCAGTACTTCACGTCGGGGCAAAGGTTGTTACTTTACAAGTCGCAGGTTCGGCCCCATATGGAGTACTGCTGCCATCTCTGGGCAGGTGCACCCGGATACCAGCTTGGCCCTTTTGACTCGGTTCAACGACGGGCTGTGAGAATTGTCGACGATTCCAAACTCACTTGCGGTATCGAGCCCTTAAGTCTGAGGAGAGACTTTGCCTCACTGTGTGTGTTCTACCGCTTGTACAATGGGTTGTGTTCAGAGGAATTGTTCGAAATGATGCCCACGGCTACTTTCTACCATCGCACCGCTCGCCATCGGCAGGGAATTCATTCTCACACTTTAGAACCTAAATGGTCGCGTACAGTGCGGTTTCAGAGAAACTTCCTCCCGCAAACGCTTAAGTTGTGGAATGAGCTCCCTGCCAAGGTTTTCTGCAAGGACTACAGCATGGAGTTCTTCAAGAAAGAAGTTATTGGATTTCTGAAGGGTCGGCAACGCGCAAGTGATACCCCTGGTGTTGCAAGCGTCCATAGGCTACGGTGACCGCTTACCATCAGGCGGGCCGTAAGCTTGTTTGCCACCTTAGTGGTATAAAAAAAAAAAAAAAAAAAAAAAAAAAAAAAAAAAAAAAAAAAAAAAAAAAAAAAGTCATACTTTGGCTAAACTACCTATTTTTCTTTTATCGTAGATACTTTGCCACGTTTCAAGTATGCAAAATGCACAAGAGTCATTGGTGAAAAATCATATTTCTTTTCCTGTAGTGTAATATTACAGAATATTGGCAGTCAAAGGCAATTTGAACCATTTACAAAGGTTTTTACTTCTATCAAATGTGTTTTTTGGTTTAGGTCTGTATGTTGCTAATGGAGCTATCTATAGGTACTACATAACTCAGCAGTATCACTTTCCATGTTGAAGACTGTCTAATGTATTGTTTATTTTCTTAATACAACCTTTAAGTTATCACTACTTGTGAAGACTAGTGAAGAAATAGAAACGTAATCGTAGAGCACATTAAGAGAACTTACTTACTAATTAAGTGGTGACCAGTTAAAGTGATCCAATAAAATGTGTTAAATTTTTGCACACACTGAACACCCAAGGTCAGAGGTTCAGAAAAGTTTATTTAACTGTACTTACTATGGTTGCGGCATGTGACACAATTGATAATTTTTTTCTTTAATAACGATTCGATGACTTTATCTTTAGGAAAAATAATGCAGGCGCGGTGCGCAAAATTGAATTGAATTAAATTTTGATGTGACAAAGTTCTAAAGTGCTTAACATTTGCATGGGCCGACTGTGCCTTAGGTATGTAAGCTTATTTTAGGACTTAAAAAATGATTGTGATTAAGGTTAGGTAACCCTAAGCATAACCACAGAATAAAAAAATGGCATAACCTGCTCTTGACCGATTTTTCCTTATAAGCTATGGATACATTAGAAAGGCAGTTTTGGAGTCAATTAAGTTAAGAATTCTTTACGTCTGTGTGCAATATTTGTGTTTAAATGTCACGTCATATAAAAGGTTAATCTATTCTTCAATGCATTCGATCGTAAAGTAGCTCTTATTGCTTCGCTTTTGAGTGTATAATGCACCTTATCAAACACGCGTGCTTTTTATTTAAAATGAACACACTAGTTACATAATGATACATTTTTTTAAATCCTTACAAAATACAGGATGTTGACGGCTTTGCTGGTACTTATGTGTATGTTTTTTTTTCTATGCGAGCGTGTTATATTTTAGATAGATACAATGCTGCGCTAAATGTAAAAAAAATGTTACAATAGGTAATTCTAATTAGTTTCCAGAGTAGATTCTAAAATAGTATTCTCTTTGAAATAAAATAATTAAAATTCTTTATTCTCTTTATTGTACGTAGACTCGAGAAATATTCTCCAAGGTAAATTAAATATCAAGAAATATGGAAAAACTTACTTTCTATCTAAGGCAGTAAACCATAAATTACGCTGAGAAAATTTGGTTTCTATATTTAACTACATTATATTAACATAATTTTACTTCAACCATAACAAGTTCAAATTATATTCTTAAAATCATACTCAGATAAATTTAGTTCTTTCAAGTTTATTTATTTAAAAAAAATTACAAGTAGCTAAAACCCCTCTTACAAGTTTTTTTTAAATAATTATAGTTTTAAAGTTACAATTTAAAAAATGAAACACCCTAATGTCATTACTAAGCCGTACGAATGTTAATATGTTTGTATGATGTTACTGAGACATCTTATTTTACAGGAAACGACAATGGATTTTTTCAAATCTTGTACAAAGCCGCGTCATCAAATTTAAAAATTCCATATATTTTTCCAAAATAAATTATTAAACAAAACAGTATGTAAGAAAAAAGTACAGTTTTTTATGAGTTTTCAGTAGAAAACTTAAAAAATGAGGATTTCATCGTCTACGAGCTTTTCAGGAGATTATTTTTATAATAAATTAATAATAAAGAGCAATATTTTTTATAATTTATCTAAAAAAAAACGTGAGTTTTGCCGGGAAAAGCAGCGAGTGTTAACCAGAGATTAACGTTTTCTTAAGGTTAGCGTCGGAAGTGTAGGTATTTACAAGATTTATGCCTTAATTTCAAGTCAAAATGTATTCAGTTTGTCTTAAGACGGAACTAATAATTTTTTTAACAAAGCTGATATATTTCCTAAATTAATAATAATATGTAACTACTTATCTAAGACACGCGTTGTAAGTACTTTTTCTAAGATAAGAAACTATCAAATTTTCTTTACAAAATATACCGTCAAAAATTTTACTTCTGACGACAATTATTTTATTTTTCCTGAAAGCGCTTCATTAAATTAATTGGTTTTCTTCCAGCTATAAATAAATATATTTCTTTAAAAATTTTTGAAAACAAAACTGATAACCTAATGAGACTTATGTTAAGAAACAAGAACCTATAATCCTGACATTTTCATTGAAATCTCATAACCTGTGGTTTAATTGGCGCAGGCGTCTACCGAAATCCAGTTAAGGATTACATAAGCTCTAGGAACTTACACATACCCGATAGTCGATGACATACTATAATATATTAATAGTGATATATATTAATAGTGATATACATTAATAGTGATATATATTAATAGTGATATATATTAATAGTGATATATATTTTGTATGAAGGCTTCACTAAATTGTCTATCCATACTAATATACTAAATGCGAAAGTAACTCTGTCTGTCTGTTACCTGTTCACGCTTAAACCGCTGTACCGATTAAGATGAAATTTGGCACGGAGATAGTTTGAGTCCTCAGAAAGGACATAGGCTTCTTGAAAACATCAAGTGTGAGTCGGTTTTTTTTTATAATTTAGGAGTTTCCGTTAAAAATGATCGATCTGAACCCTCTAGACAAGTGTGCATATAACGGCAATAGCACAGCGATCATATAAAAGTTGTTATCTGACAAAATATATAGGTGCAAAATATATGGTAGGTCGTTTAAAAAATATCTTCTTTATTTGGTCGCGTAAAATATTTCTACGATGGCACTTGTATTTTTGTTTTTCCTAAAGTAGAACATACAACTGCGTAAACACGCGCTAAATTTACAAGATCGAAATTTTGGTGAGTTACTGCAATTTTCGGTCAACCATAATCCCCCATGAAAAGTTGTATGCGTGAGCCTAAAGTCTAAACCGGCACCTAGTATGCTGTACCTAAACGTGGCACGTGAGAGCCAATTTCCTTGGTCTAATTATGTGGTTAATGAATGTCTGGAGCGCTCGGAGGTACACCTAATTCGTTTACTGCTTAGTGGATTTAACCAAATGATTGCGAATCAGTGGCTCGAAAAATTAATTTTCTATCATAGTTTCCGAGTGTAATAAATTCTCGTAATTTATGGATATATTTTCCTCGGCTATATTATTTATTTTTATTATTATAAACTTACTTACCTTACTTACCTTAAGGTATGTGCTACGGATTTCTATTAATTTGAACTAAACATTTTTTGAGTTTTAAATAAATAATAATTGCACTTTGTAGATTTCTTGTGATATTAACGACGTCATTTAGGTCATAAAAGCAACAGGTCATTCGAAACGAATGAACTAATGATGCAAAAATCTAGTTTAGATATATGACTAATTAAATGTGAAAAGTATTTTTAAAAATTTAGCTAACTGCTAAAAACAAACAAAATAGCAAAATGATTTTAAATAAAAAAAATTTACATACTATTTGTTCTTAATATACACAGTAAAATATTGATTTTCTTATGTGATTTATGTAATTAATTGTAATTAGTTTACTTGTATCAATGTGACATGTGTATTTATTGATTTCGGACAATTTGTTAAGATATTTTGCCGTAAAAGACATACAAATACAAAGACGATGTTTCAAAACAGTAAATATACTAGAGTAGAGATAAGAAAACATCAAAAACAAAATCGCAAACTTGAAAGAGCTTCAGGGTATTTATTCAACATCATATTTTGCGCACAAGTAAATTCCCTTTTATTTATGTTAGTAAAATCCTTTTCTATGAAACAAAGTAAAACCACACTTTACTTTATAAATTTCGTCTAAAATGTAGTTGAAATAAGCTTTAGGTAATTATTTTGTGCTTTTGTGTGGGGTAGTAAACTGTGGGAAACGCTGCAGTGTAAGCCAACAGTGGCCAACACTATATTTTGCCCGCTATTTAAGAACGGGGTACCATTTATATAGATTTAGGCGTGTTAATGTTCGGTTTAAAAATAAATCATAATTATTGTTTTAAAATGTTATAGTATATGTTTTTGGGTTACTAAATTGTTTCAAATTTGAGACGAGATAAAACGTAGGTCCAGATATTAATTACAATAACCGTTTACTTAGAAGGTAATTGATAATGAGGTTTTGTTATTTTAACCCAAAATAAAAACGCCCCTTGTTTTGTTTTACTATAGTCATCATTTCTACCGTGAAACATCGTAGCGTTAAGTATTGAACACTAGCGGCTTCGCCCGCCCTAAATTTCGTTATCGGCGTAGGTTCTAACGGCAAATCCTTAATTATAAAAAAAAACAAACAATCAAATCTTTCCTCTTTAATGGCATAATACATTCGTGTCTGTGAAACCATGGAAATACACTTACAAAATTTTAACCCAATCGGTCAAGCCGTTAAGTAGTTGACATATCGACAGCAGCGTCACCTACCGGGTCCATTTGTATTTTTAAATCATCCAGGAAACCATTGAAATACCCATATAAAATTTAAACCCAATCGGTTTAGCCGTTGAGAAGTTATGTGAAAAAGTTATCTTCAAATCGGTTCAGTAGTTTCGGAGCCTATTCATTACAAACAAACCAACAAATTTATAATATTAGTATAGATAAACGGTTAAATATCTTAAAAATAAAATGCCCGTAAAAATATCTTATTTCATCTTAAGTTTGTTAGTTGGACTTATTTTTTCCGCACTTAGCCTCATGATAGGGCCATTGTGCATAGGTAACCGATTCACATGTCATTGGTTACTAATACCATTTCAGCTCCATCCAGAAATCCAGGAAGCATTTTGTATTATTCAGTATTCTCTCTCATGGTTTGTGGATTATTAAGGTGTTTTGCCCACACTCTTGTTAGATGGTCTTATTCAATAAGATTAATGTAAATTAATATTTTGATAGCAAAGCCGTTAAAACATTAACTTGGAGCCAGGTAGATTATTTTTCTTCATTTATTTTTTATGTTATTATTACAATTTTTTGGATTATTTCTATGTATGTATATTTATAATGTATGTTTTACTTCTATGAAGATTTGTGTTTTTGTAAGATTGATAGACCTAATTAGTCCCTAGGGGTTGCTTATTTTATAAGAATAATAAATAATCTGATTCTTATAATTTCCGGATTAAACGAAGATAATTATTTATTGTTGTTGTTTATATATCAAAAACATGATTTTTCACGTTTTTACGTAATGATAAACTCATTTTATCTGTTGATCAAAAGTTACGTAAGTTAATAGGTAAAAGTGTTGATCAAAACTTCCGCCAGTTGCCTATATTATACATAATTCACACCAATTAGCAGCTTTTATAACTTAAGGCGCTGTGCGTACATAACTACCGCCCCGTCAAAAGATATTCTTTATAACCTCAATGTACAAAAGATATTCCAAAAACTTTAATAACGAATTATTTAGGATGAGTGATAACCTATTTTTAGAACGTTATAAATCTTTTCTAGTTTCTTGTGAGTTGTAGTTAGCGTTTCTGATAAAAGTGGCCATTTTTAGCTAATACTTAACGTTCTGAAAATAGCCTATAACTAGTCCTTAATAATTGGTTTGTAACATTTTAGAAATGTGTTTGTATAAGGTGGAAATAAAGAATATCTTTTGGCGGCGCTAGATAGGCAGTCTCTGCGCCTTAATAGTAGTAATTCAAATAAAAACACTACGGTGGTGTAGAAATTGACTTGTACAGTCAAGTGTAAAATGATATCTCTTACTGTATTTCTCTAGAACCTCTCTAAAATTATATTAAGAAATGTAGTTATAATGTATTTAATTAAATTCAATGTCAATAAATATTCTGTGCGTAAATAAAAAAACGTTAATCGTTTTAGATATTGAATCACTTAAGGTTAATTGCCGTTAAATATATTTATACAAAGTGAACTTCGCCATAATTTCCGTAGTTCCCTAAATCTTCGATGTTTACCCTCAAATTTTTAATAAAGTACAGTTTAATGGTACGCGAGTAACGTAACCAGTGTAACTTTTTGTATGTATACCATGTTTTACCAAGTCTTTAAAGTCTCTAAAGATGTCTATAATAGGCGGTTGGACTGTAAACATGGTGAAAACTGATAACTTGGAAATGGTTGGACATGGCAAAACTATAAAGCGACCATTTGACTACGGAAGCTTTAAAAGGCCTTATAAATTATTGAGATAAAGATCAACTATGAAAGACTAAAATAAAATGTGAAGATGTTGTTATTTTTTATAATTTTGATCACTTACCATTTGGACATGTGAAGAGATTGCCCTGAAAAAAAAAAAAAATTAGTCACTTATATTAAGTTTTTTGTATAAATATCTCTAGACACCTCCAGAGTTCATTCACAAATGGGTCATATGCTTCTTCGGAGTTTCTCTACGCAAAAAGAAATTATTCAAAATATGAAAAATAGTGTAACAACTAAAATGGTCGATATTTAGTTTGAATTGAATTAATAGATAACTTTTTAAGATTGATGGAGCTCTCAGAAGTATGAAAGATAAACAAATTTTTAAATCTGTACCTACTCAAGAACCTTTTTTCCCTATAGTTTCGTTATCCGGTATTATGACGAAACCAGTTCAGGGACAGATGACTGACGAACTGATGAGTGTTGCAAGAAATAGCTCTATAATAATAAATAATTGCTGTATTTAAGAAGCTTTGCCTTGTGTGTTTTGAAAATCCAAAAAGATGGCCTATTAAAAGATGTAGAAGTTTTGCGGCTGATATGCTGATGCTTAGGTGATGAACAAAGAACATGGTTGCATGTAGTTATAATTTCAAATATCAACCTGCCGAATGATTAGATTCTAGAGACAAAAAAAAACTCTTCTTAATTCTTTTTTAATTTGTCCTAGCTTAAGTAGACCTAATACTTTTAGTGCATGCACTTAGCCTAAGCCAGGTATAAAATATGTAATTATTATATATATTACCTAGAAAGAAAAAAAATCATAAAATATTGAACATATAAAATTTGCAGATAGCATGTTTGCAAATGTTCTATCTTTAGTTTATAACGGAAGAGTTATTCCAACTAAACTGAGGTAATATTGAAGCTGTGCAGACAGACCCTTTGTGCGGTTAGTTAGCAATTTTCAGTTCGGATATTAATACCAAGCGTCTATTTGCGGCTCGCTAGTGGTGGAGTGAAACATTTCGACCGCTTGCCAAACTAGGGAAAGTGAGCTATCGAGGACGCTCGCTGCCCGTGACCGCGCACCAAAACTTTGTCTAAACGCTCCAATACCCATTGTATCGACAGGTTATGCGAATGTTTGTAAAATTTTGAACTTTACTACGTTATTGTTACTTAGTTCGTTTTACGAGCTCTCTGTTTTAGTCCCTGAAGTTCGAACTATACAGATACACACAATCTTTCTGCTTGGACCTGAAGTTCAAATTAAAGGGATACATAAGACCTTTCTTTTGCATCTGAAGTTCAATTTTTAGGACTTGATGTTCAAATTAAAGAGGAACATATAACTTTTCGCTTTAGACCTAAAATTTCAGTGAAACATTTTGACCTTTCCGTTTTGGTATCTTACGAGCAAGCTGTAAAATAACCCAAGGACATGGTGATTTTCTGTCTACCGCCCACTTCCATTGCCGTGAACGTAGGACTGCGGATCCTATTAAAAAGTGTAAGAGCATTCGATGGAGATTTTAAAAGAATATTCAAATGCAATTGGTCATAAAAAAGTATATTGGAAAAGATTGGACTAACGAGGGCATAAGACGGATGTGTTTTACCGCAAAAAACTATATAGACTATGTTCTTCAAACCTGGGATAACTTCCTACAAATTTTTCAAATTTGTGTGTTTCACTTCCATAACATCTTCAGTTAGAACAACACCAGTATTTAAATCCGTCACAAACAATAAACAATATATGCAACGTAAGTAAATATAACATTGCTTTTCGCTTTAGCAAACACAAACAATAATTCTTAAGTCTATATTTACACTTGAAACTCACGACATTAATTACGAAATGGCCAAAGTACCTTTCTTGTTCTGGTGTTATATTTTATAAATTAATACAACGAATGCCCGTAGCTTCACCCGCGCAGATACCTAAGCAAAGTGTTACCGTATCTATGCTTTTATAAATAATAGCAATCCGATAGCAATTTGTCTGTTCATTGAAAATATTTATTATGATATGGTGTTTAGGTGTCCCTGACTCTAAAGTACCTATTTGTGATTTTATGTCTATCTGTTTGTTGTTTTGTTTGTTTGAATATCACAAAAAAACTACTGGATCGATTTTGATAAAACTTTTTGGAGTTTATTTATTATCTTCGCACAAATTATAGTGGACAGTGGATAGTGGAGAGAAAGGGAGGAGAGTGGTGAAAAGAACCGATCATGCGAAGAAACAAGATATTGAAACCTAAATTTTTAAATATATTGAAGATTTTTGATCATTTTAAATAGAATAGGGAGTAAATAGACTCCTTGCGCTTCTGCGTCGACGAATCGGGAGCATGAAGAAAAGTTGGAGGTATGGTCGTGCTTTCTCAGATCGAAAATATACTTGATAGGAGGTCTGAATTTAGTCCTGGATAACACACAGCACTATAATCAATGAGCGGTAATATAAGTGCTTGTACTAATTGTAGTACCGGAGTTTACTTCTTAAGAATCGATTTTCATTCAAAGCCCTAATATAAAATCGAGCATTAATAACAAAAATGGTTATTTTTTCATAAATCATTTTATTTATTGCAAACTGTACAAATCTTGGCTCATTCTCTTTGGTTGGATTATTGACATTAAACGCCACTATAATAATGTATGTAGATAATAAATATTTGTAGAGAGCTAGACAGAAGATAATTGATGTTTCATGTGCAGATACCACAGCGCCATTTACAGATTTAATAAACGTCTTGTATTGTCACTTATGTAATTGATCTAGGTTAAACGAGACTAAAAAGGTTTGAATATTAATAGGAAAGCAATATTATGCTTGGCATATATTATGGCATATCCATCCATTCTTATGTAAAACAAAATGTTTGGAATCTAGAACTGTTCGTATTTGTTTAGAAATGGAACGCGTAAATTTAGAAACTTAGGTTCGTATTTGATCTTTAACGAAATTTGGACATATCCTAATGGTAACCGCAAGATAAATCGGTTGTTTTTTAACAATAAGACGGGTGGTAACAATGGGATGGATGGAGTACTGTTCTAAAAAAGAAGTATGCCAGGATCGTAGCAAGTGGCAATCTTCGGTCTCTGCCAGAGGGGTCTCTGAGAAACATGCGTGATGTTATGTATGTACAAAAGTTGTTAATTTGATTCAGTTTAGAACGAATTTTAGTAAAGCAATACTAATTAAGTAAATTTTTTTATCCTATCTCGTTAGGAGAGGCTAAATTGGCTTAACGTACTTAACGTCTTAATTTTTCAACAAAAGTAAGTTCTTAACGACACTTCACGGACTCTTAATGACACCTAGTACGCTGCTAACGTGGCTAAACCTGTTTACCACAATGGGGTTGAACTTTAAAATACATATTCGTTCAGTATAATGGAAGACACGGTGCATAGTTGTTAACGTGTTTCACGCGGACGAGGTCGCGGACAAAACCTAGTATTTATAATGTCTTAACATTTGACTCTAAACCTCTTACATCGCTTATAAATCGACAGCTAAAAACTGCAGGTACTATTGTGATGCGGTTTTTACATATATTTAGGCTTTTTATTTAGAGAGTGTTTACATGATTTTCCCACTCGCAAGTAGATGAATCGTAGGAAGTAACACACTTCGGTTCGAGCAAGTGAAAGATTTTGGGATACATAGGCGTCATGTTATGTATGTTTGTCGCTCACGTTATTTTTAGTATTATGTTTATTTACAGCGTCTCCTCTGGTGTAAACAAGATACCCTATATACCCTCTAGTGATACCCCTGGTGTTACAAGCGTTTATAGGCCACGGTGACCGCTCATCATCAGGCGGACTGTGTGCTTGTTTGCCACCTCAGTGATATACAAAAAAAACATAATAGCTTAATGACAAAAACTAACTAAACGCCTGCTAAGTGAAATCATCGAGTATAGTGTGTCAACAACCTTAGCATATTTTACAGAGGGTCAATTTTATTAGGCATTTGTGACATTGACTGCGTTTTTATTAATTACTGAATTGTGGGTTTGGTACATGTATTAATTAACTAAAAGATAAATTACTGAATTGCGCGTTTTTAAAGTATTTCCATCATATTTACTCGTGAACAGTGTTATTCGGTGCAGGCAAAGCGATTGCTAAGACCTTAATAACTTCTACGGGATTTTTCTTTGTAAATTTTATTTTATTAAAGCAAAGCCCGCGGTTATAGAACCCACGGGCGATAATGACGCGCCAATTATATCAAGAGTGTATGAAAGCAATTACAAGTTTTACCTTCAGCCAAAACTTTGGCGGTGGCGTTGTTTTCGTTACTTCTATTCCCGCCATATTAATTATGTTTATTTATTTATTCACCTCACATTTTTACTAGCAAATGTGATGAAAAACATTGTGTGTAACACAGTTGGTACGGAAATTACAAACTTGAGGCTTCTAAATAGCCTCTTGTTATATAGTGATTTTCTCCTAACCACCCTTAATACACAATGCATATAATTAACTAAAATATTTTATTTACCTCTAGGAAATATCGTATATATCGAATTAGTAAGACACGTATAGGTATTTTGCGCTTCAACGAAGAAGTTGACCCTCTTTTAGATGTACACAAACAATATGGTGCATATATGACTTCCTACAATCGAGTTACGAAACCGTCTTTGTATGATAATGGTTTATTAATTCCTACAGTTTGTTTTCCAAACAATGAGATGTTCGTAAATATAATTGAAAGACCGACGTTGTAAGAGAATATACATTTTTAATGTGTAATTGGTTACAATTCTGACTTAAATGTTAACTATAAAGCATGATTGTAAAATTGGTAGTATCGATAGATATTTATAAATCATATATAGAATAGATAACTATACAGTGGAAAAGGTACTTACCTATAAACTACTAAATAAGTGTCCTTTTTTTAAATAAATACCTACTTATTAAGCCAGCGTATTTAGATAATAATTCTACTTATAGTATAAATGTTAAAGTTTGTGAGTTATGATTGTTACTTCTTCACGCCACAACTACCGAATGATTTGGTATAAATATACCTCATACCTCACTCTCTCTCTAACGTTGTAGCGGTGCTTACAATTAATTTGTTTTTTGGCACGGATATATCTGTAGGGACCGTGAACAACAAAGAATACTTTAATCCCGCTCGAGGTATTAGGTATTTACGCAGGTGGTAAAACCGCGGGGATCATCTAGTAATGTAATAAGGGAGAAAAGCTTACCTCTGAAGTAGTGGGTGTCGCAGCGAGCAGTACCGCGGCGACACACAGTGCCACCCGACACCTTATCAACATCGTAAATCTGTGGACAAAACGTAATAAACTTAAGTTTTATAAGGAAAAGCTCTTTCAACTATAAAAGTTTAATACAATTAACAAAAAATATAGGGAAATATAATTATAGGGTTTTAATAATTGTACTTAATTGAAACTTAACATAAAATATTTTGATATAACTTAGCATAATAGTCAGATCCAATTTCTTAGCATTGACAATCAATGACCTTCGGGTCTTTGTTGACAATTTTATTCACAAAGCTAACGAACACTTCTGGACTTTCCAAGTCCTAGTTAGTTTTTGTTATATTTCAATAGATTTAATTAATATAACAATAAAGTTTAGCCTTGGTAGAAAAAACTGACTAATTGTAATATTTTATAATTAACTTTTATAAAATATATGTATGCCATAATAAAAGTCAGTAAAAAAAAATTAAATTGCGACTAACAATAAGGTAGCCTTTCTCTTTTCGTCAGTTGATTAAACCACCTAACATAAATATAATAATACAATACATATTCATTATAAGCATATATTTTTTTCTAACTTGAATAAAAGGGTTGTTAGGTATATAACCACAGACCTTAATTATATAAGTCCACACAACACTGACATCTACAATACAATTGTAGATGTCAGTGTTGCCACGAAATTATTTTATGGTGTTGCAAGCACTTAAGGGGTATAAAGCAGATAATTAGCGCCGCCATTAGATATTTCTAAATTTCTCTTCGAAGAAAGCTAATTTCGTGAATCCAAATGTTGAAAATATAAAACTAGTAATAAGCTATTTTAAGTACGTTTTCCATTACTCTTAGAATATATCTGTGAGTTTAAGTAGGCATTTTTGGTAAAAGTGGCGATACATATACATCCAACAAACAATTGAAAACGTATTAAAAATAGCCAATGACAAGTGTTATATTTTCAATATTTGGATTTTTGTTATTCGCTTTTTTCAAAGAGAACATTAGAAATATCTTATTGCGGTGCTAGTTAACTGCTATACCCCTTAAAAGAAAAGCGAATACAAAATATGGAGATAACTATACAGTGCTTTATATGTCCCCTTTTCACAGCTCCTGTACATGTATGTAGGTTTTCCTGTGTGAAATTTTCATATTTGTGTTGACGCAAGTACAATTAAATAGCATTATTTATTTCTTTATAAACTCTATGTTCTGTGCTCTACAAGGTGAATTTGTAGTAAAGTAATGTGAGAATTTTTTGTTCAACTTTTTGTGATCTGAATTTCCATTTTCCTGCGAGCTGTAAATGTAAAAATACTTATGCAGAATGGAATTTCGTCTGTTTCTCTACTGTTTTGCATTATAAAAGGTTTTTGTATCATGTACTTAGGGTACTGTAAACTTATGAATGAAGCATTTCAGAGCTCCGTTAGAGTGGTAATATTTTATGACGTAACCGTCAGAGTGGTAATATTTTATGACGTAACCGTCGGCAAATCCCCTTTTTTGATAAAGGAAGCTTAATTAACTTTGTTGGGTAATTTACGTTAAAATTTAATTTCTGTTCCAAATTTAATGAATCAAAATACTAAATTAGCCAGTTGAAATAAACCTATAACTCAGACTTCATTGAATTTTTAATATAAATATAGTACCTTTATAGTGTTTCATTCAAATGGGAGTTGGAAATTTTGAATGGAAATCTATATTTTTTTAGCTAAATGTATAAGAAATGGAACTTGACCTTTATAGCAACATGTTTTATCGTTTCTAGAATTTATATGAGAATTTCGATATTTTTGTACATCAAAACATAGCTGTGTTTCATTTATTTATTTATTTATATATACTATTGATGTTGAATTTTTCGAAAGCTGAATATCAAAAATGGATAATGGGACCTCAATCTTTATCTATGATTGCTCGAAACAATTGGTAGTACATTTGGATTACACGAAAACAAATTAATTTCCACGTCCATGCAGTACTCAATATATTTTCTATAATACTACTACTATAATTTATCTCGCCTACTGTTTTTAGCTGTTTTTTATCATATTTTACGCATTTAAAAATGAATGCTATCCATATTCCGATTAAGAAGATTGAATTCAAAAGCTAACGAACGAATGTGAAAGTTTACACAGCCTAATTAATGCAATATTGAATATTGCAATATTGCCAGAATTCATTTGGTTTTGTTATAAATATTCGTAATTCATTTCCAACGCTGAAAATACGCTGCTTATTTAATATCCGATACTGATTATTTCTTTCAATACCAATTCGATGGTTATTGAAATATATTATCAGATATTTAATTTTTTTTTTTTTTTTTTTTTTTTATACCACTAAGGTGGCAAACAAGCTTACGGTCCGCCTGTTGGTAAGCGGTCGCGGTAGCCTATGGACGCTTGCAACACCAGGGGTATCACTCTTTCAATAACTTCTTTCTTGAAGAACCCCATACTGTAGTCCTTAGAGAAAACCTTGGCAGGAAGCTCATTCCACAACCCAATTTAAGCGTTCGCGGGAGGAAGTTTCTTTGAAACCGCACTGTACGCTACCATTTTTAGTGGCAAAAAAAGTGTTTTTAATACTACTATTAGGGCTTATGCAGTCCTAATACATCAATGTTAAAAACACAGAGATGTGTCTTTTGTTGTTGTCAATATGTTATGAAAAAAACGTGTTTCAGATACGCGGTAATTCTCATTATACGAAACCCTAACTTAACGTTTGAAAGACATGCACAAAGATGAAGTGATCTTTGGTCACGTATTTGGCTGGTTTTCTGTAAGTTTTATCAATTTTTTGAACTTTGATTCAATAATCCATTTAATACTCGCAAGTATAAATAAACATGATATTATACCCATGAGTGGTATAACCGTTAATATTCACGGATGCCCGCATAACAGTAAATATTAACGGATATTTTACGTCCTGGGAATATCCCATATACTTTGGTCAGCATGGCTGCCTACCTACAGTATTATGAAATCTCTCTGTAAATATTTTCAAGTAAATTTCTAACACTATCCTATTGTGTATAATATGCAACTAACTAACTTAAACTTAAATGATATAATTGATCGATAAGTTTGTAAGTGTCAAGTGTCAAGTTAGATTAAAATATTATAACGAGATATTTTTTTAGAATATTGAGAAAAGATTTTTAAATCATATGAATAAAATTAAATGTTGATTCGCTAAAATCTGAAAATTATAAAGGTGAGTAGGTAAATTTAAAATGTTAAGGATATTACAACACGTTTACATTATGATTCTTAGTTAATTACATTGTTAGTTTATGTGAATATAACTATACTGTACTAAAATGTCAAGAACCATCGGCTTTTAGATATAAAATAGGTAAAGTAGCCTGCTATTACATTATGACCACACCTTGGACAAATCCATTCAATATTATAAACACGAATCACTGTTTGTCTGTTACCTCTTCTCGCTGAACCGATTTAGATGAAATTAGAAATTAAGAAAGGACATAGGATAGTTGTTATCCTGAAAATTCAAAAGTTCTTGCGGGAATTACAATAAGCGAGCTTAAAGGAACGATAGCTACATTCAATCCTATAAATATTATAAATGCGAAAGTTTATTTGTCTGTCTGCCTTCGTAAGTGACTGATGGACAGATTTAGATGAAATTTTGTGTGGAGATAGTTAAAGTTCCAGGAAAGGACATTTCCTGAAAAATTCATAAGTTCCCATGAGAATAACTATAACCGAACTTAAACGAGTTATAGCTTGCTAAACTAACTTTATTAGTATAATTTAGTGGTCATTAGTATAATTAAGGAGTTGACGTAAGAATCCCACGCCGATAACCACATCTAGGGCGGGTGGAGCCGCGGGCAAAATTCATTGAATACCAGTTATCTTTAATTACCAGCTATCCCATTAATTTTATCAATGCGAATGTATGGATGTATTGTTGTTTGATACTTAATTACGCTTCAAACACTGGATGGATCAGGATAAAACTTGGCACACATATAGGACATGGGCTATTTTTCACCCCGAAAATTTAAAAGTTCCCACATGAGTAGCTGCAGCTATGGCTTGCTATAATTTATTTAGTATAATCAAGGAGTTGCCGTAAGAATCCTAGGCCGATAACCAAATTTCGGCCGGGCGGAGCCACGGGCGAAAGATAGTGTTAAATATTTTTAGTGTTCTAATCTTAATAATCTTATTTTAATGATACTTTATTCTTAATGAAAATAAAGTTAATTAATAAAAAAAAACATCAAAAAATAATCTCAACCAAAAACAATTGTATTAGTTTGTTGCGACATGAAGTTTATTCACATAAATGTATTAGCAATAACATTATTTTGCAAAAACATGTAAAATTTGGTAGCCTGATAAAAACCTCGAACGCCCGTGCACGAATGTTACATTCTGATCGTGCCTTCTGTAACCTTCTGCCACTTGTGATGATATCATACGGTCAAGCCGGTTTTGACCTGTCTTGTGGCCTGTCAATGTTCTTATATAGCGGGCGTTATTGTAAAATTATTCTGAATATTTTCCATTGATTTCTTCTATTTTAGTTCTTTTGATAATAACATTATGTACTTGTACTATGTAAGGAAATGCTTTGTGAATAGTTTCACTTTCGAATAAAAGTGTTAATGTTGTACCTAAAAGGAGATTGTTGATAAAAGGGCTACCAAGATACACATATAACTTTTACTGATCATAGTTTATTATAATTCTGCCAATAGCATTTAACCATTTGTATATATGTATGTATACATATATTGCTAATCATACCTTATTTTTTTAGGGTTCCGTACCCAAAGGGTACAAAACGGGACCCTATTACTAAGGCTTCGCTTCCGTCCGTCATTCACCAGGTGTGTGTGTGTGTGTGCCACACATAAACACAAACCGTGATAGTTAGACAGTTGAAATTTTCACAGATGATATATTTCAGTTTCCGCTATATTAACAAATACTAAAAAACAGAATAAAATAAATATTTAATACAACAAATGTGATTTTTTGCCGTTTTTATAAATAATGGTACGGAACCCTTCGTGAGTATGACTTCGGCCGGTTTTTTTTTCTTTAGGTATATATCAGAGAACATTACACTAAGAAGAAGCAGGCCTTCGAGTTTTGGTGTAATTGTGTTCACTGCTACAACGTACAAAAAATACGTCTTTAACATAATATATTTGTCTTAATTAAAATAAAACAAAAACTTTACTCCTCTACTATCATATCCAAACTCATTTTTAAAACAAATACATTTCAACGATGTTCACAAACTCGATGCATCGATTCCTTGCCATTCATACATGCTCACGCTACGTGGCATGCCCTCGTGGCCTCTTCTCACGCTTCTCTAAAGCTCCCTTCCTATCTATTGTTTGTACATAAGAGTTGCGTCTGTACGAACACATCAACAGATATAATTAAATATCGTTTCATAAAAAATAATTGTCGGCTACGTAAATGTGTAGGTAATATGTTTAAGAAACAACATTTTTACTGCCTGTAATTAATTATTTAAAATTAATATAAACACTGTTGAGAGAGTCATTTATTATACTTTTCTCTGCAAATGCACATATGTTTAACTAAAAACTTTTTGGATTTCAATACTTTTATAATTAATTCATATTTTTGCTCCAAGTTCAATTTTTGTAGTGAAAAATAACTCTGTCACCAAGAGACAAATGAGAGATACTAATTACTATTTTTTGAAATTGATTTACGTATTATTGGAAAACTATTTGATATATATGCAAAAATTAATACTAATGAATATATTAATGCACACATTAAAACTGACTATTTAATATATAAATCAACAAATCCCCACTTATTGAAAGTATTTTATCGTTAGACACATTTATGTGCATTCTAAAAGTACATAACCTTACTCAGTAAATACCATAGTATTTATACTTTAATTTCGCTAGACGTCAGATACTGAGTAGACCATATTTATGGCAAAAAACCTAATTCAGAACCCACGTTATTCAAACACAGACGACAGGGTAAGACAAGTGGTAAACATATAACTCACAGAAGTTTCTAATGTCGATGCTAGACCCTTAATAAATCAAGTGGGCGTCGTTGTTTACGATTTTCATTCAATAGGAAACATGGGCTTTATACTGTGCGGTTTTGGATTGAGGCGAGCAATTTCTCAGTCTCCTGCCCGTAACCACGGAGCATTTGCCAGTTCAGATTAAGGGAGATTAGCTGTGACACCGCCATTGTTTTCGCCTGTGTGACTGCAGACAATGTAATTTTGCGTTGATAGTAAAATATTGCAAAATGCGGGCGCATATTAAGTCCATGTACCTACTGTTTTATAGTTACCTAGCTGTTTTACTTTTTTTAAATATAGGTCATAACTAAAACCAAAAATAAGTTATCATTATTTCTACTAATATAATAAATTTAAAACGAAAGTCTGTGAGTTATATAGTATATTTGTTACTCCTTCATGCTACAACAAGTGAACCGATTTGTCTTGGCAGGCAACATTTGGCATGAAAATAGCTTTCACACTGAATAACACATAAGTTATTATACCTCGTTTGTTGTAGCAAACTTAATTAGTATAATTGCTTGAGGAGTTGCCGTTGGAATCAAACCGAACCGAATTAGGCGCAGGCGGAGCTGCGGGAGAAAGCTAGTAATGAATAAAAAAATTATCATTCATACTACAAAAAATATAGTATAGTCCTTAAAACTCCTTACATTTACACATTTAACATTTTAAATTTATACAAACATGTTTTTGATGAAGGAAATTAATAAGTTTATTTAACATTCAAGGAATAGTTATCTACCTAAGCAAATACTTATATAACAACCATACAATGATACATAAGGGACAATTCGTACTGAAAGAAAATACGCAGGAGAAATCGACAAATACTGGCATATTAAATTTATTGTTTTCTCTTTAAGCGTTTTTTTCCATCGAAACATCGACTGAATAAAAATGAATATTGATTTTCACGTTTATAAATACAGGACTATGTTTCGTTTTAATTTGTCGAATAAATTAAGTTTGCCACAGGTCTGTGTTTTCTTTTCATTTGTTAAATAAAATTAAGTTTTCCGATAGTGTACCTCTGTGGGTTGTGTTTTCAGAAATGGTTTTTAATGATGCTAACGGCTATTTTCTACCCTCACTGTTCACCCTCGACAGTAAGTTCATGCTCACCTCGGTTACGCACCTTCTCGTTTCTGAGGAACTCTCAGAGACTTAGGTTGTGCAAGAAACTCTGTGTCCCGACACACACTACACAGTGTAGTGACAAATATTTTGGAGGGTTGGAAACACACCAGTTTTAGGATAGTTCTTTTGCTAAAAGAGCCTATAAATTACGGTAACCGCTCATCATCAGGTGGGCCGTATGCTTGTTTGTCAAACTAAGTTACAAATTTGAAGTAAGGTTCAGTTTCCAATAACTCCAGAAACTAATTTAAAACATTGTAAACAATAAATGTTTTTCTAGTCAAGCTGGGAATTTATGTAGGTAAGTACTTACTTTACCTAATACATACGATACTTGAAGTTTTAGAAACAAGTAACCTTAATACTTTGCTACTACTTTATTACTAACCGCATAAAGACATCTATAAAACCACATTTTTTTTTTATTTAGATCTCAACGTAATTTTTGTGTAATGACATTGAATTCGTAATGAAACAGTCAGATTTGTGCAATGATTTGTTAAAAGTGAACGTCAATTTGAAGCTACCTCATCTATTTGCTATGCTCTCTGTGCAGATCATCTTTGAATTGCAAAGTAGGTACGAACAAAATTATATCCTCGATGATGTTCCACGAACAATTCGAGGATTCAAATTTAACATACCGCAAGAGAGAGAGCCACCGTCTATTTTCTTTAGTAGACAAAAGTGAATTTTCTCCGGTGAATGTTTGAAAATAAAAGTGCATTTGTATGCAGTTTCTGAAACGGAAGCGATATTGGAAATTGTTTTAGGTTTTGCTGATCTTTTACAATTACAATTACTATCAAAAACTTGCTTACATTCCGATTCAACTAATACAATTTTAGAAATGTTATAAAGCAAACAGGAAATCCTGTGCTTTTGCGTACGCGCGCGTGTGTGTGTGTGAATAATAGTGAGTGTATGTATGGGTATGATGTGTGTGTGTGAGAGCAAGACAGAGGGAGAGATGTGTAAACATGTATGGTTTTCGGTTTAATAAGAATTGGTTAACCCCTTTCCGCATAGGAAAATACATAAAAAGTAGTATTTTTAAATTATTTCCTGGCAATCAAATATTTCATGTATTCGTGTATCCGATCGCATTTTTTCTTGTCTATGGTTTCCGTTAGCTGTCAAATCAGACGTTAAAGGCCGGTTGGTCGAAAGTGACTGTGCAAGTAGTGAGTGCCGATTTTGTTGCCGAAAAAAAATATACTAAAACGTTAAGTAAAAACCTGTGAATTTTAAAACCGCCCAAATCTGCAAGTATATTTATATAAAAATGGCTTGTTACCCCTAGGAAGTGTTAGGGTCAACCGTGTGCCGAACTCGAACATGCCTACTGAAAAAGAGCTTTAAAAAAAGGTCGTGGAAGTATTGTAAAGAATACTGCAGTTATTGACAACGTGAAGCTAAGTTTAGTTTCCTGGTTCAATAATAAGACATTGAATTTGCTCTCTGCTTACGTAGGCAGCGAGCCAACATCCACAAAACAACGTTATGTTCGAAAAGAAAAACGATACAAAGATATTACATGTCCTCAAGCAGTCAATGTTTATAATCATCATATGGGAGGTGTTAACCTGCTAGATTCTCTTCTGGGATATTACAGGATACATTTGCGTTCTCGTCAATGGTACAAAAGGATATTTTTTCATATGATAGACATGACCATAGTAAATGCTTCGTTGCTATGGGGCCGTATTAATGCAAATCAATACATGCCGCTGTTTGATCTCAAACTCGCAGTTTCTGAGCATATGCGTAAGTCAGGAAAGATATTGGCCAAAAAACGTGGTCGTCCGAGCATCGTAGGAACACCGACCTCTTGTTTCGGCTTGAAACAATACACCCACAAGCCAACTCGGCACTCTAACGACCTCTTTGACCGAGAAACGTATTGATCCAGCGGAAATCTTCGAAACACTGACCCCAACCAGAGACAGTACTCCGACACGCCGGGGTAGCACTCCATCCAGCTTGCCTGATTCACCTGTTCCCAACAAAAAACAACGAAAACCTCCAGTCCGCCATCAAGACTTACCTTTGGAGACTGTACGTTCAGATAAATTGGACCATTTCCCTGAATGGATGAAAAATCGACAAATATGCCAGAACTGCTCCAAATACCGTTCTTTTACTAAATGTGGAAAATGTCAAGTTTATTTATGCTACAATGATAAAAGAAATTGTTTTAAAGGTTTTCATAAAACCTAATTATTTTATATTTCATTTAACGCATACGAAGCCATATATGGAATTGATTTATTTTACCAGAATGCATACGAATCCATATATCGCTTCGTAGAGTAATTTCTTAAGTAATTGTTTTTTTTTCTTTTAATTAAGATTGTCTACTAAGGCCTAATAAAAGATATTTACGCTGAAAATGTTTTTTATTTCTATCTCCTTCATAATTCATGCAATAAGGGGTTAATTAAAACTGTTTATGCGTGATACAGTAACAGATATCGAAACATCTCTAGAGGTATTCAATAATTAATTAATATTAGACTTTATATAGGATATGGTTCGTCTGGTATCTGGTAGCCAATTTAAGTTCCACCTTCTTAAATTACATTGCCTTTGGTATAAGAACCAAACGATTAAACTACTGAGTTTTTATGACTATTCAGCATGTAACAAGCAAAACAAAAAAAATATATTGTAGCTACTTTGTAGTTTAAAATAACAAATTTCACACGCTTTGATAATGCGCTAAAAGGGCGATTCCTCTAATAATTCACTATTATTAGCTCAGTTATGTTCTTCCCACATTATTGCGATGTAAGAATGCAAGATGGCCCACGTAATTGACCATTGTCACAGTGAGAACATGACCTGCTTTACTAAAAACAAGTCCATTTAACCATACCCACTGAATTAAGACAATGATTTTCGAAATATACAATCCCACGTTCAGCTTGCGAATTAATGTTAAACTATCAAAAAATCATGTGTTTTAAATTAACAATGTAATATTTAGCTAAACCGCTGTCTATTTAGTTAGTTTATCTATTTTATTTATCTAATAATGTGTAATTTTGAATGTAGCTAGTCTTAACATTCGTATATACTAATGTTAATGACAAAATCAGGTAAATAAGTGATAGGTAGTATCGACATCTTGGTGAAATGTTATTTCATTTTAGTATAAACCAATATTAAAAAGTTAGTATTTTAAAGTTAAGAATAAATTTCACTCAATGAAGTCGGCTCCCACTCGACTGCATTTTCCACAATTGCACGATTTACTTGAATAGATGATTGAAATAAAGTTCAGGAACTATTTAAAGCTCAACGGTTTTCAATTTCAAAATTATATTATTAT
The DNA here is from genome assembly GCA_946406115.1 of Apoda limacodes. NCBI lineage: Eukaryota > Metazoa > Arthropoda > Insecta > Lepidoptera > Limacodidae > Apoda > Apoda limacodes. The sequence goes on from OX291553.1 coordinate 19,292,448, forward strand.
ATAAGTCAAGTTAACTAAGAATATGTGCTTTTTTTAAATTTAGTAGCAAAGTAACTGTTTTCTCTCACGACAGGCGATCAACTTGAAATTCCACATTTTAAGCAATTAATAGAATCTTTTTAGAAAGTTTTCTTCAATCAACGTAGGTGATTATTGTCCTAAGAGATAGAGATTACGCAATGAACCGATTACGTAATAGCAATCAAACCCTGCTAAGATCGTTGGTTTCGTTACGGGGCTACAAAATGACGATATCAAAATGAACGCTGTATTCACTCAAGCGTAAATTTAGTAATAACGGTTTTCAAGTATTAGGGTAACTAAGGAGTAACTAAACGATAGATAGGTAATAAAGGAATGGATGTTCTCAATCCTCAGGAAATTAGAATTCGTGTTACGTCTGACCTGAATATTCAATCCAGAGATTAAATTGCTAGAGTTGGAAACTCATTAGAATTTGTTTTTTTAATTTAAATTAAGTAACTAATGTAACTAATTTTTTTTTTGTTCATATGTATGTGACCTTTGCACATGTTTTGATCTACTCCTTCGCAGCCTAGTTGGCATTGTGGCCGGCTGCTGTGCGTTCGATTCCCGTGCTGGACAAATATTATTGTGAAAAACATTTGTGTTTGTCTTGAGTCTGGGTGTATTTATGTATTATATGTATGTATTTACAAAGAAAAAGTATCAATATCCGTTGTCTGGTTTTCATAATACAAGCTTTGCTTAGTTTGGAACCAGATGGCGCTGTGTTATAAAAAATTATTACTATTATTATATTCTTAACTGTATATGACTGTAAAAGTTTATAAGGGGTCGGAAAATCCTGTTTTTGCGCATTTTATGACACATTTATGTGTTAACATCGAAACTGGAAACTGTGTTTATGGGACGAAAACACGATAATATGGTAATAATTTTCACAAAACTCGCATAGTTGATCGTTGAACAGTTTACCCACGTCCTTGTTTATAGCTGTGACTTCCTCGAATGGAATTTTTATTGGATAGTTACAGCTACTGCGGCGATATTGAGCCAAGTCTAGCTTTTGTTGATAAAAGCTTTAAAAATGTAGCTACTTTAGAAATGGAAAATAAATATTTGTTGCAATACTCTGTATTTTACGCTTTTCTGTTTGGGTGGTTCCACAAAATTTGGTTAACTTGGTGATTGCATCTATATTTACAATTATATTAATTTTATTTATTATTTGTAATTACTAAGCGATATTACAAAGTTCATTTAATTTGAACACTCACTTTGGTATATATCACAAATTTTTTATTCCCAAAAATCGACATTTCGCACTTTAAATATCAGGCCCTAGCCATGTAAAATTTCCAAAATTAAGTTAAAGTTCCACCGTAACTTTAATTCTATAATAGTTATTGGATTCAATTCAGCTTGAACACATTTACTATTACATCACTAACTTTATCATTACGATTTAATTTGAAATAACAATATTTTTCACTACATTATTTCAAGTCAAAAAGTGTAAGCCATAAAAAATATCAGGCCCTAGCCACTTACGAAATTTAAAAAATACGCGGCATCTGTGCATAAGGCGGTTTCCACAAATTGCTCATACGAAAGCAACGATGTGAAGTTTGCTGTAGAAACGAACTATGCTACGTCGGCCATTTTGTTGTTAGTGCGGTCGCCGACTTTGCCGCGGAAATACGTGCTGTGCCTGTCAAACTCTCAGGCCCTAGGTAAGTCGTTTTAAAGATAGTTAATTAATAATTGTTCTCATTATTAATTGTATGTTTGAGCTTCCTCTGCCTTGTTTTTATGATCACCTGTTTGTTTTGATGATTATTTTATATAATAAGTTACATTTGATTTAGCTTTGTTTTGTCAGTCCCTAGACCGTCAGGCCCTCGTCGTAAAAGTGCCTAGGGCCTGTCGCAACAGCTTGGGACTGACGGTCATATTGTGTGATCTATGGTTTTAAATTAAAAAGCTGTATTTGTTGTAGAATATGACGCCTAGAAAGAAAAAAATATTGTCTAAAGAAGAAATCGCAAAAAAAGTCAAAACAAGCAAAGAGACGGTTGGAAAAAATTCAAAATGACCCTTTTCTACTGGCAGAGTACAAAGAAAATGAACGACTGAAATATCTGAAAAAAAAGAAAAAGGTCAAAGGAAATGTGTAAAGGACAGTCTACTCATCAGAGTATAGAAAAAACAAAAGGTTTGTAAAAATACTGATAAATAAATTCAGCAAAATACGCTGCCGTCATCGGACGAGGAATGTATTTCTGACGTTCCTGTAATAAATGGGGAAGGAAGAGCTGAAGCGAGAAGAAGGAGTATTGCTCAACGGAAGAAAAAAAAAAGCCAAGTGCGAGTTGGACTCGCGCACCGAGGGTTCCGTACCTACCACCATTTATGTAATATACAAACACACGCAAAAATATTTTTATATTTAAGTTGATTGAATGAAAGGTAAATTGCGGTTTATGATTTATGACGAGTGCAACAGAAAGAGACTTGAAGAAATTATTCACAGGTTTTATGAAGATGACAACAATAGTCGTTGTGGGGCAGGAAAAAAAGAATGCATTACTCTCAGAAAAATAAAAAAACAAAGAAGATATTTACTGGATTTCCTACCTCAATATAATTGAGTATTTTGGACTTGGACTGTTTATAATAATAATAAGTTATAATATGGGAGGTATTTGATTTTGTTTTGGTTAATTTTGCAATAAAAATGTGATTAAACATAACAACCGTGTTTGGCGTCAGTCCCTAGCATGTCTCGTCAGTCCCTAGAACACTAATTTATAAAAAACGTAAATTTCTCCTAAAATACTGAGAACAATGACTGGCCCTTTTAGATACAGCAAAGTAGATGTTATTCGCACATTATGGAATAAAAAATTAACTGTTATCATCTAAAAATATCTCTGTTCAAAAAAAGCCCAAGAGTTAACCAAATTTTGTGGAACCACCCGTTTATTTTTAGTATTTAAAGTTGGCTTTTAAAGCAACAAATTCGTACCAATCAATCTATTCGAATAGGTTTTCAGAAATTGAAGAGGATATTTCAACTCAATCAACTGGGCTACGGTTCGATTAAAACGAATTGGTGTGGGATGAAGTTAACTCTTGAATATTATAATTTTTAAGTATTCAGGCATTTGTGTATTCATATTTAATTTTTGCTTCTAGAAACTTCTAAAGCCCTAACAATTTTTAAGCTAAGATTTTTTTTTATAATTGTCAACTATAATTAATAATAAAAGAAAACAACAGAAGTACGTAGCCACTTAAATTAAACTTATAATTAAAAATAAAGAAAGAAAATTAATTAGGCTATTAAATTAGATATTTTAGTATTAAATCTCTATTAGGTAGGTTAGGTAGGTTTATTAATTTTCTGTTATGGGATGAGACTTACCCATGTACACAGATATTGACAAATTTGTCTTTTTTATGGATTAAATACAGTCCGGGTAAGACCAATTTCAATTTACAGACTATCGTTTGTCAAAGGATAATCCTTTAAATGTAATAAATATTTGTGAGACATACAAACTAAGAAAAGGAATTTTCTGTACAAAAATCTAATGAAATTTGTAAAGTTTTAAGAAGTCATAAACAATATATGACGCGGAAGACTACACAGTGGTGTCCATCTTATTTTATATATTTTCTTTATTGACAACATTTTTATAGTTTGTTATAAAACTTGAAATAATGTTTTGATGTATGTATGTCTGTTGAAGACTGTAAGATATAAAAATTGTATGTTTATTCTATAGATAACTGAATACATACTGTTTGTGTGTATTTAAAAAAAATGGTTTATTTTATTTATTTATTTTAATCCTTTAGTGTACAAAAAAAAAATACAAGAAATTATTATTCTAGAAAAATAGTATAAAGGGCGTACGTATCTCTGCCAGAAATTTCTTCCCGGAGAACCCAGAGAAAGTTTTATCTACAGAATAATAAATTAATAAAATATGAAATTTAATAACAATGTAATTACATATACATATGGTCCGCCTGCTGGTAAGCGGTCACCGTAGCCTATGGACGCTTGCAACACCAGGGGTATCACTCGCTCGTTGCCGACCCTTAAAAAATCTAATAACTTCTCTCTTAAAGACCCCATACTGTAGTCCTTAGAGGAAACCTTGGCAGGGAGCTCATTCCACAACCCAAGCGTTCGCGGGAGGAAGTTTTTCTGAAACCGCACTATACGCGACCATTTCGGTTCTGAAGTGTGAGAATGAATTTCCTGCCGATTAATATCTGTTGTGAGATATAGATAAGACTGCAACTTTATTTTTTTTAAAGTACGTAGACCTAGTAGTTTTTATATAACTATGTTCTTTTAATTAAAATAGGTAACTGCCGATAAAATTTAATGAAACAAATATAAATAAGTGTGATAAATAAGTTTATTGTGATACGCTTTTTTGTAAGTAACTTAACTTAAATAATAAGTAAGTGTTAATCGTAACATATACATTCTATTCATTATTATATTTTATAATTTCATAAAAGAGCGGAAGATATGAGTTTGTTATTTATGTGTTATATATAGTACAGCGGTGTTGTATCTTATTATTTGACATTTGAACTTTACTTTTTAGGCTCTATATTGGACTTATGAATTATACAAATCTAGGTACACCATAACTTATTTCAAAGCGATGTGTAAACAATGCGTAGTCACTCTTCAAATAAGAAAGCGCGTCCAATTAATATATAATTTTCGAATTCAAAACCTCTTTGTATTATAAATACATAAAAGTTATGAAACTTAGCAACGTTGGACGTGGTCACTATTTGGATAGGTGACCGCCTAGTGGCAATTTTTGAACTCATCCGTGTTCGAGGGCACGTAAAATAGTCGGTTCTGGCCGTTGGTCATATAACAGCAGATGTTAAGCCAAGTCAGAGGCCGTATAGGCCTTGATAACTCTTAAAGTCGAGTGGCTACTAGCTCGACAACCTCCGCTAACCTGCATAAGGCCTAAGCCTCCTTATTGAAGCAGAGGTCTGTGTCCCTGCATTGAGGTGTATAACGGCAGGAAAGCCTAATATATAGACACAATTAATAAACCTATGTCTTTATAATTTAGGTCAAACCAAATTCCTTACTGGTTCATCGACACACCTGTTACCTACAAATATGGGATTGCAGACCTCTTCCGCTAAACATTGAGATTGAGGTCAAAGATTCGATTACCTCCCGTTATGTGTACAAGAATTGTCCTCAACGGGAATAGTGTCCTGAATGTTAATTTGATTAACACATAAATGAGGTATACTGTGTGTTTGTTTAGCGACTGACTGTGTCGTTAGCTGTAAACGACTTTTCACTATAAAACAATTAAGGTCGGCAAACATCAACGAAAAGCTAAATTTTGAAATATATACTCGATACATGCATTTTAATATACTAACTTAAAAAATTTCATACATATAACGATTACCTTAATGTATTTGTTTTATACTCAATAAGTTATTTATACAGATTTTATTTTATGGAAAATTATAATTTTGCAAAAAAAATACGAAAATATGTATAATTTCGAACTTGCAGTGGACAAAACGGATAAATTTGCTAGATAGCAAAATATCAATGGCACAGAAATAATTAAGACACTGAATCTATAACTGTAAACTGAGTTTAGGAAGGAAGTGAAGTCAACGATAATAACAAATGCTATTAAAATAAATAAATCTTTAAAAAAAAAACAAATTGAAGTAATTGGGAAGTACAACCGAATACACTATTGTAAAGGAGATCATTCATATTGGGCCCAAAAATGAAATTGCCGGACAGCGGTAAAAATATGTTAATTCTGTTAAAATATTTTTTAAGTTCAAAAACTTATTTCTGATACAATTTACTTAGAAAATCCCAGTAATATACAAAGGAATGGTCACAGAGTCAGTGTCAGAGTGATATTTGTTCAAGGTTATTTTCCCAACAAGCTTGTATATTTTTTTTACAAGCCGTTGGTTTTTTTAATGAAATGTATGGGAAACTTAATTTTAAAACTTAAAAAATATTGGTATAGATATATTGGTAAATATTGGTATAGATTGATTGCTGTAATAAAAAGGTGAAACTTGTGGTGATATTTCAAATTTTTTTTGGCCGGTACTGGGAGAACTGTGCCCAATTTCGTGTGAAATGTGTTTGTCCTCCTTTATTATTAGAGTTGTCACATATAAAAAACATAATATTAATAAGTTGGTACATTCGCATAGGCAGTCTTACCGATAACATGAGTACTAAAACGTAGTAATAATTTATATTTATGATAATAACACGCACAATAAGTAGATCCGATTGTGTAATATGCACATTTGGTGTCAGCAATAGTAGGCCCCTACTAATTTACAAATGGACGTTTTCAATTAACTGGTCTGAATCACAGAATGAACTACCGAATGCAGCCATTGGTTTAATTAACTTATTAACGCAAACGATTTTGTAATACGAAATTGTAGTAACCTGTAGTGCAAGTATACTTTCTGTCTGTATATACTGTATACTATGGTATATAAGGCTACGTTCCAAAACGTAACTTGTAAGAAGTTTACTAACGCTCGACTCAGGGTAATTTTCCAACAGTCGAGTTGAATTATTAACACTCCCATAAATATGGTTGAAAAGCACCCCTGTCAGTGTGAAAATTACCTGTCAAACACCCGTTCCAAAATGGATGAAAAATCTACTTTACCGGGCAATAATCATTCAGCAAAGAGTAGAAATGAATTAAAGCGTATGTTATTGTTACCTTATGTTCACGCTACATTTCTTATAATTTGAACAAAAATTTTGATTGGCTAAGATTTCAGCGGGATAACTTTTTCAATACAGCTGTACAGTTTTGTTTTAGATGATGTTGGATAGATGTTTAAAAAAGGATTTGGAGTTCTTGAGTATTTTTTATCATATGTACATACATACTTGCGGGTGATTAGCTTTTAAAGTGGAAAATTTTCTTTTTGCTTTCAGCCAAAAGCGCATTGATTATAGTACTACGGAACGCCAAATGAATCCGGGTAAAATACGTACTTGGTCAGTTCTTAACTATAGGTATTTTTATAAAATAACTAAGCTTTTCTCTGTAAGTTTTGTTATTTGTCAGCTTTATACCCAACCGCAGTAACGGCATTAGTCTGTACCTACTACGAAGACAAAAGTCAAATTTTAATCGATTACTTGATTCACAACGTTCCTGACAGCTATAATGATGCTTTAAGCAAAACTTGTTGAAAATTAATTGCTTATTATCAAATATACACTTTCACATACACATGCACATGGGCTTTTATTTGAGATACGCACGCCTCGAAGAAAGTGAGACTTCACTTTCAATCACTTTTTCTCTGCAAATTTTATTTGTACGTACACTTAAGAATAAATATAGTGTCCATGATAGTCGCAGATTTTTTTTTTCACTTTTCTTTTTGTGCAAGGAGTTTAATCTTGATATTTACCTGTAAAAAAAGAAACATTTTAATTAATTCACTTTGCATAAATTTAACAATTGGATCTGATATTAAATTGAATTACAACTTTTCTAATGCCATGTTATGCCATAATATAATATAACTATAATATAAAACTTACAATATAACTGTAAACTATATATACGCGCGAGTGGAGTGAAAAAAAAATATAAATAGACTGTTAATGTGCGGGACAAAAATGTCTTGTATGCGTTAAAATAAACTTTTGCATGACACAACTTGTCGGCAACATGTTAGAGAAAAATCTGGTGAGCCAAAGAAGAGCGGGCAAGATTTTTCCTTTTACATCATATGGACAGTAAGAATATTTCGAATTTTAAGGTTAAAAATATACATAATTAAAGTTTGAAACACAAAATATTAATGATTTGTTTACCCAAGACTAGAAACAAGAGATTGTAAGAAACATGGAATAGTAAAAGGGTTTTTACACATACGTATTTTTTTAATAAGTGAATAATGTAGTTGGTTGGTAGTAGTTCAAAAGCAATGTACGAAATTTTCCGCGACCTAGTTCGGCGCTCAGTTACACTATCTCGCTGCAATATGTTTCCCTAATACAACTCGACGTAACACATTGCCACTACCTTGTACTGTTCCCAATTTTGCAGTTTGTTTCAAGTCTTAATTAATTTATTACGTTGATTCAAAATATTCAGAATTTTTTTTTAACTCGTCGTATTCGAAAGTTTTTTTATGAATATTAATATGATGTTAGAGAATTTATAAAGACGTAGATACAAGTGTTTTAAACACATCTAATGAATAAAAGTATTATAACATATTAATATAAACATAATATAGTTCTTAATGCCAATATGTTACTGGGTCATTTAGTTTGTAAATTGTTTTATTATTTTGATTATGAATGAACAATATGTCAGTTATTTGAGAATTGACCTAACCTACTAATATTATAAATGTAAAAGTTTTTTGGCTTTTGTTGAACTGTAACGTGGTGTATGGTGTATCTTTGAAACGTGGACACTTACACCAGGGCTGGTCCACAAGTTCAAGGTCGCACAGCGCGCAATGGAGCGAGCTATGCTCGGAGTGTCTCTAAGGGATCGAATCCGAAATGAGGTCATTTGGAAGAGAACCAGAGCTCGCAGAATTAGCAAGCTGGGCAGGCAATGGGCTGGCTACATCTGTCGGAGGACCGATGGCCGATGGAGCAGACGTGTCCTAGAATGGAATCCGTGTATGGAAAGGCGAAGCGTGGGACGCTCTCCAGCTCGGTGGATCGACGACCTTAAAAAGGTGCCTGGTGGTGGCTGGATGCGGAAGGCAGAGAATCGAGAGAAATGGCGCGCCATAGAGGAAGCTTATGTCCAGCAGTGGACCACTATGAGGTATATGATATGATGATGAACTGTAATTTGGCAAATAAATAGTGGAAGAGACAAAGAAACACATAGGCTACTTTTTCCCGGAGAATAACTGAATCCCATTTGAACGAACTACAGCTACATATTGAATTGAGCTGAAATTTGACACAGATAGTTGTAAATAGGGAGAAGGACATAAGCCAATAACCAAATTTAAGGTGGATGGAGACACTGGTGTGCCAGTGCCAGTTGCTAGAGTGTAAAAATTAAAAGTTTTTGTAGAAATAATATTTATCGGGTCCTAGTGAAAAAGATTGTATTTTGTTAGTGGAAATTTTGTGACTTTGAGTTATGTGTGCCAATCACATAAATGGCCAAACTGAGTTGGATAAAATGTAGCACAAAGTAGGTTATTTCTGATAAAAATAATGAAAATAGGGGTTTCGACATCCATGTATTTAAATACTAAACAAACGCATAAGATCTTGATTTTTGGGTAACAAGTTTGTTCTTACTTGGACACTTTTAAACTCTTGTGTGAAAAGTGAAATTTCTCTGATTAATCAGTGTTTGTACTACATTTAAAGAGAAAAACAAATTGGAATCTTCGTATCCAACGGTGTATACTTTTATAAAAAATAGCTCTTTCGTTAACTCCAGCTTATAGGATAAAATGGGACGGATAAAGACATCAGCACGTATAAGCCCAGCAAATATAAAATAAATGAAAACCTATAAGCATTTCTATGTCTCATTTGTGTGCGAAGCGTTGGAAAGTAGGCGATACGTGCTTCGTTACGTTCCGTACCAACAAACGATGCACGTCGCATAACATACGTGACGTCCACCTAAAACGGAACGTCGCCGCCTTCTCATTGTCATTGTCACTCGTTCATTGACTGTACAGTTACAGCCTTTTCTATCCTCTCCTCCGTATAAAGCCTCCGACGCGACTTCCATATTTATGTCTCATTTTGAGGGAAAAGAGTTAGCCAAGAAAGGCAAGAAAAGTAGAAAGGAAATTATACTTATGCACGTTGAAGATGGAAATTGTTACTTTTGCTGTATATGTACGACGTAGTTATTTAACATACTATAATATATTATTATATCGTACATATGATAATTTTATATAGTACATATACTAAGAGTTATTTACTATATTGTTATACATATTTATCTATGTTTGTTTTATATTAATGAAGTGATAAAAACCGCCTAGTAATATAATTGTGACTGCGATATTCGTAGGTTTTTTGTCGAAGAGTCAAGAGTCAAAGTATCTCTGCCCTTGGATGATATATTTACTCGAGTAACTTCGGGTAAAACCAAATATGAACAGCCAGCTTTTAATAATAGAAAAAACAGCCTTGATAATAATAAAATTTTACTAACTTTCTCTGATATAGCTTCCGGACAAAATATGTATAGAACCTAATCTAACGAGAAATGAAAGTAAAAAAACATTCTTTTGCTTTGTATTATTATGCAATTAATAAATTGAATTACAATTATACATATATAAAAATTAATACTGAACTTTTACTAGCTTTATAAGACGCAAGACTGAATAAAGAAAGGATTTTACAAAATTCAATCCCTATAAATGGGAATGAACGGGCAGTGGAACACTGGCTCTTACAAAACTTACATGGGTAAATTCGGATGAAAAAGTAGTCGAAATGAAATGAGAAGTTTTGCCATTTAATTTGTTAATATAATAATAGTTATACTTATAATTTTAGGTAAGGTCGTTATTTCTAGACAGTAGTAAGCTGGTAATTAACTCGGAGAAAGCCACGGCGCTGGGCACAAAGTAGGTGCTTCCGTAGACAAGATACGACTCTTGTTTCAAAGGACTTTGTGTGTCAGTAGGCCGATACTCTTCGGGTCTACATCTTTCTATGTAAACTTGTAATGGAATTTCCATATTTAGGGTATATGTTAATTCATTTGAATTTAAATATTTTGAAGTATAAGTTTTGAATTTTTAAAGGCAACTTTTTAGAAAGTTTTTATCTTTTAGTAAATTTATTTTTGAGAAAGGTCAGTCAAAAGTTCATCTGAAAACCAATAATTTATTAATATCTATGGTTTGTCTTAAAAGTCGTAGATATACATGAATATTTGTTACGGACCCAATTTTTCTTTCTGATTCTATTCTACATTCCTTAGACTAAAACATATTGAATCAATCATGACCCAGTTTAGATATTTTAAAGCAACTTTTTGTCATATAAAGTGGAAACCAGATTTTTCATATTTTTTTGGAATTTGTTGTATAAATGCATGATATGAGCTTAGTCGGTGTTTGTATTTGCCTAACATCTTCAGGCTGCAAAATGTCTTAAAGCGGTGACTTTGACGTTTTATAAAATTGTCATTTCGTCGAGCTCGGTCATCATGATGATGATTTACGACTCTAAGAATGATGAGTGATGATTTAACGAAAATTAAAATTGATAATTTTCAAAACAATATAAAAGAAGAATACTTTTAAAATATTGGTAATTGTTTAAGTCGATTTTACCTTTTTTTAAAATCATAATAGTAGATTTTAAATTTAAATCAGTTCAATTTAATGAATCTTATTGAATTGAATTAATTAAATTAAATTAAATTAATTTCGTTTACCGAATTCAATTTATTTTTAATAACATTTAACTAAAAGTAATGTTTAAAACATGGCGACTTGTAAAAAAATCATATACGTTAAAATATATAGAGTACTTAGGTAATAATAAAGTAATTGTATTATTTAATCAATTATAATAAAGGTGATGATAAATTTTATACTTCAGCACCTTAGTTGGTTGAGCGCTGTTGGTAATTTCCGCTGCCGCCACTGAAGTGGAAAAATCTAAACACGCATCTCGATTCAGAGAAAAAAAATCTTGTTAGAAAATGGGAAGTCGAGTGCTAGAAACTAGTCGTGCTGGTTTGTTCTCAGTAAAAGTATTTCATAATGTTGGTGATTTGTTAGCATATTAAAGAAATTAAGATTTCTATGAGATTAAAATGAAAGCGAATTTCGAGATTTAATTAGTCTAATTAATGTAGGATAGAAAAACCTAGAATAGAAAATATAACTTAAAATATAAATTTGAAAATATAATATTAAAATCAAATGAAAGTCAATTACATAAAATTGACAATACTACCTACAGATAATTTCCGAAAATAAACTTCAAACTCAAATATTCAATAAAGAGCAACTGTTAGAATATTTGAGTTGTATATTAAAACTTACTAGTTTTAATATTTTATATAATATAATTTAAGATAAACGTACTGTTTATATATATACAATATTTAATTTTTATCCTGGCTAAAAAGCAGAAATAAATAAATCTCATGGAACAAATTACACTACCTAAGTATGAAATTCTAAAAATCTAACTTCTTGGTAACAGTAACTTAACAAATCCCTATTTATATATTGCGTATTTCAAATTTAACAGTATCTACGTAGGAACATAAAACTATTTAAGAAGAATGCAAAATTCTAATGACAAAAATTGTTTCTTATATCTAAATGTCAGTTTAAACAACTTTAAACAATGATAACTTAAACAGGTTCTATTTACTTTTCGCCGAGTCACAGTCCAAAAAGTAAAAGTTGAAATGTTTAAATAGTTGATACGACTCGTCGTCGCGTCGTCTCGTTCTAAAACGAAAGTATACTTAATATTATAAAATGAAAATGAGGCTTAATGCCGTGCCACATAAAATTTTAGCAAGAGAATAAGGTAACAGAGCAGTAACGAAGGTAACAAACCCACATTTTAAAGTTACATTTTACAAAACGAATTCTGTGGTTACGTGGGACATTAATGTATGTTGGATTGTACTCTTTATTTTATTTCTACTTTTTCGAATGCTTTTACACTTTGCTTTTATGCTCTAAAGTTAACGAAGTTAAAAGTTGGTTTTGTTAAATAATTAAATTACCTCTGTGTGAGCTAAATGGAATATTCTTGTAATTTGTGATCCCTGGTGGTATCACTGTTTTTATGTATTATGTTTGTTACTTATTTACTTACTTACTTGCTATAATGCTTAATTTATTACAAACCTACTCATTCATTTTAGATTTTGAACGCATTGTGTTACTATAAAGCTTGCATAAAATACATTATTTATTGGCCTTAATTAAAAAAAAAACTGTTAACGTTATAGAACAATGTGCTTTTAGAGAAGTCCTCCATACTCAATATACTTCCGTCGATAAGGACGCAGCCAATAAGGAATAGTGGCAATATGGCATCATTGGGACTTCTTATATGGAACAGGTGGCAAAGTTATTAGTTACAACTTTCCGTTCGTTGAACCGACACCGTTATTCGGTTTACGCATTTAGCTCTCGCCGCGGCCTGAGACATGGCACAAATAACAATTGGCCAATTGGTTACTGCTTCTTTTAGAATGGTTAGCCTTTGGTAACGGTTAACCAAACCTATGGTTACCTTAATACCAGTGCGTGTTCTTAATACCAGGTGGTAATTGGGGTGGAAATATCTCTACCGCCTCACTTTGCATAGGTCGCTCCGGTGAAAGATCTGACGGATAAAATCTTAAATGTTTGTAGGGTAAGGTTCAATGAACTAAAAGGTTGTCCACATAAATATATTATTAATACAAGACGGTTGATTTTTTGAATTCAGGCAACAAAATTTATGTTAATAGTTTCGGTTCACTTACTATCAAAAATATTCAAGATTGTTGTAAAGATTAATCTTGCAGAATTGATAAAAGACAAAACTTATAATCTAAATTTATGCATACACTAATATTATAAATGCGAATGTTAGTTTGTTTGTTCAACCTTCACGTCTTTCAAGTCAAATTTGACGCAGTTGATAGTCAGAAATAAGCTGCATTTTATTTTAGAAGAAAGAAATAAGCTACATTTTATACCGGAAAATGCCAAAGTTTTCGCAGTTACAACTACACCCAAATTCCACTTGAACAATTTATAGCTTGCAATAGCCAACTTTCTTGTAATCAAGGAGCTGCTTCAGAATAACCGAATAACCGAACACAATGCAAGGACAGAACCGCGGGCATTAGCTAGTAAATAAAACAAAGATGCCGTCTCTGTATTGTTGAACACATTCTCACAGTTCACATGTTTTTACATCACCATTTAGTTCCTGTTGTGGGAAGGCATGAACCGCGGAAACTGTTTATGGTACATAACATCTAAAGTCGCATAAAAGTGAAAACGTCATTGCTGACAGAGTCATTTGTATACCATTTTGTGTTAGAAAGAGGTTGTTGAAGCTGGGGCTTTAGTCCTTAACATCAGTCAAAGTTATTTTGTTGCTAAGAAGAGTCTACACTACCGTTCTTAGCATTTTTTGTTTAAAAGTGATTGCCGCTAATTCGGAAACGTTTGTGTACTAATGAGCACGTACTTCTTAATGTAAATAAAATTTGATCTTATTTAAGTTCAAAACAATAAATTTCATATTTATATCCTTGAGGCGATTGTATAATGCACATTAGTTGATATGTTTAAGGTTTTTTTTTGGCACTCAGCATTTGTCCTATAGGAAATTATGGAAACGTTTGTGTACTAATTAACACACACTTCTTAATGTCAAAAATTAGATCTTATTTAATTCCAAATCATTAAGTTTCATATTTATATTCTTGGAGCGATTGTATAATGCACATTATATTGTTAAGGTAATAAATTTGGTACTCAGCATTTTTCCTGTAGGAAATTGAAAATAAGTGCGATTCTAAAACAACATATAGATAAAAAATAAAAGAAAAATAAAATAAGGCTTAATGTACCCTTTATAAGCAAACAATATAAAAAGTGTTTATAATGTACATAATTTTTGGTATTGAGTTTTTATCTCTACATGAGAAAAAATTACTTGAAACAATTTATTTAGTAATATGCTTCGTGACTTTTAAATTGTCATGACAAGTTCTAACGTAATTTTTAAACTTTAAGGTTAAATTTAATGAACATCCATAATGTACATCTCTGGAAACAATCTTATACTGCATAGAATCGCTTTAATAAGACAGGTTATTCATTATTTAGTATTAGTTAATAACCAGTAATATCTGTAATTATTTATCCGTAGTACCTCACACAAAGTGTGATCCTGATCACTAAAACTAGTTTCATAAACTATGTCGTCACAATCTAGTTTCACAAAGCAAATTTTAATTAGCTATCTAACCATAGTTATGACGAACTATTTCGTTACTGACACCGACGTAAACTAGATATTCTTTTGCAACTTTCGACGTCATTGGTGAATGTAAAAAGAAGATTTAGAGCTCACTGATTATTACGTTTGTTTACCGCTCTGTTTAGATTTGTTCTGTTACGATTTTGTTTTTTGTATCCGCTAACACAGTCTAAATAGTTTCATTATCCATACTAATTTTATCAATGCGAAAGTGACTCTGCCTGTCTGTCTATTACCTCTTCACACTTAAACCGCTGTAGCGATTACGTTCATATTAATGTGTTTATGAAAATTATGGGCAGACATGTCAAGAATACTAATCCATACTAAATAATTTATTTATCCATACTAAAAATACATAAATAAAGAAGTTATTAGATTTTTGAAGGGTCGGCAACACGCGAGTGATAGCCCTGGTGTTACAAGCATCCATAGGCCACGGTGACCGCTTACCATCAGGCGGACTGTGTGCTTGTTTGCCATCTTAGTGGTATATAAAAAAAATACTAATATTATAAATGTGAAGGTAACTCTATCTGTTAATTACCTCTTTACGCTTAAACCGCTATACCGATTGTGATAAAATTTGGCATACAGATAGTCTGAGTCCTTTACACAGGCTACTTGGAAACCTAGGTATGAGTCACTTTATTTCTATAATTGAAGAGTTGCCGTTGAAATCCCACACCGATAACCGAATTTAAGACGGGTGGAACCGCGGGCAAATTTGGCATGGAGGTAGTGTGAGTCTAGAGGAAGGACATAACCTACATAAATACGTCAACTGTAAGTCTGTTTTTTTCTCTATGATTGAGGAGTTGCCGTTGCAATCCTACATTGATAACCGAATTTAGGGCGGGTGAAACCGCGGGCAAAAACTAGTAAAAATATTTTTATATGCTTTTTATAAAATATTTAACTTGTTAAATTTGTTAACTCTTTTATTTTATCAACTATTAACAATTATTTTATTATAAGTAA
Organism: Apoda limacodes; assembly: GCA_946406115.1. NCBI lineage: Eukaryota > Metazoa > Arthropoda > Insecta > Lepidoptera > Limacodidae > Apoda > Apoda limacodes. The sequence continues at coordinate 19,308,490 of OX291553.1, forward strand.
AATGTCAAGTTGATTAAGTTGTAGACTCTGGCGTAAGGCAAGGTGATAATACTCATTAAATTCTTCAAATTATATTGATGTTATTTCATTCATACAGTCGGCCATTGAAGGAGTCTAGACAGGTGGCGAGCGCACTCGAGTAGCATATGTCTTGACATATAGCTAATCGGGAGCTGTCTTTGTCATCCGTTTTGTCGCAGTGCCATGAATAATTAGAATTTAATATCAAAGGCAATGGCCGTCCTTATAAATGAAATGAATGTTTACTTTGTTCTACTACATTGATTTGATTTCAATACATTATAGTTTTCATTAGTTTAGTGTTGATGAGGCGGATAGAAATCTGTGGCGACGGCTAAAGGAAATAGATGGGAGCCATCACTTTTCTACGTCATCGAATTTGTATTGAGGTGCTGCTGAGATCTCGGGTATTTTCCTTTGTTTTTTTCAGCTGACTAATCTTACCAGTCATTATGATATAGGTATTACAACTTTTCCTCAAAAGCATTTACATATATCTATATGTATGTAGGCATTTAACATTTAATGCATAAATTGTAAACATAGAAGATATTTGATCTGGCAACACAAAATTTGTAGGCAAGTAAAAATGGCTGCCTTGGTGTTCACAACTGACAATTTCAAACTCTCAAAGGTCACTCAATTTTTAAGTTCGTCCTTTTTTATTTTTATTCTTATCTGTTCATAATTTTAACGGCGAATATACACTACACTGTTAACAATAGGAATGTTGATTGATATTTTTATACTAATAATAAATCTTTTGAATTTGTTGTTTGAAGATTTTATCAAAATCAGCCTACCTTATTGATATCACTATAAGATTTATAATACTCGTAATGATACATCTCTCTCATCTCATCTCTCTATTAACTGATTACTGTCCAATTTATTAGGAACAAGTGTCCTTTTGATTACGTATATAAGTAATAAATCTTTTGAATTTCTTATTATGCAAGAATTTGATGTAAAGCCTTTACATTGAAAATTTTATCAAAATCCGCCTACCTTTATCAGTATTAGATAGCACTTATACAAGCGAATTTCTCTCTGCTGCTTATTGTCAATTTAATACCAACTATTTATTACATTAAAGGGTTAATGTTACGTTGGTTAAATTTTACCGTTTCTTTCTTTTACTACTTATTCAATTGTCACAAAATTAACATTTTTAAATAGATTGTACAGACAATTCAAAATTGTTTTCAGAAACCTATACTTGAATAAATATTAAGAATTTATTGATTGATTGATTCAACCAATTAAATTCAAATATTTTGAAATATGATTGAAATTTATGCAAAAAAGCTCTTATTAGAAAGAAATGCTAGAACTTGTCGTTGATGATTCGTAGGCAAGATTCTAGAATAAAGTAAAGAAAATAAATATGTAAAAAGTGTGTTTTAAATTAATTAGAAACATTAATACTATTTTGGTGGATCATCCCTAATAATTTCAATATGTTAACGACAAATCCAAAATACCAAATACAAAAGATCTAAATTAGATTTAAATTCCAATCATACATAGGATCTAGATTAAAAGGTTTCGAATGACTGAGCTTGTAAGTTTGTATTGAAAGTCCAGTATCGGCTTTATCTAGGGACGATAAAAGAGAACAATTCAAACCATCCGTTAGGGTCAATGTTGCACACATTCGTAATTAGTATTCTGAAATCTTCGTCATTCGTTAGTATAGTTTTAGTATTTATTTATTTTTTGTTTGTACCGAGATTGTTTTTGACCACAACGAGGGATTTTTCCTTTATTAGTTTTATAGATAGAGATATTAGAATGTTTTCATAGTTTTTTGAATTATGACTAATTTTTGTTGTGGCATACCTACTGTAAACGTTCTTTGAATTTGACTCATTTTATTATTTTTTTTACTTTAGAAGCTACTTAAATGACTCGTTATGTTGTCATAAGATTTAAAACAGGATATGCATACCTTTCAAAGAATTAGTTTCTTGTAATTTCCAAGTTTCGGCTAAAAGCACAATAATTGTATTTTGAAAAATTCTCACAATAATTATAGGTATGTATTGTGACGTTATAATGGTATTGGTAAAAGATATATGACTTCACTTGAAAAGGTTTCTTTCTACCTGTCCAACCGTGAGTCACGATATGAAAAAAAGAAAGCCTTTATGGTCGGCATGACTCTGATTCTTGTCTGCAGATGAAATACCAGTTTGTGTAGCAAAATTCTAAGAATTCATTAAATTAAATGTGGATACAGTGGATACGTGGTATCCTAGAACTCTGAAGTATTTTGTTAAAAGTTCACACAAACTTACTTATTACGATAATACAAATTCAACATAATTGGTTTTATATGTTTAAACAAGTTTTAAAATAGTGATCTTCTCTCGTTTTTGTTTGCGACGAAGTTGAACGAAGCTCTGTCCTAAAAGAGTATTAAATATTGTATTCAAAACCTAATAAAAATATAATTTATGTATTACATACTTATTCTTGGATTCTATATTATTCTTCAATCAATCGATAGGAAAATATAAAAAAATGGCGTTCTGTTAAAAACATTCGAGCTGAGGCAGTTTGAAATTTAAAAACTGTAAAGGATGCGCAGACGAAGCTGTTGCTCGAAACGCAAGGCTAACCGGTTCGTCTGGTTTCATGTTTTGTACGAGACCGGGCCAAAAAAACATACTAGTTATTCATACCTAAGCTGCTTATTTTAAATAGACGGTTAGTAATAGAATTGTAAATTAATACCCAATGTGTTCAAAATTTAAAATAGCTACAAACATGTACGTAAAAATGTAGCCACGTTCTACGAAAAAATAATTATAAGGAAATATTCAAAAGACTAATTAAAAGGTAATTAATTACCTTCATAATCAGCTACCATGAATATTATTACATACGTATATTTTAAAATTGTTTTAGCTTCGTAAGACATACTTCACCAGCGGATTCAGGGGTTCTATAAAGGGGGGACCTTTTTTCGGAGGCCCTATGGAGTCTTTTAAGCATTGACTATTATAATCATATTATAATTGATTATCGATATATAATACTAATCATTCTTGAAAACATCCTTCGTTGATTCGCTACTGGCATACGTAAATATAAACGAGTCGTAAATATTAGATGCAATGGAACCATGATGTAAAAAATAAAAATAAAAAAAGAAGAAAAATAAAACAATGTTTCTAAAGTCCATGGACAGTGAATAGGGCTAACGAGCTCGAAGCGCCGCACCTCATTCTCCGGACATCCGAATGATGCCCGGGTTAGTGCAGTGAGCGAAAAGAAAAAGATTCTCGCAGTTAGCGCGCTTTTGTGTTAAATTTTGGCGCGTCCTCTGCTGCAGGATATTTCCTTTTAGATTTCATTTCCGTTTCCTATTGCAATACTGTTAGCAAATAGCACGGAAAGGAAAAGAAATCAAACGAGCTCATCGAATTGTCTGTGAGTCTCTGTTACGAAATTGAGATTGCAAATTGTGGATTTATTAAAAGACAAAGCAACTGAGACTATGCACTAGTGAAATATTTGTTTTTTCTTTCAGATCGGATGTCTGGTCTTGTAATGTTTTTAGTACATTATCAATCATTTAGTTTAATTATCATTTAATAACGGCTTTAAATCCAAATCCAAATTATAGAATGAATAATATGACATTTAGACGAATATATTGTAGGAATGTTGTAACATTAAAACTTTGATTACAGCATCTTTAATATGACTCACACTTACGAAGGATCACGACTACATTTATTAACCGGTTGTAACAGACAACTTGTTATTATATGTAACCGTATTATTTTTGAAATAGTTGTAGAACATATTATTCATACGCTGAACAAAGAAATATTCGTGAACCTAATATTATACTCCGAATACTAAACCTTGCTTGCTGGTGATATAAAGTAAATATTCATTATTATTATTATGTCCTATATTTTTTTTTATAACAACAATATTAATTTTATATAATCAAAAAGTAAAATTGTATACATCATATATCTAAAATTAACATTATAATGACTGACAAAATTTATTGAAAACCTAAGAAATATCAAATTGTTATTAATTTATTGAAGTTTGATGCTTTAATACTGTTCTACCACCAATTTTTCAGCTTAGCTGCGAAGTAAAGACCTCCAGCGAGGGCAGGTTACTGCATTTTTTGCCCTTAGTTTATGTTTCACCCTTGCCCAAACATTTCCAATGAGATTGGCATCAGGGGACTGTGACGGCCAATCCAAGACATTATCCATGTTTCGATTTCCAAGTGCAGAGCTAACTTTGGTGTTTAGGGTCATTATCCTCTTGCAGTATCCAGAAATCATTGAAGCGTGGAAACATTGTCTTAGCGGACGGCAATAATGCTTTCAGGTAAATTTTCGTCATCTTCTGAGCATTCAAAGTACTGGTAAACAAGTAAATGTAAATTTCCGAAACCCTTTTTTGACAAGCATCTTCTAACATGCACCTTCAATGGGTGTTTCACGGTTCATACCATCGGTCTATTGCCAGCCGTAGTCCATGCTCGAGTTAAGTAACCCGCGGGCAAAAATTTTGGATTAATTAGCCGGCCACGTTCTTGTCAAACCACCGTACCGTACTATATATTATGTAATTATTATTATTGAATTCATGTATTCAAACCTTATATCTAATCTTGTTGTGTACAATTGCTTAAAGTTTGTTGGTGTAATTGTGGGGCACTGATGCATGCAAATACATCTAGTGTCCTAAAAAGGGACCATACACATGGTCTGCAACCACAACCAGGAGACTGTTGCTGCTGGCCCGCGTCCTCCGTATAGTATAGGGATAATACTAAACTACATGGTGCTGCCGAGGTTGCCCCCCTGCGTATGATGGTACGCAAGTAGTTTACGTGCGCCTCAGCGAACATCCTCGACGCGCTGTAGAAGCTACCTAGCCGCAACAACAGACATTGTAACGGTTTAAACGGTATAGTTTACAAATTAAAATTGTTTTGGTATAACTTAACATACATACATGCTTGCTTATCAATACCGCCTTGCCCTTATATGGATTGTTTCCTAGTCTGACATATCTCTTCATTATAATCAACTATTTGCATCGAACTTCAATTTGTTATTAATATAGTTGACTTACTTTCTTAAGCTCAGCTCGGTATATCTTAATATATATATAACATTATTTCCAAGCCTATAATAATCATGTTTTTCTTTATGCATCTTAACGATTCGACATATTCTTTAGCTTCATTAAAAGTAACATTAAAATTCTCGTCACGACTGCTTACGGCGATCTTCAACTTGTTATAAGGCCTTTGACTGTCTTTTTTAATTTCTCCTCTGTATATATGTATAATACGCATTGCTTAAGATATATATATATAATCTAAGGCTTTTATTATGTTTAGACGTGCATCTTAGTAAACAACTGCGATTAATTCCTTTGACTTTTTAGGAATTTATGATTGACATAATTTGTGCTCACTGCGAAATCCGATTTGTGTTCAATCCCGTTGACTGACTGTCTTTTATTGTTCAGCTTAACTTTCAGGCCTATTATTATGTTTAGCTCTGGATCTCAACATGTGTTTATGAAAATTATGGGTAAGCATATCAAGAATACTAATCCATATAAATGCGAAAGTAACCCTGTCTGTCTGTTACCTCTTCACGCTTAAGCTATGGTAGCAAATAAGATGAAATTTGGCATTTGGATTAGGTTTAGTCCCAGGCTACTTGAAGATGCCAAGTGTAAGTCGGTTTTTTTTTTCTATAATTCAAGAGCTGTCGTTGAAATCCTACACCGTAAATTTGGCATGGAGATAGTTTAATTTAGGGCGGGTGAAACCGCGAACAAAAGCTAGTGTGTTATAAAGTATAATATTTAATGCCTGTGCCCAATCCTGACATACTTTTTTATTTATAGTTCATCATGCCAGTTGCATTAGGGGTATATTATTCTGGCCCTGGTCCCTGTAAATCTGGTAATTTACGACGTCTGGAACACAATTATTATTTTTACATTATATTGAATAATAAACACATATATTTGGAAATTTTAAAGCTAATAAATTGATCTCATTTTGTTGTCGTAACGTAACTTGTAAAAATATTATTACTTAAAAAAATATGTAAAAATATTATTACTTAAAAAAATATGAGAATATTCATTCGGTTTCTTTTATTACATTAATTTCTGCTCTGTAATGTTTTGCTGGTTAATTTAGATATGAAAAAACTTGGAGCATTTATCCACAAAAGAGAAAATGTAAGCTAAAAAATAAATACTCCTGCGGCAAACCTTTAATTAGGAAAACATCCATCAGGAGCCAGAAAATTGTGTTCGTACAACAAACCTATTTAGAAATTATTTTTCGTATTCTTGTTTATTAATGGGTATTTTTTTGGAGTAAACTTTGTGAGGTTACGTCCAAACTTATATATATTAGTGAAAGTCTGTTTGTTAGTCATCGCTCGAAGCAATCAATTCAGTTGATTTTGGGTACAGAGATTGATGAAGGGACGGATTTTGTATGCCCCAGAAAATTTAACTATAACCGAATATCACTTGGATGAACTATAGCTAAAACTATTGCTATACCATAAAATTACATAAAATACCATAAGCTACTAGTAAAAAGCGAATGGGTTATCGTGCTTATGATATAAAACTGAGCAAAATAAACTACTAATCCAGCAGCAGTAGGTACAGTAAATAAAAATGTTAAATAATTAAAAAATATTACTGTTCCTAATATGCTTCACTGAAAAAAACAGGTTGATTTATATTATTATGATCGTATAATTTGTGGAAAAGCTACTAAAAAGAAAAATAAATTAAAAGAGGGCCATGTATTGCCTTTCTGTGTAGTTATTTTCAATTGTGCTGACATTTTGATTACTTTGTAACCTTGCTTAGTAGCAATAAACGCTTCCGCTGATGTACACTTCATTGGAACTATATGTATCAACAGCGTTCAATTGTTTATTGAAATGAAGATTTAGCACGTTTATGTCTCCGTTGAAAACACGTCTCTTTGTCGTTAATAACTTTTAAGTATATTCCAAGAAATAATTATAATGTATAGGGTGTTTTCTACATATTTTTCGTCGTACCTATGTACATAACTGTTAAAAAAAAAAAAAATTAAAAACGCTAGGAAATGTTTCAATTAAATTAGAAAAGGAGCACAGTAAGGACATTAATTATGGATTACTAATAAATATTGGCGGAATATCACAACCTTTTCATGTTTTTATTTAAAATATTATTCTGTGATTAAATTTCTGTTTCGCGATTAGCAAGTATTCTATTAAAAGTCTGTTTTATTTTCCCAATGTTTTTGAGTAAAGCTCAAGTTTCGGTCGTGAGGCCATTGCTGGATTCGTAATATTGACGGCCTTACCTTTGGTTCGGCCTTTAAACTCTAGTTATCCAGCAAATGCTTTCTTTCACCGTCTCAACAGTAATGTACTTCCTAAGAGATATTGTAAATTTTGTTAGTGTTGACCAGAGATTACATATTTAAGAATTTTAACAAAACACTATTTTAATGGTGTCTTGAAATTCGAAATTTTGTGAATTTCATTGTTTTCTGTTTGTTTGACTTTCTCTTTTATAAAATTCTTTTGTACCTTCACCTATTTACATACTAAAAATACCTGTAAACTGTTTAGTATATTTAATCAGTTTAAACAACGTTAAAAAGCCTTTATAATTTGGGCTCTAACCGTACCATATTCTATTAATATGGATCGTCTGATAAAGTCATGTTAAATTTCAGTAAATCCTTTAAGCGGTTTAAATGGAAATGAATCAGTAATGTATAGTATGAAAATATGATGTTTAAAACTCAACAGAATTCTGCCAAGTCTGTGAATAAACAAGGTTAAAATTAACTTAAATTTTATAAATGAAAATTTGATACCTGCAGACAGACTTTTTTCATCAAAAAAATATGATTTAGTTATATCCACACTGGTAACACATTTTTATGTAAGCAATATTAATCTTCTAATTTTAAATTTTATACCCTTGTGATGCTTTTTGGGTTGTCGGCATGAATTTATCATTTATACTTTATTAAGCCCTCAGTGTTTTGGATTAGTTTGTTGCTTTAAATATTACTTAGCTCGTTACCCTATCAAAAAGTTTCGTCGGTTTTATGTACAGTTAGCAACAAAAATCAATTTCGAAATTTTAAAACATAAATATTTTAAATACGACATTGACTTAAAGTTTTAAGAAAATGAAGTGGCTGTTTAGTTTTACGTGTGAAGTAGATCTTTGCTATTTAGAATGTATTTTTAATTCTAAAATTACTTAAGATACATTCAAGAAAAGAAACTTTTACTACTAAACCACGTAAATTCATTCAATTTTTTTTCTTTAAATATGTATATATATATATATATATATATATATATTTGAATTTAAAGTTTTTATATACAACAATCAATAAAGAAATAAATAAATAGAGGAAATGTAGCCAGCGTTCTTGCCACTTTACTACATGGACAAGGAATTTTTTAATATATTTAATTTAGATTTAGTTTAGTTTTATATTAGTTTAGTCAACTTAATTTGTTAAATAAGTAATTTCTAATACTCACTAAATATTTTAATGACAATTACAAGTTACACAATTTCCCCGCAATATAGCATTTATTAGTTAATGTTTGAATAAACTAAATAAAGTAGTTTAAAACTAATTCTGGTTCAGGTGACAGCAGTTTATTGGCATGTTACAACGTGGGATAAATGTTTTGCATTAGGCCGTCTTTACACCGACAGGTACTCAAAACGTTACTTTGTATTCGAACAATGTTAGAAAGTGCCGAGGCGATATCGAAGAAGCGGATTCTTGCCGAATGGCTATGTGGTGTTAACATTTATTATTCTGGCTGTGACTGTGAGACGGTAGTTGAATAGTAAATGCTACATTCTTACTACAATCTCGATTTAAAATGAAGTTAGGAAAGATTTGGCTCTATTCGGTAAATTCTTCGTTTCGGAACAGCCTTCTCCAATTAAAGTTGACAATAATATAAAATATTTTGTAAGGTTTTCCTTGGAACGGCCTTTTAATTATTAGTGTTGACTAAAATAACATAGCCTTAATATTAAATTATAACGTAGGGCTGATATTAATAATTTTAAAACTTTCGCGACTTGTTGACTGTAATAAACTCAAGGGGGTACTGAAATACTTTCCATCCAAAAGCACTCGTAGATAAAAAAGGATTTTTATAAGTAAAACACTTTTGCTCTGAATGGTCTGTAAATTACAGTCATAATTTAAGCCAAGATATATTTTTTCTTTATTTAACATCCCAGCATGTTGAGTGCTTCTGATCCTTGAATATGTTTGTCATTCTTCAAAGAGGTCTTAATCCCTTTATTCTCATAGGATGAAATGGCCACTTTTTATCTTAAAGTTGGGTGTGTTATCAATATATATCTCAGAAGCCATGGCAAATGCATAGTATACGTAATAAACGTTAAATTTTAAATATTTTATAACAGACAAGAAGAAAATCATGAAATAAAAAAATTAAAACCACAAGTTTAAATATATATTTCTATGTTTAAAAAAATCTAGGATAGTAATATTGTTTAACCCTTGAGTGATACTTCAGTGATACACAGTGATAATTCAGAGAAGGTTTTAGCTAAACGTATGATATAAATGGAAAACACGACCAATCTCAACAAACAAAGCCATGCACCTCGACTAGTTGTAAAGCAAAATTCACAAACAACACCTGCTTAGGTTGATATAAAAAGTCTGTAGTGTATGATTTCTTTTTATTACTAAAGTTGATTTAAATGAAAAAGCAAAAATTGTATTTTGATTTGCGATTCTTAAATCTTCCAGCGGTTTATCTGCTGGTATTTCATTTTAGCTTTGTGAAATTCACCACGAATTGGGTATTTTTCCACACCACAGCATTGCGTTGACTTTTGAATAGAGCGACGGAGCAATCTTTCATGTAAAATTAAATTCACATTTTAAATTCAAGAATTTTTTCGATATTTCAAAGTATAAAGAGTAACAAACTTGGGATAAATCAGTTATAGCACATGGGTACAGTGTAGGTAAATTAAAGTATAAGTGTATAAGTTTACTTAATTTAATAACTAAATTATTTAATTACTGCAAACACAGTCGTCTGTGTTGTTGTTTGTTAGAGCTATGTGCCACTTTAGTCAATATGTATATATATATATATATATATATATATACCCTACATATGTAGGGCATATAGTTCAAACAAATATATAACAAATATATATATATATATATCTAACAACACTTGCAACACTTAAGATTTCAAATCTTCATACTAATATCCTTACTGAAACACGAACAAAGCTTGTATGGAAGCTAACGTTATTTCTTACTTCACTACTAAAGTTAACAAATTCCATTCCACGCCAGTAATCAGTAGAATTACAATCTTAAACAATCAGTGAGTTCCATTTCAGTTCAAAATGTCCGCGAGCTATCTCATTGCCACAAAACAATTTGGAAGTATATTTTCCGATCGAGTCTGTAATTTTAGTCACGTATTTTCTTAGGCATACTCACTGAATACGTGAGAATATTTATTTTAACTTTTCCTACGAGATGTGAGCGCATAACTATTTGCTAGTTTATGAAATAGCTGGATTTAGCGCATGTGTTGCTATGTCATTTAATATTTCCTTAATGTGAAATCGGAGCATCGTAAAATTATGTGGACTCACGTAACATCTTTCCGATTTAATCAAACATTGATGGAATGCTGTGTATACAGTTGATTTTATCAACTTACTATAAAGAAGGTTTTATCACTGGAAATTTAGACAGTTTTGGTTGATTTAATAGGTTGGCTTCCAATGTTTATGCTTTTCAGATAGTTATTCCGAGTTACGTGACATTAAGAGGTGTCGGTTACGTGTAACGCAATGTTGCCATAGCCATTATTTTTTCCGACTACAGGGGTACCTAATTAAGACATGGCTTAGGACCATAGTACACTGCTGTGACCCCGTGAAATTGATAATGAGCTACCCCTCTGATCTTCACTCAAGGGCTTAATTCCTATTAAAACGTACTCTTTAATAGTAAAGTTTTCTGCCTAGTTGTATATTGTATGTGTGTTGTTGTAACCCCTAGGTATCAATCAAATACTCGTGATAAATGGAAATCAATTAAAGCCCTTAATGGTTTTTTTTTAAATGTCGTAGTCACTAAAATACTCAGCTAATAGTGTGAAGTGCCGAATAAAAATTATGCAACACGATTGCTGCAAAATTTAAGTTGCTTAAAGTTACAATGATCAATCAAATCGTGTTACCTTTACAAGAATATAGATTATAGAGAAGTAGGTATGTACCTATACATAGCTTGATTGAGAAATTTGTCAGTTGTACGCAACTTTCTGCACCTAACTGGTTATGCGAGTATTATGCACGCCTACGACATAGAAGTAGGCAATTGACATTAAAAATCAGTAATGATGTCGAAGGTATGTTAAATGGATACCTGGTATTTTTAAATACTCTTATATAGGTTGTAGTAAAGTTATTCTTCAGCGTCAGTTAAAAATAATATGACCATCGCTTGATTGTGATCGCGCAAATTAGGCCCGAGTCAACTTTTACAATTTAATTAAGAGAATACAAATTACGCACACTTAATAGCGTGCTTCATTCAAACGAATTTCCTACATATTCTTGACATTTTGACTATCTAAAACTGAATATCTACATGTCTGTGGTTTTCCAAAAACTTAAAAAAAATGTTTTTTTTAACTTTTTATCTTATTTCAAAAGTTCTGTGAATCTGTATAACTTTTAAACTTTACAACTAAATAGAAAACTGGCACACTGCAGTTCTTGATATATATTTTTAGAACATGTCTGCGAAATTTCATGATGTTTGATTATTAAGTGTCAAAAATAAGTAGGAAATTTAAATCGTCCCCATGGATAGAATTCTTTTACTACATAGATAGAAACTACTAGCTACTTAAATAAAGCAACTTACTGAGTAGAATGTTCACGGGTAAAAAAAGTTTTATACATCTTTTTCTATCATTGCCCGAGAATAGGTAGTTTTATCACAAACCGGTTGTAGTTTTTGAACGGCGCTCTTCGGTCATAATCATTGGAAAATAGACTATATACATACATGTATTATTTATAAAGCCAACCGCCATTTTGCAATGCATATCTTTAATGCAACAAAATGACACAGTTGCTAATACTTAAAAAGTATTCATACTAATTAATTACTTGCTGCAATATCTTGTCAAAAGGCATGGCAAGGCTAGTATTGTAAGCAACTGTTTTAACACCTACCGATTCCAAGTTGTTTGTTCCTTAAAGGTTAACTGCATTTGTTCATTAGATAAATGGATTTTCTAAAAAGAGATAGTCATTTGAAAGTTAATTAAATTTATCGTTGTTTTTAAATTCAAGTTCAAACAAATTAAAAATTTAATCAAAATTAGTGCATAAAACAGGAGAATGTTCCAATTGTTTTCAATTAGTGCTAAATAATGTATATTTCTAATCAACAAGTATAAATTTTGCTTAAATTATACCTACAAATAGCGATATTCTTTATATTATTAGCTTCCTATTACAAAGCTTTTAATAACATATTTTATAAAAAATTGTTATGTTGAAGAAGTAGGTAGCAATGTAGTTACGTCATTTTTATTTATCAAAGCCTGTCATTTTCAAAAAAAAAAATGTAATAATAGTGAGATAACAAATAAATTATATCTCTAAATTGTCCGTATGACTCCCTCGGAACCTAGTTGGTAGTGCGGCTAGCTGCTGTGCAGAGGGTGTGGGTTCGATTCCCGCGCTGTACAAACATTCGTGTTTGTCTTGAGTCTGGGTATATTTATGTATGATATGTATGTATTTACAAAAAAAGAGTAATTTATATGTATTTGTATCCGTGGCGTTGTATACATAACACAAGCTTTGCTTACTTTGGGGCCAGACGGCGCTGTGTGTAATGTCCAAAAATATTTATTATATATATATATATATATATATTATTTAATTATTCTCGGTAGAGTGTATAAAACTTATGTACATACATATAATGCTAATATAAAAAATTTTTATCTCATACATAGTTTTAATGTAGACCTAAAGGGGTGTCTTTCCGTAGCTTTAGGAAACAAAGAGTCGTAAAAGACTCGTAAAAAAGTTTTAATACTCCGAAATAGTGCTACGCTAGATAGGAAAGAAACTTGGTAGTGTTTTTCGTTGCCTTGGGAACATTTACGTCAACTTTGTAGCCTTTAGGATTTGTGGGTCTGCTTATTAGGGTTACTTCGAATGACGGAACGTGATCTGTCCACAAAGCAGCATTATTGGTCACATTCCTGCGAGGTGAACGACTGCGAGCCTTGCGACAAGGCAAGGTCGCTTTGGTGAAGGGGATATCTACAAGTACCTATACTACTGAAGAAACCTGTGTAGATATTACTGGCCGTTGTTGTGATGAAATATTTAGTTGTCTGTTTGGAACTACCACTTCTAGTTCTAAACCAGTAGGGCAACATATCATGACATGAATTTAACAGGATATCAGTATTTGCTCTTGCAAAATAACAGGGATTGCACTAATACACTATTTCCAGCTTAAAAGCTTCGAGCTTTTACAGTCAATATTACAGATAGTGTATCTGAAATTAAGATCCTATAATACCTATTTATTTCGGGAGTTACTATCTATATATTTCTAATATCACTACAGAATTAAGGACTTTCAACGCTTCGTTGGCATAGTTTGTCTCCTATGCAATCTGAAAAACAATAGGCAAATAAAATATATTTTGCATTTTGTTTTTTTTAAATTAAACTATTTACATTGTATAGTTTGTTTTTTAGGGATTTTATTACAAAATATGTATTTATTAGTTGATTTACTATAATAACACGATTCGTTAGTAGTTTAAGTTTAGAGTAACTATTGGATGCTCGAAATAAAACAGTATTGTAATTAGTCTGTTAAACAAATTGTTGTTTATATTTCTTGATGGTTCAAAGTGTTCCTAGAAAGTAGAAACCCATTTGAATGAAAAGATTTTGTTTTTAATTTTTTTCATATGATAGTCAACATTAATGTGCAGAAGTTTTTTATTTATTTAGTACAATTTGTAAACTAGGCTTTATAATGTATAAACTTAAATATATTTACTACAATATTTTTCCTTTGCTTAGATTTTAGCAAGTTCACAATTAGAAGTATAATCGAGTTTTTTTGGGATATAGCACGCGCGTTGCCGACCCTTCAAAAATCAAAAATTGCTTGAATTTTGTTAGAACTCAATGTTTTATATATTCGTTTTGTAACTATAATAACAGTTTTTGTCACATAAAAAAATATAAGAAAGGTTGTAATTTAATAAAAACTGAAATAATAAAGCACTTATATTATTTAAATGTCAATTAAATTACACATTTAATTGAATAGTTAATGTAAACATTAAAAAAATTAAAGGTTATAAAAGTTAAAAAGTTCATGGTTAAAATAAATAAAAATGGATCTTAATTGATAAGCTTAATAGAACCATCGTCAAAAGCTATTTAAAACTAAAAAAGGGAGTAAATATTTAATATTAGGCATGAATATTTATATCGCTTTATACCCGCTAAGTTGGTCGAGAGCTTCACTCAACGGGTGAGCTTAACCGTTACCCCATTTAAGTAAACCTCTTCGTTATTTACCAAACCAGTAATGTGGACTGACAGGTAAAAGATGAATTTGAAAGAAGCATAATAATAACCTCTTTGTCTATCGCAAACTTAGACCACAATTTAATATTAAAGAATTTAAATTTATGAAATTGCAAGCCGCTATGAAAAAGTAAAAAAAAAGTGGCAAACAATAGGTAGGCCAAAACTTCAACTACAAGCAAAGGTAGTAGTATATTAGTTTGTCCCTGGTCTTATATTTTATCACTTCTTACTTTTCTGAAGAGGTTGGTTTACGGCTAGGGACTTGACCGCCTTAGTCCAGATACACTGTAACAGAAGCAGTTCTGGACTCACCATCTCTCATGTAGGACTAGGCAGTTAGGTGAAAAAAGGCTGTCCCCTGCATTATGCTGTAAGTGTGTTATCAGCCGCTGGCTACCCTCTTCTAGGAATCGAAGCCGTTACCATACATATACATACATACATACCTAATGAGTTATGAATTTGTAATTAGGATTTTGGTCTGTTTAGATATTTGTCTAGAAAAGGTCCTTAAAGGATTTTAGTGTATCTTCCTATTCTTATTTTTATGTTGATATCTTAAAGGTTTTCGTAGATACTGATAACTAACATTTAAATTTATATTGAATACTGATAAAGTCGTGAGCGATCGTTAGTATAAACAAATAGGTAGATGCATTTGATTATTATTGATAATACTTAGTGTTTACGTAAAGTTCTAGTTCTAACTTTACCTAAGGGATTTTGTAACTTAAGTTACTTGGCAGCATTCTTTATCTGAATATACAACTAGAACTCCAATTAAGCTTAGCTCAGTAGCTCTTTAAAGGAGCTATGTAATCATAGAAGTAAACGGAGCTGTTTGTCATGTCACGATATTTGGCTCTACAATTTGAACTAGCTAAAGCTTTTTCAAAGCTTCATTCGTAGCATCGGCCTTAGTTCCTGATGTCTGAGTTTTCACAGACGCTAATTTTAATCCTGGTTGAATTTCGAGTCTTAAAGTATTGTGATAAAGTCCATTGTTTTTTAAAGAAGGATATGAATAATTGTGTACCTGTCACTTTGAATAGTCGGAAGTAGGAGAAGGAAACGCGGATTCTCTTTGGATAATCAAATTCATTAGCAGTCTTTGTTCTGTTAATAGTGAAGAAGGGTCGTCTTGTCTTAGTACTTGTCTATTGACAAAACTGTTGACAAATTCATTGAATTATCAAGCTTGATATAACATGCACAAATCTTGTCAGCAAATCGAAAAATTTAATAATCTTTGGTTACTTAATTATTAATAATAAAGAAATCATTAACTACTGAACTATAGAAACTTTTAAATTAAAAATAAATAAAAATCAAATTTTTAACGGTAGAAAAAATCTATAGATATATAACTCTGAGCTTTTTATTAATTATTTTTATTTATACTTAGTTGGCATTAGGTACTTGAAGGACTTCTTGAAAAAAAATTCAGTGCACAGAATAAACATATTATATTCAAAGCAAAACAAAAAGTATTCTGCCTGAGACAGATTTAGTATGTTTATATATATATATAAATGTATCTATTTTATTATAATATATATGTTTTTGTAGAATACATGTATTTTATCTAAGAATTTGTACGTATATTTAATTTGTATATTTATGTATTCCATCGTAGGTGTCTTATTTATACTAAAAATCGATAGTACTGCCTACACTCTTTCTGTGGTTGGCTGGTAGAAAATGCTGCATGGCATTAAGACCACCGTTGTGCGGGTATTTGTGCGACAAGTAAATAATTTTTTTTATTATTTAATAAGGGCTCTAGATTGTTTTATTGTGACAGCTAAAATAAAATCAATCTTATAAAGCTTATGTTACAAACTAGCGTAGAGATAAATGTTATTGACCGTACAGTAAATCTTTACAACCGGGTATAATTAATAATAAAAAATTGAATATTTTACAAGCTAACATCTCTAATGATCTATACCTATTAATATGTTTAATAAGCAAATATCAAAAACAATTGCATCTAAAGGTAAAACGATCTAGCTAGTATCATAAAAAATGTTTATTTGCTGAGCGTAGTTCAATTGTAGAAAGTTCTGTAGATGAATCAGGCATATACCTATATTTAGATTTAATTACACCCATAATGGTAGTTTTAAAAAACTTCTAATTAAAGTTTTAACATTTAAGATCGAAAGTGAGTTTTAATAACCAATTTTCTATTTTTTTTCTGTAAACTGTTACAAAAATTATAATAATACATATTAATGATCATTAATTTTATTGCCTACACTTGCGGTACCAACTACATATATACAAACATACTAGTTGGCCTGGTGGACGATTTCTGCCCTGTACACTGCAACGACCTCAAGTCAAAAAACACTTCGATGTGCCAAGATTCGTAGCTATCGGCCAAATGGTATCAAAGTTCATAAAACGTTTATATATATAACAACATCTATAATATATGATATTACTGCCATTCTATTAAAAAACCTACGTCTTTTCCAAAAAAGCTTTTATATTTCATTACTCCCCTGTGATACAAGATAAGTAAATATCATTTCTAGATTTAGTAGCACGCACCATTTTTTTAACTTCCAATAGCACAAATGACATAAGTAGTTACATTACTGATAAATGAATAATGACATACAAGCAAAGTTTAAGGTTGTGGCAATGGATAAGTCTAAGGACATTTTATCAGACTAAAATAGGTGCGGATAAAAAAAAACGATATAGTATCCGTTCACTCATACAATTTAAATGAGGAACAAGAATATCATTTATTTAAATCTAAGTACACCCATTTCCGTAATAAAATTAGTTTAAATACTCAAATGAAATTAAAAGTGACCAATAGTTTTAAAAAATCTTTTATAAAAAATGTAATTCTGTAGAAAATGAAAAAAAAAACACATATGTTTTAAATGTATTGATATATTTATACCTACGTACAGAATAAGAAAATTTTTAAAATTCCAATTATTAATTGGAGTCTGCCAATAAACAACAAAACTTAATCCTGTGTGGATTTTCTTTTGGGCTTGTCAAAGTTTCACAGTCCAATTTACGCGGATTAATTATGGGTTAACTTGAATTTCGTCAGCATTCTGCTTTATAAATTTCCATTTTACTAGCAAAAAGATAAATTTTTGTATTTAATTATATTTTACTAAGGAAACACGCCGTAGACCAGATTTTACGTGGATGATAAACTAGAATATGTTTTGAAATTAATGTAAAAAATGAAAATCCATAGTAGTTAATGCCACATAAATAAAAACATTTTACTGACACAACTCTTTATTTACTAACATTTTTTTACTCGAGTAACATTTCCACTTTGGCTTAGTGTATCTTCATTTTATTTATGCCTTCGTAAGCGTAAATTAACGCTTGCATATGATTTATTCAGGTCAGCAGTTATATAATGAAATTTTGCGATTGGTGAGCGATAATTTGTTAACTTTGCGTGTGAACGCTTAATTTGTCGCTCTTTGCTAACAATAGTTCATGGTCAATATCCGTTAGCTGATTCTCAGGGTTTTTTAATTACTTAATTTTAAAATTTTTCGTCATCAATGAACCGCTAAATTTATTAAAATTAGTGATTAGAAAAATGAAAATAGACAAAAAAGTTCGTAGCATTTAATAATTTAAACTTTTATACCAATATAATTCTAATCCATTATTAACTTAAAACTTTGTGTTTAAGAAAGTTAATGAATCGCTAAGCAAATGGATTTTTGGTTTTGAGTAAATTTAAAATTTAATTTTGATTTCTAATTTTATATATGGATATTAGTGCAAATTACCTTTTTCCTACTTACTAAGTGATAAAAATTTCAGTTATAATTAAACACATCCATTTCATCATGTTTTTGGTCTAACGTAATTAGGGCCACGAAATTTCTATTTTAAAGTTAATCATTACTTACACTTTACATATCATATCATAATGTATTTTTATGTTAAAATATTACCGTGATCTAAATTAACAATATTACTACGAATTTTGAAAACTTTCGGTTTCATTAAGGGTACTTATATAGGCAACTATAAACAAAGATGGTCAACCTCTAGTAATAAATTACAGAAATTATGACCGTGAAGTTATTGGATACAAACAAATTCAATAGTAGGCAACTTGTTTGTATGAAAATATATTTGTTGGATAACACAACTGAACCCTATTAATGTGTATGAAACACACTTGTAACCAATTTATTATGAATGCCAATAACAACATTTATTGTATCCGTTTCCTAAAATTCCAATTCTACTAATTATCCCATGAGATTTTTTTTTAGATTATAGGTATGCATTAAGTAGTCATTAAAAGTATGTAAGTATATGTCAATTAAGTAATGAAAGTGTAAAAAGAATAATAACTGTAAAGTAAAGAATCTCATTAGCAAAATTTTATTGTTTCAACCTAAACTATAAAATAAATTTCTTCCTAAATTCAAAGGATTTTCCCCTGTTACAAACTTACATAATATGGCAGCAAAAAATTCAAAAACCGGCCAAGTGCTAGTAGGACTCGCGCACGAAGGGTTCCGTACCAGTACCTATAAAAATAGCAAAAAATCACGTTTGTTGTATGAGACGTTGTATGCCCCCCTTTAATATTTGTTTTATTTTAATTTCATTAATTATTTTTAAAGATACTATATGATTAAATATTCTGTGAATATTTCAAGCGTCTACCTGTTGCCGTTATCAATATCGAGCAAAAACGAGCAAAAACATCACGTTTGTTGTATCGGACCCCCTTAAATTATTTTTTTTAATTTTTTAGTATTCATTGTTCTATAACAATGCAACAGAAATACATCATCTGTGAAAATTTCAACTGTCTAACTTCAACGGACAACGAAGACTTAGTAATACGATCCCGTTTTTTACCCTTTAGGTACGGAACCCTAAAAATGAGGATATACCCTGTTACACATACGATCATCTGTCGAAGCCGTGCGTACGCGCAACAACGGTTATTGGTCCGTTAGCGCAAAGCGGGTCAGGCGCGTAGACTTCGCGTGAGCACACTTTCAACACGACTGCTAGCATTAATTAGCGGTTGCTAAAATAATGCTACGGTGTCAAATAAGTCAAAGGCTATTGTTATACTGGTAGTTACAACTTTGCCTAAAATTATTGTTTTAGAAGCGCCCCCTTTTCTTATATTCAAGTCAAAAACATGTAGTATAATATATCTGTTTAAATTTAGACACTGATTTATAATTAAGATTGGCATATCCTGAATGACTTGCAAGGTTGCAAGGAAATTGAAAGAATTATATAACTCATTTGCTCAAACTGAAAATAACCGGCGCGTTTAATTTTAAATTGATGTCAGAAGTTGAAAAAGGTTAAAAATCCTCCCACATCCTACATTTTTCCAAAATATCGACAAAAAATATTAACAGATAAAATATTTAGAAAGCTTTAGAAAGTTTAGACTCAATTTCAAATATATTTTATGGCATATTTACCTTGTAGATCAGTTCTGAGAATGATTTAAATATGTAAAAAGTCGGCGTCCAAAAATCTTGTGTCCTCAACAGAACGAAGCAGTACTTGAAATCGGGAAATATTTAAATTACTGCTTTATAAGTTACGGCAAGTATGGTTCTATATGTAGTACCTACCTCTGATATCTTAGGGTGCAATTTTAAACCAGCTTTTCTTTTGAGTTGGTTCACAGACGAGCTGTGATAAAAAATACTGCCCATGCATACTTGCTACCATGTTGCACCGTTTAGGAGTTTATTGTCACACTGTAGAAACTAAATGGTCATCGCATAGTGCGGTTTTAGAAAAGATCCCTCTCGCGGAGGTTAAGGTTATGTGAGTTATATATGCTTTTCTCTAAGGATACTTTATTGATCATAATCAGGTTTCCAAGGGTTGGGAACGCAGAAGCAGTACTTTTAGAATAACAAATATAGTCTAAAAACCTCTGAATACTCCTTAGATGTGCAAGCTTGGACTACAGACTATTTTTTTTTGTTTAAAAAGAGGCATACCGCTGTCGTGGGTTAAAAGATAAAGTATAACTTATTTAATGTTATCAGCAGTAGAAAAATTACATAGTTGAGTCAGCTTCAAATTTGACAGGAAATGTTTCATTTTGAGCGCGTTTGGGAAATATTTACACAGAAAATTGAAGCGATCAAATATTTGTTAAATTACCATCGGCATCGTTAACATTAATATCACATAGTTCCTAATTAATTAATATTATATTACCACCGGCGTTCATTTCAATCAACGTGAATCCATTAATGCTGTATTTTGTCATGTTTGAATCACCTATTATTTAAAAGAATTTTTGTTAAATATCTATTCATTAAACGAAGATTTTGTAATTACAAAGTGCTTATTACGTTGTTATTCTTAAATCATACTTTTCCAAAGGTAATTTATACTTATTGTTAAATTATCTATTTATTAAAAAAAATACTTGTATGATTTTTTTTTATCCTACTAAATTTTTTTGTTGCTCAATTACTAATTATTAATACATATATTTTGTTTCTACCGTAACAGTATACCATGTTTTTTTTTACTTTCATTCTCAATATACCTATTTGGTTTGATCTCATTAATATAAAAGGCATTTGTTGCTTATACATATTCAGAACTAAAAGTATCAAATATGCGTGGCCTTGTTTTAAGACAAGTATTTGGTAAAAGTAAACTTTCTGACCTGGAACTATGACTTTTCTCGGAACGAACACTAAAGATTACTAATTATAATAATTATATTCACATTATTTTATGATTCATCAAGCTTTGGCCAGATGGCCCTGATGTACCACCAGTTAAATGGTCTAAGACCATCAACCTTTGCCAATGTTGCATGACGCTTCAAAAATTTAATTTCTCCCTTTCTAGTAAATAACCCACGATTGTAGTCCCTAGTCTAGAGAGCTTATTCCACAACCAAGTAGGTAACTCAAAAATCTTGTATTAATAACCACTATAAAATAAGCATATGAACATAAATAAGGTTATTTTTTTCCTAAAAACAATCAATCTCAAATCTCAAAATCAAATCAAAAAATCTCAATCTCAAACAATTTAATACAAAAATATTCTTATATTGACTGAGCGGTAATTTCATAGACAAGTTGTATATAATACAAATATCTAAAGCACCGAGGAAATTAGAAAAATATGCCACTAGAGCGGTCATCTATTCAATAAATGACCACGCCCAACGCTACTTAACTTTACATATCGTTTTCGACATTAATTATGAAATTACACAAGGTTAAAAGCGATTTTAGTCCGCTACATAAGTACATATTATTTTAATTTGCCAAAATATATCCATACAAAACTTTAATATATATATCGCTGAGTGCGTGGTAATTTAAAGTTTACTTTAGAAATTATATCGTAATATGCCTTGCTATTGTTTATATTCCATGTGTGATGAAAATGGTAAAATGCCATTTTACCAATGTTTCAGACACGCAAGTTTGCCCGTGACTAAGTCTGCTGCAACCCAGTCGAAACGTCGGAAAAAGGGTATTTTTAACCCTGTGTTATTCAATTAATAGTACTAGAACGCGAAAATTTAAAAACGTATGTCGTTTTCTATGGAAAAATATTACAAAAATGTTACTGAGCTACGAGCTCCTTGTGTATACTAAACATGTTTTTAAAAAACCTTTTTTACTGCCCAATTTTTTTTGTCTATTCTAATCGGGCATGGAAATTATGAGTGCTGAGAAAAGGTTGAAAAACAGGAACGTTGAAACAACATTAGAAGTTCTTTATCAGAGTGTATAATATTCTAGTATATAATTCTAGTGTATGTAACACGTGTATAAAATACGCTTTTTAATGCCCAATTTTTTTTTATTCATTCTTATCAGGCTTGGAATTTATGAGTGCCGGGAAAAGGTTGAAAAAACATTGGAAGTTCTTTAGAGCAAAAATTTACGGAAATTCTTTAGCGTAGTGTATAATATACTTACATACATGACATACTTACATACACGTGTATAAAATATGCTTTTTAATGCCCAATTTTTTTATTCATTCTTATCAGACTTGGAAATGATGAGTGCCGGGAAAAGGTTGAAAAAACATTGGAAATTCTTAAGATTAAAATTTACGGAAACTCTTTAGCATAGTGTTTAAATATACTAACAAACATGTGTATAATATATATGTGTATAAAGGACGAAACAACAGGAACATTTAGAAAACATTGGAAGTTCTTTAGAGCAAAATTTTACTCTCTATCCTTCTTTTTTTTTTACTTTTAGTAAGAGATCGTGCAATGGGCGTGTTTACTTGATGAACAGTAATGCGGCCGAGACGGAGTGATATAGCACAATTAGTGGCGGCTGCTCGATACACACCAGTGATCTTGCTATGCTCTTATAAACCTAATTGTTGGCAATGTTGGCTCTCGGAAGTGGAAGATAGCAGCTGTAAAAGTGTAGGTAACTACAGCTTTCAAAAACAAATCTTAGGTTATTTGCTTTATCTAGTTTCTTTTATTTGTTACTTAGTTTAAGTTAAGAAATTTAATAGTTATGTATAGAGTAGATGATTGTGTATATATAAGTAGTTGAGTACAGAGTTATATAAATACATAGATACAAATAAGTGTAAATAATCACGTGTGTCACGTGACCTTTACTATTACCACTGTATTGATATAAACTTTATCAATGTTTAAAAAATGGATTCATTCTCATTCCCTTAATTTAAGCCAATAATGTATTTATTAGTATATATTGATAAAAAATTTAAAACATAAACGTATTCATGTTGTATGAACTTATTTATTGTAATATATGTATTATCTCCTGCACTTCCTGTCCCCTATGTTTATTTTGTAATGTTCTCCACCCAATTGTTGTCTGGAAGAAATCGCTTATTAGCAATAAGACTGCCTACATTGTGATATTCTTTTGTTTTTTTATTGTTATTTGTACATTTTTATGTGGGCAATAAAGTATAAAACTGTATAAGTCTACTTCATGCTATTACTAAGTATTCCTTGTTCTATGCTATTACATTTTTGCTGTCTGTCTGTCCGTCTCAAGGTCTGTCGTGTAAAGGGATGGTTAATATTTAGTTAAAAAAAATTATCACAAACTATTTAAAAATGAGAATCTTATTATTATATGTCTCCCTCGCAGCCCAGTTGGTAGTGTGGCCGGCGGCTGTGCGCAGAGGGTGCAGGTTCGATTCCCGCACTGGACAAACATTTATGTGATAAACATTTGTGTTTGTTTTGAGTCTGGGTGTATTGATGTATTATATGTATGTATTTACAAAAATAGTGATTATATGTATGTGTATCCATTGTCTTGTATCCATAATGCAAGCTTTGCTAACTTTGGGGCCAGATGGCGCTGTGTGTAATGTCCGACAATATTTATTTAAGTATTGAGGGCACCCATATTTGTACCTACATAAGAAAAAAAAAACTCTTTATTTATTATATCACCATAACTAAGATTAAGTTATGTTGATATAAAAATTTTACTTGGTATCTTATAACGTAACTCGTATTCTGAGAAAACATTTTATTTTATGATTACAAAAGATGTTATCTTACGGATTTAAAGTTTAATAACGAAGTAGACATTATCTAAAAAGTGTTTCTTACGTAGAAAATAAAAAGATACCAGGGCCCTGTTTGATGAAAGTTACAATTCTACAATTTTGTAAATAAGTGACAAATTTGTAGAGTTTTATGTTTAATAAACACTACAATTATGTAAGAATTTTACAAGTAAAAACATTACAAATATTGCCATTACATGTGCTGTTTAATAAACATTTACAAGTGCCTAAAACGGCTGTAGATTTCGATGACAATTTTGTACTTGTAAGTTACAATATACATATAATTGTAAGATTTTATTGTAAATTCTTAAATAATGTAGGTTATTCATAAATAAAGTTCCTACTTTTCTATTTCTTTGATTCATTACGAAAGTCATGGACCACAATAACAAAATCACGATCCTTTCTCTAATATATGAGAATAAAGATGTTGAGATCTTTAAGCATCTATAACAAAGATTGGAAATACCTACGTGACAAAACATGGCAAAATTTTAGGAAAAGGACCATTGTAAGTAGATAGTAAGTTATTTATTTAAAATTTACTTATCACATTTTAGTTCCCGGCGTGGAAGTAAGGGCTGCATTTCTCATAGTATCGTATTTAAGATTATATCCTATTTTTGTTACTAAGTATTCGACGGTAATTTTGCTGACCCGCAATCTTTCGTTAAACGTAAAATCTGTCACATTAAAAGTTTGTTTAACGAAAAACTCGCCGTTGCCGTTTACTCATATATTCACCGTCACTACTTCCACTGCTAGTCGTTAAAACCTTTTTAAATAAATTTCTAATAAAATTTCTATACTTATTAAATTTTAGCACAAAATGGTAAAGTTCTGACACAAGGCGAGCCCACAACCTGTCCTGTCACAATTGAACTACAATTTATATAATATGTAAACTTCTAGTTACAATTATGCGTTTAATAAAACAGTTTTTCTTACAAATTTGTAAATTGTCACCTGTAAAGAGAACATATTTACTGAACAGAAATATGGAAAATTGTAGCTACAATTCTACAATTCTGTAAGTTTTCCACCATGGTAAACTTGTAACTTGTATTTTTTTACTAAACAGAAACTTGTAGAATTGTAGCTGGTAAAATAAAATTACAATTTACAATTTGTAACGTTTATTAAACAGGGCCCTGGACGAATCGAGAAGAGCGATAAGTGGGAGGTGAGGTTTAGAGGACGCGGGGTGTGGAACAGCGGGGTAAGGGCTTAGGACCGGTTCAACCTCGTAACAAGATACAAGGGACTGAGTGTTATCTACTGACTTCACTGTCCTCATTTTCTTTGCTTACACTTAGACTATTTTTTGATTATAGTTGCCGTTATAATTTTTTTCCCAAAATATTTTAGTGTAATATAAAAATAAACTTTTTAAATGAGACTATCACCATGATATTTTTTGATGAACATATATATTGATAAATCTTTTGTATCTGCTACCTAAGAAATAAGCGCATAAAAATAGAATTAAAAAATGTATATTCAGTTCTTTTAAGAATAATAGCTGGTTTTGCATTTTTAGTTTATATCTTTTTATAGCGCTAAATGATCTTATAAAATTGTTTAGTTAATGTTCGTTGTTATTTTTTATACATCGGCGCTACAGTCACTGCACTTATTATTAAGTCATTGAACCACTATAAAAAGATCATAAATAAATATGCATGGAGTGTGGAAACAGAAACGAGAGCAATTATTTTATATAGAAACATTCAGCTCTGCAACGCGTTGAAGTCTTCCATTTGATAGCTCGGTAAAGCTTTCAATACGGATCCCGCTTCTCGCTTTCGTAGCCGAAAATAAATTTTTAGAGAAATTCTATGACGTCATAACCCCGAAAGGACTGAATATGAAAGATGAGCTATAAAACAAAAATGTTGTTGCAAGAAAGTTGCGATACGAAAGCGGTTCCGAGAGATTGGAATTTTGGTCGGCCACGTATTACTAACACAGAGCGGCGCACCCACCTGCTCACCACCACATCTTAACCAAAAGTGTGTCAGCATCGTTGACTCTTCGAACCCAGTCATCGATCGTCACAACTTTCACATTACCTTCTCAATTATCATAGGA
Organism: Apoda limacodes; assembly: GCA_946406115.1. NCBI lineage: Eukaryota > Metazoa > Arthropoda > Insecta > Lepidoptera > Limacodidae > Apoda > Apoda limacodes. The sequence goes on from OX291553.1 coordinate 19,334,920, forward strand.
CCGGTCCCTCAGTACCTTCTGCATCATGAATACTAAACTTCCTACAAGCATTTCAAGGACTCAACTCACCTTTTCCACGCCGCAGCGCGTCCGCAATGGAAATCCGGTTGTACACTGTTAGAGATATTGTTGTAGCAAAAACACTGTGTCGTTTACACAAAAATCACCACACTTGAGTCACAGGGCCTGTCACATGGTCGGCTGGCCGGTGCACTCGCGGTGGCCGCCAGGTCGGAACTGACTGAGGGTTTCTTGAAGATACGCGCGAGCGCCGCCGGCGCAGGTAAGAATCAGACGACTGTTAATACGCACCATCACTAATGTAGTTGTTTACTTGTGTGCGTGAGGAATCGTGGTTTGTGCAGCGTTTTGGTTCTGCAATAGTTAATTAAATTACACTTACAATACCAACATATAGTATTTGTAATTATATCCTCAATGGATGTGGATTTATTCACAGGTAGCATAGGACAAATTGTATTTATTCTGTAACGCGTGTCCACCTTGTTAATTGCAACCCACTACAATGACGCTGACTATTGAGGCTTCTGTGTGTTTGTATTTTTTTTTATTATCTGCTTTTGTTATAGATTAAGTTTATGAATTATGTAAACCTAAGTTTCACTAGTTTTTTTTAATTTAATGTTATTAGTAAGTAAGTGTATTATTAATTTAACTTAAACTTGATTGTAAACGTTTTGGGTCACCTGTAAGTAAACAATTGTAAAAATATATAAAAATCTATACCTTTATACTTTTATAATAACATTTGTTATCGGTGAATACTCAAAGATCGTTATTTATATTTGGTAATTTACATTTTTAAAGAATCATGACGACTAACACTATTTTAATCTAAATCAGTTTCTGTAGCTTATATTATAATCAGTTACGCATAATATGTAAAACGCCACGGTTTTTATTCCCCGAAGGGGTCACTGGAAACACACCTATATCATATTGTGGGGGAGAGCCTTATTTTACCAACCACTTTAGTCCTGAGCGAAAGGTGGTGAGCCTATCGTAGCAACACTGCTTTTGATAGCAGTGTATCTTCTGCAATGTGGCTTTATATACAAATGTCCCTAACAAACAAAAAAAAGCCTAACAAACATCCATCTAAACATTCAAACTTTAAACTTTATAATGTTTTCTTGCCAGCCTTCACACCTCCTCACCATTTGGGGCCACTATTGGGGCACGGCCTACCCCCATAAGCGAGCGTGATTTGGGCCAGATTGTGGTCTTCACATACGTTTTCTTGACGTATGCAGGTTTCCTTACGATTTTTGCCTTCACCGAAAAGCCAGTGGTGTGAATAAATAAATCAGACTACTTGAGAATTTAAGAAAAGACTCATTGGTGCACGCCGACCCCAGGGTTCGAACCTTCGCCACTTGAGACGTGAAGTGAAATTTAAACCCCTCGGCCACCACCGACTTTATAATATCAAACGTATATTCGATAACACAAAAATATTTTGAAACGCTAAAAAATATGAAACAGTTTTATATTGCGAACCCTAACGCTGCACAACTTTACTCACACAACGAAACAAAATGAACACTCATAACATCTATAAAACAACCACACAACTACATTGACAATGACGACTCGGCTTACATATTTATAAAATACATAAATAAATGCAGAAGACAACGTGCAACGGCCCAGTCAGTCATGAAACTTTACTAGTAGCTGAATCACCCTGTTTTCGCCGGGTAGAAAGCCTCTTTTACTACGCAATTTAATTATTATTCATTTTACTTTAACACACGTACGTACAGAAACACATATTAAATAGAAACTGTAGCAATAACATACCTGATAATATGATAAGAATTCATTCTCACACTTTAGAACCGAAATGGTCGCGTACAGTGCGGTTTCAGAGACTTCATCCCGCGAACGCTTGGGTTAGATTTTCTCTATGGACTACAGTATAGCGTTCTTCAAGAAAGAAGTTATTAGATTTTTGGAGATTCGGCAACGCGCGAATGATACCCCTGGTGTAACAAGCATCCATAGGCTACGGTGGCCGCTTACCATCAGGCGGACCATAGCTTGTTTCCCACCTTAGTGTTATATAAAAAAAAACTAATAAGAAGTACAATTATAAGGTATCTATATAATAATAATAATCATGTCTATTGCTTAACAAACGCCGTTTCCAATACCAATTTTTTTTACATTGTTGATATTTAGTGGGTCCAATAGAACTCTCATTAGGGCCCTGATACTGAACCATTCTCGTAGCTGAATTCCAGGTTCGAGATAGACAACATTATCTATTCTCGTGGCTGAACTCCAGGCTCGAGACAGACTACACTATAAATTCTCGTGGCTGAACTCCAGGCTCGAGACAGACTACACTATCTATTCTCGTGGCTCAACTCGAGGCTCGAGACAGACTACACTATATATTCTTGAGGCTGCACTCCAGGCTCGAGACAGACTACACTATCTATTCTCGTGGCTCAACTCCAGGCTCGAGACAGACTTCACTATCTATTCTCGTGGCTAAACTCCAGGCTCGAGACAGACTACACTTTCTATTATCGTAGCTGAACTCCAGGCTCGAGACAGACTACACTATATATTCTTGTGGCTGAGCTTCAGACTCAAAACAGACTACACTATCTATTCTCGTTGCTGAACTCCAGGCTCGAGACAGACTACACTATATATTCTCGTGGCTGAACTCCAGGCTCGAAATAGACTCCACTATCTATTGTCGTGGCTGAACTCCAGGCTCGAGACAGACTACACTTTCTATTCTCGTGGCTGAACTCCAGGCTCGAGACAGACTACATTATATATTCTTGTGGCTGAGCTTCAGGCTCGAAACAGACTACACTATCTATTCTCGTTGCTGAACTCCAGGCTCGAGACAGGCTACACTATCTGTTCTTGTGGCTGAACTCCAGGCTCGAGACAGACTACACTATCTGTTCTTGTGGCTGAACTCCAGGCTCGAGACAGACTACACTATCTGTTCTTGTGGCTGAACTCCAGGCTCGAGACAGACTACACTATCGTTTCTCGTGGCTGAACTCCAGGCTCCAGAAAGACTAAACTTTATATTCTCGTGGCTGAATTCTAGGCTCGAGACAGACTACATTATCTATTCTCGTGGCTGAACTCCTGGCTCGAGACAGACTACATTATATATTCTTGTGGCTGAGCTTCAGGCTCAAAACAGACTACACTATCTATTCTCGTTGCGGAACTCCAGGCTCGAGACAGGCTACACTATATATTCTCGTGGCTGAACACCGGGCTCGAGGCCGACTACCTCCGGCAGCCTAGTTGTTAATGTGGCTAGCTGCTGTGCGGAGGGTGTGAGTTCGATTCTCGCACTGGAAAAACATTTATGTGATAAGCATTTGTGTTTGTCTTGAGTCTTATTTATGTATAATATGTATTCATTTAAAAAAAATATATATGTTTTTGCATCCGTTGTCTGGTAGCCATAACACAAGCTTAGTTTACATTGGAGCCAGGTGGCGCTGTGTGTAGTGTCCAAAAATATTTATTTATTTAGTAATTAGACACCAGGGCGTTTCAGTACTGTCATATGTTTTTGTCTTTTAGAAATATGTATATATTTAGTGCAGTCAGTTTAGCAGTTCATCTGCAATGGGTGTAGAAGAATATTTTTGTTTGGTTTATATACTTAAGCAATAACTAAGTAACTAAAATAAAAACATTTTTACAAAATCAAGAACAGCAAACAACAAAAAAATGCACGCAACAGATTTTTTTAAATAATTTTTTTTACCTTTTTAGTGCATCATTTTGAAGTCGGTTGTTGTTTTTCTTAAAAAAGTTTTTATTTTTAACGTTTAAGTGACCTATTGGCTTTTTTTTCGCACACAAAATAACCCAAATGGCCTTATGTGTGCCTATAAAAATTTGAAGAATTCCCTTGATTTCTCCAAAATCCCATGTATTCTGACCGGAAGACCATGGGTATCCATTTCTTGTATACTCAAACCTTCTCCAGAATGTAACAAATGCTTTTCTGAAAAAGGCATCAAAATCGGTTCTGCCAAACGCAAGATAATCGCGGACAAACATACATACATGCATACATACAAACATATGGGTCAAACTGACAACCTCCTTTTTTGAAGTCGGTTAAACAATTTCAATTCGGTTTTCTTGTTATTGTTATCTTGTGATCATTTGTAAGTTTCTTAGAAAGGGTTCATTATCTAATTGTATTACATATTTTTATATTTAAGAAATTAATTTCAAGCATTCTTTAATTTCACGACTCAAAAGTGCTGTTTAAGATTCTACTTGAATAAGTACTGTAACGTCCCTTCCAAACTTCAAAAAATAAATATATAATAAATTAAAATGTTCTATGCAACCTCGCAGCCCAATATCACTCAACGAGAAAGATCAAAAGAATCTAATGATTAATATTGATGTAGATAAATATCTTATTTGGCCAAGCGTGATCGTCAAAAGTGGTAGGACCCGAAAACCGTTGTGTTAAATAAGTAGTAAACCCAGTTGTTTTAGAGGTACGTCAGAGTAATATAGCAAACAATAGTATACAAATAAGCGTAAAAGAAAATAATCAAGAAATAAATATAGCTAAATCTATGATCATAAATAATGTCCTCTTTGAATTTTTACCATTTCTAAAGTCTGTACAAAAACACCTAAACAAAGCAAATACTCGAATATCAGAACTAAAGGGCACAGGTACTTAAGAATTATATGATTTTCCGTCATCCCTACACAAAGGAACCCTAATTGATGCTACTTCCACATTTGAAAGTAAAATCCATACGAATGCTAAATCTATTCGTTTTGTAGAGTGGGAACCAGGTAGCTATGCGTTCAGGACTTGCGACCTGAAAGTAGGTTTAAGGGGCGCCCCCTTACGATGATCATCAGCGCTCACCTACACTAGCTAACCAGCCAAAATAGTAAAACCCTACTAACGCCGCTAAGGATGGACATGGATTACACACGGTAAATACTGTATCTCTTGGCAGACCTAGTTCTTTTGTGGGCTATATAATTATTATGGTTGGTACAATCTTTGTTCCCACTTCTACTTTTATAGAAGATTTATCTTTACCTAGCTGAAAATGTCCTAGAAACAAGGTCCGTTAATATATTCCTTCCTACTGAGGTGATTGAGATTTCTTTCTTCCATAAATTTCTAACCGGCAAAAGCGAGCCCGTCATTTGGATGTTTTAACATTAATTTAGATATTTTTAAAACACAACCTAAAGATTTTCACAACGAACACACAATATTTTCACTGTCACTTCTAATATAAAAGTATTTACTAACCAGTAATGGTGGCACGATCTAGCTTCTAGTGACCCACAAGCGTAGACTATGGACTATTGGTCAGGCAGCGTTTCGACAATTTAAACAACGGCAATTGAATGTTCTATATGTATAGGACCACGCACTTTTATCATCACTAACCTCTCTCTAGCAACTTTCTCACCCCACATTTCAAACCCTCCCATCCTATTTTTTTTTCTGGACGGCTGTCCGGCCTTAATTAATTTTAACAAAGAAAAAAGAATATCTTTTAAGTATAATTCTAGTTATGTTGGTTGGGGTACTATTATAGAGTCCTAGAATAATATGAACGGTCTAGATAAAACGGCCTAATTATCCTAAACTAATAGAATATTAATATTATGTTCTAAATGTTCGTAAAGTTTTAACAAACCTCGGGTTAGTTCAAATAAACTTACACGTCATACCATTATACGGAATACGTGAAAACCAAAACAACGACCCTTTATCATTGTTAGAATATTTATTATACGACGCTACCCTAATGGTTGTCAAACGACTCACTTAGGTAAGTTTCGCGGGTGTTTTCAATATTATAAAAGTTCTAAGTAACTTAAACTTACGCGGTTATACTCAACATTATAGGATTACCAATAACAGTAGCATTACTATTTAACTAAGGCAATAAAATAATAAGAAAAAAAAACCGCGGATAAGAAAACAACTCCTATCTAGAGGGTCTTCGATTTATCCTACGTTTAATTTCTTGAATAAAATTTTATTCGAGTAAAAGTTATATTAAGTGGTAGAAATTTTATCCATCCAATTCATTTATCCCGGTTTCTCCAGTGGTTGAAGCGTGTTTGAGTAACAAACAACCGAACATACAAACGTTCGCGTTTATAATATTAAGCTATCCCGCTTTTGCCAGCGGCTCCACCTATCCTTAAATCGGTTATCGGCTTGGAACTCTTAACTCTTAACTTTAACTCTTTAATTATACTAATGATGTTTGCTATACCAAGCTATAGTTCGTTTAAGCTCGGCTATTGTTATTCCTGCGGAAATTTCTAAATTTTTCGGTACAAAAACTATTCTATTTTTTTATTTTTTTTATACCACTACGGTCCGCCTGATGGTAAGCGGTCACCGTAGCCTATGGACGCTTGCAACACCAGGGGCATCACTAGCGCGTTGCCGACCCTTCAGAAATCTAACAACTTCTTTTTTGAAGAACCCCATACTGTAGTCCTTAGAGAAAATCTTGGCAGGGATCTCATTCCACAACCCAAGGGTTCGCGGGAGGAAGTATCTCTGAAACCGCACTGTACGCTACCATTTTGGTTCCAAAGTGTGAGAATGAATTCCCTGTCGATGGCGAGCGGTGCGATGATAGAAAGTAGCCGTGGGCATCATTTCGAACAATTCCTCAGAAGAACAATTTCTCAGAACACAATCTATGTCCTTCCCCAGGACTCAAACTTAATAGTTTTAATTTAAAAAAAAAATGGTAGAATTAATATAATTATATGTGCGTGCATGTGTGTGTAGGTATATTAATTCTACCAAAACTCTTTTTTAGTGTTAATGTAGTTAAAACGCAAGCATTTCCACGCTTACAATATTGGGCCAATATAAAAGATAAATGATTTGAATTGTAGACTTTTACATTATTTTGTCTTTAAAAATATTCCAAAACCAAATAGCGTACGATTCAATCAGCTTTCCAAAGAAAGAGATTTACGTACGAAATGCGTCACACTCAGGGCATAACAATTTTTTCGTCAGTATCGTGCGTGAGCTGGTAGAATTACGTTGGCATACAAGCGTAAACAAGCGCATTTACTTGCTGCCTAATGTCTGTGAGTAAACATATCTGTACCAATTAGCTTGCCTAATTTCTTATTAAACCGAAGATCATCACAAGAAAGGTACACTATTCTGAACGTATTGATTGTAAGAAAATTCAAAATTACTTTTTTATACCACTGAGGTGGTTAGCAAGCTTGCGGTCTGCCTGATGGTAAGCGGTCACCGCAGCCTATGGACGCTTACAACACCTGGGGCATCACTTGCGCGTTGTCAACCCTTCAAAAATGTTATAACTGCCTACTCCGCTTAGGACTGTCCGTTGTGGAGGCATATGACGGAGGCCTACGTTTAGCAGTGGACGCCATCCAGCTGAGACATATCCTTAGAAAAATTATTCTTAGAGAAAATTAAATTAAAATTTAAATTATATCAACATATAAAGATTAAGGGCTTTAATACAACTGTTAAGATCTGTCAGTCATATAATGTAATGTAATAAATTCTTTATTGCGCAATATTTATGGAAAAGCACATAAAATTTGTTAGTACTACAATTTAGGTGGTCTTATCACTACTAAGCGATTTCTTCTAGACAACCTTTGGGTAGAGGAAATCTAATAAAAAAACAATTTTGGAGTAGGTGCAACTGGGAATAAAAGTTTATCAAAAAGGATGTTTGGTTATACACATATGCATAAATACATACAAGGGCTGAAATATATTGCATATACTATATTGTAATATAATACACATTATTACTGCATGTTAAAATACTAAGTAAATATATCAAAATATATACATATACTTTCATAATATTCCTATTACATAGACGTGCATAAAATATACTTAAACAAAATAACATGTCCTAATTGTAAAATGAATATTATTGTGACCGATAATAAATTATGGTGGGAAATGTAATTCGAGATTTGATTGGAAGACAGATGTTAAATAACCATTTAATCTGAAAGGCCTTAATTAGTTTAATTCAATAGTTACTTTATTTGTTTAACAAGTAAGCATATTTGTTTTTTGGTATAATATTGCGAACTGAGCACAGTAAGAGCACGGGATCTAAATGAATTGGCTCTATTGCGACACATACAACTTTTAAATACAACAAAAAAAATCAGGTTTTAGGTAAGAATCACACCAAATACAATATTAATTTATAGTTTTATTTTAATTTACAAATACTACATATGAAAGAGACAATATGTACTTATTGAAAGTTAAAAGTAAAGTTGCTACAAATCTGCACCACACCAGGGATCTTATTGGGAACTGTCTCGAGCTATTCGAACTCAGGAATCCGAGACAAAAATATATAGAAGTCTGACTTACCTCTCGAGACTCGTGAATGTACTTGCATACATTTTGCTCTCGAATTCCTGAGTAAGAATAGCTCGAGACTACGTACTCAATAACCTCCCAGTGTTAGGTATGTTTCTTGATTTAAGTACGTTTCGTTTTGATAACAGCTTTTAGCATTGAATAATTACTCCATCGGTTCTCGGTTGGCTTGTTTTTGATAGTTAGTAGAGGTGAGGTTGTATGTTCCACACGAGAGCAGATTTATTTGGTCCCGAATCTTTGTACAAAATCCCTGACTTTGCTATAAGTAGTAATAAGTCTATATTACAATCATGAGCTACACGCTCGTGATTCATATCTTCAACTACTACTTCCCTAGTTTGGGATTTAAAGTCGGCACTAGCACCAAAAAGGATTTTTTACCACTAAGGTGGCAAACAAGCTTACGGTCCGCCTTGTGTTAAGCGGTCACCGTAGTCTATGAACGCTTTCAACACCTGGGGCATCACTCGCGCGTTGCCAACCCTTCAAATAAAAGAAAACACTTAGGTTAATATTCAATGTGCGTGCGTAAGATTTTTTTGCTTTTTAGATAGATGGATTTTTAAAGGGTTGCCTATGCGCGAGTTATACCCCTGGATTGAGTTACAAGCGTCCATAGGCTAAGGTGACGGCTAAGCATCAAGCGGTTCGTATGCTTGTCACTTTGGTGATATAAAATCGGCTCACAGTGGTGAAAACATCGGGTAACACACGCACAATAAGCTATGCATTACAATTGCGTAGTTAAGGCTATGGCATACCCTAGCAAAAAGCGTGCCGTTTCGACCAGTATACAAAGACACACAGTTCCACGTTCGACAGGCGGTAGCACGTGACCCCACGTTGAAAATCTCGATTTTCTCGGTTTTTTGTCAGTATAAAATTCAAAAATTTTTTTAGAACCGTTAAATTCGCAAATCCATTTGTATCGATATATATTTAATGAAATAAGAATCAAGACTTCAATCTTAGTTTTCATAAAAATTTGAATTAAAGGTGTCAGATTTTTTTCCTAACTGTTTTGATAGCCATATAAGGACAGACAAACAGACAGTATAGTCTTAGTAATAGGGCACGTTGGCACCCCCTGGATACGGAACCTTAATTAGCAAATCCACTTAATTAAGGTTTGAACTATAATATATTTTTTTCGCGTCAAATAGTGTATTCAGGACTTAATTAGTTTGGGTATGCCATCACCTTAAACCGCCACGACAGACGCGTGTCTAGTGATTGGTACACACTTAAAAGTTCATATCTTGTAATCTATAGAACTGAAATTAATGAAACTTGCACTGTTTCCTTAGTTAAACGGTACCTAATTGAATTAAAAAAGAATAAAATTATTAAAATCTAATCACTAGTGCCTGAGAAATACGTGGACAAACATACATACACCTATAAAATTTGGCACATCTGTTTAGAAACCCACATACGCTAACATAATTACGAATACATGAATATGAATATAACGTAAGTGCATAAAGGTCAAACTAATAACATCCTTTTTATGAAGTCAGTAAAAAATAACATAGAATATCTAAAGCGATATTTAAGAGTATATCAATCAACAAAATGTTGTTTCACTCATTTTATTGCTTGACAGAATACTAGTTAAACCTTCTCGGAAGTCAGTATCTCAATATTACAGCACATTTAATGGAATGAAACCGACCGCTAAGCATTCTTAATACTTTTCCGATAATGACTTTAGAATGAAAAGGACTATGAATGAGCTACTCAAACAAATTACTTTTTATCATTCTCGGAACCCATTAGGAGAAAGAATGACGGATTTTATGATTAATCAATGCAATGAATAACTGCCAAAACTATTTTGTTTAGTCCGGTTTAAGAGGGCGATATAGACCTATAAGCTAATTTAAAAAAATTGAATGAAATTGCATTTCGTACTCGATGTGGCCAGTTATTTTTTTGGCGCGGCCTTTGAAGAAAAATATGACGTCGCCATTGGGCGGCCGATAAACCGGCCAGAATGCTGCTGGCCGCTTCGTACCGTGCTGCGTCGCATGGTCATTAATTCTACTAAACTACAGTTTTTAATTTTTTTAGTAATAAATATCTACTTATTTCTTTTTATACTATTGGACCTTTAGGTAGTAAAAAAAGTAAAGTTCGTACCGAGTACAATATCGCTTTTCTTACCCTCGAAATAAAAGCTACTTCCCTCGGATAAGAAAAACGTCATTTTGTGCTCGGTACGAAATATAATATTATATCCTAATATATTATTTAAGCGGTTTTGACTTTTTATAAGTATTTCTTTATAATTAATCAAAAGATTTTTATATTGTGTTATACCAACAGGAAAAACAAAACTTATAAGGTCTGTCACACACAATTTTTTTTATGAGACGATTTTAAACGTATACAGCTGAAATATGAAATAACGATTTATTCTAACAAAAAACAAGGTCTTTATGGTAGGGATGGTCGATATTACAAAAACATCGATATCAAAATCGATAGTTAACATTAATGTTCGATTATTATTGCACAGAAAATATCGATGTTTTTAAACGAAATTGTTGAAATTACCTACATAAAACACAGTGAAATTGTATGGGCTTCATGAGAAATGAATAAAATAGAACTCTTTTATAAGGATGTATTGGAAGTATTAATAAATATCTAGTTTAATCAGCTTATTAATAAGACAATACGTAGTAGTACTGTTATTAAAAATTACGTACGATTGTAAAAAAACTATTTACTAAAATAGAAATGAAAAAACGAGAGCGCGACAACACAGATCTAGCAAAAGAATTCGTTTAATATTCATATCTTGAAAAATCGTTACTTAGGAATTGTTATTACATGTTTCTATGTGCGTGCAATTTAATCTAATTTCCCAATTTTGATCCCATTAAAGATCGCGATCGCTTGTGAAAAATACATGATCACTTTTTTTTAATTACACTACTCTTTAATTAACAACAATATCACTTCTTCCGATTATGTGATCATGACATCGATGATTCGATGTTTGACTCAAAGCAACATCGGCCATCCCTACTTTATGGTTTGCTAATCATCAAAACGAAAACAAATGAAGCAGCAACAAATGTACATTCTTATCTCAAAGAGCATTATGAAGAAAAGCAGTTTTTCATTGAATTATTTAGCCGCTATTACTCTAGCGAACCGAATCGGATAAACCTTTCGTTTTGGAAGTTTCATAAATATCTTTGAGAATACTAAATTAAATTTCAAAGGTTGCGACCGCTATTTGGCTTAGACTCAATGTTATAGTAACAACTAAAAAAACAAAACAAACTTGTATAAAGTACAATTTATGAGTCACCGTTCGCTCACAGGTATCTATCTATATATTGCAATTTTCAACTGGTATGCCTAGTGCGTCTATAGGATCTTGATACTTTCTAAATATACCACAATTTTTAAATATACTATGCTAATATTACACAAACACACACAAAACAGTTATTTTATTTCAGTCTCGTGTGGTCCCGTGCAGTATACAGAGCAGAGATGCCAAGATTTTGAAGGCAGTCTATATAAATGTAGTTCACTATCGCCTAGCATAGTATGCTCACATGTCATAACTAATGTATTTACTGTTTTTTTTTATTAAGTTTTTTTATTATAACAAAAATAAAATTATGTAATATATATATTATAAAAATAACTATTTACAAGTAATCGACTAATACTGTTGGCCTATAGTGTATAATATTTATTAGTGTGTGTGTTAGTGTATGTAGCACTGAAGTGTTATCCTACTAATATTATAAACGTGAAAGTTTGTAATAATGTATGGATATTTATTTCTCTTTCACGCTTCAACCACTGGACGGATCGGGATGAAACTTGGCATACATATAGGATAGGTCCTGGAATAACATATAGGCTTTTATCCCGAAAAATTCAAAAGTTCCAGTAGGGCGGGCGGAGCCGCTGGCAAAGTCTAGTTTCTCATAAAATAACCTTAATTTTCAGAGACATGCTAATATTCCATCACGCATGTTGTGGAACGCGTATGCAAAACCAATCTGGTGGCGCCGCAGGGCCCTCGTGCGTGCGTACCATTCTATAGAGACTGACATTAGCTAGTTCGAAGGATAAGTACCCAGATCCCTCGCAGCCTAGTTGGTAGTGTAGCCAGCTGTTGTGCAGAGGGTGTGGGTTCGACTCCCGCACTGTACAAACATTTATGTCATAATATAAACATTTGTGTTTGTCTTGAGTCTAGGTGTATTCATGTATGATGTGTATGTATTTACAAAAAAAAAAATTATTATGTATTTGTATCCGTTGTCTGGTACACATAACACAAGCTCTGCTTACTTTGGGGCTAGACGGCGCTGTGTGTAATGTCCAAAAAAAAAATATAAAAAAAATAAAAAAAATATGTCGAACTGACAATGAGTACTGGTGCATATGTATATGTGGCCCATTACCACTTCAGCTTATTAATCATTCGTAAGTCGTAGAACTAGTGAAAGTTATCCACAAACGATATACGTCGTGATATTGGAATGATTGGATTTGTTTATTAAAAAAATTTAGGATTACGCACACAATATCGGTACGTCGAGACAGTCCAAAGATTTATTTTATGACAAAATGTAAGTAGGAAGGTATCCACATGCGATATACACCGGGATAATTTAATATAGATGTGCACCTAAATGTCGCACATTGATCAAATGTGCGAAATTGATCAAACCGCACTTATGCTAATTCGAATTATTGGTCAGACTAAGTTTGAAAAGTAAACAGTCAGGTCGATTGTTTGTATAGAAACTCGTTTAGAATAGTTAAAAATTTATTTACTCCTGTGCTGGTTTACATATAACTTCACATTGATAAATATTTAGAAATCTTCAAAAACTGTTATTATTTTTTGTTTTCATTATAACACCTTAAAGTCATTTGTTTGAGAATGTGCAATGTTTTCGAGGACAGAGCTGAGGAGATACTCGAGAATAATTCTGTGACATCGCCTTTGTTTTTCCAAAAGCTCATAATTGACATCGACGAGCAAGGAGTAAAAGCTCGAGGTAAGTTGTAATTGAACAAGCACAATAATGTTCATAGCCCAGTTACACGTTTATTTTAGTTCTGATGTGAATTAATTTTGCAACCAAACACAAAGGATGTTATGTTTATTTTTATGATTTTACATATCTCCGAAATTACCTATTATTTTCTGTAGTTTCTTTATATGATTTATACGTAAGAGAGGTAGGGCACAGCGAGTACCCGCTCGACTAAGCCGTCCGAACAATTAAAGCGCGGCATAGCGAGTACTTCCACGAATGAGCAGCCCGAACCGGGGAAGTACCTCCACCTTACAGAAAAACGCGGCCATAATAAACTACCAATGAAGTAGTGTTGTGTTCCTGGAGGTGAGTAAGGTTGTCAGAGGTCCTGAGGATTGGCTGCGCGGACAGCGGAGGACCGTCGGTGCTCGTTGCTGTCGGCGCGCTGGTACGGCGGTCAGGGAGACCTAGTGAAACGGCTGACCGCTGGCCGCCCGCAAGTTGATCGGGTTCCCGAACCCATGGATTACTGAATCTCCACCCTGGGAGGCTGAAACACCAACCTGTGTTAAGACTCTAAAATAGAAGTAGTGGCGGAGAAGGAGACCGGGGTGGACCCGGCTATTACAACAGAGAGGGATCAGGGGCCCTTCCGCTCGCCGTGCCAGCAACCGTATTATCTGTGCTGAGCTGAACAGCTCTAGTACCGCACCGTTTTGTCCTCTAAGCTGTCTGTGCAGATAATCCTCATAAATGTGTTCTGACCTATGGAGTCTCTTAGCTGGTACTTTCTCCAACGAGAATATATACCAGATACAGAGGACCATATGAGCTCCTCGCTGAACTTTCTGCTGACTACAAGTTCGGACGGATATTCCGTCTCAGGGGATGCGGCTCTTAACACCTCGGACCACTGTTTATCCCTGATATTGCAAAAATCTACATTAAGTGAATGGAGTTGCTGCTGTAAAAGCCCTTTTTTATTATTTTTCAAAAGTTACTTAAACTAAATATGAATTCACTGCACGGACAGCTTAGAAAAGAGTGTTCTGAAATTGTGGAACCACAGAACCTAGTAAGGTATCTTGGCGACCAGCAGCAAGGTCGAGATACACATTTCTACCTAAACTTCGACGCTACGCCTGTTATTACAAAATGTTTTAAAAATAAAAATTTTACTAATTTGGTCTAAATGACAATATAACAAAAATGTAGTTCTATTTGATAAAACTTGCAATTTAATAATTGCAAACATTAAATAAGTCACTCAACTAATCATTCAAATTATTTATCTGACAATGACGTCTGTTAAACGCATTGGTTGCCAAATGATATCTACAATTAGTTGATTGTGAGTTGTGCAACGATGCAAATATGTTTTGTAACTACACAAATGAAAATTATAGGAAATTACATAATATTTTGCTCGCAATTAAACCGATTTCCCTGCAATACGGGTCGTGAGTCGAAAACTGACAGGTCTGAAGTCTTCTTCGTTTATATATGAATTCCGAAAAAACCCGTAGATTTATAGATATAGATATATATATATATATAGCTCTGGCCATCCGTAATAATTTTCATTGATATTTCATCATGACCTACTTCGGAGCTGGTGGTAAGTTTCTGTGCAATAACAAATAGCTGTGCCCGCGATTTCATTCGGGTGGAATTTATATATATGTGAAAAGTTTGTATAAAAATAAGTTAATATAAAAAAATGTTACTTTGAATGTTACTGATTCATTGATATATCAAGGCACATTCCATTCTGTTGGGCTTAGAAACTTTAAATTTACCATGCGAGTTTCTTATGTGACGTAGACGTAGGGCTCCACTAAGAAGTTTGAAAAATTCACCCCCTAAGGGGGTAAAATGGGCTCGAAGTTTGTCTGAAAATCCGTCATTTTTGAAGCTAAATGCATGAGAATTGGTACTTGGCCTTAAGGTCGACAGATTGTCAAAATCGTGGATGAGAAATCTCAGAAACGAAGAAATATGCCTAAACCGACATAATAATAAAATACTCTATAGTATATTTATAAGTTATAACAGGACAGGTTAAAGCAGTAGTGCCCTGTTACTGAATGCACCGGCTAGGTGCTCAGAAGGAGGAGAAAAGATAGAGGGAGTTCAAAGGCGAGTAAAGAAACACTTTTCAAGGGAAAGGCAGGTTATATTAGTATACTCTTTCATTATATAGTAACAGCTTTTAATGCACAAAATCCTAATCACATAGGGTGATTCGTAACACTTAAATATCTAGATCACAGCTACCTAATTCACAATCATAAAGGACTACCTAAATAAATAGAAAGATAGCCAAACGCAAGCCTGCCTACACAGATTTTAAGTGTAGTTTTTAAAAGCTTTTATTAGGGAACTAGTACACTCAGGTCTCTTCGGCCTAGAGCCCGATTTGATGTCTTGCTCGCTGTGGGCACCCCTCAGGTCAGCACCGCCGTAGAAAGAAGACGCGGATGGGACTGATGTTACGTGGCCTAACAGCGTGTGGTGAGTAATGAATATGCCGCCCGTGGCAGGCACAAGGTAAGGCCGCACGTGGACGTAGCTCGCCAGTAGCTTCGGCGTAGAGCAGGTCGCCCCGTAGCCTTGGTGTGTAGCGAGGTTTCAGATAGCACCACTACTGCACAGGCCGAAGTTTTGGAGTCAAGAAGACTCCGGACAGGCCGAGGATTTGGAGTTCAGTAGACTCCGGCCTCCCACAGTATAAGGACAGCAAAGCAGCTGCGGTGCGCCGTCGTTAGAAGACAAACGTGCACCAGCCCACAGAGAAATCTTCTCGCGGACCTCAGTTACGGCGTAGAGCCGTAGTATAGTAATATATATATGTTGTATATATAAACTAAGAACCGTACTGTCAAGGAGAAAAATAAATGGATTATTGACTTACCAATAACTCACAAAACACAGAACGAGAACAAATAAATATATAAAATTACCGAGGACGGTTTTCTTTTATAGAAGAGAAGTGGATATGCAATTAATTTGCAGTTTAGAAGAAGATCGCACAGTTTACTATCCGTAAAAATAATTAGTAGTAGAATTTTTACAACCACGTCAAGCAGAACGTAAAGTAATCTGTTTTTGACTTACCGATGTCAAACATCTAGAGATTCTTTGATCTCTAAATTTAAATTACCACAGTGGTAATGGACCTAAGAGCGAATGTCCAGAAACTTCTATCGTTTCCTTCATCATCCGGTCCTTTACCGGAGACGGACCACCGGAAACGGTCGTTCCGTTACAGTATTATATAAAATATAGGCACAGGACCTCTATTCTGGCGAACGTAGTCCTAGCCAGTGAGGGCTATTTTTACCCGACTGCCGGAAGTGAGAAGGGTAATGTTTTTCGAGCGTATGTATGTATATGTATGTATGTTCATTTCTTTGGCACGTCCTACAGCCCTTAGGGCTTGACGGATTTTGACATGCACGTTGTCATTGGATTCGTCGTGATTGTGTAAGTGACACTAGGTATATTAAAATTTCTAAAAAATCAAAATGGCGAATTTTATGCGAGTTAAAATTTATTTTTACTTTAGTTTGGTATCAAAAATAAAGGGCCTTAAAAGGCGAGTACGAAGATATTTGACACTAACAGTAAAACAGTCAAGCACGAGCAAGAAAATAACACTGAAAACCTGTGAATAAAATAAACCCGCGAACCCTTGGGTTGTGGAATGAGCTCCCTGCCAAGGTTTTCTCTAAGGACTACAGTATGGGGTTCTTCAAAAAAGAAGTTATTAGATTTCTGAAGGGTCGGCAACGCGCGAGTGATGCCTCTGGTGTTGCAAGCGTCCATAGGCTACGGTGACCGCTTACCATCAGGCGGACCGTAGGCTTGTTTGCCACCTTAGTGGTATAAAAAAAAAAAAAAAAAAAAAAAATTAAATAATTAAAAAAAAACCCGACTGCAAGAACTAAAAAGAAGTAAAAAAGTGCACCTTAAACATACCAAATATATTAACTATAAGCAAGCGGCTTTAAATATATATATTTAAATTTAATTGCAAGAACCAATAGTAGTAAAGATTGCTCACAATATAGCAGTGACCTAAAAATCATTTCCGCCTGCTTATAGTTAAATAATGAGTATGTTTGAGGGGCACTTGTTTACTTCTTTTTAGTTTTTGCAGTCGGGTTTTTTTATTCATTTCATTATTTTTTTTTATTTGCAACGATGAGGCTAGAACTCTTATTAATTTTACATGACACCTGTTGTGTAATAATGATAGAGCCAAAAGATGGTTACAGTATAAAGTAGATTAGAGATTGAGTTTTCAGTTGGAAATAAATACCTACTAAAAAGTAGAAAAAGATACCTTTTTCACACGTTCAATGACATTATATTTAAGAGTATAGATAATTTGAGGTATACGCAGTATAATATTTAAATAATAATAATCATCTATAGCGCACAAAAAAATTAATAAAAAAACGGGTTGCACTCCGGGAGTGCCGGCAGAAGTGAAAACCTACTAGCTATTTACTTCCCATCACTTCGTATACATATTTATTTATTATAAATAAAACAGAGTAGAGGTAGACCTCGGCAAACTTATGTAGATCAAATTGAGTACGTTCTCAGAAAAGGCCAGGTCAGGAGTACTCGGAACCGTAGGAAATGTATGAAAGCATTGATGCGTTTAGATGAGGCAAGAGAGGTATGCCAGGATCGTAGCAAGTGGCAGTCTTTGGTCTCTGCCTACCCCTCTGGGAAATAGGCGTGATGTTATGTATGTATGTATGTATGTGTAGCGTGTGATCAACACACAGCTTCTAAGATACCTAGAAGTACACGATCTGGTCAGTGACCGTCAATATGGCATTCGCCACGGTCGCTCGACTGGTGACCTTCTAGTGTATCTCACACACCGATGGGTACTAGCCATTGAGAGTCAGGGGGAGGCATTGGCATGTAGCCTGGACATAGCGAAGGCGTTCGATCGGGTCTGGCACCGGGGTCTTCTATCGAAATTGCCATCTTACGGAGTGCCCGAGGGTTTGTGCAAATGGGTGGCTAGCTTTTGTCCGGCAGACGCATACGAACCGTAGTTGACGGTAGTTGCTCTGATAGCATGGACATGAATGCTGGTGTCCCGCAAGGCTCTGTGCTGTCTCCTATGCTGTTTCTACTGCATATCAATGACATGTTGGACATCAACAACATACATTGCTATGCAGATGACATTACTGGAGACGCTTTTTACACGGGTCGAGCAAACATCCCTCGTTCCGTTGTGGAGGAAAACCGCGGAGAACTTGTGTCTCAAATCGAGACCACACTGTCCCAGGTCTCTGACTGGGGACGGGTAAACTTGGTCCGATTCAACCCTACAAAGACACAAGTGTGCGCGTTCAACGCTAAGAAAACTCCATACACTGTAGTCCCACAATTCCAGAACACTTCCCTCTCCATCTCCAAGAGCATTGGGATCCTTGGTGTCGAATATCCAGCGATGTTCAGTTCCGAGATCATTTACAAGATAAGGTGAAGCTTGCGTCCAAAAAACTTGGTGTACTCAACAGAGCGAAGCAGTACTTCACGTCGCGGCAAAGGTTGTTACTTTACAAGTCGCAAGTTCGGCCCCATATGGAGAACTGCTGCCATCTCTGGGCAGGTGCACCCGGATACCAGCTTGGCCCTTTTGACTCGGTTCAACGACGGGCTGTGAGAATTGTCGACGATTCCAAACTCACTTGCGGTATCGAGCCCTTAAGTCTGAGGAGAGACTCACTGTATGTGTTGTACAAGACAATGGGTTGTGTTCTAAGGAGTTGTTCGAAATGATGCCCACGGCTACTTTCTACCATCGCACCGCTCGCCATCGGCAGGGAATTCATTCTCACACTTTAGAACCTAAATGGTCGCGTACAGTGCGGTTTCAGAGAAACTTCCTCCCGCGAACGCTGAAGTTGTGGAATGAGCTCCCTGCCAAGGTTTTCTGCAAGGACTACAGTATGGAGTTCTTCAAGAAAGAAGTTATTAGATTTCTGAAGGGTCGGCAACGCGCAAGCGATACCACTGGTGTTGCAAGCGTCCATAGGCTACGGTGACCGCTTACCATCAGGAGGACCGTAAGCTTGTTTGCCACCTTAGTGGTATAAAAAAAAAAAGGTGGTGTTGTTAATGCGAACATCAGGAATGCTTATATCAGGAAATGATAGTGATTATTCCCATCATCATTACCATTACCATTGCCATTGTCATAACGATCACTATCGTCATTGCCATTACGATTACCATCGTCATTGCCATTGTCATTACGATCACCATCGTCATTGCCATTACCATATACCATATATATGAGATGTTTGCATACCACACGTATGATTGTACTAGTTTGTATGGAACACCATTTGTATTATAGACTAAAAACTTCCAGTTCTATTTGATGATTCATGTGGGAATCGATCGCAGCACTTCTGGCGTTATACATACCATATTTAACTACTACTAACTTAGCTGAGCCAGCTAGTTGAATAGTAAATTGCCGAAAATTAGATTAGATTAAAAAAATTTTAGATTAATTTTTAGATTAAAAATAATATGAACACTGTATCGCAATTGTTCCTGATAATTTTAAAGGACAGGATATATAAAATGCAGGGGTATCTAACGTATTATTCTTAAGAACGTACAACATTACGACAGGGCACCATATTTTTGAAGGAAACTTATTGTTAATATCGGATCATGTAACTTTGTAACATGTCTAGTTAAATTAATACGATACCTATTCATGGCTTGTCATCAAATTTCATCCGTAGAAGACATACTGTTTATTATTTTTAGCCTTCATTAAAATTATATGGGATAACGACTTGAAATATCAGTACGTAATAGTGAATTGTCAAGTTTACCGATAATTTAACATGACGAGGAATGATTATTTAAATTTTAAAGGCATCAAAACTCTTTATGACGAACTAGATAATATACATTAATATAGAACAGGGCCAGCGTTATGATAAACTATTACTATTACTAAAAAATCCGCTGTGAGACATATAATTTATTACGATATCCATGCAACTGAACACCTTAACGACATTTTTGCATGAATCGATATTGCCACTTTTCTCCGTGCATATCCAACCTCCCTGTACTACTCATAATAGCCATATACTAAAAATAAAAAACTAACCTAATGTAAATAAATCTGACGCGAGTTCCGTCTTACGAAATTTCTATGAATTGTTCTTTTTTGTAGTTTTCACTTCAAAAACATACAACCTGAACATTTTAACATGTGTAATCCGCACTTTCATCTTTTCATCAACCTAATATCCTCTTACTTTTTATTCGTCCTATAGAGTTTAACATTTTTTACCCATCACAAAAAAAGTGCACAACGCGGCTAAAGACGTTTTTTATCACTTCAAAATATAATAGGCGTTTTATAATTATGGTTTCCGTCTTGCGAATATTTATGGCGTGGCATTATGGTTTCCGTTTGACGATCAGTCTGACGCTAGTTTATAATTTTTTACCCATCAAAAAAACTAATCTTATGTAAATAAATCTGACGCGAGTTCCGTCTTACGAATTTTATATGAATTTTCAATCAGGACACGTGACCTGACGCTAGTTTCACATTTTTTACCCATACCAAAAAAGTGCAAAACGCCGCTAAAGAAGTTTTCACTTAAAAAAAATAAACAATTGATTCAAAATTCAGAACACCTAAAGTTATAATCCGTTTCAGATTTGGCAAAATACTTTCCTTTAAAATTTAAGTACCTATCGATGTTAGAAACAGTTGCTACGAGACGACTTACGGTAATTAAAACAAAGGAATCGTAAGAACCTTCAAGTGATCGTTTCATCAGAATCGTTTCAATAGAATCAGAATTACATCGGCTCGATTGACTGGGCAGATGCCTACTGGAGAAAACTTTCTGGGTATTATATATTTTATTTTGTATTCGGAATATAAATATAATTGAGTAAGCATAGTATTATTTATATGAAAGTGTTTTAAAATAATCGAACAACCCGGGTTCGAATTCCGGTAAGGGGCAACAAATATTGTTACAATTTGTTAATACTGTGAAGTTGTTTCGATTGTGATTTGTGTCAAGGACAGCGATAGGCTTACTACATAGCACGTTTGTGGGACAGAATACAATCGGTAAAGCGGGGATGTTACGGGCATATGTTTGTTACATCTTTGACTACACCTTCGGGGATAAGTGTCGTGATGGTATGTTTATTTTTATAATATATATATATCTATTCAAATAAAGCTAGATCCATAAGTTATTTGTTCAGCTTTCACCCGACACTTTTTCTCAATTATTGCCAATAAACGAAAAAGAAAAGGTATATTTACATAAAATCTAATTAAACAAATAACACTTGTCATTGGAATAAATGGATAATATCATCCCTCACATAAAGTAACAAAAATTGTACAACTTTAAAGAAAACACTAAAACTTATACAGGGACAGATAATTTTAAAACAGTGCCAAACAATTATGGTATTGTTTATTTATTCCTCAAGGGCTACATTGATTTTAATATCAATTTCATGATACTTACTACTCTTAATTAATACTAGTTACGAAAAAGAGAAATTAAAGTATTTGTTCGTAATATGCTATAAAAACGGTCACGAATATGTTTTTTTTTTGAAGTGAAAACTTCTTTAGCAGCGTTTTGCACTTTTTTTGGTATGGGTAAAAAATGTGAAACTAGCGTCAGGTCACGTGTCCTGATTGAAAATTCATATAAAATTCGTAAGACGGAACTCGCGTCAGATTTATTTACATAAGATTAGTTTTTTGATGGGTAAAAAATTATAAACTCGCGTCAGACTGATCGTCAAACGGAAACCATAATGCCACGCCATAAATATTCGCAAGACGGAAACCATAATTATAAAACGCCTATTATATTTTAAAGTGATAAAAAACGTCTTTAGCGGCGTTGTGCACTTTTTTTGTGATGGGTAAAAAATGTTAAACTCTATAGGACGAATAAAAAGTAAGAGGATATTAGGTTGATGAAAAGATGAAAGTGCGGATTACACATGTTAAAATGTTCAGGTTGTATGTTTTTGAAGTGAAAACTACAAAAAAGGACAATTCATAGAAAATTCGTAAGACGGAACTCGCGTCAGATTTATTTACATTAGGTTAGTTTTTTATTTTTAGTATATGGCTATTATGAGTAGTACAGGGAGGTTGGATATGCACGGAGAAAAGTGGCAATATCGATTCATGCAAAAATGTCGTTAAGGTGTTCAGTTGCATGGATATCGTAATAAATTATATGTCTCACAGCGGATTTTTTAGTAATAGTAATAGTTTATCATAACGCTGGCCCTGTTCTATATTAATGTATATTATCTAGTTCGTCATAAAGAGTTTTGATGCCTTTAAAATTTAAATAATCATTCCTCGTCATGTTAAATTATCGGTAAACTTGACAATTCACTATTACGTACTGATATTTCAAGTCGTTATCCCATATAATTTTAATGAAGGCTAAAAATAATAAACAGTATGTCTTCTACGGATGAAATTTGATGACAAGCCATGAATAGGTATCGTATTAATTTAACTAGACATGTTACAAAGTTACATGATCCGATATTAACAATAAGTTTCCTTCAAAAATATGATGCCCTGTCGTAATGTTGTACGTTCTTAAGAATAATACGTTAGATACCCCTGCATTTTAAATATCCTGTCCTTTAAAATTATCAGGAACAATTGCTATACAGTGTTCATATTATTATTAATCTAAAAATTAATCTAAAATTTTTTTAATCTAATCTAATTTTCGGCAATTTAATATTCAACTAGCTGGCTCAGCTAAGTTAGTAGTAGTTAAATATGGTATGTATAACGCCAGAAGTGCTGCGATCGATTCCCACATGAATCATCAAAAAGAACTGGAAGTTTTTAGTCTATAATACAAATGGTGCTCCATACAAACTAGTACAATCATACGTGTGGTATGCAAACATCTCATATGTATGGTATATGGTATATGGTTATGGCATTGACGATGGTGATCGTAATGACAATGGCAATGGTAAAATGGCAATGACGATGGTAATTTATTTACATACATACATACATACATACATAACATCACGCCTATTTCCCAGAGAGGTAGGCAGAGACCAAAGACTG
Organism: Apoda limacodes; assembly: GCA_946406115.1. Classification (NCBI taxonomy): domain Eukaryota; kingdom Metazoa; phylum Arthropoda; class Insecta; order Lepidoptera; family Limacodidae; genus Apoda; species Apoda limacodes. Next base: position 19,358,570 of record OX291553.1, read on the forward strand.
CCACTTGCTACGATCCTGGCATACCTCTCTTGTCTCATCTATACGCATCAATGCTTTCATACATTTCCTACGGTTCCGAGTACTCCTGACCTGGCCTTCTCTGAGAACGTACTCAATTTGGTCTACATAACTACCTCTACTCTGTTTTTTTATAATAAATAAATATGTATACGAAGTGATGGGAAGTAAATAGCTAGTATTTTTTTTCATCTGCCAGCACTCCCGGAGTGCAACCCGTTTTTTTTTAATTTTATAACTAGTTATGAAAAAGGGGATGAAAATCTTCTTTACATATAAATAGACATTTATTTAATTTCACATTACACAACAAACAAAAATAACGTTTAGCACAACAATAAACATACAGAAACAAGGAAAGAACACAAACAGACAAAAACAAACACTTAAACCAAAAAATATTTAAAAAAAATATTAACTAGCTCTCAGCCTAGTTGGTAGAGTGGCCGACTGCTGCGCAGAGGGTGTGAGTTCGATTCCCGTAGTGGACAAACATTTATGTGATAAAAAACATTTGTGTTTGTCTTGAGTTTGGGTGTATTTATGTATAATAAGTATGTATTAAGAAAAAAATAAAAAGTAATATATATGTATCTGTATCCGTTGTCTGATATACATAACACAAGCTTTGCTTACGTTGGGGCCAGACGGCGCTGTGTGTAATGTCCGAAATAATTTTTTTTATAAATATTTATTTTTAACCCAGTAATTTTAGTCTCTGCATCTGCATTGTGGGGCCATAGTGCAATGAGACACATGGACGTCGCTCAGCATATACTGCAACTAAATCTACAGCGCTGATTTTCAGCGGAACCCAGAGACGGCGGGGCTTGGCTCGCGTAGCAGTCGAAGTCATTTTATTTTTATTTGTATTATATTTATAGTTGGAGTCATTTTTTTTTGTTAACATCTATCGATTCACTTATTTAATAAAATTAATAATATTTAATTATTTGAAAAACAATAGTAATATCAAATAATATAAAAAACATGGATAACAATACCTATTTCCAATTCAGTTTGTAATATGTATATATGCATACAAAACAACGAACCTACAGATATGACTTTGCCGCCAGAAGGAAGTTCCTTTTGGTAATTCAACAACATTTTTTGGATTTAAGCTTAAAAGTACTAATAGATGTAGAGATGTTCCTAAGAGGCGGTGGCAGGTTATTTCAACATTTTGTGGCGGCAAACCTAAAGCTACCACGAAAAGCGGATGTGCGGTGGTGTGGCATGCTAAGGGGTGGTGTCATTGCTCGTACTGACTTATGTTTATTTGTAACAGTTCGCCATTTTAACTTTACTCTGGGTGACCTGAGCGAATAACGCCAAATAACAATATGGCCGTCGGAGCTGTCTACGCAAGGTCATCTTAAGGGCTGGTTACGAAAAATAGTTAGGGATGTGAATGAAAGGTTTTTGACGAATTGTAGTGCATTGAGTTTTTGCTCAGCCCTGATTAGGATGTTCTTTACTGGTATGGGGTATTTAGATCGCAGGCTAATTTAATCTAACTTAACTGAGTCTGACTGTCTTTTACCTTTTTACGCTTAAACCGCTGTACCGATTAAAATGAATTTTGGTATGAAGATAGCTTGAGTCCCGGGGAAGGACATAGACTACTTGAAAACGCCAAGTGTAAATTGTTTTTTTTTCCTTAATTGAGGAATTGCCGTTACAATTCTACACCGATAACCTTATTTTACGGTGGGTGAAAAATGTCTGGACTAAGGTGGCTTTATATATGTCACATACGTCATTAATGAATAAAGGAATACACTTTATTGCACACATTATTAAATACATAAGAATTTAAGAAATAAATGGATAAATACTAATTTTACCAATTATATTAACATTGGCATAGAATATATACCAATGAATACAGAATACAATAAATACATAAAATAAAAGAAAAAACATAAATGCAAACTAATATATAAAATACAATAATTTATTCAAGCAAAAATTATTATCTGGTGGTGCCTGTTAAAGAGAGGGAGAAGAAGATCGCTTCTACCGCTATGCCTATTCGCCGCCAGAGAGACGGGCGTAGGAGGAGGGTCGAGGACCTCAACCAACCCCCATAACGTGGCCTCCTGGTGCAACGTGGGTGCTTATCGCCGTTGAGAAAGGAGGCACATGGAGAAGATGTGCGGTGTGTCTTGTGCGTCCGCTTTTAGGAGGGGGGATGTTTTCCAACTTTAAGCGGGCCGAAGCCATGGGGTTTGCGGAAGAATGCGACGGGGGCATAGGGCGTCCCGGAGGGACACAGCCGAGTTTTAGTCGGTAAGAGTCCGACATAAACCCAACTGCACCCGTGACAGGGAGGGAAAATGCATTTTAAAAGTGTCTAGTAGAAAGAGGTAGTGTATTCTTAAACAGAATTGCTTGAACAGTAAACGAATGAGTGTAGAAGTTGGTACTTTGTTCAGGTGTTCTAATTAAGAGACCAGTGGAGGTTCGAAGAGTAAGATGGTGGCGGATTGATCAGCACATTGTATAGAATTGATAGAATAAAAGTATTCCGGCAAAGGCAAATCGGGAGTCACTTGAGTCGAACTCTATATTCGGAGATATGGTCATATTTGCGAAGTCCATATTTTGGATAATTACCAGCTTTAAAGAAAAAATCAGTAAAGTAAAAGATCAGGGACAGAATTCGATAGCCCCGTTGTCAGTTCCTGGCGGAGTTTTTGAAGTAAGTCAGGATTGAGCAATCTTTATTGTGATATACCTACAACCATCGCAACACTGTGTGGTGGTCTGGCGACAAATAAAATGGCGCCTACAAGAGGCCAAAAAGTAGGGGTTGATTGGAAATAAAAAGTATGTGTTCCAGCAATATATAATTCTAATTTGAAGCTTTAATAAACATAAGATGTGTATCTCCGATGTCTATATCTAGATTAATATATTGGAATAATTTAAAACGAATTTTTACAAAAAAAAACCAATTTAATGAAACTCTTCCTGCCCCTTATTTGAAATGATATCACCTCAGCTATATTTCATTTCAACATTTACCTTTAGGGATTTCAGCAGTTGTCTTCAAATATATTTGAGAACCCTTTTTAATATTATAATCCCTTCAAAGGGACGCGTAGACATAAATCTCTAAGGAGGACATAAAGCCATATCTTATTTCAAGCTAACGTTCCAACTTTAAGCGGGCCGAAGCCATGGGGTTTGCGGAATAATGCGACGGGGGCATAGGGCGTAGAAAGAATTAGTGTATTCCACAACAGAATTGCTTGGACAGTAAACGATTGAGTGTAGAAGTTGGTACTTTGTTTAGGTGTTCTAATCAAGAGACCAATGGAGGTTCAAAGAGTAAGATTGGTGACGGATTGATCAGCACATTGTATAGAATTGATAGAATAAAAGTATTCCGGCAAAAAAGAACCTGTCACTCTCAACAAAAAAACACGTTATTTTCAAAATAAAATAATTTTAATAGGAAATACCTTACTTTAATAACAATATACTACTTTTTACAACAAATTATACTGACGTTGTGTCACAGTAATAAGTTTTTAACATTCTTCGTGTGCTACAAATAATTTACTGTGAATTTACTTGATAAATAAATATTGATCTGTCAATGCACAGAAAAAGGCACACTTGCGTACAAAACGTCTATTCACTAATCAGTTATATAAAAGATTTTCGGATCAAAGCATATTCTCGGCATATTTACTTCAAATTCATCATTACTTTTTAATGTGACATAAAAAGATGATTATTGTAAAATAACAGAGTTGGAATTTGACAAGTGTCTGGGTGGTTGTCAAGACAACCTACCATTGTTGCCAAGTTGTTGATGTTGTTGCTGAGAACCAAGAAGCTTATAATATTTATTCACCGAAAAGATTATTCTACATTTATTATTGATTACCAACTTACCCATCCACGAACCTACTTGAGAAACTTTATACTTGATGACCTTTTATAAAACTGGCTTTCGTTCAGATGCCAGAAATCTTAACTAATTCTCGGATTCAAGATCTGCAAAGAATTGTTGTGAATTTGTGTAATCGTCTACAATCTCTAAAGTGTTTTTGTCATACTGTTTCTAATAATTTAATTTTTAATTTTCTTCTTTATGCTTTTGTATCGTTAAGTATTTTTATTATCTCAAAACTAACGATCCATGTCCATTTCGTTATCTACCCCATCGTCGTTGCTTTCCAGCGCTCCGACTACTTCTGTGAACGAAATTGTTCTATGTGACTTATGATCTCAGCCCTGCGAAGGCCGTAAAGGGCTCAACATTCATTTTGGCAAAAAACATAAGCCTCGCGCTGCACCGCCACTTGCCCAGCCCGTTACTGATTCCGCATTGGACCTCTCTTCATCGGAGCCACAAACTCCACTCAACACCGACAACCGTTGTAAGTCATTGGGAGGGTTGCGTTCAACATTGCCTCTCTTAAAACGGATTCCTTGAGGAGCTCGGCGAAGTGTAGCACAGGCCCTTCATAAAGTCATCCAAAAAATAATCAACCACAACACAACAGAGAACTGGGAGCTCTTGTTAACTTTCGCCTTCAAAACCCCTTCATGCAACACCTGAGGACAACACGGGCCAACCTTACACAAAAGATAAAAAAAAACTGTTCAGCTCCACTGCAACTATCTACTTCTACTGTCGTTTACAGACATGGAAACCGTCGTCCTCGCAATAGCATCTCCCACCTTGTTGAGGCCAAAGTGAGTGATGGCGATATAAGAGGCGCTGCGCAGCTTTTGTTCTCGAGCGATGTCATCGCACCGGATACAACAGAGACGTTAGATGCTCTGCTTTCTAAGCATCCACAGGCTACTGTCACTTGTCGCCTCCCTGACTCACCACAACCAGGTGACCGCACTCCTCACGTGAGTTCAGCCGGTGGCCTCGACGGTATCGCGCCACAGCACTACAAGGACCTGTTAAGTGGCTCCGTAGGGGATGTAGGCAAATATCTATTTAACAGCCTAACCGCACTTATAAACCTTATGTTGTCAGGTGTGGTTCCCGAAGCAATTCCCAAGATTCTTTATGGGGCCAATTTATGTGCCCTTCTAAAAAAAGATGGGGGCATTAGACCAATCGCAGTAGGGTGCATCTTAAGGCGAATTGCCTCTAAAATTGCCGCAAAAATCATCCTTCCACAGATATCATCTTTATTTTGCCCCACGCAACTGGGCTTTGGCATTCGAGGCGGATGTGAAGCCGACGTACATGCAGCGCGCTCTTTCATTTAAAATAAGGGGGGCGAAGTGTTTTTAAAAAGTTGATGTGAGGAACGCATTTAACTCAATTGATAGGGGCACACTACTTAAACACATAAGAGAAAAAATGCCCATATTTTTCCCCTATCTTTGGCAGTGTTATTCGGAACCTTCCCAATTGTTTTTAAAGAAAAAATCCTGTTTTCTTCAGTTGGATGTCAACAAGGCGATCCACTTGGACCAGCCATTTTCAGTTTAGCGATACATTTAACAATTTCGAAGCTCAATTCCGCTTTTAATCTATGGTACTTAGATGACGGAACCCTAGACGGCGATGCTACTACTGTTTTTGAAGACCTCCGCACGCTCATTTATGAATTCAACGCCATAGGTTTGGATCTAAATTTTGATAAGTGTGAACTTTATATTTCGGATTCTTTAAGTGTTAATTTAAAATCTGATTTGGTGAGCAAATTTAATAGCTTGGCCCCAAATATTAAAATTTTGTCAAAGTCACATCTTATGCTCCTAGGTGCTCAAATCCTAGAGGAAGCACTTCCAACCTATTTAGATGAAAAAATACAAAATTTTAGCACAGCAGATGATAAACTTGATGAAATTAACCCCCATATGGCTCTTTCAATTATTCGTTTTTGTTTATTTGTACCTCAATTCACTTATGTTTTACGTTGCTGCCCTTTTTGGAACCATCCAAATTTGGTATTGCCTCTAGATTCTTTGATAAGAAATTTGCTTACCAAAATTTTAAACTGCCCTTTAGATGAACGTGCCTGATCGCAGGCCTCTATTCCTATCAGACATGGTGGTTTGGGAATCCGGAGCATTACCGCTGTTTCCCTCCCAGCTTTCTTGTCCTCTGTCAACAGTACGTGTGATCTCTACGGTAAGATTACTGGCCCTTCTTTGGGTTCCGTCGAGGTCCCATACTTGACATTGGCCACGCAGGCTTGGCGGTCAGCGTGTCATGGTATGTATCCTCCATCTTTCACAAAATCGCAGAGACTTTGGGACGAACCTTTATGCAGAAAAGTTAGTTCCTTCCTTATCTCAACCGCTATAGAACAACGTGAGCGTGCCCGTTTGCTAGCCGTGTCTGAACGAGAATCAGGCCACTGGTTAAGGCCACTGCCTTCCGCGACCATAGGCACTCTGCTCGACAGACAGACTTTATCATAAGCTGTGTGCCTACGCCTTGGGCTTTGATTAGTGCAGCCACACACCTGTATATGCGGCAAAAGGGTCGAGCAGTTTGGCTATCACGGCCTTTCCTGTGGGAAAAGCGCCGGCCGCTTTTCGCGACACTCGGCCCTAAATGGTATTATCCGTCGGGCCCTAACCTCGTCTCGGCTCCCGGCCATTTTAGAGCCAAGTGGAATTTTCCGCACCGATGGCAAGAGGCCTGACGGTTCTACTTTGGGGCCATGGAAGCTCGGTAAGTCTTTGTTGTGGGATGCCACCTGCGTTGACACGCTGGCGGCGTCTCATTTAGCAACGACCTCAAAGAGCGCTAGCGCGGCAGCGGCGCCTGCTGAAGCCCGCAAGCGGCGTAAATATTCCAATCTTGAGGCAGGTTTCATATTTGTGCCATTTTGGGCCGTGGGGACCGGACGCAAAAAAAAACTCGTCCGTGACCTTTCCGCGCGACTGGTCGAGGCATCGAGTGACCGGAGGGCTGGCAGTTTTCCCTGCCAAAGGATCAGTTTGGCGATCCAAAGAGGTAACACTGCCAGCATTCTGGGCACCGCTATGCCGCATGATTTTTTAGAGGATATTTTTTATTTATAGTTAGGTTATTTTTATTGTATTTATAATTGTAGTTTAAATATCAATTTGGAAATAAATACGATGTATGAAAAAAAAAAGCTTTAAGTTAGTAGTCAAACAAGAATTCTTACGCTGTGTTTCATCATAATCACTCATCTGTCTGTATGACGAAATATATGTATTACCTAACGGTTTTAATGACTAGAAGGGGGTAACTAGTAGTATACAAATCTAAATCAAAATTTTATTTGGCTATTTTTATTAAACCACCTACTGGTGGAGAGCCACTTTTTGCCAACCGCAGCGCAGGGTTACCAACTTTGAAGTAAAAATGCACCCCGCGCGACCCATCAACCTATTTACGCAGTCGAACTTAGACTCGTCGCGCCGGCGGGCAGTAAGATATTTCAAACGCAGCGTATAAGAATAGGGCCCGCATACGTTGCAAAAATTTAGGACAAGTAAAAGTAAATGTTAAATTATGATTCAAATTAGGCAGTGTGATTTAAAGTTATTTAAGAATCCATACTATTATTATAAATAAAAAAGCATGTCTGTACGTTCGTTGGTTTGCTCTTTCATAACAGTATGAGAGTTTTTTATCCTGACTGAGAGGAACATGCAGGAGCATTTTTTTTTTGCATTCTTACTCGATTGCCCAAAAAAGAAGTGTAATGTTTTAAGTATTCATGTAGGTATGTATGTACGTATGTTTGTTTTTTCTTTTTTTTTTTTTTTATATCACCAAGTTGGCAAACAAGCTTACCGTCCACCTGATGTTAAGCGGTCACCGTAGCCTATGGACGTTTGCAATACCAATCTAATCACTCCTTTCTTGAAGAACCCCATGCTGTACTCCCTGGAGAAAACCTCGGCAGAGAGTTCATTCCATAACCTTAACACTATGTATTAAGTCGACGGCAACTGATCTAAAATTTAAAGAAAGTAGACAATACATTGTTATCATCATCATACATTTCAATTCATTTCAACTGTCTAGCTATCACGGTTCATGAGATACAGCCTGACAAACGGATGGACGGACAGCGGAGTCTTAGTAATAGGATCCCGTTTTTACCCTTATATATATAGAATTTAAAATAATATATCTTTGGGCTTTAAAAAAATTAAATCAATTTATTGTTTCATAGTAATGCAATTACCCATGTGCATTGCAAATATCTTTTTTTTGAAAGTTGGGTGCAACAGTATTTTTTTTCATTCATTTGTGACTAGGGCATGAATATCGGAATCTCGGAATATCGTAACTCCGGAATCTCGGTAGGCTTTGTCCGATATTATAGTTCCGATACTAGATGGTCCAATATCGTAATATCGGAATTAGTATTTTTTTCTAACTGGGATAAAATAAAGCGTAAATGTCGCTAGCCCACGCTTCTTTGTACGTGAAATGTAATGTTATCTCATTAACTCTTTATCTAGCAGTTAAAGAGCTCCCATACATAATTCATTCATCCATTGCGTTTGGTTCAATTTGGTTAGTGATTTGGAAGAGGTCAAATAGGTCAAATATACAAAATTGATAGCAGGAGTTCACAGATTCAAAATATCTACTAGTATCGTGCTTTAGTAGACTACACATTTCCCAATAAATTTGGAAGGAAATAGAGAAATGTTACCATTTTGATATATTGGGATTTCTTATAAACCTATTTACGAAAAGTAAAATTAAAAATTTAAAAAACCCCCCGACACAAAAATAAACTCTAAAAAATAAAAAATAATATTTTAAACCTATTATAATTATTATCGTCACATATAATATGTAAGTTCAAATATTTTTACTTTCTAATCGTCACCGTAAAGTTTATAAAGTATTTTTCCAACAACATTTAATTAATTATTACGAATAATTGCGACATGCAGCGCGGGGGCGACCCGAACGGGCAGACACGTGAGTCGATTTTGGGAATTTTTCGGAGTAAATTATTTTGTTGCAATCTGCGACTACTCCTGTTTTTCTTACAAAGCGGTCCCAAATCAATCAAATAAAAATATTTGAACTTACATATTATATGTGACGATAATAATTGTAATAGGTTTAAAATATTATTTATTACTTTTTAGTTTATTTTTGTGTCGGGGGGTTTTTAAATTTTTTAATTTGGCTTTCATTTTGTCCTTTTTAAAGTAGGTATAAGCATCCTTTCAATGCAAATGTGACAGTAAACTTTGGTGATACTTATAATGTCAACGAAATCTACCATTAATGCAAAACGACACCGATGTTATGCATGCTTCTATTAACACAGACAATACTATCAATTGACGGTATCAAATTTCGAAGCGATAGGACATATAAGGTAGTCAGGTCCCCTCATCAACTAGAAAAGACCTGATGATCTTCACACGGCTGAACAGATTTTCATGAAACATAGCTAAGATCACTCGGAATAATTTATTTAATTTTAATTAATTTGATAATTTTTAAATTGAATATACAAAGACAAGACAAACAGACGGACAGCGGAGTCTTAGTAATAGGGTCCCGTTTTTACCCTTTAGGAACGGAACCCTAAAAAGTACAGTACAGTACAGTTCTGTATATAATAGGCAAGTTTTTGTACCTTTATTTTTGTTTTAGACTTTTGCACTTTGTTTAAAAAAAAGAATAGGTAGTAAAAGTTTCTGAGGTTCTATTTTGATATAGACCTAAAACTTGTAAAAAAAAGATGAATGATGACAAATTTCTAATATAAATGTCACTTACGTCAGCGTCGACAAAATTCCTCGGACTTTGTTTCGTTATCAAGTAGATTTCATTGTTACCTAGGTAGGTACCTATCTACCTCACTTTACTGATTGAGTCTCCCCCGCCGCTTTATCTGTCGGCTAATACCTAAGCTATGCGGATCAGCAAAGTGCTGTAAATCCGTACCTAAACCTACATTCATTGTCAAAATGCGAAAATACAAATCAATAAATAGGTACTAGGCCATTACGTTTTTTAGTCTTCTGTTTTCGTCTTCTGTTTTCGTATTCTGTTTTCGTCTTCTGTTACATATTTTTCGTAAAAAAATACTTGTTTGTTACCCATTGTTATTATTATACTATCTTTATAAAAATGAATAAAAAAAGTTACGACTAAATTCGTGTCCAATTGATGTTTGTAATAAACACTATACACGAATAATAATATATAACTAGTAGATACGAGTAAGTACGTAAAATAAATTAAAAGTTAATTTTAGACGTACCAATAAACTAAAAGTGTCCTCTCACAGTAAGCTGCAGTTCCACCAAATAACCAGCTTAAAAAAAACACTGTTCCTAGCACGACGTAACGCAAAACATACGCATCACTGCAGTGAGAGATCGAGCGGCCGGGACAACAAAAGAAAGCTAGAGTCGGTTCACGCTTACTCACATAAGGTTGAATTTTGCAAATCAAGCCTGTATAACTTTTATATTGCATGGAATAATTTCGCTCGTATTTAGGTTTTTATTTTATTAAAAAAAAAGTAGACACTGTATCAAAATTCTGTTTGATTCTATGTAGAATATATAAAAATATCTTTCCAGTGCATAAAAAAATAATATGATACCCTTACAAATTATCGAGATCTTCGACAAGTAAACTTATTTTGAAGCCTTTTTTGCGATTTTTTTTCTTAAATTCTGATGTCTTTTTTGAAAATACTGTTCGATTGTATGTTTAGATCATGTTTTTCAGCTCTGTAATTAGTGCCACTTCTTCAATCTAGAATAAGTAAAATAGACCTTTTTTGAGTATTCCGCGTAGATCATCGTCTTAATTGAATGAATTAGAGTATATTTGGATTTTCAGAGGACATGGAAGTAAAGAGCACGCATTCATAAAAAGAGAATATTATTAATTTATTTATTCTGCACTTTTTGGGTCACATCAATTCTGTCAAATGTTCTAACAGAGGTAAGATGTGAACTTTCTCTAGAAAAGTATAAAAAAATATTACAATGATGTTTTTAATTTTCTCGATCTTGACAAGCAAAGGTACCATGTTCCTACAACGAAGTCAGACAACCAAGTCAATAGTAAAATGTCATAGATTTCATAAATAGAGTATTTAAGCGTACTCTTTTAGTGTAATAGATTATATAGAACATCTACATGAAATAGAGTACAGAACTCTATTTTAGAGTAGGTACTGTTGGCAACCCTAGACATACGTCATAGGAAATGGGCACATCATGATTAGGTTATACTGGTTTTGCACTGAGACGGCTCTATACATTCATACTAATATTATAAATGCCGAAGTAACTCTGTATGCCTATCTGTCGGTCTGTTACTTTTTCACGCTTAAACCGCTGTACCGAATAAGATGATATTTAGCATAGAGGTAGTTTGAGTCCCGGGGAAAGATACAGGCTACTTAAAAATGAGATGAACTGATAAAAATCTAGGTTTTTGAGTTTGAAAGGTTATTTTTCCGGGAGCGTTCTTAGCTAAGATTCAAGAAAATCCATTAAGCCGTTTGAAGATTATCAGCTCTTTTCTAGTTGATAAAAGCATATAAGCAACTTTCACAAGTCCGATCGACTCGAAATTTGGTAGGTATCCTGATACTTTATGGATTTTAAAACAACATAGACTTGATGCTACAGCATCACCTAGAATCTGCAGGATACCTAACTCCTTACCAACTTTCAGCAGATATATCATGTTTGGGCGAGGGTGATTAGGGTCAAATGATGGAGCAGGAAAAAGAAAGGAGAATAAATTAGTGAGGGGTTCTAAGCTACTTCGACTCCGTCAATTGTTTCGAGGTCGGAGGTTCTTCAAATTTTTGAAAATTTCATTTGTTTAGCGTACAGTCATTATGAAGATCAGGTTTCAAGCATTAAGACACTGCAAAAGCGACAGAAAAATTATTTGTCCTCTTTACTTTTGACACAAAATTAATTAAGTCTACGCCACGCTGGCTGTTTGCTAAAGGGTTTGTGCTGCATAAAGACTTTGAAAATGACACATTTACCGATGGTATGACACTCTCTGATATTTTTGGAATGAAATTGTGACTTCACCAATAATAACAAATTTTAGAGTTTTTTTCGGCAATTGACGAAGTTTCTACCCAAAAACTATTTATTACCTTGCGGTTGAGGTTTTAGAGCACGGTATCAGAATCGATTTCAGACTGGATTCGTGTAGCAAATGTTTGGCTACGTTTGATTAAAGACTTGCACGTAGTTTACTTCGATGTAACTAGTTTCTTTGTTTAACACTTCACATTCCAGTGGTGTATTGGTTGTCAATGTCTTCTAGGTTATAAAAACTAATATTTTGGGCACGTTTATTAGCTTTTTATGACCAAGCGTCCAAGTTGTAACTAAATTTCTTAGGTTCAGAAAATCACGTTGATTCGCACTCCATAAGTTCACGGTACCACAAAATTCCTTTAAGCTATAGGAATTAGTATATTTTCTCTTATATGGCCGACTCGTCGACCACTTCTAATGTAACACCTGGACAATGGTCTTTCAGTTGCCTGATAAGGGTTTTAATTTTAAGTTTAAGTCTAGTTTGCTTTAGGAATCCTCCGACGCCATCGGAAGCAACCTTCCCAAATTCTTTTCCCGAACGATTCCACACTCATAATTGCAAACATAAAAAGTACTAATAATCTGTCATACAGTACAGTACTCGTATTAATTTATCGGTTTTATATTACAGTATGCAACAATGCCACGAGCAAAAGTTTGTTTTATGTCTTAATATAAAGACTGGTATCAAAAACTACTGTGATTTTAAAATTGTGTAAGATTCTAGATACTTAAAGTAAGATAAATAAAACAAGATGATAGAAAATCTGCGGAGTCAAACGTTCGACTGCTTTCGCTCGTAAGATGACATGACCCATAATACGTTTCTTAAGATTACTTTATTAACAATGCGAGCGTACAGACAAACTTTTTGCTGTATATTCTATTTTCGGCTTTTTTGTCGTTACACTGAAATTCCACTGTAAAAAATTCCTAATATGAGTAATTTTAGAAATTGGGTTTTTATTTTTTGATTCATATGGGCTCTACAAATATCTAGTCAAATATCTCAAAAAATATTTGATTTAAATGAGTGCGTACTTCATATAAACGTTCTTTGGCATATCTTAAATCATAAGAGTATGGTAAATAGCGCTAAAACTAAAAGAAGAAATTGGCCAGAAGAATCAGACGAAGAACGCGATCTCGGAGAAATAACCTTATAATAAGTAGTAAAATTAAATAGTATGAATCGAATAATAAACCCCTTTGCGAGTTGTTGGCGAATTAAAGAATAGAAGTTAGTCGAAATTGAATTGAATTCAGTATAGTACACCTCATAATACTAATAAGCAGGCTATCCATCCTACTAATATTACAAATGTGCAAGTTTAGACGTTAGTTCTCAATCACGCTTTGGCCACTAGACGGATCGGAACGAAACTTGGTACACACATAGGTTAGGTCCTGGAATAGGACATAGGCTACTTTTTATCTCGAAAAATTCAAAAGTTCCCGCGGGAATAACTATAACCAAATTCCAATTGAACGAACTATAGCTTTTTATGCGTGACTATAAAAGCAATAGAATTGTTAAATTAAAAACACCAGCTACCAGATAACTACTTTTTAGATATTAACATTTAAAGATATACGCTTACTCCCTTTTTAAACCATGCGGAAAACGCTGTATACTAAACCGTATGTGACGTCACCAAAACTGGAAGGTACTCGTAGGCTTTTTAGAAGAACTTTGTATGGCGTGTTAAGAGGATACGATTCGCGGCGCCTTAGTGATCAATCACTGTGAAATTTCTAAGTCATAATCCGAAGACGAATACTTATGTCTGTGGTTTTCCAAAATCTATAAAATTTAATAGAAAATTGGTACCCTACAGACCTAGATATTTATTACTAGAACATGTTTTCAAAATTTCGTGGAGTTTGATCAGCAATGCCAAAAATAAGAGAAATTCGTTTGTATGAAGCATGCTGAGAGGCCCTGCGAATCGTATTCTCTTAAAGAATATTGCAAATTATCTCCTTACAAATTGTGTTTACGCAAAGTACAGTACAGTACAGTACAGCACGGCAAAGCTCAGTCCAACACATCATAGACCATTTCAGCACAGGACAGCACAGTACAGTATAGTATAATTAAGAAGACTAAAGGTACGCATATTCTATTTTTTTACCAAGTTATGGGCCCCACAGCAGCTTAATAGCGCCGCCCTAAGATATTATGTTTTTCCTCTTAGTAAATAAAATATTTTGAAAATGTACTGCATAGAAGTAATAACGTCATTATCATATTTAGGAAAACACGAGAAGCCTTTACATTTACGTATCATAAAACGGTTTTGCAATGCAGTTGCTCGTAAAGTTTACTTTATTGTGTACAAATTATGCGGAAAGATACTCCTTAGAGCACGCGTTAAATAAAACACTACTGTAATCCATTATTTCACACGTGCAATATGGTTTTTTTTTTATTTATAAGGCTTGCCCTTACACCATAGGGTGGGATGCAAGGAGTTTTTGATGTTTGAAAAATCAACTATTCATAAGTTTGCGCGCTCTATAAGTAAAAATTTTCCGCAAACAAAAGTATATTTTAAACATTATTAGGCTGATCTCTTAAAAAAGCGTGCCATTTCATTGCAAAACTGCTCACATAATTATATACAATATTACTTTTTAAAAATGAGTTCTGATAAAGTTTTTATTTATGTCTAACTTTTACTTCCTCGCAAAATGCATTGAAAAACGGATCTGTTGTCGGATGTTGTCTTCGTCTTCACCTCTTTGAACGAGCAATTCTTGTATATATGTTTATATATATATATACATATATAATCTGAATCTCGGAAACGGCACCAATGATTTTCATGAAATTTAGTATGCAGGGGATTTCGGGAACAAAAAATCGCTCTAGCTAGGTTTCATTTTTAGGAAACGTAGTTTGATCCGTGTTTTCAGGCAATGATTAACTGGAAAATAAGACCCTTCCTGACATCTATTGGCGTGTAGTAATAAGCAAAACTAAAGCTACTTGACAATAGATGACGTTATCAAGCATAGCTTAAGCTACTTGACAATAGATGGCGTAGTTAAAAAACACAGTCCCCAGGTACTGTACATTATATATAGTGAACCCGCTGGATAAGGAGTAGATTTCAGGCGGACAAACTCGTAGTAGCAAACCTAGCGAAATACGGGCCTCTTGTTCGCGTTTTGTTGGAAATGAAAAATGTAGTGCTGCATTATTCAAATTTTAGACGAGTAAACTCGCAGGCATTTTGTTGTCTTTCTCAATAGTTTAATACTCATTTATACCAATCTTCCTTCCAAGTATATACATTTCGCTTAACTTAACTGAGGTCATTGTGTTCGGAATTCTGAATCTTTCTGGGAATATAATTTCGGGACTTGGAAGACTAACACGGAATGGTCATAAAATATTTCGTGATAATAAGGTCCGAGGTAGTGAATTCCCTGCAGAGATCATTCAGCTTACGAAAAACTTGTAGTGTTGTATAAATATAAGGCTGCTTCTCTTTGTCTCGATATCAAAGAATATTTGCAAGATAATGCACGCCATGTTAGATCTGTGTTTTTAAAAACTGATAAAATTAAATATTAAATTCAGAAAACTCAAATTCCTTGTTTTATCTAAATCGAATAGTACTTGGAAAAAAAATATCAGAAAAAACATTTAAAAACCACGCTTATAAAAAACTGCCGAAGTGCGAGTCGGACTCACGCACCGAGGGTCCCGTTCCTAACACTATTTACGTTATTTAGATACAAAAACGAAAAGTGTGCCGCTAAGCAGTCGTCCATCCAATTCTGACCAAGCCCGACGTTGCTTAACTTTAAGTATAGTTTCCAACAAACAAATGTGTTGCTGTTTAGCCTTAATAAAAGCAAGATGGCGCTGTACCGGTAATTTAAGATAGTAATTGGCTCGGGCCCGTCTTACACTTGGCTGTTTTTTTTTATTTGAGCTCATACACACTTTGATCTTATATGAATAAGTTATTTTTTTTACGATAGAGCAACTAGATTATTAAGTCTGTACCCTGTACCGCCGAGCGCCGCGCCCGAATTCGAACGTAAATATTGTAATTAATTTAGTAAGTATTAGTATTCAGAATGTTTTACTTTTGAAGTGAAAACTGCTTAAGCGGCGTTGTGCACTTTTTTCGTAATGTGTTCTAATTCGTAATTTCGAAAATTCGTAAGACGGAACTCGCGTCAGGACACTTGACCTTTATTTACATTAGGTTAGTTTTTATTTTTAGTATATGGCGATTATGAGTAGTAAAGGGAGGTTGGATATGGGATTTTAATTCTTTGACAGATCGAGATGTCAAATATACTACATGAAAAAAGTAAATAAACAAAAAATATAATTTATAATAAATAAATATGCATACGAAGTGATGGGAAGAAGGAAGAAAACGAATAGCTAGTATGTTTTCACTTCTGCCGTCACTCCCGGAGTGCAACGCGTTTTTTTCTACAATGTTACATGGTTCATAACCTTATATTTAATACCTGTTTCACACAAGTACCAACTTCATCTAAGTACCTTTTAATGGACTTTATAGGATTTTTTTTTACTTTTCTGATTACAGTTTTAAAGAGTTAGTCGACTTTTACTTATCAAGGTGTAAAGCTAAGTACTATGATAGTTTTCCTTCTTATTTCATTATATTATACCCGCTAGTAATACCCATGGTGTTGCAAGCGTTTATTGGTTACGGTGACCATTTATCATTAGGCAGACCGTAAGCTATGCCACCTTAGTGGTGTTAAAAACTCTCTCAAAATATTCGCAAAAATAAGTCCCCAGGTTTGAAAACGTAAAGAAAACACAAATTCAATAATTTCGATTTTTGGACCCATTTAAGTAACTTCTCATCATCAAGCAGTGCCTATCTCTAACTACCTAGCAACAAACTGAAATCTTGTGATACTGCTACTATACCAAGCTACAAAAAATGTGCTAATGAACCTATGATTCCAATTATGCCAATACAATGCTTACAAACGAGAGAGAGAGAGAGAGAGATTCAGTAAAATGTATGGTGAGCTACCTTTAACTAATTTTTCTTTTTATTTTGTTATAAAATTGTATGGCTGTTCACATAAGACACCTTGCTGTAAAATTATATTAGAATCGATCCAATGACGGCGGTATAGGACGGACGGTATAGGGCGGACGGTAAAGGACGGACGGTAAAGGACGGACGGTAAAGGACGGACGGTATAGGACGGACGGTATAAGACGGACGGTATAGGACGGATGGTATAGGACGAACATGATAAAATCCCAAGGTTTCCGTTCTTGCCGTTTGATAAAGAAATGTCAGTAATGTCATAATTTATATTTATATTTGCTTTTTAACTTTTAGGGAAGTGTGTTTTATATTAAGGCTATGACATACCTTAGCATATACGTGAAGTTTTGACCAGTTTACAAAGACATATTACATTGAAAATCTTTATTTTCTCGGTTTTTGTCGATATAAAATTCAAATCTTTATTTAGAACTATGAAATTAGCAAATTTACTTGGTCATATTAATATATATTTTTTGAAATAAGAATCTTAAAGCCCAAAAATAGGATGTCGGAATATTTTTTTTCTTTAACGGATTTCATAGACAAATTATTAATATGATTAGCAAATCCACTTAATTAAGTTTTGAACTACAAAAATATATTTTTTCACGCCAAAAAGTGTACTAAGAACTGTAACAAAATTAATCAAATTCTTGCAAACTTAACTCGTTTGGGTATACCATCACCTTCGTACATGTATACAATAGTGAGCAAGTATTTTAAGGAAATTCCGAAAAGGGTTATGCTGCTCCGTTACTGTTACTTAAGGATGTAGAGTAGGGCTTCAGTTTAAAATGGACTTTATAAATATTAATTCGTTCTACAATATGGTCAGCAAATTACTATATTAAAATGTATTATAACAAGTAGAATCCAAAAAAAAAACGTTTTTATCTAAAGACCATTAGAATATCATAACTAATAAAATTGACAAGACACACAACAAACTGTTTTTAAACAAACACATCTACATAATACTGACAAACTAAGATTACAAAGATTATTGGTTTACGTACCATGAAATAAAAACAATATGCTGTTTTTACAAAACAATATGAATTACTGATTTAGTTTATTTGTAGGTCCCTTTATACCAGTATAAAAATTAACTTTACCTACACTAAATTTTAAACTTTTTATCTCCTACATACGAGGCCATACAGTATCACGCAAAGTTCTTGAAATATACACTTATAAAATATATGCGAACTTGATAGATACTAAAAAATTCGCCGGTTTTTTATTTTTTTAACTCTATTTGTTAGTAAACAATAATATTGTTATAAATATCTTATTTCAAAAGGGTACTCTACGTTGACCTCAAACACAATAAGAAATTTAAATAATTTATTCCAATTATATCACATACGTGTTATAGAAAATCTTATAGAGTAAATTGCTAGCTTTATGGTTACTTGACATTCTATGTAATAAATTATATTTCGCTACTAGTTGATAAAGAATTATGACAAAAAAAAACCGAGAGTTTAAGTCTGTTAACAAAGTTCGCAGAAATACGCGGATTTGTAATTTTTTTCAAGAATTTTGGATAATCAAAGCTATATTTGGTCTCTTGTCTCTATTGTCATGTGGTGCAAGCTAATAGTGATGTCTGTATGAAATATGTTTGTATAATTAAGGTTAATTACTCTATAGGTTTTGTTATTGTGATTGTGTAATTTAAATATCAGGTTATTTAATGTTATTTTTTTTCTTATATTAGATGTTTATGCTGGCTCTACAAGTGTTTTATAAGGTAGGTATAACTAAGCGACATTTTATAGCTCTAAGTAACATATCGTAGAGAAGGTTAGAGAAGCTTAAAGACTCCATTACCAGACTATTGTAGGACAATTTACCTTTACTAAGTCCCATATTCCAGTAATTATGCCTATTAAATGCTTTAAGGAGTTCAAGACGGGATTGAGAAAATTTAAGGTAAGTATTATTGGGTGTGTACTTATGTGTGTTTAGGCGGTAGTTTGAATTTACATGAATAGATCCTTTTGTATTATGGGTGAGAGAAAAAGCCAAAGGGTTGCACGACTGTCGTTAAAAATTCTAAAATGTTAATTTTTAGAATTTTTAATAAAAACAAAATGTATGTATGTTCTATGCTTTTCTAATGTCTCGTATGTTATGTTATGTTGTTAAAACTTTTCATAAACTGCTAATAATTTCATTCTTTTACAGAAAAATAATTATAAATCACTAACGTGGTTTTATTTATATAAGATACTAGACTTTGCCAGCGGCTCCGCCCGCCCTTAATTTGGTTATCGGCGTGGAACTCTTTATTTAACTCCAATTAATTAATTGATAAGTATATCAATGAATTGCTATAGCATTGCTAAAGGTGCAGCAATAGTTCGTTTAACTCTGTTATATTATTCCCCCCGGAACTTTTGAATTTTTAGGGATAAAAAGTAGCTTATGTGCTATTCCAGGGCCTATTCTATATGTATGCCAAGTTTTATCCCGATCCGTCCAGTGGTTGAATGGTGATTGAGAAACAAACATCCATCCAGACATACAAACTTTCACATTTATAATATACGTAGGATTTTTTAACACACACCTGCAACTTTTACTGCACCGTCTTCTTATTGAACTATTTCTTGATTAATTTTAGCAAAAATAAATTATGCTTATGAAGTACATAAGTTCTTATTTCTAGAAAAATAAATTCAAAATGTTTGTTAAAAACATATCAAGACTGTAAGATTTCATTAAATATCAACTTTTAAGACAATTTAACAATTCAACAAAGATTCCCTCGCTGCCTAGTTAGTAGTGTGGCCGACTGCTGTGCAGAGGGTGCGGATTCGATTCCCGCCCTGGACACACATTTATGTGGTAAACATTTGCGTTTTTCTTGAGTCTGGGTGTATTTATGTATAATATGTATGTATTTACAAAAAAGTATAATATATGTATTTGTATCCGTTGTCCGGTACCCATTACACAAGCTCTGCTGACTTTGTGGCCAGATGGCGCTGTGTGTAATGTTCAAAAATATTTATCATACTATATTACATAATATACATTTATAAATTTATAATTTTCAGTCCTTCGAGTGTGTTGAAAACAGGCGTATGGCACTCATTATGGCATCCGACGGCCTCGTCTGTAATTAGCAGCCTAGCTCACTTGTATAATACTGATAATGTACTATAAAAAAAAAGCTGTTACCGAAAAAGGGCTAACATAAGCTTATTAAAAATGAATCCTCAAAATTCATGTTGTCCTGGGCTCTACTCGTATGATTTATGACGTGAGTTGTGAGATAATGAGTAGCTCGTCCCGAGATCACGATAATGAGATTTAGTTCATCAATCTCATCACATGTTTTCCCGTCGAGAGGGCTTTTCATTTCGTTCATAAACAATGCACAGGCGACCACTCTGTGGTTATTACAATGACTAGACAATGGATATTTATGTTTTATTTGATAAAACTTGAAGATTAAGCAAAAAACGCTATGTCCCTTATTTTATTTTGCCCTTAGTAGAATTAAATTTTAAAGAAGTAAATCAAATAATAAAAATACTGACAGATACTACATTATAATTCCAAGGGATGATTAGCCAAAATTTTCTTTAAAAAAAAAACACAAAGTTACCTATAGCTTTTGCCAATTTTTTTATTTATTTATTTTATATAGTACCTTAGTAATGGAGGTCCATAAAGAGGGTTTTCTTGTCGCTTTTCCCCCAATTGTTCTTTATGAATAGGGATCAAATTTAAACAAAAGAGGGGTTAAGAATTTAGCACTCCCTTTTATGTAGGTATGTATGTACATAAGTATGAATTTTATTCGTCATTAAAAAAAAAACGTTTTCGAAATGTGAAATATACTTAGATTCGTTTTAATGATCCGTGTATCACAGGCTAAATATTATTTTAAAAATAGACCTGAGATAGTTAAAGAAAAATCTCATTCAAAAATTTCATATTTTTTTATGAATAGTTTTCATCTTTTGAATAGTCGGATGTAGTTTTAGAACTTTCATGATTTGGTTGCAACGTGTTTTAAAATACACTCGATTTGAGAGTATTCAGGTTCTAAAAGTTTTGAGTGATAGTTGCTTGGGCCTGATACTTTAGTTTTTATTTTGTAACGTACTATATAATCCAAGCATAAGTAATATTGTGCTTATATAAAGTTGGTAATTAACGAAGTTTGGCCAATTTATTATATAGCCACACTACATATACATAATACACTTTACCAGAAGCAGCATTTAAGTTTGCTCTGCCGTAATAAAAGTTGTAATAAAATTAATAAGAATTTTAATAAATAAATAAAAAGGAATAAATTCAAATTTTGAATATCTAAGACGCAAGATGTCGAGTTTTTTTTTGACTATCATGTTATTAATTATAAAGGAGGGTTCTCTGAAACAGCACTATACGTGACCATTTAGGTTCTTAGGTGTGAGGATGAATTCCCTGCCGATGGTGAGCGGTGCGATGGTAAACAAAAGCCGTAACAATGATTTGAACTCAGATCTAAGGGTTCTACGCAAAGCAAAAAAAAAAACCGAACTTGTGATTTTGGGATTGTTGTTGATACTCTTTAGCCCGTCGTTGAAATCACTGACTCAAAAGGGCCCAGCTAGCATCCGGGTGCAACCGCCCAGAGATGGCAGCAGTACTCCATATGGGGCCGGACTTGCGCCTTTTAAGACTTTACCCCGAGGTGAAGTACTGCTTTAATTGTTCTGTTGAGTACCTACTCCAAGTTTTTTGGACGCCAGCTTCACCTTGTCTTGCAAATGATCTCGGAACTGAAAATCACTGGAGATGTCAACACCAAGGATCCTAATGCTCTTGGAGATGGTCTCGAGTGTGTTCTGGAATTGTAGGACCACAGTCAATGGGGTTTAATTAGCAGTGAACGCGCAGAATTGTGTCTTCGTAGGGTTGAATCGGACCAAGTTTTTCCGTCCCCAGTCAGAGACCTTGGACATATTGGTCTCGATTTGAGATACAAGTTCACCGTATAGTTACTACACAACGGAACGGGGAATGTTAACACGGCCCATGTAATAAGCGTCTGCAGTAATGTCAACCGCATAGCACAGTATGTTGTTCAAAGACAACAATATCGTAGGAGACATCACAGAACCTTGCGGGACACCAGCATTTATGTCCAAGCTATCAGAGCCACTACAGTTAACTGCGGATCTTATGCGTCTGCTGGACAAAAGCCAGCCACTCAATTTGCACAAACCCTTGGGCAGTCCATAAGATAGCAACTATTAACAACAACAAACAACCCCCTAACTCTCAATGGCTAGTGCCCATTGGTGAGTGAGATACACAAGAAGCTTTATGCTTTGCGTAGTACCTACACGTTAAATGCTTATCCGTTGCTTAATAATTCGCCCAAGCTTTGTATTTAGGTGTTTTAGCATTTCGGTGCGTAGCAAGTAAAAGTCTTTGGTCTTTTCTTACCCCTTTGGGAATTTGACGTGATTGTAATGTTCCTATAATGTAAGTAGATGTGTTTGCCTAAATGAGGAATTAAAAACAAAATATTTTACGTTCTATAAAATTTTGTAACTAAACGTTAAGAAGAAATATTTTAGAAAATTGCTTTCAAGACGACGAAGTTTACAGTATGTTCATCGCAGGTGTTATTGTAGAGAAACTTACTTTAGACTGAAGTTAGTTCACCTACTGCTCTATTGAGACATTTGGTACACTACATATTTTCACAATTTAATGTTTCAGAAGCAGATTCTTTTTGCTTTCAAACTTAGTTTTAAGTTTTACGTTACTAAAAGAATGGTCATTCTGGACTTGTAAAAACTGATGATCGAGTCTTGGAATATGTAGGTATTTTATATCTTAGTAATAGACTACAGGTCCAAGGCTAAGCCGTTCAAAAATAATTAGTCGTAATAACTTATTTGCTCGTTTGAAATTAAATTTATCCGTGTACTCACCTGTACCGCTCAAAAGTGACGGCATCAGCCTTCTTAACGTAATTCATGGTGGGTCATATTATGTATGGGTATAGAGAATAGCATTTGATTTTTTATTATAGTACATTTTAATGCTGGCCTTTATCTTGTTACTATTATTTTTTAGGATTTCGTATCTAAATGGCAAAAAAAGCAGCCTTTTAAATTTGGCGATCCCATCCGTCGTTCTGTCACAGCAATTTATAATTGAAGACTGTTGGGATTTTCATGTTTGAAGTTAGGGATGCAGCAAGGTTTTTAATTATTTTATTTAGGAAGTTGAATTATCTAATATGTTTTTTATTGTGACAAATTAATTTATTTTTAAAGAAAAACGGTTTTTTGGATTCTTTTTGTTTTGCTTAAAAAATAGGTATGTAAATGGTAGGTAGGTAGGTAGGTCATTTATTTCTCATCGAAAATTACATTATGTCATTAAAATATTAATACATAACCAATTCACAAAAAGATCTTCAAGTATAAAAATTAAAATCACAATGAAAAATAAAGGCTTAGAAATATTCTAAGATAAAACGTCAACGATTAAAAATAAACAATAAATAGAATCAATAGTCAAAGATTTAAAAATGTCAAAATTTAAAACAAACATAAATAAAAATTAAAAGTCAATAAAAATGTCAAAACAAGAACAAACATAAATAAAAATCAATAAAAATGTCAAAACAAAAACAAACAAATATTAAAAATGTCAAACGTGATCACTGTATTCTTTAACAGAATACAGTGATTGAGTCAGTAAAAGCTCTTTTAGCCGGCGACCAAATTTCTGATCCGAGAGTTCGTTTTTTAGGTCGACGGGGAGGTGCTCATAATAAGCTGGGCCTATGACTCGCGGATTTTTATCCAGCAGTGCTAGTCGTCGTGGCACACGTTGTAGACGCCCTGTTTGACGAGTCACTCTGCCTGGAACACTGATGCGTTTACAAGTGTTTATGTTACGTCGAGTGTACATTATAATATCAAACACATATTGAGAATAATGTGTCATTATACCATATTTTTTAAATAGTTCTCTGCATGAATGGCGAGGTTTTACACCCGCCAGTATGCGAAGAGCTCTCTTTTGTATAATGAACACTCGATTTGAGTCTGTCGAGTTGCCCCATAGAATAATGCCATATGACAGAAGGGAATGAAAGTAGGCAAAATATATTTGTAGTAGTGCAACGTCAGACATGAGTGGTTTCAGCTTTCGTAGTGCAAATACTGCACTACTCAGCTTTTCACACAACGTTGACACATGGTGTTTCCAGTTAAGTCTATGGTCTATGGTAAACCCGAGAAATCTACAGGACTCGCATTGCGGCATCGGACTCTGTAATTGTGGAGTTAAAGTGGGGTTTCCTGTCGAGAATATCATAACATTGGACTTTGTGACATTGAGGACGAGGCCGTTTGTCGAGAACCACGCGTTGAGCTGAGCGCACGCGTTTGCTATCTTGTTTTCGAGCTGTTCGTACGTGCGTGCACTCACCACCACTGTTGTGTCATCGGCGAACAGCACCGTCAGGCCCTCGGTAACTGCAGATGGGAGGTCATTCATAAACAGCGAAAATAGAGAGTTTCCGAGGGCCGATCCCTGTGGTATACCAATCTCCACTTTGCCCGCATTTGACTTCATGGTTTTGCCGTCTATTTCGATTTGAACCGTTTGATGTCTATTAGTTAAAAATGACCTGAACAGTTCGTGCGTTTTGTTTTTCAGGCCATAATGTTTAATTTTTTCTAATAACAACTCAAAGTTTATAACGTCAAACGCTTTTGAGAGATCACAGAATATCCCTGCCACCTTGTACTTGTCGTCCAGAGCCGTTGCAATGCAGTCATAGATTTTATGCGCCGCTTCTGTGGTAGACCTATTTTGTCTGTAGGCAAATTGTCTGTCAGTCAGTAGGTCGTTAGTTTCAAGATGTTGCATTAAGCAATTTGATAAAATCGATTCAATAATTTTTGATATGTTTGGTACTATTGTTATAGGTCTATAAAAGTCTACAGAATCCCTCTCCCCTTTTCCTTTGTAGACTGGACACACTCGTGTGCTCTTAAGTACGTCTGGGTATATACCGGATGAAAAAATTGTGTTGATTAGCTCAACCAGTATTCCGGATAGAAGCGGCCAGATGCACATAAGTAGGTCTACAGAGATGTCGTAAATATCGCGAGTGGATCGCGACTTTATCATTGAGCGCAGCGTGCAGTTGAGGTCTGCGAGTGTGATTCTAGGTAGCACTAAATCTGGGACATCTGCATCGCCTATACCATTTTGAACATATGACACAGATATGTGTTTGTCTGTTTGCACTACATACTTCGAGGCTACTGTGAGGAAGTGTCGATTAAGGTGTTCGGGTACGTAGTTCGTTTCAATCTTCTTCTTATCGTGGTCTTTTAGTAAAATTGTGTGTTTACGTGGTTTGTTGGAAACTTCCTCGTCGACTATGCGCCACATTTCTTTTGATGGGTTTTTACTATTTTGAAGACGATTCTCTGTGTAACTTTTGTGAGCAATTAAACTTTCATTTTTAATCATATTGCAGTAATTGGTGATAGATGTCATCAATGTTGTATTCTCTGGGTATTGGCGTTTGATTTCGGTTAAGTCGTTATACTTTGAAATAAGTCTAGAAAGAGTATCCGTTACCCATGGTACATGATTGCGTTTCTTTTTTAAAACATTTTTGAAAGGAAAGTGTATGTCAATATAATAAGTCAAAATATTAAATAATTTAGTACATTTGTCATTTATAGTTATTGTAATGTCAAAAATAAAGTTCCAATTATAATTTTCAATGTCAATATAAAATGCTGAAAGCGATTCACTATTAAATAGTCTTTTTTGTATGAAAGAGTTGTGTTGGGCGCGGGCGGGGGTCGGTAGCCTTGCTCTGCCCTGCCCGTAAATTTGTTAAGATTTATTTACTAGAAGCGCATATGCTTCTTAGTAGTTGTGTGTATATATAGATACAAATGTATGTATCTACAGATAGATGAATATGTAGGAATATACATATCTATATCTAAAGTCACTACGAATATTTAAATCCCGTCACTGAATTAAGGATAATACTGTCAGGAGGATACGATATGAAAACAATATGCAATTAAATATGACATAAATCCATTTTTTTTTAATTCAACGAGAATATCTCAAAAATTTATAACTTACATAAATAGATATGTTCTGTTCTATACACAAATATATGAATACACTTTATAAGCACCTACATATTTTTCCTTAGTTACAAATTCTACTCTACGTGAAAATTTATTTAAAAGGTAAGTTACAGCTTTGACTAACTTCATCAAAAAGCCTCCCTGGAGTGCTATTCATAAACTATTAGCAATCTGATTAAAAAGTTTCGAAACTGCTTTGTGTGAGTTAGAAAGAGCTAGCTGTTACACTTTAGTTCCCTAGACTTTCATAAAAATCATCAAATTGCTTAGCTTAAAACGTAAACAATGTAAAAAAAAAACTTACAAAGTTCTAAAGGTAGATAGTTGTTGTTACAACTTAATAACAAGGATTTTTTACTTTTTTGCAACAAAAGATATTTTAAACGAAATGTGTGGTTTAAGGCTTAACTTTCTAAGGCTTTGAGCGTAGTAGTAGTAGTTTGAAGTATAATCTATACTAATATAATAAAGCGGAAAGATTTGATTGTTTGTTTGTTTGTATTGAAACGGCTCCGAAATTACTGGACCGATTTGAAAAATTCTTTTACCATTAGAAGCCGACATTATCTCTGATGAACATAGACTACTTATTACCACGGGAAAATGCTTCATTCCTACGGGAAAATGGTTAATAGAACAACGGGTATGTTAAAAAGGAAGTAATTACTAAACGGCTGAACTGATTGGGTTGAAATTTTATATGGGTATTTCGATGGTTTTCTGGATGATTTAAAAAATACAATTGGACTCGGTAGTTGGCGCTGCTGTTGGCATTATAACTATTAAACAGCTTGATTGATTGGGTTGAAATTTTGTATGTGTATTTCCATGGTTTCACAGACACGAATGTATTATGCCATTAAAGAGGAAAGATTTGATAATTTGTTTTTTTCTATAATTGAGGAGTTACCGTAAGAACCTACGCCGATAAAAAAATTTAAGGCGGGCGAAGCCGCTAGCAGAAGCTAGTTGTATACAAGATGAAATTATAATACGTAAGTTTTGCTGAAATACCCTCAAAACGGCAAATAAAACGATTGTGACCAGGCTATATGGGTCTCTGACATATAATCTTGCCAGTTTTAATAATTAAAGCTGTGTAAATCATAAATATTGCCAATGAGAATAATAACTAAAGTAATATAGTACATATTTTACTAATGCATTCGTAAGCAGAAAGGAAATCAAGGATATAGGTACATGACATCTTTTTCTTATTAACGTGTAACTAACTGAAATTTATTTATGAAATATATGAAATGAAATATTTTCTTACATTCTAACTTAAAACATATTATAAAAACACACTTGGATGCTAAAATGAACACCGATAGTAAGTATTAGCCAGATAGCCATTCTTCTTTCTGTTAGCAATGAGTAGTTGATTTAATTTTTGTTAGGTTTCTTAGGGTTATTATATTTTGGGCCCTATGTTTTACGTTTCGATTCGTGTTGGTCAAAACATCACCCAAAATGCAGTGTCGTAAAATTCTAATAAAAAAAAACAGAAAAAAAAACATTGATTGACTGAAACCACCTTTAAAAATAAAGCGAGAAACTAAAGACAATTTTGCAAGATAAACCGGACCAAATTGGGGTTATTTTTGGACTAACTATTGTACGTATTGACCCTTTTTGACATGTTGACCCTTTTTTTCAGTTTGATCTAAACGGCTGTGTGTGAAACAGATGTTGGGATGAAAGGGCGGACACAGACTTCATTACCAAAGAACTACAGAACCATAAAAATTAACTTATATGTTTTCTACTTAATTCTCTGGATAAACCATTTTAAAACAAAACAACTTTCTGAACAATGCCTCAAAGGAATTAAGAATAGGGCTGGTACACAGATTTCCTTTCAACTGCTGGTGGCAGCTGCCTTTACGAATATATCTCGGAATTCCAAACAATGGAAGGTTTTTATGTTAATCCACATTATTTTGTAAGCGAAAATAATGAAATTTCTTCGTTTCGGATAAAGCTTGTCAAGTGCGAGTCGAATTCGCGGCTAAGGGTCACATAATATATTATATGACACATTGGCTGGTAAATCATAGACAGCAATCATGTCTTTGTTCGTAACTAAATTTTCAACCCACTTGCTCATAAATCAGCCTTTACTGCACCGTTTTCAGCATCTTAATAGCATCCGTTACGCACTTGTGCGTCAATGAACCGCACAAGTGCCTTTTACTTTACGGTTTTTTTTTTTAATTTTTAGATTCTAATTCTAAAAACTATTAGAATCTTTTAAATATCAACTTTTAAGAACATTTTAACATTAATCTGAGGTTTTTTCACTGTCCTTCAAGTGTGTTGAAACAGTCGTATGAACCCACCCGGCTAAAAAGAAGTGCCTTGCTACACTTACTTAGATTTATGCTGCAAAGAACAGTAGAACCATATTTGGAGCACTAAGCATCCGAAATTAAGAGATGTTTAGGCTATGACCTAAGTACAAGCAATTATTTTATTAATTTACTAGTATATTCCAGCGGCTTTACCCGCGCTAGATTCGGTTATCGCTGCGGGATTTATACGGTTACTCGTAAATTTGGCATGTGGGTTCCTGACTTGACGCAGGGCTCCACTAAGAAAGGATTAAGAAGGAAGAACGGGTTAAGTTTGTATGAAAATTCATCAACTTTGAAGAAATTGGGAATTGGCCTTTCGGTTGATAATTGAGCTTGACGAGTTTTATTATATATTTGGATTTTATACACTTAAATATTTGGAGTAAAACTAGGCGGCCTTATCGCTATCAAGCGATATCTTACAGAAAGTCTGGGGGAAGAAGCAAGATGAGTACGTGTTACAGGAAGAGAAATGTTGAAAAAGAAAAACACTCAAAATAATTATTTTATTGTTAACATACAAATGCATAAATAAACAATTAAAAGGGTTTTTTTCACAGTTCACGCGGACGAAGTTATGCTGTAGTAATATACAAGTATGATGCTCTACAAATTCTACCTAGTCATACAGTGCAGTAGCTTCATATGGTGGATTAAATTCGTAGTCATCTTTTATCGTAGTTGCCATCTTACGGAGTGGTGCCCGAGGGCTTGTGCAAAAGGGTGGCTAGCTTGTTGTCCGGCAGACGCATACGAGCTGTAAGTGACGGTATTTGCTCTGATAGCATGGACATTAATGCTGGTGTCTCGCAAGGTTCTGTGCTGTCTCCTATGCTATTTCTACTGCATATCAATGACATGTTGGACATCAACAACATGCATTGCTTTGCAGATGACAGTTCTGAAGTCGCTTATTACACGGGTCGTGCAAACATCACTCGTTCCATTGTGGAGGAAAAACGTGGGGAATCTGTGTCTCAAATCGAAACCACTATGTCCAAGGTTCCTACCTTTAATCAAGCAATTCCGGAAACGGCTCCCACGATTTTCATGAAAATTTGTGCAGGGGGTTCGGGTGGCGATAAATCGGTCTAGCTACGTTTCATTTTTAGAAAAAGTAATCATAATGTCATGTCATGTAAATCATGTAATGATAAACTGAAAAATATGTCTCTACCTGACATCTATTGGCGAGTAGTAATACTATTATTTTAACCGACACAGCAACACAAAAACTACTTGACAATAGATGGCGTTGTTAAAATAAACGAGCAAAGCTCGGTCCCCGGGTACCCTATAATTAATCAAAAATATACAGTTGAAACCCCAAGCCGATAACCACGATAGCGTGGGCGGAGCTGGGGGAAAAATGGAGTCATAAACAGTTTCAACAGTTTTTCAGCATTCTAATTTTTTTGCGAATAAATCGAATAGGCAGTAAAAGTGCTTCAGGAAAGTCTAGAAATAACAGATGATTAGAGTATATAATAAATAGATAAATGTTAATTATAGGTAGGCTTACAAAAATAATGACTGTGCGACTAATATTATACTTGGACGACTTTCATAGTATTATAGCAACTAGGTACTTGCTGCCATGGAAGAAAAACAGAACAGAAAAAAAGAACAGTATTGTGAGCAACGTAATATGGAAATGGGTAACTTTTTTTATAGCTATACATTCAAATTTTATTATTTGGGCATCGTGAGTTAGTGAAATTGTAAATGTTTAATAAGTTAATTGCAGCTTTGCAACTGTAAATAATATCGATGACAAAACACATTTGGCAAGAGGATAGCTTGCACCTTGGGAAAGGATATAGGCTACTTAAAACGTAAACGAAGTGTGAGTCGGTTGTTTTACTACAATCAAGGAGTTGCCGTAGAAATACCACCCCGATAACAGAATTTAGAGCAAGCGGAGCCGCTGGCAAAAGCTTGTGTTTATTATATTTATTCTGGTGTTTGTTTAGACCCCAATATTCATATTTTACAAGACAGACACGACAACAAGAGCTTACAATCCCAAAACCTATCTTCAATCTCGGTATTTGCGGGACGTACAATTTTCAGTCCCGCGGGATCCCGCTTATAGAAACCAATTTTTATCTAGGATACCTACATAAAACATTCAAATAATCAATAGCAAACTTACTTTTATGTTTTAATTTCACAATTATTTAAATTTCCAATTAATACGTTATAGCAATGTGTAAATTAAAATGTTTCCGACAAAAACATAACATCTAGAACGGCATCCGCAAAACTACGATAGATTTATAATATAGCCAACTAGAAAAAAATCCTAGATCTCCGCACTTGTAGGTGGTATTCCGTGGAAAGCATTATATGTAAATGTAAATGTAATTGATTTCCCCATTTAACCCCCAGAATCTAAAAGGGTCATTTATTAAACAGACTCAATGTAGATCTAGATAATGATGAGCCAATGTCCGCAAGTGACCGCGTGACTGATCGCACTTGAAACTGGTTGATTGAATGCATTTTTATTTTATCCCACAAATACTGCGGGATCCTGCACTCGTAATCCCACATTACTCGCGACTGGAAAATGATGCGAGATTGACAGCCCTAACGGCAACTTCGGACGGACCCTATGAATATTAATGCTAACCAAAATATGGTCAGCAAATATAATCGCTCGGAAGCCTCAATGAATATTAAATTGATAACAGATAGTCAGATTTTGTTTACAAATGTAAAATGGAAAATAAATATCAAAAATATTTTGTTAGCAATAAATATGCTACGCGCTGTTTTTCGTGTGTAGCTGAACCGACATATGTTGTACTGTCTGCGATAAAACCAAAATTAAATTAACTAAAACTTAACAACTATAAAACATTCTAGAAGTGGAACTTTATGCAAGAACCTGAGTCTGTTCCCAAGAGTAGCGTAGGATTTTATAGTTAATCATGAGCAAGTGGTTCTAGAGTAGAATTCTGAGCGGAACGAGTAATTAGTAAAAAAAGGTGCGAAATTATTAAATTATTTCAATCTAAGTAATTACTAAGGTTATTAAAAAAGTAATAGTGACAACGAAACAAGGCTCTACCTGTGTTTTAGATGATATTCTATTCCAACGGAAACAGTTTTACTAATAAGTAACTTATATAAGATTTTTAACACGAATATTTAGCAATCATAATTTGGTTTTAAATTCATTGACGTTAATTTTTTCGTAATGTAAATAAAAGTTTTTTTTTAATAAATTGCACTTTTATAGTTTTCTTAAGAAAACTTATTAAAACTTACGGAATGCCCGAGGGTTTGTTCAAATAGGTGGCTAGCTGTTTGTCCGGTAAACACATATGAGCGGTAATTGACGGTTGTTGCTCTGATAGCATGAACATTAATGCTGGTGTTCCGCAAGGCTCTGAGCTGTCTCCTACGCTGTTTCTCCTGCATATCAATGACATGTTCTCTATTAATAGCATATATTGCTATGCAGATGACGGTACTGCCG
The DNA here is from genome assembly GCA_946406115.1 of Apoda limacodes. Taxonomy (NCBI): domain Eukaryota; kingdom Metazoa; phylum Arthropoda; class Insecta; order Lepidoptera; family Limacodidae; genus Apoda; species Apoda limacodes. The sequence continues at coordinate 19,390,719 of OX291553.1, forward strand.
ACGCTTATTACATAGGCCGTGCAAAAATCTCTCGTTCCGTTGTGGAGGAAAAGTGCGGATAACTTGTGTCTCAAATCGAGACAACTCTATTCAAGGTCTCTTACTGGGGACGGGAAAACTTGGTCCGATTAAACCCTACAAAGACACAAGTCTGCGCATTCACCGCTAAGAAAACTCACTGAGGTCCCACAATTCCAGAACACTCCCCACACTATCTCTAAAAGCATTAGAATCCTAGGTATTGACATCTCCAGCTATGTTCAGTTCTTAGATCATTTACAAGACAAGGTGATGCTGGCGTCCAAAATCTTGGTGTACTGAACAGAGCGAAGCAAAACTTCACCGCAGTACTTCACCTCGGGCCAAAGGTTGCTGCTTTTTAAGTCGCAAGTCTGGCCCACTATGGAGTTCTGCTGCCATCTCTGGGTGGGTGCACCTGGGTACTAGCTTGGCCCTTTTGACTCGGTTCAACGACGGGCTGTGAGAATCATCGACGATCTCAAACTCACAAACCGTATCGAAACCTTAGTCTGAGGAGAGACTTTGCCTGTTTGCCTCTCTGTGTGTGTTTAAATCGCTAGAACAGTGGGATGTGTTTTAAAGAAATTGTTAGAAATTATGCCCATGGCAACTTTCTTCCATCGTACCCCTCGCCATCGGCAGGGAATTCATCCTTACACCAGAACCAGAACCTCATGGTCACGGACAGTGCAGTTTCAGAGAAACTTCCTCCCGCGAACGTTTGAGTTGTGGAATAAGCTCCCAGCCTGTACTACAGAAGAAAGAATTTATTGGATTTTCGGGTCGGAAACGTGCGAGAGATGCCCCAGGTGTTGCAAGCGTCCATAGGCCACGGTGACCGCTTACCATCAGGCGAACCGTGTGCTTGTTTGCTACCTTAGTGGTATTAAAAAAAAGATGAAAAAATATATTGTTGGGCTAAATTTTTATGTGATTGTGTCATGCGTTTTTTTTTAAATTTTGCGTATTAGTTGTATTTAATTTTATTCTTTTTTTGATTTGATGAAGATAGTCTGTATTTGAGATATAAGCGTCTTTTGTTCAAACAGTATTTTTTCAGACCCTTAGTTAACCATTTATTTTTGATTTTTTTATTTGTAATTTTTACTTTTATAAATGGAAAACATAAGTTATAAAACAGGGTTAAAACATCATGCAAGCTATTAAAAGCTTTCTCTGTATTTTTTTCTGAGCAAGTTTCTTCGAATAATAAAGCTGATATGCATTCTATGAACTTTTAAAAATTGTCATTACTCATATCACGCCTTTTTTAAAACCGGCAGGAACAAATTTTATAATTTAATTTAGTATCATTTTGGAAGGAGGTACTTTCCCCAGTAACGTGATCAGATAAGGCCAGATAGTGAATGTATGATTTTACATAAAGTGACTCTTGCATTTCAAGTCCACGGGATATGATGGCATAAAAACTGAAGTACTGAAACAAGTTGCCATACAAATTGCAGATATATTAACCCATATAATAAATCCCTCATTAACAGAAGGCAAATTGTCATCACGACTGAAAAAATCTATTATTAAACCACTAAACAAAAAGGGTAACGCAGAAAATATGAGTGATTATGGACCCATTACCTTAATACCAATTATATCAAAAATATTTGAAAAAGTTGTTTCAAAAAATATATAATTTTCAACAAAATATTACATTCTAAGAAAAGAACACACACGGCACACTTTTTGTTTTTGTCTTTTTTCGTAAATTACGTAAATTTACATGCGTGGTATTCAAAAACCATAAATGATCATAAATGATTTCAGCTCCAATTTAAACTTTCCTATAATATATGAATGAACCTCCTACTTTATAAAAAAAGCATACCAAAATATTTTTTTTGCTTATTCCTATCAGGGTTTGTTTCACCTGCCTTACCGCTCAGTCTTGGTCTTACGCATCTGAACCTGAAGCTCGCCGGATTACGAATATCATTTTTGAAGCAATAAACAATCACTACTGTAAATGTGTGTTTAGATTGTTTACATATAAACACGGTAGCAAAGTCAATAGCAAAGTAAAAGTAAAGTAAAGCTATTAATTTCTATTATTAATAGTAAAAATTAGAGTCGGAATTTGTGACAAAAATAACTTAGTCTTGCTAATTCGAATCACTTGCTTATAGAGCTATAGACAAGTACAATACCCTTCGCTACTTTCTGAATTCCACTTAGTCTTTTTTAACTTGGTGTGCAATCTACGAGTACTTATAAATACTGGGCTTAAAAAATAAATTACTTAATATAAAAAATAATAAAAGTGCAAATTCGTTATAAGGACAACTAAAATAATATTGAGAAAAGTAACAGAAAAGAATTTGCAATTATCCTCTTACATTGTTCAGAATAAGGTGGGCGGAAGAAAAACAAGACTCCCTGGAGAGAAAATCACATCACAACTTGAACCTTATTAGGTATCGAGCTACGTATTTTATCACTGTTCTGCTACCAATATTATGTTTCTACTTTGTCCGAAAAGATTCTGAAGTTTATATTGGGTAATTATTTTATTTGAGTGCTAACCTAGTATATTATGTATGTAGTTGTGTAGTAGTTACATTTGGATGAAATTGTATGTATATAGCTGTTTAATAGTTATATTTGGATATAATTGTATGTATTTAGCTGTGTAGTAGTTATATTTGATTTATATATATATGTATCTGTGTAGTTGTTACATTTAAATAGTAAGTCCGACTGCCAATTGTCAGTTTTTGTTTATATAATTAGGTATTCGTCATTTCCTACGTGTTACTTATTATTGTTATAGTCAAATTGTTTAATTTATCTCATATTTAAGCATTAAAATTGTTAACCGTCAAAACTTTCTAAATAATGTCGGCTCCGTGGCTCAGAGAGTAATGACCCGACTGCTGAATCGAGGGGTGTGGGTTCGATTCCCGCACAAGACAAATATATATTATTTGTGTTTGTCTTGAGACTGGGTGTTTTCTATGTATATAAAATATGTAATTGTATTCGTTGTCTGGAATCCATAACACAAGCTTGCTTAGTTTACACAAATATAAAAAAAATGTAAAATTCACAAACAAAATCAACCACTTTTTATTTAGCTTCGCATTAAAATAAATAGATATGTCAGAATTCTCCTAAGTTGTGAAACACGAATGTCATACCATTATGAAACTCGTTGTCTAACTCATTTGAAAGTTAACTGTCTAATCTCGATAGTTAGAACTTTGTGCTGGTGAAACTTGGACTTAGAGAACAAGGCTAGAGTATTATCGACTTACCTATTTTCTATTATAATGCGAAATTCCAATTTGTCACCTTTTTGTCATCTTTAAATCCTCCTTTTTGAGTGATAAAAGAAGGGTTTATATTTTGTGTAGATCGAATAAACGAGAAATATCGAAACAGCAGAAACTTTTGAGGAAAATATTAGACGACATTATTGAACATTATTTGAAATCACAATTATAAACGTACATATAAGCTATAAAATTATATAAATAAATTATGATTTTTACTAGCAGAATTCTAAATAGTGTTTTTACACTATAATACAATATAACCTTTAAAAATTTTTATTCGAATTATAGAAATAATGCATGTACTGGAGTTATTTATGTGATAGAAGATAAAAGTTACCGGATGCAATTAGCGTAACATTTCTATTTCATCTTTTTGTTTTTGTGCTTGCGTTGTAAGTTGCCAGGGCCAGTGACCGTTACTGATGATAGTTAGTTAGTTAGTTGGGCGTATGTTTCCCGCAATTAGCCTCACTATTGGGCCATTGTACGTAAGTAACCAATTTGTCCGTCGTTGGCTACTCATACCATTTTAGCTCTGTCCAGAAATCTAGGAGGTGTCTGATGCTCCTCAGTGCCTCACTTAAGGTTCTGCAGTGCAAGATCACGTAAGCTGGGGTCTCCTCGGCATCCAGAAAGCTTCTACAAAGGGGATTGTCAGTGATGCCGATGTTAAAGAGATGTTTATGCCAACAGCAGCTTCGCTTGGCATGCTGGTTGACGACCGCAGATTGCTGTTAAAAAGTACTTAGAGTGGTGTTGGAATAAATCCTTTATTAGTGTCTTACGACACCCATGTGAGGAATAAGTAAGGTATCATTTCGTACATAGTGACATGGTGACAGTCGACAGAGATAAGCGACGATGGCCGATTACATACTTTATATATACAACTTCTAGTGACTTATATGTGCCTTGATAGCTCAATTGGCAGAGCACTTACACGGAATGTTAGGAAGAGCAGGTTCAAGTCCTGGCTCGAGGTTAATCTTATGACTGCATCTTTGCAATGAAAATATACTTTTTATTTACATTGATGACTCATATACTTTGTATTTGGCCATATTGTTTTTGAGTACGTACATATTTTTGAAAATTAAAGTAAAAATTTTAGGTATATCGCTAGAACGCGAGGAAGACGGTGAGAGACAGACAATACATTTATTATTTTCTTTCTGGAAAATGTACTTAAATTTCATGAAAAATTGCCTTATAACAAGCTGTCTTTGATGTGCTTAAAATATTGCCAGGAGATTTAATTATAGACTAAATGTATGCTACCTTCACCGCAAAATTGTTTTTTTACTGGCCGATAAATACTAATCAATAAAAACACTTTATGAATGGTACGTAATTTACCTACCTGTACCTAACCTTAAATACTAAATTTCTGATGACGCCATCGTTTTATGTAATAAATTGTAAATTCATTTACAAAGAGTCATATTGGTTTTAGTTTGGATTGAATTTGAAAACAATGATACAGACAGGCAAGGCATTGTATTAGTGCCAACATTTTATCGGATAATACAAAAACAATTTAACATTTAATTCAAAATTAGTCCTTAGTTCTCTAATGGAATAAATCTATAAAAATATGGACTAGAACATTAACGACACTTATGTTTATCTCTGAAATTATTAGGATGCTTTCTTATCAACTGTTTACTTTGACTTATCAAAGCTTCATAAAATGTCGTCGTCCTAAGTTGAGTTTCAAACTTTTCGCAGTGCTCGATAAGAATAGGATACAAGTGTTTTAATAACGCATGATCTAAAGTTGGAAACAGGTGGTGTAGCGCATGATCTCCAAAACCAGTTATCGACTTAAAATGGTTTCCAGCAAATTCAATTCGTTCTACTATAGCATCTAGTTCATGCATACCCCAATCGAGGTACTCATCCCTGAAAACAAAACAATCGTGAATTAGATAGTTACTAGTACCTAGTAGTACTAATACTAGTTAGGTACTACACAAATACTTTATATAGTTACGTAGATAATTAAAACACTTTTATATAATATACATGTAGATATGTATATCTCATGGTTCTCATACTTTAGAACCGAAATGGTCACGGACAGTGCGGTTTCAAAGAAACTTCCGCTTACCATCAGGCGGACCGTAAGCTTGTTTGCCACCTTAGTGACCATCTTAGTTATCCCATTATACAACCGGTAGAACACACACAGAGAGGCAGAGTCTCTCATCAGAATTAAGGGTTCGATACGGCTTGTGAGTTTGGGATCGTCGAAGTTTCTCACAGCCCGTCGTTGAAACGAGTCAAAAGGGCGAAGCGGGTATCCGCATGCACCCGCCCAGAGATGGCAACAGTACTACTTATGGGGCCGGACTTGTGACTTGTAAAGCAGCAAACTTTGTCCCGAGGTGAAGTACTACTTCGCTCTGTTGAGTACACCAAGTTTTTTGGACGCAAGCTTCACCTTGTCTTGTAAATGATCTCGGAACTGAACATCACTGGTGACGAAGGATACTAATGCTCATGGAGATGATAAGTGGAGTTTTCGGAAATTGTGGGAACACAGTGAACGGGGTTTTCGTAGTGGTGAACGTAGGGTTGAATTGGACCGAGTTTCCCGTTTGCAGTCAGACACCTTGGACAGAGTGGTTTTGATTTAAAACACAAGTTCTCCGCACTATTCCTCCGCAAACGGAACGAGGGATGATTGCACGGCCCGTGTAATACGCGTCTCCAGTACTATCATCTGTATAGCAATGTATATTATCTATGGACAACATGTCATTGGTATGAAGTAGAAACAGCGTAGAAGACAGCATTGAGACTTGCGGGACGCCAGCATTAATGTCCATGTTTTCAAAGCAACTACCGTAAACTACAGTACCTATTTCCACAAACCCTCGGGCACTCCATAAGATGGCAACTTTGCTATGTCCAGACTACATGCCAATGCCTACCCGTGACTCTCAATGGCTAGGGGCTATCGGTGTGTAAGGTGTGAGATACACCGGAAGGTCACCAATCAACGGCAACAGAAATACATATTCTGTGAAAATTTCAACTGTCTATGTATCACGGTTCATGAGATACAGCCTGGTGAGAGACGTACGGATGGACGGACGGACGAACAGCGGAGTCTTAGTAAAAGGGTCCCGCTAAGTCCGCCGTCCTCCTATTAGGGGAGGTGGTTGAGGCTGGAGTCGCTCTCCGGATAGCGAGGTCATCGTCTGGGGCCGTTAGTACGTTCCGCGGCCGCCTAACAATAGTTTTCCGACCGTGCCGAGATCGGTCGAGGGGATGATAGGTTGTAGATTGCACAATTAATCGGTTCGGGTGATTTTATGTACGCTCGAAAAAGCGGACTGCAAGGTCTTTAAGATATTGGGAAATCGTGGGGAGCTCGAAATCCCTGTGTTGGTCCGCATTCCTGACGGACCAGAAGGCCCCGGAGCCTCCGAGGAAGCGGTTTTGGAGGGTCTGGAGTTTATGGAGGTTACGTTTAGACAACGCATAGACGACGCATATGCTAGTATGGGGCGGATGCAAGTGGCGTAAAGAGTCAGCTTATGTCTAAGCGACATCTTACTGTACTTGCCTATCATGGGATATAGACGACCGATATCTAAATATTTTGGTGTGAGCGCGGAAGCTTAGATATTTAGCCGAGATATTTGGCGTTGTTTTGCCAAGGAATGGCACGGCCGAAGAGTGAGAGGGGAGGTGGTCGCGGAGGCCGGCCTACGGTGAAGAGAACGGCAGAGCTTTTATCGGGATTGACTGCGATTCGCCTAGGGCGGTGATTGCGGATTGGAGTCTCTTAGGAATTTGACTCACTTGCCTATAGGTGGTGTAAATAGCGGTATCGTCCGCAGTCTCGAGCTATTTGGACTCTGGAATTCGAGAGCATAATGTATGCAAGTACATTTACGGGTTTCGAGAGATAAGTCAAACTTTCATACATTTTAAGGTCTACGGTCCCTTGAATACAGTTTACCTTTTACGGAACCCTCGGTGCGCAAGTCTGACTCAAACTTGGCCGTTTTTTTATTTTTGCTCGGCTTCTAAGGGTCGTAGCGTGATGTTGAATACCTCATAGCCTTCCTTAGGAATTGGGCTCTCAAATGCAATATTTCAAATTGAATCAAATTTTTTTTTTTCAATTTTTTAAATCCGTTTAGTAGTTCAAACAAAAAACAAACAAACTCTTTATTAAATTAGTATAGATTATGTTATGTAAATCGTCTTGCATTACGATTCACATAACATAATCTATACTAACATAATTATTTTAAATAATACTTACAATAAATTACATTTAAATGACTTTGTTGTTTATATAACTATTTGTTTAACCTACTTTTTTTTTACCTACTTTTCATTGACGTCAACATTTTGATATTGTTTTATGTGGAGAGAAAGAGACAAATATATTTAACGATAAAATAATTGCCTTTTTGATAACTACGTCCGGAAATCTGGCTGTTAGCCCCGGTTTTTGACTCGAATTTGTTAAGGTTTACGTCAATAGAGTATATTATCTCAATGCCCCTAGCACCCTGATAAGTTTCAGAATTTTAAGAAAATATTTTACACTTGGCTGGGATTTGGTACAGAGGTCTCACCCGGGAAAGCAAAATAAATATGTAAATAAAAGTTCTTGCGAAAAACGAAATGTATTTCAGCGTATTCAAAATTCTAAGCAAAACGGCTTTAGGCATCATTTAGGGGTCACTTAATTACAAACCTGGGTATATCACCCTCGAAGAAGTTGGTGTGGGAATGATGACCAGCTGTGAGCCCATATACCATAAAGAAGAAACTTGAGGTTAAAATGACAGCAGCCCAAACTATTAAAGTCCATATCGCGGGTAATCCCCCAAACGTCCACATCCATAATGGAAGTACAAATGGTATTAAATTATCCCAACTGAGTTTTTTACCTTCCAACTTGATTACTGCAGCAACAAACCTGAAAAAAAGAAATAATGGTTTTAAAAAAAATCGCGTGATTAGGGTTCTGCAGCTCATCTATTACGTTAAAGTATATTTGCAGAAAAAATATGCATTATTTGTAGAAAGAAACTAATACATAGGTACAAAAAGCAATTTTAGGGATATTTCCATTTTGTCCTTAAGTTTTAACATGTAGTTTTTGATAGAGATGGATATCTCACACCTTACACACCGATAGCCCCTAGCCATTGAGAGTCACGGGTAGGCATTGGCATGTAGTCTGGACATAGCAAAGTTGCCATCTTATGGAGTGCCCGAGGGTTTGTGGAAATAGGTACTGTAGTTTACGGTAGTTGCTTTGAAAACATGGACATTAATGCTGGCGTCCCGCAAGTCTCAATGCTGTCTCCTACGCTGTTTCTACTTCATACCAATGACATGTTGTCCATAGATAATATACATTGCTATACAGATGATAGTACTGGAGACGCGTATTACACGGGCCGTGCAATCATCCCTCGTTCCGTTTGCGGAGGAATAGTGCGGAGAACTTGTGTTTTAAATCAAAACCACTCTGTCCAAGGTGTCTGACTGCAAACGGGAAACTCGGTCCAATTCAACCCTACGTTCACCACTACGAAAACAACAGAGCGAAGTAGTACTTCACCTCGGGACAAAGTTTGCTGCTTTACAAGTCACAAGTCCGGCCCCATAAGTAGTACTGTTGCCATCTCTGGGCGGGTGCATGCGGATACCCGCTTCGCCCTTTTGACTCGTTTCAACGACGGGCTGTGAGAAACTTCGACGATCCCAAACTCACAAGCCGTATCGAACCCTTAATTCTGATGAGAGACTCTGCCTCCCTGTGTGTGTTCTACCGGTTGTATAATGGGATAACTAAGATGGTCACTAAGGTGGCAAACAAGCTTACGGTCCGCCTGATGGTAAGCGGAAGTTTCTTTGAAACCGCACTGTCCGTGACCATTTCGGTTCTAAAGTATGAGAACCATGAGATATACATATCTACATGTATATTATATAAAAGTGTTTTAATTATCTACGTAACTATATAAAGTATTTGTGTAGTACCTAACTAGTATTAGTACTACTAGGTACTAGTAACTATCTAATTCACGATTGTTTTGTTTTCAGGGATGAGTACCTCGATTGGGGTATGCATGAACTAGATGCTATAGTAGAACGAATTGAATTTGCTGGAAACCATTTTAAGTCGATAACTGGTTTTGGAGATCATGCGCTACACCACCTGTTTCCAACTTTAGATCATGCGTTATTAAAACACTTGTATCCTATTCTTATCGAGCACTGCGAAAAGTTTGAAACTCAACTTAGGACGACGACATTTTATGAAGCTTTGATAAGTCAAAGTAAACAGTTGATAAGAAAGCATCCTAATAATTTCAGAGATAAACATAAGTGTCGTTAATGTTCTAGTCCATATTTTTATAGATTTATTCCATTAGAGAACTAAGGACTAATTTTGAATTAAATGTTAAATTGTTTTTGTATTATCCGATAAAATGTTGGCACTAATACAATGCCTTGTCTGTCTGTATCATTGTTTTCAAATTCAATCCAAACTAAAACCAATATGACTCTTTGTAAATGAATTTACAATTTATTACATAAAACGATGGCGTCATCAGAAATTTAGTATTTAAGGTTAGGTACAGGTAGGTAAATTACGTACCATTCATAAAGTGTTTTTATTGATTAGTATTTATCGGCCAGTAAAAAAACAATTTTGCGGTGAAGGTAGCATACATTTAGTCTATAATTAAATCTCCTGGCAATATTTTAAGCACATCAAAGACAGCTTGTTATAAGGCAATTTTTCATGAAATTTAAGTACATTTTCCAGAAAGAAAATAATAAATGTATTGTCTGTCTCTCACCGTCTTCCTCGCGTTCTAGCGATATACCTAAAATTTTTACTTTAATTTTCAAAAATATGTACGTACTCAAAAACAATATGGCCAAATACAAAGTATATGAGTCATCAATGTAAATAAAAAGTATATTTTCATTGCAAAGATGCAGTCATAAGATTAACCTCGAGCCAGGACTTGAACCTGCTCTTCCTAACATTCCGTGTAAGTGCTCTGCCAATTGAGCTATCAAGGCACATATAAGTCACTAGAAGTTGTATATATAAAGTATGTAATCGGCCATCGTCGCTTATCTCTGTCGACTGTCACCATGTCACTATGTACGAAATGATACCTTACTTATTCCTCACATGGGTGTCGTAAGACACTAATAAAGGATTTATTCCAACACCACTCTAAGTACTTTTTAACAGCAATCTGCGGTCGTCAACCAGCATGCCAAGCGAAGCTGCTGTTGGCATAAACATCTCTTTAACATCGGCATCACTGACAATCCCCTTTGTAGAAGCTTTCTGGATGCCGAGGAGACCCCAGCTTACGTGATCTTGCACTGCAGAACCTTAAGTGAGGCACTGAGGAGCATCAGACACCTCCTAGATTTCTGGACAGAGCTAAAATGGTATGAGTAGCCAACGACGGACAAATTGGTTACTTACGTACAATGGCCCAATAGTGAGGCTAATTGCGGGTAACATACGCCCAACTAACTAACTAACTATCATCAGTAACGGTCACTGGCCCTGGCAACTTACAACGCAAGCACAAAAACAAAAAGATGAAATAGAAATGTTACGCTAATTGCATCCGGTAACTTTTATCTTCTATCACATAAATAACTCCAGTACATGCATTATTTCTATAATTCGAATAAAAATTTTTAAAGGTTATATTATATTATAGTGTAAAAACACTATTTAGAATTCTGCTAGTAAAAATCATAATTTATTTATATAATTTTATAGCTTATATGTACGTTTATAATTGTGATTTCAAATAATGTTCAATAATGTCGTCTAATATTTTCCTCAAAAGTTTCTGCTGTTTCGATATTTCTCGTTTATTCGATCTACACAAAATATAAACCCTTCTTTTATCACTCAAAAAGGAGGATTTAAAGATGACAAAAAGGTGACAAATTGGAATTTCGCATTATAATAGAAAATAGGTAAGTCGATAATACTCTAGCCTTGTTCTCTAAGTCCAAGTTTCACCAGCACAAAGTTCTAACTATCGAGATTAGACAGTTAACTTTCAAATGAGTTAGACAACGAGTTTCATAATGGTATGACATTCGTGTTTCACAACTTAGGAGAATTCTGACATATCTATTTATTTTAATGCGAAGCTAAATAAAAAGTGGTTGATTTTGTTTGTGAATTTTACATTTTTTTTATATTTGTGTAAACCAAGCAAGCTTGTGTTATGGATTCCAGACAACGAATACAATTACATATTTTATATACATAGAAAACACCCAGTCTCAAGACAAACACAAATAATATATATTTGTCTTGTGCGGGAATCGAACCCACACCCCTCGATTCAGCAGTCGGGTCATTACTCTCTGAGCCACGGAGCCGACATTATTTAGAAAGTTTTGACGGTTAACAATTTTAATGCTTAAATATGAGATAAACTAAACAATTTGACTATAACAAACAAAAACTGACAATTGGCAGTCGGACTTACTATTTAAATATAACAACTACACAGATACATATATATATAAATCAAATATAACTACTACACAGCTAAATACATACAATTATATTTGTTTTTTTCTATAATTGAGGAGTTACCGTAAGAACCTACGCCGATAAAAAAATTTAAGGCGGGCGAAGCCGCTAGCAGAAGCTAGTTGTATACAAGATGAAATTATAATACGTAAGTTTTGCTGAAATACCCTCAAAACGGCAAATAAAACGATTGTGACCAGGCTATATGGGTCTCTGACATATAATCTTGCCAGTTTTAATAATTAAAGCTGTGAAAATCATAAATATTGCCAATGAGAATAATAACTAAAGTAATATAGTACATATTTTACTAATGCATTCGTAAGCAGAAAGGAAATCAAGGATATAGGTACATGACATCTTTTTCTTATTAACGTGTAACTAACTGAAATTTATTTATGAAATATATGAAATGAAATATTTTCTTACATTCTAACTTAAAACATATTATAAAAACACACTTGGATGCTAAAATGAACACCGATAGTAAGTATTAGCCAGATAGCCATTCTTCTTTCTGTTAGCAATGAGTAGTTGATTTAATTTTTGTTAGGTTTCTTAGGGTTATTATATTTTGGGCCCTATGTTTTACGTTTCGATTCGTGTTGGTCAAAACATCACCCAAAATGCAGTGTCGTAAAATTCTAATAAAAAAAAACAGAAAAAAAAACATTGATTGACTGAAACCACCTTTAAAAATAAAGCGAGAAACTAAAGACAATTTTGCAAGATAAACCGGACCAAATTGGGGTTATTTTTGGACTAACTATTGTACGTATTGACCCTTTTTGACATGTTGACCCTTTTTTTCAGTTTGATCTAAACGGCTGTGTGTGAAACAGATGTTGGGATGAAAGGGCGGACACAGACTTCATTACCAAAGAACTACAGAACCATAAAAATTAACTTATATGTTTTCTACTTAATTCTCTGGATAAACCATTTTAAAACAAAACAACTTTCTGAACAATGCCTCAAAGGAATTAAGAATAGGGCTGGTACACAGATTTCCTTTCAACTGCTGGTGGCAGCTGCCTTTACGAATATATCTCGGAATTCCAAACAATGGAAGGTTTTTATGTTAATCCACATTATTTTGTAAGCGAAAATAATGAAATTTCTTCGTTTCGGATAAAGCTTGTCAAGTGCGAGTCGAATTCGCGGCTAAGGGTCACATAATATATTATATGACACATTGGCTGGTAAATCATAGACAGCAATCATGTCTTTGTTCGTAACTAAATTTTCAACCCACTTGCTCATAAATCAGCCTTTACTGCACCGTTTTCAGCATCTTAATAGCATCCGTTACGCACTTGTGCGTCAATGAACCGCACAAGTGCCTTTTACTTTACGGTTTTTTTTTTTAATTTTTAGATTCTAATTCTAAAAACTATTAGAATCTTTTAAATATCAACTTTTAAGAACATTTTAACATTAATCTGAGGTTTTTTCACTGTCCTTCAAGTGTGTTGAAACAGTCGTATGAACCCACCCGGCTAAAAAGAAGTGCCTTGCTACACTTACTTAGATTTATGCTGCAAAGAACAGTAGAACCATATTTGGAGCACTAAGCATCCGAAATTAAGAGATGTTTAGGCTATGACCTAAGTACAAGCAATTATTTTATTAATTTACTAGTATATTCCAGCGGCTTTACCCGCGCTAGATTCGGTTATCGCTGCGGGATTTATACGGTTACTCGTAAATTTGGCATGTGGGTTCCTGACTTGACGCAGGGCTCCACTAAGAAAGGATTAAGAAGGAAGAACGGGTTAAGTTTGTATGAAAATTCATCAACTTTGAAGAAATTGGGAATTGGCCTTTCGGTTGATAATTGAGCTTGACGAGTTTTATTATATATTTGGATTTTATACACTTAAATATTTGGAGTAAAACTAGGCGGCCTTATCGCTATCAAGCGATATCTTACAGAAAATCTGGGGGAAGAAGCAAGATGAGTACGTGTTACAGGAAGAGAAATGTTGAAAAAGAAAAACACTCAAAATAATTATTTTATTGTTAACATACAAATGCATAAATAAACAATTAAAAGGGTTTTTTTCACAGTTCACGCGGACGAAGTTATGCTGTAGTAATATACAAGTATGATGCTCTACAAATTCTACCTAGTCATACAGTGCAGTAGCTTCATATGGTGGATTAAATTCGTAGTCATCTTTTATCGTAGTTGCCATCTTACGGAGTGGTGCCCGAGGGCTTGTGCAAAAGGGTGGCTAGCTTGTTGTCCGGCAGACGCATACGAGCTGTAAGTGACGGTATTTGCTCTGATAGCATGGACATTAATGCTGGTGTCTCGCAAGGTTCTGTGCTGTCTCCTATGCTATTTCTACTGCATATCAATGACATGTTGGACATCAACAACATGCATTGCTTTGCAGATGACAGTTCTGAAGTCGCTTATTACACGGGTCGTGCAAACATCACTCGTTCCATTGTGGAGGAAAAACGTGGGGAATCTGTGTCTCAAATCGAAACCACTATGTCCAAGGTTCCTACCTTTAATCAAGCAATTCCGGAAACGGCTCCCACGATTTTCATGAAAATTTGTGCAGGGGGTTCGGGTGGCGATAAATCGGTCTAGCTACGTTTCATTTTTAGAAAAAGTAATCATAATGTCATGTCATGTAAATCATGTAATGATAAACTGAAAAATATGTCTCTACCTGACATCTATTGGCGAGTAGTAATACTATTATTTTAACCGACACAGCAACACAAAAACTACTTGACAATAGATGGCGTTGTTAAAATAAACGAGCAAAGCTCGGTCCCCGGGTACCCTATAATTAATCAAAAATATACAGTTGAAACCCCAAGCCGATAACCACGATAGCGTGGGCGGAGCTGGGGGAAAAATGGAGTCATAAACAGTTTCAACAGTTTTTCAGCATTCTAATTTTTTTGCGAATAAATCGAATAGGCAGTAAAAGTGCTTCAGGAAAGTCTAGAAATAACAGATGATTAGAGTATATAATAAATAGATAAATGTTAATTATAGGTAGGCTTACAAAAATAATGACTGTGCGACTAATATTATACTTGGACGACTTTCATAGTATTATAGCAACTAGGTACTTGCTGCCATGGAAGAAAAACAGAACAGAAAAAAAGAACAGTATTGTGAGCAACGTAATATGGAAATGGGTAACTTTTTTTATAGCTATACATTCAAATTTTATTATTTGGGCATCGTGAGTTAGTGAAATTGTAAATGTTTAATAAGTTAATTGCAGCTTTGCAACTGTAAATAATATCGATGACAAAACACATTTGGCAAGAGGATAGCTTGCACCTTGGGAAAGGATATAGGCTACTTAAAACGTGAACGAAGTGTGAGTCGGTTGTTTTACTACAATCAAGGAGTTGCCGTAGAAATACCACCCCGATAACAGAATTTAGAGCAAGCGGAGCCGCTGGCAAAAGCTTGTGTTTATTATATTTATTCTGGTGTTTGTTTAGACCCCAATATTCATATTTTACAAGACAGACACGACAACAAGAGCTTACAATCCCAAAACCTATCTTCAATCTCGGTATTTGCGGGACGTACAATTTTCAGTCCCGCGGGATCCCGCTTATAGAAACCAATTTTTATCTAGGATACCTACATAAAACATTCAAATAATCAATAGCAAACTTACTTTTATGTTTTAATTTCACAATTATTTAAATTTCCAATTAATACGTTATAGCAATGTGTAAATTAAAATGTTTCCGACAAAAACATAACATCTAGAACGGCATCCGCAAAACTACGATAGATTTATAATATAGCCAACTAGAAAAAAATCCTAGATCTCCGCACTTGTAGGTGGTATTCCGTGGAAAGCATTATATGTAAATGTAAATGTAATTGATTTCCCCATTTAACCCCCAGAATCTAAAAGGGTCATTTATTAAACAGACTCAATGTAGATCTAGATAATGATGAGCCAATGTCCGCAAGTGACCGCGTGACTGATCGCACTTGAAACTGGTTGATTGAATGCATTTTTATTTTATCCCACAAATACTGCGGGATCCTGCACTCGTAATCCCACATTACTCGCGACTGGAAAATGATGCGAGATTGACAGCCCTAACGGCAACTTCGGACGGACCCTATGAATATTAATGCTAACCAAAATATGGTCAGCAAATATAATCGCTCGGAAGCCTCAATGAATATTAAATTGATAACAGATAGTCAGATTTTGTTTACAAATGTAAAATGGAAAATAAATATCAAAAATATTTTGTTAGCAATAAATATGCTACGCGCTGTTTTTCGTGTGTAGCTGAACCGACATATGTTGTACTGTCTGCGATAAAACCAAAATTAAATTAACTAAAACTTAACAACTATAAAACATTCTAGAAGTGGAACTTTATGCAAGAACCTGAGTCTGTTCCCAAGAGTAGCGTAGGATTTTATAGTTAATCATGAGCAAGTGGTTCTAGAGTAGAATTCTGAGCGGAACGAGTAATTAGTAAAAAAAGGTGCGAAATTATTAAATTATTTCAATCTAAGTAATTACTAAGGTTATTAAAAAAGTAATAGTGACAACGAAACAAGGCTCTACCTGTGTTTTAGATGATATTCTATTCCAACGGAAACAGTTTTACTAATAAGTAACTTATATAAGATTTTTAACACGAATATTTAGCAATCATAATTTGGTTTTAAATTCATTGACGTTAATTTTTTCGTAATGTAAATAAAAGTTTTTTTTTAATAAATTGCACTTTTATAGTTTTCTTAAGAAAACTTATTAAAACTTACGGAATGCCCGAGGGTTTGTTCAAATAGGTGGCTAGCTGTTTGTCCGGTAAACACATATGAGCGGTAATTGACGGTTGTTGCTCTGATAGCATGAACATTAATGCTGGTGTTCCGCAAGGCTCTGAGCTGTCTCCTACGCTGTTTCTCCTGCATATCAATGACATGTTCTCTATTAATAGCATATATTGCTATGCAGATGACGGTACTGCCGACGCTTATTACATAGGCCGTGCAAAAATCTCTCGTTCCGTTGTGGAGGAAAAGTGCGGATAACTTGTGTCTCAAATCGAGACAACTCTATTCAAGGTCTCTTACTGGGGACGGGAAAACTTGGTCCGATTAAACCCTACAAAGACACAAGTCTGCGCATTCACCGCTAAGAAAACTCACTGAGGTCCCACAATTCCAGAACACTCCCCACACTATCTCTAAAAGCATTAGAATCCTAGGTATTGACATCTCCAGCTATGTTCAGTTCTTAGATCATTTACAAGACAAGGTGATGCTGGCGTCCAAAATCTTGGTGTACTGAACAGAGCGAAGCAAAACTTCACCGCAGTACTTCACCTCGGGCCAAAGGTTGCTGCTTTTTAAGTCGCAAGTCTGGCCCACTATGGAGTTCTGCTGCCATCTCTGGGTGGGTGCACCTGGGTACTAGCTTGGCCCTTTTGACTCGGTTCAACGACGGGCTGTGAGAATCATCGACGATCTCAAACTCACAAACCGTATCGAAACCTTAGTCTGAGGAGAGACTTTGCCTGTTTGCCTCTCTGTGTGTGTTTAAATCGCTAGAACAGTGGGATGTGTTTTAAAGAAATTGTTAGAAATTATACCCATGGCAACTTTCTTCCATCGTACCCCTCGCCATCGGCAGGGAATTCATCCTTACACCAGAACCAGAACCTCATGGTCACGGACAGTGCAGTTTCAGAGAAACTTCCTCCCGCGAACGTTTGAGTTGTGGAATAAGCTCCCAGCCTGTACTACAGAAGAAAGAATTTATTGGATTTTCGGGTCGGAAACGTGCGAGAGATGCCCCAGGTGTTGCAAGCGTCCATAGGCCACGGTGACCGCTTACCATCAGGCGAACCGTGTGCTTGTTTGCTACCTTAGTGGTATTAAAAAAAAGATGAAAAAATATATTGTTGGGCTAAATTTTTATGTGATTGTGTCATGCGTTTTTTTTTAAATTTTGCGTATTAGTTGTATTTAATTTTATTCTTTTTTTGATTTGATGAAGATAGTCTGTATTTGAGATATAAGCGTCTTTTGTTCAAACAGTATTTTTTCAGACCCTTAGTTAACCATTTATTTTTGATTTTTTTATTTGTAATTTTTACTTTTATAAATGGAAAACATAAGTTATAAAACAGGGTTAAAGCATCATGCAAGCTATTAAAAGCTTTCTCTGTATTTTTTTCTGAGCAAGTTTCTTCGAATAATAAAGCTGATATGCATTCTATGAACTTTTGAAAATTGTCATTACTCATATCACGCCTTTTTTAAAACCGGCAGGAACAAATTTTATAATTTAATTTAGTATCATTTTGGAAGGAGGTACTTTCCCCAGTAACGTGATCAGATAAGGCCAGATAGTGAATGTATGATTTTACATAAAGTGACTCTTGCATTTCAAGTCCACGGGATATGATGGCATAAAAACTGAAGTACTGAAACAAGTTGCCATACAAATTGCAGATATATTAACCCATATAATAAATCCCTCATTAACAGAAGGCAAATTGTCATCACGACTGAAAAAATCTATTATTAAACCACTAAACAAAAAGGGTAACGCAGAAAATATGAGTGATTATGGACCCATTACCTTAATACCAATTATATCAAAAATATTTGAAAAAGTTGTTTCAAAAAATATAATATTTTACAACAAAATATTACATTCTAAGAAAAGAACACACACGGCACACTTTTTGTTTTTGTCTTTTTTCGTAAATTACGTAAATTTACATGCGTGGTATTCAAAAACCATAAATGATCATAATTGATTTCAGCTCCAATTTAAACTTTCCTATAATATATGAATGAACCTCCTACTTTATGAAAAAAGCATACCAAAATATTTTTTTTACTTATTTCTATCAGGGTTTGTTTCACCTGCCTTACCGCTCAGTCTTGGTCTTACGCATCTGAACCTGAAGCTCGCCGGATTACGAATTTCGTTTTTGAAGCAATAAACAATTACTACTGTAAATGTGTGTTTAGATTGTTTACATATAAACACGGTAGCAAAGTCTATAGCAAAGTAAAAGTAAAGTAAAACTATTAATTTCTATTATTAATAGTAAAAATTAGAGTCGGAATTTGTGACAAAAATAATTTTGTCTTGCTACTTCGAATCAGTTGCTTATAGAGCTATAGACAAGTACAATACCCTTCGCTACTCTCTGAATTCCACTTAGTCTTTTTTTACTTGGTGTGCAATCTACGAGTACTTATAAATACTGGGCTTAAAAAATAAATTACTTAATATAAAAAATTATAAAAGTGCAAATTCGTTATAAGGACAACTAAAATAATATTGAGAAAAGTAACAGAAAAGAATTTGCAATTATCCTCTTACATTGTTCAGAATAAGGTGGGCGGAAGAAAAACAAGACTCCCTGGAGAGAAAATCACATCACAACTTGAACCTTATTAGGTATCGAGCTACGTATTTTATCACTTTTCTGCTACCAATATTATGTTTCTACTTTGTCCGAAAAGATTCTGAAGTTTATATTGGGTAATTATTTTAATTGAGTGCTAACTATGTAGCTGTGTAGTAGTTATATTTGGATGAAATTGTATGTATATAGCTGTTTAATAGTTATATTTGGATATAATTGTATGTATTTAGCTGTGTAGTATTTATATTTGATTTATATATATGTATGTATGTATCTGTGTAGTTGTTATATTTAAATAGTAAGTCCGACTGCCAATTGTCAGTTTTTGTTTATATAATTAGGTATTCGTCATTTCCTATTGTAATACTCAAATTGTTTAGTTTATCTCATATTTAAGCATTAAAATTGTTAACCGTCAAAACTTTCTAAATAATGTCGGCTCCGTGGCTCAGAGAGTAATGACCCGACTGCTGCATCGAGGGGTGTGGGTTTGATTCCCGCGCAAGACAAATATATATTATTTGTGTTTATCTTGAGACTGGGTGTTTTCTATGTATGTATAATATGTAATTGTATTCGTTGTCTGGTATCCATTTTTTTTTTATTTTATTTTTATTTTATACCACTAAGGTGGCAAACAAGCTTACGGTCCGCCTGATGGTAAGCGGTCACCGTAGCCTATGGACGCTTGCAACACCAGGGGTATCACTTGCGCGTTGCCGACCCTTCAGAAATCTAATAACTTCTTTCTTGAAGAACTCCATACTGTAGTCCTTGCAGAAAACCTTGGCAGGGAGCTCATTCCACAACTTAAGAGTTCGCGGGAGGAAGTTTCTCTGAAACCGCACTGTACGCGACCATTTAGGTTCTAAAGTGTGAGAATAAATTCCCTGCCGATGGCGAGCGGTGCGATGGTAGAAAGTAAGGGCACGATACCGCAAGTGAGTTTGGAATCGTCGACAATTCTCACAGCCCGTCGTTTAACCGAGTCAAAAGGGCCAAGCTGGTATCCGGGTGCACCTGCCCAGAGATGGCAGCAGTACTCCATATGGGGCCGAACTTGCGACTTGTAAAGTAACAACCTTTGCCCCGACGTGAAGTACTGCTTCGCTCTGTTGAGTACACCAAGTTTTTTGGACGCAAGCTTCACCTTATCTTGTAAATGATCTCGGAACTGAACATCGCTGGAGATGTCGACACCAAGGATCCCAATGCTCTTGGAGATGGAGAGGGGAGTGTTCTGGAATTGTGGAACTACAGTGAATGGAGTTTTCTTAGCGGTGAACGCGCACACTTGTGTCTTTGTAGGGTTGAATCGGACCAAGTTGACCCGTCCCCAGTCAGAGACCTGGGACAGTGTGGTCTCGATTTGAGACACAAGTTCTCCGCGGTTTTCCTCCACAACGGAACGAGGGATGTTTGCACGACCCGTGTAAAAAGCGTCTCCAGTACTGTCATCTGCATAGCAATGTATGTTGTTGATGTCCAACATGTCATTGATATGCAGTAGAAACAGCGTAGGAGACAGCAAAGAGCCTTGCAGGATACCAGCATTAATGTCCATGCTATAAGAGCAACTACCGTCAACTACGGTTCGTATGCGTCTGCCGGACAAAATGCTAGCCACCCATTTGCACAAACCCTCGGGCACTCCGTAAGATGGCAACTTCGATAGAAGACCCCGGTGCCAGACCCGATCAAACGCCTTCGCTATGTCCAGGCTACATGCCAATGCCTTCCCCTGACTCTCAATGGCTAGTGCCCATCGGTGTGTGAGATACACTAGAAGGTCACCAGTCGAGTGACCGTGGCGAAAGCCATATTGACGGTCACTGACCAGATCGTGTATTTCTAGGTATCTTAGAAGCTGTGTGTTGATCACACGCTCCATCACCTTAGAGAGGAGAGAGGTAATAGCGATAGGCCTGTAATTCGATGGATCTGATCTATCGCCCTTTTTGGGCACCGGGTGCACATTCGCAGTCTTCCATGAAGACGGAAATTGCCTAGTGTGGTAGGAAAGCGCGAAGAGGCGCGTGAGTACAGGACATAACTCAGGAGCTTAAGCACCACTGCTGGTATACCGTCTGGCCCACTTGACTTATGAACGTCTAGAGAAAGCAACGCCCGCCTGACCTCCCGCTGCGTTATGGAGATTTCCGGCATGGTCTTACCGCACCACGGTATAGTAGGTGGTACAGCGCCTTCATCGTTCATATTCGAGTTCGAGGCAAAGAGACTGCCCAGTAGATCGGCTTTCTCTTTAGCCAGCTATGGGTCAAGTCACCATCGGTCTTTCGCAGTGGTGGTAATGACGACTGGCAAAAGTTCCCTTCGGCAGCTTTGGCAAGCGACCAGAAAGCACGACTCCCAGAAGGATAGCTCGCAAGTCGCCCAACTATTTTGCCGATGAATTGGAATTTTGCTCTGGCAGTTGCTTTCTTACTGAACCTCGAGGCAGCATTTAATTTGCGTTTAAACTCAGAAATATTCGGATCCTTAATATAACGAGCCGTGGTCCAAGCCTCATATGCATTTTGCTTAAGAATTTTAGCTTTTCTGCAAGAACTATTAAACCACGGTCGTTTTTTGACGTCGGCAGCTACTCGCGGGTTAGGAATATAGCACTCCATACCAGCAAGGATTGTCTTAGTGACTGCGGCTCTTCTGAGTTAAAGCAGATCTGCCTCCATGGGTACGATGCGTAAAATTCTCGCAATTCATCCCAGTCTGCCGACTTATAGTGCCACACACGACGCCAATTAGTTGGCCCAGAAGGATCGGGTTGTGTGCATGACACTTGAGTCCGAACGAGACAGTGGTCCGAGGAGCCAAGAGGCGCATCCACTGAGACGGAGTATCCGTCCGGACGAGTAGTCAGCAGAAGGTCCAGTAAGGAGCTCGTATGTTCCTCTATATCTGGTATTCTCGTTGGAGAAAGTACCAGCTGAGAGAATCCATAGGTCAGAGAAAATTCATGAGCAGATATCCCAGCATAGTTATTGGTTCGAGAACTGAGCCACTCGCGATGGTGGGCGTTAAAGTCTCCCAAAATAACTAGTTGTGCTGTGGGATATTGCTCTAGAACTTTGTCAGTCGTCAAACTCAGGTGCGTGAAGAGTCGAGTTACGTCCGTGTCACCGCTATGAGACCTGTATAGGCACGCATAGATACGAGTGTGGCCGCCGTAATCTACGCGCACCCACAATATCGACAGGTCCCTGTCTTCAAGGCTATGAAGGCGGCGACAGCAGATATCCTCCCGGACGAACATACATACACCGGCACGACTCATAAAATTGTGTTCGAGTTTGTAGCCGGGATAGAGAAGGTATGATGTGTCGGCCGGGCAGGATATCTGCGTCTCCGTTAGAAAAAGAATGGTCGGCTGCGCAGTTTCGAGATGGTGGTGGACTGCGTTAAGATTTGCGTGAATACCCCTGATGTTGCAAAAATCCACATTATATGTGGATGGAGTAGCCGCTGTACAAACTCTTTTCTTTTTCGATCTCATGGCCATAATATATAAAAAAAGTTACTAAGACTAAGGATAAGGATTCACTGCACAGACAGCTTAGAGGACAAAAGGTGCGGTTCTAAGACTGCCGAAGCTCGCCACAGATGATACGGTTGCTGGCACGGCGGGCGGAAGGGCCCCTGATCCCCCTCTGTTGTAGTAGCCTCCTTCTCCGGCACGACTACCACTTCAGATACTTTACACAGGCTGGCGGATCAGCCTCCCACGGCGGAGATTAAGTGATCCCTGGGTTTGGGATCCCGTTCAACCTGCGGGCGGCCAGCGGTCAGCCGTTTCATCAGGTCTCCCTGACCGCTGAACCAGCACGCCGCGTCTACGCCGAGCATGACAGCAACAAGCACCGACGGTCCTCCGCTGTCCGCGCAGCGAATCCTCAAAGAGCTCTGGCAACCTTACTCACCGCCAGGAACACAACACTACTCAATGTTAGTGTTATTATGGCCGCGGTTTTCTGTAAGGTACTTCCCCAGTTTGGGCCGCTCATTCGAGCAAGTACTCGCTATGCCCTGCTTTAGTTGTTCGGGTGGCTTATTCGAGCGAGTACTTGCAGTGCCCTACTCCATAGCACAAGCTTGCTTAGTTTACACAAATATAAAAAAAATGTAAAATTCACAAACAAAATCAACCACTTCTTATATAGCTTCGCATTAAAATAAATAGATATGTCAGAATTCGCCTAAGTTGTGAAACACGAATGTCATACCATTATGAAACTCGTTGTCTAACTCATTTGAAAGTTAACTGTCTAATCTCGATAGTTAGAACTTTGTGCTGGTGAAACTTGGATTTAGAGAACAAGGCTAGAGTATTATCGACTTACCTATTTTCTATTATAATGCGAAATTCCAATTTGTCACCTTTTTATCATCTTTAAATCCTCATTTTTGAGTGATAAAAGAAGGGTTTATATTTTGTGTAGATTGAATAAACGAGAAATATCGAAACAGCAGAAACTTTTGAGGAAAATATTAAACGACATTATTGAAAATTTATTTGAAATCACAATTATAAACGTACATATAAGCTATAAAATTATAAAAAAGCTTATGATTTTTACTAGCAGAATTCCAAATAGTGTTTTTACACTATAATATAATATAACCTTTCAAAATTTTTATTCGAATCATAGAAATAATGCATGTACTGGAGTTATTTATGTGACAGAAGATAAAAGTTACCGGATGCAATTAGCGTAACATTTCTATTTCATCTTTTTGTTTTTGTGCTTGCGTTGTAAGTTGCCAGGGCCAGTGACCGTTACTGATGATAGTTAGTTAGTTAGTTGGGCGTATGTTTCCCGCAATTAGCCTCACTATTGGGCCATTGTACGTAAGTAACCAATTTGTCCGTCGTCTGCTATTCATACCATTTTAGCTCTGTCCAGAAATCTAGGAGGTGTCTGATGCTCCTCAGTGCCTCACTTAAGGTTCTGCAGTGCAAGATCACGTAAGCTGGGGCCTCCTCGGCATCCAGAAAGCTTCTACAAAGGGGATTGTCAGTGATGCCGATGTTAAAGAGATGTTTATGCCAACAGCAGCTTCGCTTGGCATGCTGGTTGACGACCGCAGATTGCTGTTAAAAAGTACTTAGAGTGGTGTTGGAATAAATCCTTTATTAGTGTCTTACGACACCCATGTGAGGAATAAGTAAGGTATCATTTCGTACATAGTGACATGGTGACAGTCGACAGAGATAAGCGACGATGGCCGATTACATACTTTATATATACAACTTCTAGTGACTTATATGTGCCTCGATAGCTCAATTGGCAGAGCACTTACACGGAATGTTAGGAAGAGCAGGTTCAAGTCCTGGCTCGAGGTTAATCTTATGACTGCATCTTTGCAATGAAAATATACTTTTTATTTACATTGATGACTCATATACTTTGTGTTTGGCCATATTGTTTTTGAGTACGTACATATTAGTCTTCCATGGATGCCCTCAAAATGTATTTTTAAAATAAAAAATCGAACATTGCATTAAATTCGTATAATCATTCAAATTTCAAGGTCCTGCTAAAGTATTTGAGTTATAATTAATCGGCCCAGCAATATTTTCGAGATCGTTTGAGTAACGGATTACGAATACGACGGCTTTCGGGATTGGGATGGACTACTATTACTCTCACCTTGGGCACATCATAAAAATCTTAGATAAGGGTGATCTGGGCCACAGTACTTCGTCCACAGTCTTTTGAAAATTGCAGGTTTATTTATGTTATTCTCCGACACTGAAGAGATAATGGTGAACGAACAATATTTTTGAAAATTAAAGTAAAAATTTTAGGTATATCGCTAGAACGCGAGGAAGACGGTGAGAGACAGACAATACATTTATTATTTTCTTTCTGGAAAATTTACTTAAATTTCATGAAAAATTGCCTTATAACAAGCTGTCTTTGATGTGCTTAAAATATTGCCAGGAGATTTAATTATAGACTAAATGTATGCTACCTTCACCGCAAAATTGTTTTTTTACTGGCCGATAAATACTAATCAATAAAAACACTTTATAAATGGTACGTAATTTACCTACCTGTACCTAACCTTAAATACTAAATTTCTGATGACGCCATCGTTTTATGTAATAAATTTTAAATTCATTTACAAAGAGTCATATTGTTTTAGTTTGGATTTAATTTGAAAACAATGATACAGACAGACAAGGCATTGTATTAGTGCCAACATTTTATCGGATAATACAAAAACAATTTAACATTTAATTCAAAATTAGTCCTTAGTTCTCTAATGGAATAAATCTATATAAATATGGACTAGAACATTAACGACACTTATGTTTATCTCTGAAATTATTAGGATGCTTTCTTATCAACTGTTTACTTTGACTAATCAAAGCTTCATAAAATGTCGTCGTCCTAAGTTGAGTTTCAAACTTTTCGCAGTGCTCGATAAGAATAGGATACAAGTGTTTTAATAACGCATGATCTAAAGTTGGAAACAGGTGGTGTAGCGCATGATCTCCAAAACCAGTTATCGACTTAAAATGGTTTCCAGCAAATTCAATTCGTTCTACTATAGCATCTAGTTCATGTATACCCCAATCGAGGTACTCATCCCTGAAAAGAAAAAAAATCGTGAATTAGATAGTTACTAGTACCTAGTAGTATTAATACTAGTTAGGTACTACACAAATACTTTATATAGTTACGTAGAAAATTAAAACACTTTTATATAATATACATGTAGATATGTATATCTCATGGTTCTCATACTTTAGAACCGAAATGGTCACGGACAGTGCGGTTTCAAAGAAACTTCCGCTTACCATCAGGCGGACCGTAAGCTTGTTTGCCACCTTAGTGGCCATCTTAGTTATCCCATTATACAAGCGGTAGAACACACACAGGGAGACAGAGTCTCTCATCAGAATTAAGGGTTCGATACGGCTTGTGAGTTTGGGATCGTCGAAGTTTCTCACAGCCCGTCGTTGAAACGAGTCAAAAGGGCCAAGCGGGTATCAGCATGCACCCACCCAGAGATGGCAACATTACTACTTATGGGGCCGGACTTGTGACTTGTAAAGCAGCAAAATTTGTCCCGAGGTGAAGTACTAATTCGCTCTGTTGAGTACACCAAGTTTTTTGGACGTAAGCTTCACCTTGTCTTGTAAATGATCTCGGAACTGAACATCACTGGTGACGAAGGATTCTAATGCTCATGGAGATGGTAAGTGGAGTTTTCTGAAATTATGGGACCACAGTGAATGGGGTTTTCGTTGTGGTGGTTTTGATTTAAAACACAAGTTCTCCGCACTATTCCTCCGCAACGGAACGAGGGATGATTGCACGGCCCATGTAATACGCGTCTCCAGTACTATCATCTGTATATCAATGTATATTATCTATGGACAACATGTCATTGGTATGAAGGAGAAACAGCGTAGGAGACAGCACTGAGACATGTGGGACGCCAGCATTAATGTCCATGTTTTCAGAGCAACTACCGTAAACTACAGTACCTATTTGCACAAACCCTCGGGCACTCCATAAGGTGGCAACTTTGCTATGTCCGGACTAAATGCCAATGCCTACCCGTGACTCTCAATGGCTAGGGGCCATCGGTGTGTAAGGTGTGAGATACACCGGAAGGTCACCAATCAACGGCAACAGAAATACATATTCTGTGAAAATTTCAACAATATAGACGACCGATCTCTAAATATTTTGCTGTGAGCGCGGAAGCTTAGATATTTGGCGTTGTTTTGCCAAGGAATGGCACGGCCGAAGAGTGAGAGGGGAGGTGGTCGCGGAGGCCGGCCTACGGTGAAGAGAACGGCAGAGCTTTTGTCGGGATTCACTTCGATTCGCCTAGGGCGGTGATTGCGGATTGGAGTCTCTTAGGAATTCGACTCACTTGCCTATCGGTGGTGTAAATAGCGGTATCGTCCGCAGTCTCAAGCTATTTGGACTCTGGAATTCGAGAGCAAAATGTATGCAAGTACATTTACGGGTTTCGAGAGATAAGTCAAACTTTCATACATTTTAAGGTCTACGGTCCCTTGAATACAGTTTACCTTTTACGGAACCCTCGGTGCGCAAGTCTGACTCAAACTTGGCCGTTTTTTTATTTTTGCTCGGCTTCTAAGGGTCGTAGCGTCATGTTAAATACCTCATAGCCTTCCTTAGGAATTGGGCTCTCAAATGCAATATTTCAAATTGAATAAAATTATTTTTTTTCAATTTTTCAAATCCGTTTAGTAGTTCAAACAAAAAACAAACAAACTCTTTATTAAATTACTATAGATTATGTTATGTAAATCGTCTTGCATTACAGGTGGTTGGTACAAAATAATAATATTTTGTACCAACCACCTGTAGTGCAAGACGATTCACATAACATAATCTATACTAACATAATTATTTTAAATAATACTTATAATAAATTACATTTAAATGACTTTGTTGTTTATATAACTATTTGTTTAACCTACTTTTTTTTTACCTACTTTTCATTGACGTCAACATTTTGATATTGTTTTATGTGGAGAGAAAGAGACAAATATATTTAACGATAAAATAATTGCCTTTTTGATAACTACGTCCGGAAATCTGGCTGTTAGCCCCGGTTTTTGACTCGATTTGTTAAGGTTTGCGTCAATAGAGTATATTAACTCAATGCCCGTAGCACCCTGATAAGTTTCAGAATTTTAAGAAAATATTTTACACTTGGCTGGGATTTGGTACAGAGGTCTCACCCGGGAAAGCAAAATAAATATGTAAATAAAAGTTCTTGCGAAAAACGAAATGTATTTCAGCGTATTTAAAATTCTAAGCAAAACGGCTTTAGGCATCATTTAGGGGTCACTTAATTACAAACCTGGGTATATCACCCTCGAAGAAGTTGGTGTGGGAATGATGACCAGCTGTGAGCCCATATACCATAAAGAAGAAACTTGAGGTTAAAATGACAGCTGCCCAAACTATTAAAGTCCATATCGCGGGTAATCCCCCAAACGTCCACATCCATAATGGAAGTACAAATGGTATTAAATTAGCCCAACTGAGTTTTTTACCTTCCAACTTGATTACTGCAGCAACAAACCTGAAAAAGAGAAATAATGGTTTTAAAAAAAATTGCGTGATTAGGGTTCTGCAGCTCATCTATTACGTTAAAGTATATTTGCAGAAAGAATATGCATTATTTGTAGAAAGAAGCTAATACATAGGTACAAAAAGCAATTTTAGGGATATTTCCATTTTGTCCTTAAGTTTTAACATGTAGTTTTTGGGTACGCCCCTTAGTTTTTGCACTAATAAATAGTAAAAAGACCTAATCTTTGAGCCTAAAAGCCTAAAATCCTGAGTTTGATGTGATTCATGCCAAAATTTGAGTACACTGTGTCACTGCGTTTTTCGGAACGTACTAATTTATGACTGTTTTTCATTAATCCTAACACTGGATTCCACGTATTCGACAATTCAAACCAATCTTCCCTATTGAAATTTCTATTTTTATTAATTTCAATTGCCTCTTTAAGAAGTCTAGGTACACAGTGGCGTTCTGTCGACAGTATTTGTGGATTGTGAAATTCGATCGAATGGTTATTGCCCGATTCCAGTAAATGTTCAGCAATGGCCGACTTTTGTGTGTCGTTGTTCTTAACAGCCTTTATATGTTCGTTCATGCGGCACGCGATGTATCTTTTTGTTTGTCCAATGTATGCACTGCCGCAACTACAGTCTCTTTTGTATTCAACCGGATATCGGGAGCTCATTTCCTCGGCTAATCACGGTAAGAACCCCGAAAAAACATAATTTTTAATAGTGATATTAACCGTGAATCTTTAAAACGATATTATTACCTAATTTAAAAAAAAAATTCAGGATTTCTTTCAAGTTTAATTTTTTTTTATTCTGACTCCTGGCCCAGATAAAAAAGGAGCATCAATAAAACTACAGATCTCATAAGTGTGATTTTGTATAAAACACTCATATGAACATTCTGCGCTGAGTCACATAATTATTAAGATCTGCTGTTAAAATTTTTGCATTCAGCTGTATTTACTCGACTAAAAGTACACAAACTAAAAAAAAATGAGTAAAACTTCGGACTCTCTCCCTTCATAACAATCATAATTTTATCTAGATATTATAAATATTGCCGGTATGTTTATTTCGACTGTAACATTATTCACGTTACAGTCAAAGGGTGCCAACGAAACCCTGTCTGTCAGTCCATTTGTCTGTATATCTGTCTGTTCGACCATTAAAGGGCTTTTTCTTTTTGCCCGAAATAGGTCAAAGCCAGACCTTTTCACAGAATATGTGTTATGGGGGATTATCTAAGAAATAAAAAAAGTTAAAAAAGTAAAAATTAAAGGGGGTAACCCATATAAGAAACACATTTTCATTGTTTTCGCTCTATCGTTTAAACAGTAATTCATACAAACTTTAACAAATGATAAAAACCGGCCAAGTGTGAGACGGAACCAAGTCATTACCATCTTAAATGTCCGTTACAGCACCATCTAGCTTATTATTAAGAGAAACTGTAACACATTTGTTTGTTGGAAACGATATTTCAAAGCAACGTCGGGCTTGATCAGTACTTGGATAGTTGACCGCTTACTGGCACTCTTTTTGTTCTTGTTTGTGTTTGTAAATTACGTAAATGGTGGTAGGTAGGTACGGAACCCTCGGTGCGCGAGTTCAACTCGCACTTGGCCAGTTTTTTTGCTTGTTTTACTGCGAAAGCAACTATGTAAACACGTGATGATAATTGAATCTGATATTTCTTTTTAAGTGTTGATCCAAATAAGGCTCGATTTTTTACTGTTACGCAAATTCACATGTGAGAATTTATGTAGGTAACTGTTACAGTAAAATCTTTTTATTTTAAGAATGTTAGTAATACAATTGGCACGCTCATTGTATCCGTTAATTGCTCCAAATATGTAAACGACGCGATTTGAACTTTGGACCGCGGATTAGAGGTCAATGCGTTTACGTTACGAGTTGACCTTGTTTAACATTTTTACGTCGTCAGTTTATTGTTAAGTTTCCGTGTCTAAGAGAAATTAAAAAAAGTTAAACTGGCTTCAAACAAACACCAAATACATTTATTCTATCAGCTGCGTCAGATTGCATACTTGTGAAGTCGAGCACCGTTGACCTTTGGCGGGTGTGCGTTTCCAAAATTGATTTGTTCAGTGCGGGTGATCTTAGCAGCGCCCCACTGCGGTTACCTACCTACCTGCGTAACCCCGCCAGCGAAGCGATTTTATAAGCACACATGTGTTAGTGTCGCTTCTTTTCATCAGATTTGTCCCACGTTTGTCGGAAACGATAAGAGTTTTCTACTTTTTTCGATACGTTTTTATGAGCCACATACACTCACACCTACGGCAAAGTATTTTAAGGTGTTTAAAGTAGATTAACAGTCAGCATCGTGTAATTTCAATTAACCATTAATTAATTTTAAATTGTGACTGCAGCAATTTAAAAACGATTAATTGTTGAATGCGATAGCCACAATTATATAAAATATATATTCCTGGACATTACACACGACGCCATCTGATCCCAAACTAAGCAAAGCTTGTACTATGAATACCATACAACGGATAAAAATACTTATTTTATGAAAAAAAGATACATATTATACATTAAAAACACTATTATACATAAATGATTTGTCTTGTGTAGGAAACTAATCACGCCCTTTGATTTGAGCCACGAAGCCGACTTGGACATTGGACTTTCATATACCTAAACTTTTGACCCCCTTAATCTGTCCCAGTTGTAAAATCCTTTCATTGTAGATGTCTACACTACCAAATGTGATAAAACTTCATCTTCGAAGATCAATTAGTTTTTGAGATTTTGTGATTAGTAAGTGAGTAGTTTTTGACCATGAGGGTCAGCTCGTACCGATACGCGACGCGACGCGACGTGAAGCGTCTTGAAGATGCGTGTTGCTACGAGCAACGAGACACGATGCGTCGTATAAGTTGACCCTAAGTACGCATTTAATTTTTTTTTACTAAGAGAAGCTGGGATAGGGTCGATGGATTAACAAACAGTTTTAAAGGGTAAGCTTGCATGAGGTACACACACCGTAGCTTTAGCTAACCCCGTGAACGCCACCTATTGTTAAAGGGTTGTACGGATACAGAAACCTTTCCCGGCATATGCACAACTTACCAAAATTTAATTTCAATAGGTTTACCCTTAGGGCGTGAGTCCCACTCACACTTGACCCTTTCTTCTTCTATAAAAACCTTGCCCTAACAATAACAAACACAATAAAAAAAAAATTTTCAAATTTGGTGTAGTCGTTCGGAAGTAGCGTGACCAAGGGATTCATTTATATATATATATAGATGAATAACTATGTATCAACTTAAAATTAAGCACAGTTTTACCAGCTTAATAAAAGTAAAATATTTAACGTTGGATTAAAACTAACTAAAAGAACAATAGTAACATTAAGAACTCAAAATAAATATGACATTTAAAAGTTCACGAGACAAAAGTAAATACTGATTCACAGCGTTGAAAAAATAAAAAGCTGCGTTCTGTACAAACACAAGTAATTTATGTATTTAAAAGCAATGACTTATAAATATTCCGAACTTAAATTTGGTTTAAGTAAATACGAGTGCAATCCCTTTTTAAACTAAATATGTTTTACACGGAATTGACCCTAAGTAAATACATCTTAAACAATGGTAAACAAGTATGTACAAATATAAAAACATAATTTAAAAAGGTAAATGAACTAACTCGTGTTAGCGAATGGTAAATCAGTAATTTGTATTTTACATGGTTCTTTGTAGTAGATACATATATCCATACTAATATTATAAATGCGTAAGTAACTCTTTCAGTCTGTCTGTTACCACTTCACGCTTAAACCGCTGTACGAATTGAGATGAAATTTGGCATGGAGATAGTTTGAAAAGAAATAGAAAATGTCAAGTATTAATCGTTTTTTTTTATAATTGAGTAGTTGTCGTTGAAATCCTACACCGATAACGGAATTAGGGCGGGTGGAACCGTGGGCAGAAGCTTGTACCTAATATCTTTTCCGCTAAAAATGTCACTCTCAATGACTTCTTTTATTAGTATGCTTTTATTATTTTCTATAAATGCTTCTCCATTACCTTGTAACCCCTTAAATATGAGATGAATTTTGGCTAGTTTATATTTAAACTTAACACAGAAAATATATTTCTCAGAAAATGTTCCGATTACTTCTCGTATGTACAAAGCGTAAATATTACAAAAAAAATTATTTTCAAGAAAATAGTGGTAAACAAATTAAAATATGTATTTGTAAGATGATAATTAAAATATATTTTGGCAGCACTAGTTGTATAGTATCTGCCTTAAGAGTAATATTTAAATAATTTAGTAATTAATTGTATAAAAATACACTTACTCTTTTGTCATCATCCCCAGAGAAACAAATGTAAATATAATAGGCCAATAAAATGCTGCCATTTGAGCCCATATAGGTTTTTCACGACTGGGCAAATATTGCAGGAAAGGTTCTAACATGCTGAGTTCAATATCTTGTGCAGTATTTGTGTACAAGTGATGTGACATCGAATGTGATATCCGCCAGTCTCTGGAAAGTAGAATAAAAGGATTTTAATACATATAATAGGTAAGTAGAATTAAGGGAATTGAGGGATACAAGTAATCCTTTTAACTATAAAAGGATTTTTTGAAAGAATCATAAAATGCGAGGCAATCTTTACTTCAAGGCTTATTTTCCATCGTATTCTTAAGAGGCTATATTTACTACCTAAATTTTTTGGTAAATATTTCTTTACAGTCAAATCTTCTGAAATTAAATGTCTGTGTTATTCGGGTTATGATTCAAACCCTGAAAAACGTGAAAACACGATTTGTGAACTTTTGTTTGATAGAAAAAATCCTAAACTGACACCTTTTCACTGTTTTTTTTGAAAGTTATGGCACAGAAATCTTCAAAATTCAAAATGCTATTGTTTACCCGTGATAGCGCTTTAGACCTTGAGAAAAGGCATTTTTAGTTACTATGATGTATAATAAACTATTATTTTATTTCATGTATTTAAGTGAAAATGTCAGTGAGTTGAGATGTAGGTGCATTACTCACGCTCGTTCAGTTACATATCGCGTCATCCTTGTTCTTACTCAAGTTATCTGTCACGTACTACTGCCACTTAAAGTGATGTGGTATTAACTTAACTTTGCATAAAAACGTTAGCGTAAACAAAACTATTAATTTTCAAAACAGAATTGTTTACGAAAGTTGACAAATCTCCCCAATTTGATTGTAATTATGTAAATTTCTAAATTTCTCCATAATTCTAATCGAAAAAAAATTGAGAACAGTAACATTCATTGTAAGTTTCTCAAGAATATAAATGGCCATTAAATGGTAGCAAATTCAATTGTA
This sequence comes from Apoda limacodes, assembly GCA_946406115.1. Lineage (NCBI taxonomy): Eukaryota > Metazoa > Arthropoda > Insecta > Lepidoptera > Limacodidae > Apoda > Apoda limacodes. The sequence goes on from OX291553.1 coordinate 19,424,475, forward strand.
TTTTACTTCTTAACTCATTTTTAATCTTAGCTTGCAAACAAATTTACGTAGCTAGGCACTGGTTACCACTCCTTGGATAAAAACCGTGAAGTTATCCTACTTATATTATAAATGTGAAAGTTTGTATGACTGGATGGATGTTTGTTAATCAATCACGCTTAAACCACTGGACGGATCGATATAAAACTTGGCATACATATAGGTTAGATCCTGGAATAGCATATAGCTAGCTACTTTTTATCCTTTAAACTTCAAAAGTTCCTGCGGGAATAACTATAACAGAGTTAAACAAACTATAGCATGCTATAGCAATTCATTGGTATAACTAATTAATTAATTAATTGGAGTTTATTAAGGAGTTCCACGCCGATAACCGAATTTAGGGCGGGCGGAGCCGCGGGCAAAGTTTAGTTCATCCATAAATACGTATGCAGCATGCAACTTTTGCAACTGCTTCGACAACATTGATGTCGATTACTATGGCATTACTAAAACAATATAAAAGCATTTTTTTTAATCCCTATTGAGCCTTATATAATGGTGTTCCCATATTTTGCTTGTCTTAGTCGATATTAGTGAGAGAGTCTTTGTAGAAAGCTCGAAACGGATTTGTGGTTTTGTGATGTATGCTACCTTATAGGTTTTTCGGCAAAAAAAATCTGTATTGACTTTACGGTCTATTTGGCATAAGTATGCTTATAAGATTTTTGACCTTTAGCGGCGCTGTGCACTTTTTTTGTGATGGGTAAAAACTGTTAAACTCGCGTCAGGTCACGTGTCCTGATCGAAAATTCGTAAGGTGTCACTCGCGTTAGGACACGTGACCTTTATTTACATTAGGTTAGTTTTTATTTTTAGTATATGGCGATTATGAGTAGTACAGGGAGGTTGGATATGGGATTTTAATTCTATGGCAGATTGAGCTGTCAAGTATACAACGTCAAAAAAGTAAATAAACAAAAGTTATTATTTTTAATAAATAAATATGGATAAGAAGTGATGGGAAGTAAATAGCGAGTATGTTTTCACTTCTGCCGGCACTCCCGGAGTGCAACCCGTTTTTTTATTTATTTATTTATTCATTTAGATAAAATAAATAAATAAAATAAAGATATGTATAATGCCACCTTAGTCGTTGCACTTTGTATCAAAGGCAATCTCACTGCATTTTGCCTCGGCACTTTTTATGCAGAACTAAAGTGGTAGCTGAAAAAAGGCCACTCACCAGCCACAGGTACAGTCCTTACATGCTGGTAGAAACATAATTGAAATACGAAATCATAAAAAGGTAAAGATGAAACCTACTTACGCATATGACATTCCAGCGAGATTAAAAATATACATTCTCCAACTATCCGCCCTATGGAAGTAATTATGGGCACAAGTTACAACCCCACTTAAGACCATACCAGTAATCAATATTAGGGCAAGTCCAAAAATTGAGTTCTGAGTCCACATCCAGCATGAAACTGGACTCAATATCATTAGTGCTGCAAGTAAGAGATCCGTTACTTGGTCACTTTTTTTCTTTTCTTCATCTGGTATTTCTTTTAACTTTGTCGCTATTTTTACTTTTAACGTTTTGTAGAAACCATTTTCTTTAAAAGTAAATGGATAGTTCCTAGGCGCTTTCGCATTTCTTACGAAGTATTTTGGTAAAAGAATTTCAGCAGTAGTGCTTAGATGATGGGTTTCAAAAGCCTCGGTAATATCTGTTCCCTGTAAATCAAAATATGAAAATGAATTATTATTAAGATGTTATTCTTGTCGGACCTGGAAATGAGTCTTGTCAATACTCCCAATTCCAATCGTATCCAACCTTAAATTATTTTTTACACACTTTTAAATGTTGACATTACAAAAATGGCGATAAATCAGATCTATCGAATTACAGGCCACACGTCAATACTTCTATCCTCTCGGTGCTGGATCATGTGGCTAACACAACATCTTCTAGGAAACCCATAGAAACACAATCTGGTCAGCGAACGTCAACAGAGCTTTTCGATCGTTGATCTTCTTGTGTATCTCACATATCGATGGGCACTAAACATTGAGAGTCAGTATGAGGCACTGGCATACATAACTTGGACATAGAGACGGCATTAGATTTGGTCTAACATCGAGGTCCATTCTGTCCAAGGTCTCCGATTGTTACAGGAAGTTCAGTTCCAAGATCATTTCGAAGACAAGATAAAGCTGACGACCAAAAAAATTGGTGTCCTGAAAGCACTAATTCACCTCAGGGCAGGTAGGTAGTTTTGGGCATTTGCTTTATTAGTCGAAGCACATGGTGTACTGCTGCCATCTCTAGGCAGGTGCAGCTGGATAACAGCTTGGCTCTTTTGATTCAGAGCAACGACGAGCTGAGAGAATTTTGACGATCCAAAACTCACAAGCCAAATCGAACCCTTAAGTTTGTGAAGAGAGGTTGCCTGTCTGTGTGTGTTCTACCGGTTGTATCATGGGCTGTGTTCTAAGAAATTGTTTCAAATGATACCCATGTCTACTTTTGCTTTGCATTCTTTAAACGTGTGAAACAAAATAAATAAATTAATAATATTCATTAGCACATATAGGTATATATATATGTTTATTATTATATACATATATATGACTATCTTATTTTTAAACCAAAATGTGCTGTGTTAAGTACTGTTACCAGCCTGCCCTCAAGTTGGGGCGATTTGGACCAATTGGACCATTGGACCAATTGGAACATATTTCGTCAGATGGCTTAGGGCAGTTATGTTAATTTCACAGACGTCTTTTTGACTTATGCATCTGAAAACAAAAGGTGTTGTGCGAGTCTGAATCACATGGAAGTGATTTATTTAAAAACAAATATTACCTTAGTAAATGCAAGCCACTGAGAGCCTCCAGGATGCATTGAAATAAAGTCTGTTAAGTCATAAAGTCCATCATAAACTCTCCAAAGACCTTCGGCTCCATCTTGTAATTGCTTTCCTTTAATCCACTGTTGAGGAGTTCTTAAGCCTGTGTCACGAAGGGCAGGATATTTCAAATCTGGAAAACTTTTCTGTCTTTCATCAGGATCTGGAACCATTTTCACTAAAAAAAAAATTATTAGCATATCAGTAGTGATTTATGTACTTAAATACTTTTTAAGAAAATTATGATGACAGACTGAGGGTACATGTGCCTAACCCTGTATTTACAATGACCCGGACTTGAAAATACCTAGGAAGATTACAAAAATCTGTCTTATTTTCCAATCACCCGGTAGTTTGCAAACGTCATAGTATTTTTGCAAATTTACTGATTACCTATCCTACGACATATGAACGGGTAATGTGTTTCGAATAACTAGTGTAACATAAAATACGCCTTATATTATACATATCCCGAAAAAAAAAAAAGAAAATACAATACAATCACACTGATAATGTTAGTTTGTCGTATTATTTTCTGATAAATATTGTAAGATAACAACGATAAGCGATAGCAACATTACTTAATTGATATATCTGTATAGCCGTTATAAAGACACTAGGTATATTCTGTGGCTTTGCCAGCGCAAAAATAGGTTATTATCGTAGGATTTTTTAAGAATTCTTTGTTCCTCCAACTACCCCTGTGCTAAAATCAAGTCACACTGTTTAACGTTGGGCGCAGCGTGGCGGAAAATTGCATCACGGTTTTTTTTTTTATTTTTAAGAGTCCAAACAAATCAAAACAGCTGTTAGGATGCTATTGAGAAAATCTACGTCATCAATCAATTTCCAAGCAGCAATAATTTATAGTTTTCGATATATTCCATATTTACTATACTGACTATCATACAATGGTCCATAATTTAGAAACGTATACGGAACAAAAACACATTAGTTTTTATATACTGGTACTTAAGTCCATTACACACGAAGCTATAATATGTGTATCAATATAAACTACAGCAAGGCATATTTCGTTTCGTATTTTCAATAGTAAACTTTGAATTACCACACATGCAGGCTATAAATATAATTGGCATATTAATACACATTTATAGATCCATGTGTCGTGAGCCTAATAGGCGGCGTACATCGAACTTAGCCCTTGTTTAGACGATACTTTATACGGGGCACTAAGAATACCTTCACGTCAAGAAATGCAATTCTGTGCATTAAACTTTAACCATAATTACAAAGCATTAAATTTTAACGAAATTTAAAAAAAAAAGATAAAAAAGTACACCCTAGGGCAAATACGATAAACTAGGAAAATATTTTATTTGTAAATTTGTAAATTAAATATATGATACTAAGACCAGACCAGAATTACATCACTCCTGTAGACAAATGCCCCTTATCATTTTCAATATTTATAGATATTTACATATCTTCGACCACTTAGGTACTGCACGAATCAGCTTTTATTTCTGTTTTAAGTTGTTTATGGATCCTCGTTTTAACTCTTTTTTTTTAATTTTTAGCATTTTTGAGTTAGCTTTCTTATTAAGTTTATCTTGCATAATTTTATTTTTTAGACGATTTAATACAGATAGGTTTTTGTTTAATTTAAACTTGTTTTCTATTTTTTAGGTTTTCGTTTCCAAAGGGTAAAAACGGGACCCTATTAATAAGACTCCGCTGTCCATCTGTCTGTCCGTTCGTCTGTCCGTCTGTCACCAGGCTGTATCTCATGGACTGTGATAGTTAGACACTTGAAATTTTCACAGAAGATGTATTTCTGTTGCCGCTATAAAAAACAGGATAAAACAAATATTTAAGGGGGCTCTCATACAACAAACGTGATTTTTTTGCTCGATATTGATAACGGCAACAGATAGACGCTTGAAATATTTACAAAATATTTAAGTATATATTCACTTTAAAAATAAATAATTAAATTAATATAAAATTTATACTTAAAGGGGGATCCCGTTTTAATAGATAATAGATAACTCGCACTTGGCCGATTTTTATATTTACGTTATTTTAGTTTATATGTCGATATAATATAAACAGTGTAAAATTATTTTGCTTTAAACAAAATGTTGATGACCTTTTATATGTACAGTGCAACAAACTTTTCTGACCCTCTGACCATAGCTGTTTGGTCGCCAGTGACCTTCTAAGTTTACACCATTTCAATATGGCGACCATAGTTTTGTTATTTGACCACCATGTCAGAAAAGTTTGTTGCACTATGTATAACGTCAGTACTTCTGTCCTTCTTAACAAGAGGTGAGCCCATCGCCGCAACACTGCCTTTGACACAACAGTGTTTCTGGACTAAGTTGGTCTTTATATACGCGTATATCCCAGAAGTCGTAAATACCAGCTTCAAAATAAAAGCAAAGCAGCTTCAAAAGAACAGAATAATATACTTCCTTTGCCTAGACAAACTATAAGAGGTATAGAAGCATTGGACATGGGAGATAAAATAAAGTGTCTTAACTCAGACTCAGAAAAGATAATAGAAGTGAATTGTCGTACAGACTTCCTAGGACATAGGTAATTTGGTCTGGGAAACTAAAATGTTTAATCTGATTTAATATTTTCTCATTTATTACAATGGTTCTCTAGTCCCTAATACAGATTGGGGGTTTTCAAGAACGTGGTCGGCAAACGTGTGAGTAAAACCCCTGGTTTGAATGTATCCACTACAGTTGCGTCTTATAATGCTATAGCATCAGGCGGACCGTAAGCTTGTTTTTCACCTTAGTACCTAGTAGTAAAAAAAACTATGGTTTCGAACGGTGTGAAAAAAGTGATTACACGTATATATCTGTCTCCAGGAAGTTACCATAAAACTCATTGATTTACTCAGAGAAATATGGATAGATAGATAGTTCAGCATAAACCAGCAGGCAGATTAATGTTTTGAACAAGACAGGATGTTGCAAAAATCAAACTTCAAGGCTATAAATGTCTTGACTTTTTTATTGCGATTATAAAAGAACTTCACACGTAGCGTCATACGGGTCCAATAATTGTAAATTATGTTTTTCTGTGTAACACGGATGACGACAAAAACTCTGTCAAAATATATTATACTTTTTTATTCATATATCAGTTTTTTTGGCGAATATAATCTAAATCTAAACGGAACTAAAAAAAAATCTAAAATTTCTTACACCTATGTGTACCTTATTAAAAAATCGGCCAAGTGCGAATCGGACTCGCGCACGAAGGGTTCCGTACCATAATCTATAAAAACGGCAAAAAAAATCACGTTTTATGGGAGCCCCCCTTAAATATTTGTTTTATTTTAATTTATTTATTTATTTTTAAAGTGTATAGTAAGTATTCTGTGAATACTTTAAGCGTCTACCTGTTGCTGTTATCACTATCGAGCAAAATCGAGACAAAAATTCCACGTTTATTGTTTGGCAGCCCCCTTAAATAATTATTTTATTCTATTTGTTGTTATAGCGGCAACAGAAATACATCTAATATGAAACTTTCAACTGTCTGACTAGTACAGTTCATGAGACACAGCCTGGTGACAGACGGACGGACGGGCAGCGAAGTTTTAGTAATACGGTTCCGCTAATTACTTAGCCTTTGGGTACGGAACTATAAAATATGTTTTATAAAAAAAAAAAAAATTTTTACGTTATTGTCGCGTATACACCACTATTTTAAATTTCTTAGAAAACCTGTCTTAAGATATTTTAAGTAACTAAGTTGAATATACGAATAATAAGGCAGTAATCAAAGTTGCTAATTTACTTTATACCTAACAAACAAACATACAAATCGTGAACAGTATGTAGGGCCATGATTATTAGGTAAAGTTAGGGTTCTGTTCCGTATTTCTTAGATAGTTTTTTGAATCCAAAAGAAAAACTTAACATGGCAACTTTAATTTAAGAAATTTGTAAAAATGTGGAGTTATGTAATTGCGATTTATGAGATTTCTGAGTTCTTTGTTAGTAAAAAATAGCACTGCCATAACTCAGAAATCTTGTTAGGGCACCCCAACACAGCCGGAAGCAAGCTCCTGCCTTAGCCTTCGTGGTTATTTTTTTTATTTCTACCCAGAAATCTTGTTAGGCCACCCCCAAAATAGCTATTTATTGAAAAAAAAAATTGTTTTCCGCCCCTATTTCATTAAGTTGTAGGCCCCAAAATAGCTATTTATTGTAAAAAAATAAATGTCCTCCCATTTTTGACGAAAGTGCCTAAAGTGCAACTTTACCATTAGTTTAGTTGACTGAATTCGTTAACCAATAAAAGTTAAATATTCTACGCAAGTTTTCGTTTGTCAAAAAATTGAAAGACAGCTATTTATTAGACACTTAATTTGTATTTAATACCTAAGGTAATTTACAAAATTTTAGTAATCTAATAGGTAAGTATTGGCTTTGCGTTTTTAGGATTCTGTACTCAAAGGGTACAAAACAGGACCCTATTACTAAGACTTCGCTGACCGTCTGTCCGTCCGTCTGTCACCAGGCCATATATCATAAACCGCCAATTAAGCCGTAGTTAGACAGTTGAAATTTTCACAGAAGATGTATTTTTGTTGCCGCTATAGCAAAATATACCAAAAAACAGAATAAAATAAATATTTAAGGGGGCTCCCATACAACAAACGTAATTTTTTTGCTTGTTTTAGCTCGATATTGATAACGGCAATAAGTAGACCCTTGAAATATTTTTGGTTATATACTCACTTTAAAAAATAATAATGAAATTAAAATAAAACAAATATTTAAGGGGGGCTCCTATACAACAAACGTGATTTTTTGGCCGTTTTTACAGATAATGGTATGGATAACTTCGTGCGCGAGTCCGACTCGCACTTGGCCGTTTTTTTTTTTCATACTAGCTAGTTCCCCGCGTTATTACCCGTGCCCTATACATCTTGCTGCGGCTCTAATTTTCAGAATAGCTCATATAAAATAAAAAGACAATTAAGAAAAAAGGCTTAAAAAGTTTTCATGCATTTGTTTCGTATAAATATTAAATATAGTATAGTAATAGTCAAATATCGTAGTAAGAATTATTAGAAGTAGAGAAAAAAGTACTGCTGTACTGGGTGCAATAAGTTTTTTAGAGGTCATCGGCCCGCTGATGCCCTTATTTAATTTAAAATCACCGATTTAAATATAAACCTTATTTTATAAGGTTGAACTCATTGCAAGTTGAAAAAAATAGAAATCGACTCATGACTAGTTTTAAATCAGTAACTTAATATTCTTGACCGTGGTTAGGGTCATTGTGACATCAGACATAATTATAAAGTATATTACTAATATAATATTAATAACTAGGTACTCATCGAAACTATAAAATTAAACCAATCATTTGCGGTTGACGTGAGAATGTCAAAGTAAAAAAAACACAAATCACTCCTCATTGTAACTAAAACTCATTAATTTCCTTTCTTTCTTACCTTTTAACTTGGTTATTAAAAAAATTAAACGCTGGTTATTGCAAAATAAATAGTGTTGCCAATTTATCACTAATAAACTTAATTTTATTATTTACACAAATATTTTAATCGCTCGTATCGTTAAGTAGGTCTCACGCATTCCTAAGTAGAGCAAACAACCGGAACGGCCAGCTGTTTGGCCGTGACTGTGTGCCGGGCGGCGCAAGCGTTCATTTAGTTGATATTTTTTTTTCCGTTATCCATACAAACTTTATCATAAATGCGAAAGCAAGTTGGTTTGTACGTCCATAATTCATCAAACTAAGCTGAATAGACTCGTACCGAATTAGTATGAAGCTTGGTATTTTATTTCCAAGTTAATTTAACCAGCGTCAACTTTTATATTTAGGTGAAGCCTAGGGTAAAGAACCCAACGTAATAATAAAAATAAGTATTGAGACCTGCATTAAAAATTAAAAATTGATTTTCAGAAATGTATGATTATTCATAGTCAATTACCAGCACAGGCCATTACATTCTAAGTAAAAAAAAAAATTAACATTTGAGCCGTTAATTTTTTTTTAATGGTATTGGGCACTGACCATTAGTCCATCAGACAAAAGATATTCGCTCCGTTTCGTAATTTTACGTTCCGTTTTATGTTAAAAATTACTTACGATTTTCTGTGAATTGCAGGTCCCAAAAATTTTTTTTTTATTTTAGAATTTCTAGCTTTTAAGTGCTCTTTAAAATAAATCTACTCATAAGCTGGTTAATTGTTGAATTTATTTTAATACCAAAATGGAACAACTCTTTTGGCCCAGGGATTGTTGGAAAGACGGAAAAGGACATACGCTACTTTTTATGCCGGAAAAATTACCGCAGGAATAACTAGGTATTATCTAATTTCACCTATCTGTAGCAACTGCTAAAAAACTTTCTTACTACCAACCCGCACTGTGCTAAAAGTTATTATAAAAGAAAATCCTGAGAGCCTATAGCAGAATTTAGCGAAGGTGGAACCGCGGGCAAAAGCTAATAACTTGTAAGTAATGCTGTAGGCAACTTATTTGAATGCACTTGAACTTCTTTATTGTAGATTCGGAAAACCTGTTGATTCGTCATTAAAAGTAAACAAATGGTGCTGACTTTTTGGTTTATTTCTTTTTTCACGGAAGTAAATGAGGTTAACAACATTGAAAAACTGGTAGTTTAGGCCGGTGACTGAGTAGTACCTAATATAAAAGTATATTGTAGTTTTTGTCGAAACTTTATTGCAGTTATAGTTTTAGTACCTAATTAGTTATCTATCTACTTACATTTAATATGTATTAATTACCGATGTGGTTTTATCAATATATACATACATTTATAAACAAAGCATGAAAAACAGGAAGGGATAGCAGAAAAGTAACAATTTTTGTTTGGTATTAGATTTCTCAAGTCAAGTATTGCACTGTTAGACATAGGTCAATGAACTTATCCAGGCACTTCCGGCTACCTTTTTAAGTCATCCGTCTACATTGCGTTTACCGTGGTATCCACTCTAAGATTCGTCTGCCCCGACGGTTATGGGTAAAAAACACAACCCATGTTTTTTAACACGCGAGGTTTTTACACAACGTACCCATATGTGAAGCACAGTTGCAGTAACTGTATGAAATAAGGAGTTTTGTTAATTTTATAAATGGCTTCAAACTCGATTAAATAATCCTAATATTACAAACACTTAAGAATCGAAAGCAGAAAGCATCCAATGTAAAATTATATTTAAATAGTTTTCCAGCAGTCATTTATTTAAGACACGTAATTTGTTAACGAAAGTTGTTGGCCTTAAACGCTTCTTATACAAAATGAAAACCTGTAAAACCTGATGTGGCTAAGCTAAAAAAATAGATTTAGAATTTTGTTAAATAAATTAGTTTATTACAATCTAAGACTACACAAAAATGTTAAGTATAAGTAATGTCTGAGCTTGATTCCGAGTATTCACTTAGTACCCATTTTTAGTAACTTTACGGTTGTGTTCCTTGATTTATATTTACATACCACCGCAAATCACCATACATGAATATTACCGCTATATTGAAGTGCTGAAATATTTGTACAATATAACCGCTATGTCAGTCAGATCTGACCATCTAACCTATAAAAGCGCACAACCGATCCAATTGAGTAAAGATGTTGTAAGCTTTACAAGTCTCTTCACATCTTCAAGATTTTAAAGTGTAAAGGAAATAATAATAGTATCAGTGTTGGACGTATCCAACATTAAATTCACACTTACTTAAGGTGCGTTTTGTTGACTGCTTCAATGCGTTTAATGTCATAATCCTGCCAAGTTAAAAAGACATAAATTCTGTATAACACGGTAAAAATCTTGGTTAATTCTATTTGGTAGGATTACCGCATTATGTACATTATATCGGTCAACAAAACGCCACTTTACTAACTCACAAAATCACATAATTTGATCTGCTAGAAATATACTTGTAAGAGTACCTTCCTAATAAATGGCTGTGTGACCTAAACATTATCTTTCAACGGACACAGTAAACACATATAGACAGACCAACGAAACTAAAAAGACGGAAATCATCAGTGTACATCCTGCACTAATAATTGTTGGTGTTAGGGACATTACATTGACATAAGCAGCAATGAAAAGCGAGACAGATAAAGTGGTAAATTCATATCATTGGATCATTCGTATCAGTCGATCGTCGTTCAAAAATGATGAGTGTGGAAAAAAACATTTTTCTATTCAGACATTCCTGCCTTAGGTATGGGTAAAAAATTACGGCAGTAGTATATAATGAAATTAGAAGGAAAGCTATCACAGATTAGTAAATATACTTGGAGAAGTACAAATTACATTAAACATTACTTAGATAAAGTAATTACTTATATGTATAACTATATCAAACGCGTTCACTAAACCATACGTTTAAAACGCAAGTCACGCATCCGTGGAACTGTCGTCGCCAAATTCCAAAGCGAGCGAACACACTAACAAAGCGCAATACGCGAGTGTCGCTCCATTCTGCGGCAAAGACTGAACTCTACTATTCGCACAGCCAAACGTGCGTTCCACCGTTTACCGAACAGATGTCTTTATCCAGAATCCAATCTAATGTCTATAAGAGAATGGCAAGCTTCGCCACCCTTAGATTCTGAAATTCTAATTACTCCCACAGTTTTGGAAAGATTTTTAACATTTCGAATTTTTTTAAAAAAGCTTTAAAATTTCGGATGTTTCGGTTTTTTAATTGAATTGAACCCGAAAGGTGGCACTGCAGTCGGTGTGTCACTGATCTTCTCCTAAACGGCAGGCAGAATTTAATGATATTTTTGTGTACATTCGTATTGGTCCCTGCATGGTTTGAAATCACAATTGGACCCGGTAGGTCGCGTTGCAGTCGGTGTGTCACTGATCTTGTCCTAAATGGCAGGGAAGACTTTAATGATATTTTATCGTGTACCCTCGAGTTCAAGGTTTAAATTCACAATTGGACTTGGTAGGAGGAGTTGCAGTCGGTGTGTCACTAATCTCCTCCTAAACGGCAAATATTAAATGAACGACAATGATTTTACAATTCGCTGCATTGAATGCACTACTACTTCAATCACTGTGAAATTTGTGACTTAGAAACGATACATTACATAACACGTAAACGCATCGAAAGGGCTAGCTTAAATCTAAAGGATTTAAAGAAAGGCTTTTCGCCAGTACTTCTACGATAGAAGATTCGGAAGAAAATGACGAATTAAAAAATAGAGGCCATAGTAAACTGTGAGATATACAAAAATGATGACTAAACCGTAGATTCGTTAGAAGTAATTATGGAATCGCAAAAAATTAAAAAATGAAAATGTTAAATTTTTAAATATCATATTTAATGTGACGCTGCTGTTCCGAACATGACAACGTCTGCCGGGTCCGCTATATTATAAATGATATTGTAACTCTGTCTGTCTTTTACCTCTTCACGCTTAAACCGCTGAATTGATTTAGATGAAATTTGGTGTGGCGATAGTTTGATTACCGGGGAAGGGCTAACTTAAGAAAGGCTACTTAATTGAAAACGTTAAGTGTGAGTAGGTTATTTTTACTAAAATAGAGGTGTTGCCGTTAAATCCTACACCAATAACCAAATTTAGCACGGGTGAAACCTTGGGCAAAAGCTAGTAATCTATATAGCTAAACTTAAAATGCAAAACCCTATCGAAATACAAAATTTCATCCTAATCGTTACAGCCATTTTCAAAACACGCATTTCACATTTCATATATATATATAGGAACAAAATATCTATGTTTTCAAATATCAGCGATAATTGTCACACTACCATACAATTAAAGAACTACGAAACCCTAACCTAATGCGTGAACGACACGCACTTGGCTGGTTTTAATATTTCGGTATTAACGACAACTACAAAGTTTTAATAAATTATCCAAAATATATTTTTTTACCAAGACTTCACTGTAGTGAAAAAAAAAACTTTTGAAGTCCTACTAATATTATGAATGCTAAAGTATGTCTGGATGGATGTTTGTTACTCAATCACGCTTTAATCACTGGACAGATCAAGATGAAACTTGACACACATACAGTTTAGGTCCTGGAATAGGACATAGGCTACTTTTATTATCCCGAAAAATTCAAAAGTTCCCGCGGGATGCGAGCTTAAACGAACTGTAGTTACAGCTATAGCTTGCTATAGCCAACTTTATTAGTGTAATTAAGGAGTTCCACGCCGTTTAAGGATACGCTGGCAAAGTCTAGTGCTAAATAAAAATAAAAAATGGGGTTTGTTATTTTAAAATGTTGTTTTTTTTTTGTAAATTTTTATCTAAAGATAAAGTATGTAACAAACAATAGTGTTTTAATTTTAATTTTGTACACTCTTAATAGATACGAGTTACTAGCAAAAAATTGCTTCTAGAAATTTTTATATTAAGTGTCGGGCCATGTGTGGTAAAACCGGTTAACTAACAATATCATTACCTAGGTGTTTTATTATGTTATTTAAAATTAAATTGAACATAAAACAAGCACGTAAGTGATATATCGATATTTGATTCTATGTTCATACTAAGATAACTTTTTTGAAACTTTTATTAAGATTAAAAGGATGTTAGACTGTAATTTTATTATCGAACGTATGTTTCTTTGAACGAGTTGCCTGGCGACCATATAGCAGTGCTAAAGCTTGCCATTTAGGAGTAGGAATAGGAATAGTTATCCAGTTTAACCAATATAACCTATGCTTATGCATACACACACATTCAGACAGACATTGAATATCTCGCAGTAGCCTAAAGCTCCCACAAAACAGCTTGAAAATTAATGCACACAATTTACTTCACTTGGAAAAAAGTTTAAGAATAGCTAATGAACTCCCTAAAACCTGTAACGTATTGTTTATCAAATACGCAGAAACGTAGCCACCAAATAATACATACGTATTATTAGTATAGTATATGCAGGAACATAACTTAGCAATTTGGCATGTTTCATAATATGTATTATTAAATTTTATGAATTTTATAAATCATGAATCAGCATATAGCAGCAGCACTAAGATACATATATATATATATATTTATACATTAGCAATGTAAATAAATATTCTTATAGCAAATATGCAGAAAAACCTATTCCAAAGGCCGGTCTCCTCATTTTCGGTGTTCTTTGTTCTCGCCCGCCGCACTTTAATTCAAAATGCTGTCCGCTGCCAGATTGATCGCTCCTGCTGCGAGATCCGCTATATTCAGTAACACAACTTTAGTGCGGCCAATAGCAGCAGTTCCCTCTCACACACAAATGACCCCAGTGGCTTCCCACAACTCTCAGCATTAAGGTCTTTCCAGACATCCTCACTCACACATTGACTCAGCTGCTAAGTTCTTTGGTGCCGGTGCAGCGAAAGTAGGAGTAGCGGGTTCAGGAGCGGGTATTGAAACAGTGTTCGGTTCCCACAACATCCGCTATGCCAGGAATCCATCCCTGAAGCAGCATTTGTTCTCATACGCCATCTTGGGCTTTGCTTTGTCTGAGGCTATGGGTCTTTTCTGTCTTATGATGGCCTTCTTGCTGCTATTCGCTTTTTAAGCCAACTACTTATAAGAAAACTACTGCCATCCGACATAATGAGGTTATAGTGTATACTATCCGGAGTGCGGCCATGGAATCAAAGTGTAAACCTTATCCCATAGTGATGCAAGGACCGAAAAAAAAAAAACTTCGAACCAGGACTTAAACCTGCAAAATCCTTACAGTCCATGTCAGTGCTCTACCAATTAAGCTATCTAGGCACAACCCTGGTCAATCAAAATTCCTACTAAATTTGCTTTGGAAATACGCTCGTTACGAACGTCAAAATCAATTAAAAAATAATTTGCAGAATAACTTTCATTGAAAGTTTTTAAATCAACATGCTTCAAATTTGGGAACACAGTGAAAAACTCTACTTTCAACATTGTTATAACATTTGTTACCACGAAAACATTTGCTACAAGTTTTATTGATTATTCCATGTACTGGCATACCTTCTACGTAGAAACATGACACTGGAGACGAAAAAAGAAAGCAAAAGATATAGCTAAAAATGATATTGTTTTAAAATATATAAAAGTCAAACGTCTAGAAAACGGTCGAACAATGTTAGTTATAGGATCAAATTTATCGGCAATGGACTTAATAATAACGTCCTTATTATTTTTAGTCCAGTCTAGTTTGAGTTCTCTTGTAACCTGTATATTTTCTAAAACTGAATATAGTTTCTTCATTTAAAATTTACCTACTAATGTTCAATTTCCTCAGAAACAACAATTAAGTATATTTTTATTTCTGCGATCTTTTTGTTATATTAACAATAGTTATTGACATAAATATTAACACTTGTAGCGACAATCCAAGCCGAGGTTCCCCCCGCGGGGTGCCCTTGAGCGTTGTGCGCTATATGGGCTGAGACTCCTTCAGAGTCTCGCCCCAAAACCCCGGTGGGGTGGTACTTAATGGTTGCATCAGCCATCTGCGGTAGTAGTCAGAAAAAAATATTTAATTACCACTAGCTATTAGCTTTCTCCCGCAGCTTCGCTCACCTTTAATTTAATTATCGGCGTAAAATTCATACGGCAACTCCTTAATTATACTAATGAAGTTTGCTATAGAAAGTTAGAGTATAGATAGATATAGTTCGTTCAAGCCTAATTTGGTTATAGTTATTTCCACAAAAAGTAATGAATTTTCCGAAATGAAAGTAGACTATGTTCTTCTCTGTCTGTAATTATCACTGTGCCAGTATATAACATACTGGAATTACCAACTTGCATAAATGCCAAGCATATTTCTATAAATAAATATGTATGTTTATGTATATATACTAAATTGAACACATTTTTTGATATGAATTGGAATTGAAATGTGGGTATTATATTATTTACATCCATAAAACCAATAATAATATTAATACATTATTGGAAGTCTTTAAAAGCAAGGCATCAATGGACTGTAACTAAGTTTATTTAAAAATATTTTTTTTATTTTTTATTTATTCAGTATTATATACTGTGACGTATATGGGAGCACGGTAGTGCCCCCGCCAAGACGAGTCAAGCGAAGTGCAAGGGTACTACATACCTTTTCTCGAAGCGTATCGTCGTGTTTTTGAATGCTCATAATTCGGGATTTTACATATTTTTTTGTCAATAGTAGACTTGTTGAACATATAAAGTTTCAATTGCATAGCTTTTACACTTTAGATTTAATTGATATCTGTAAAACCCCGATTACGTCACTCAATTACTGATAATAAGTGTCCGGAAGTCCTAAAAGCTGAAATTTGGTATGTAAGCTAGTAATAATAGTAGAACACAAACTACAAAAAAATTTAAAACTTTGAACCCTAACCCTTTAAATTAGGGGATGGAAATTTGTATAGCTTTTCCCATACAAACTTAATTTCATGCTATAAGATGAAAAAAAAACCAGTACACAGATTTCTTATTTTTAATAAAAAAATACGTGTTTTTTTAAAAGAATATCTCAACCCCTTAAATTAGGGCATAAAGTGTATATGGGCTTTCGTCGGGTTTCAGAATATAACTGAATTATTACACTTATATTATACGAATAATATGACTATACTTATGTTATTTGTTAAAAATTAAAATAAGTATTTACAAAATAAAACTCCTATGGTAATGGGAAATCACGATGGTGTAGGCCCCGGTTGTTGTAAAATAAAAATCGTAATAAATTGTATCAGAGGTCGGACTTAAAAATCTGATGTCATAGTAAAACAATCGATTTATGCGAATATAGTTTTATATAATATAGCCCTTTATAAACAACGAAAAAACACAATAAGTGTTTAATATTTAAATTAATCAAAGATAGAGAGCGGGCTATGAAAAATGGCACCTCTCACAAAAAAAAAATCTCTCAACCCCTTCAATTAGTACTAAACTACTTTTACTACTCTACAAACCCTAATTTCACAGACTATAAACCTTAGTAGAGTGAAGAAGGGCTTGTAGAGTTAGAAGCTTGGCTCTACATGAGATCTGATAAATTATTGACAGTGCGAGCTATATGGTCTCGTATTGGCAACATTTTACATGAAAATATTTTTGTTAGGATAGAATATACGTGAAATATATAACTAAAATAGTATTTTGTACAACTTTCCCAAGTTTACAATGCAGGTGGCTTTATGATAATCTTCTGTTGGTCTTTATGATGCCCATAGTCACATAAATTGCTTTTGTTGATAATTTAATGGTCTCCATCAAAAGTTCCGTCTATATTGCTTTTCACTCGCCATATGTTACAATAATTGAATTTTAACGCTTCTTGAGATGAAAGTGTATAAGGTACCCGTGTAAAATACACATAAAAGCTGGAAGTACTAATAAAAATACTGAAAGAACCTTCTATCGGTAAGGAAATATAAAACGTTGCACGTAAGCTCGAAAGCTGGAAACGAATGAAATCAATACATTCGAGAAAAATTTAGAAAACCAATAAGAATCATGTCAGTTTTTTTTAAGAGAATTTTGCGTTATTGGTTAATTATTTTATATCTCACTGGCTGGGAAAGGCTCACTTTGTATAAATCTGCTTGGAAAAGCCTACTTTATCCGCTTGCGTGCAAATTTTTTTTTTTAAATTTTACAAAAATGTGGATTGTTCTTATACTACTTTATACATTAGTGATCCGTTAATAACACTTTAGTTTAATTTTTAAGACAATTGCATTAAAGATAATGTTTTGTTTAATGTCATATAATAGATAATTTATTGAAGTTTCAGTGTAATTTTGTTCTAAGAATTTTAAAATTGGCATGGTGCAAATTAAGAACGCACCTTAAAAAAAATAATTAAAAAACTATAAATGGAATTACGTAGCAGGTACTTTAATTTGGTTGTTTTTACTTTAAACATAGTACTTCTACGAAATAAACTCAAAGTTAATAATCAAAAAACACCAGTGACGTAAAATAGTTAAGTTTACCCGCGAAAAATAGGTAAGTACCTCTGCGCGTGCGATTTGTTAACTACTTACATGCAGACATAAAAAGGAGCTCAACCTATTTCAGAGACTGATAATGTTGTTATCATGTTATCAATAATTAATTAAACTATTTAAAATGACTATACTTGTTCCATTAAACACTAATTATTGTTTTTCTTGTATCTTATATATATTTTCCTCGTTGTAGTGATATAAAAAAATGTGTGTTTTGCACGGCTGGAATTTTTATAGGTCTTGTGCCTTAGAATCGTGCCCGTCATAAATAATTACAATACCTACGTTTTAATGACCTGTCATAAAAATAAACTATATAGTGTATAAATAAATAGACAAATACAGTTTTATTGTAAAAAGGCGTCCCTAAATGGTGCGCGCCACGGCCCTTACACGATGTAGTGTGGACACGGGTAACCGCTATCTGAAACAAAAAATATAATTTTATATTTTGTTGCTGAATGTAAAAGCTTCGTCAGGGTTTGTATAGTGCAACAAACAATTTTGACCCGCTGGTCAAAACCAAAACTACAGTCGCCATATTAAATGTTGTTAACTTACAATGACACTAGCGACCATACATACGGTCCAAAGGTTAGAAAAGTTTGTAGTACTGTATATACCTATATACAATATCATAAAATTAGAATGAAAAACTGTCTAAATAAATAATACATAAACTGACCATGGCGTTATTCTCTAAATTATCGACTGCGGTCACAATACAATATTTATCAGAATATCTTTTTGTTTTATATGCTAGAAACGTCGGACATTCGCAAAGCAAAACAGTGAGGCAAGGCAAATAAGTTGTATAGGATCCCTAAAAATCCTCTAAAAATAAAATTGTTTATTAATTCTTAGAAAAAAGAATTATTATCTGATGGCGCGATACAATGAATATTAGGTAACATCATTTCATCTAATTGAATTCTTCTTTTTCGTAAATGCGGCCGCTGTGTTAGTAATTTATTTGATAGACCTTTGTACGAAATTGAAGCAATTTGTTTAATGCTGCTGATTCTTGCTTCATTTGGCTTGTTCAAATAATACTAAAAATGTAAAAAATGTAATTTTATATGAACCAGCTTTTTTTATCGTGTTTGTTCGTATGGACTTTTGAGAGAATAAAGCTTTTAATGGATTCTCATACAAATTTTCATCCTGTATTTTTTACTCTAGGGGATTATTAATCAAAAGCGGTGAAAAACTTCAACCTTTATTGTTAACCCGAACGTCAAATACTATTTTTAATACATCTTAGCTTAAAGAATTACGGATTTCAACTCAAACTTACAAACGCTAAGTTGAGCTTTTAGGGAATCAACTTTACGAAATCATTTTTAGTGCTAGCTTACGTAATAAGAAGAACCTCTGTACAAAATGTCAAGTATCTAGTAACCCATTAGTTTGGGTTGTACGTTCATACACGCGTAGATCAGTCAGTGAGTCAGTTTACTCTTTTATAGGTAGACCTAATAGTATATTCGATATTAAAGAGGCGTTAATTTAAGGTTTGTCCGATTTGATTTTAATAGGTATTTAATATATCTATGTATATAATAGATTATTTTATACAAGCATTATTAATATAAACATCCGTGTATAAATACCAATTTGTTTTATTAAAATAAATTAATACTTGTATTATATAGTAGGTGGTTAGGTTATCCATTTTAAAATTTATCTACGTTCACTTATATTTGTTTAAAGTTTTTATATTTGTTAGGGTTTCCTGATGTTCATCCTAACAAAAATAACGGAACCCTTGGAGGATAATTCGTGTGTCTGTCTGTGCGGCTGTCACAGCTAATTTACCTCGAATCTAGTGGATTAAGTTGAAATTTCGTACACAGATGCCCTCCCCCTAATACGAATGTGTACCTTAAATATCGTAAATAAATAAATTGTGAATTTATAATATAATATAAATACTCATAAAGTAGTTTGAGAAAATAGATGAAATTTCTTATAAACTAACATATCTTTTTAAAATACTGTGCATAAAATTCAAAAAACAATTGTTCACTTATAGATTACAGGAAAACCTATATATGAAGTCATATAGGTAAAATGGTATAAGTTTTGTTGTATAAGATCTATTTTTTGTGTGGTTGTGATGGCACTCGTAGAATGCGTAAATCCAACACGTATTATCACATTTAAAAAAAAAATGATTAATCATTATCATCATTATTAGCAAGTACTTATCATTATGAGGTTAATATGTACTTTTTGGACCTAAAACTAATTATTGTTGGCAATAATAGCAAAATAAAATATAAGTAAAATTAAATCGTGTTTGAAGTTAATGGTAAAAGAATAGAGTGCACAACTCGTAAAAAAAATCTTGCACCCTTGAATCTCTCACTCCGCTCAGAATTTTATTCTTGAACCACTTAGGTTCAACAGTACAAAAAACTTGGTCTGCAACTGTTGGCCTCTTAAATAAGCTCAGAGTCGCTCATCTAGCTATGGAAATATATATAAGTATATATAGTAAGTAAGTAAGTAAGTAAATGATTTATTAGGCACACAACAACACCAACAATGAAACAAAAATACAATTACAACAGCTTAACACAAAGAACTATTTTTTTTTTACAATAAAACACTACAATTACAATAATAATTATTACAATCAATAAAATACAATGGTTAAAGTACTACCAATGACTACCAGAGTATTAGGTTTTATGGGTGTTGCAATGTTTCACCTAATTGGAACCCGATTCAGCAATGCTGCCAAATAAATGACAACGCTGACTTTCAATCGGCGCCATACTGATATAATAAAGCAGCTGTATCACGAAATTATGTATCTACGAATTATTGTTATAAACATCTATAAAAGTCTGACTATATGTATACGATGTAAGTAGTGGTTAGTTGTAGGGTTGTTTGATAAATTAATAATAAATAAATAATTAAATACCTACTAATAATATACAAAAAAAAAAAATATTATACTAAAATAGTAAATAATTAATTAATTTAATATACCTATATAATAAGATATATAATAAGTAGAAATGTGATAACTATAATATGTATATGTACAAATACCAATATATTTTAAATAACAAGAATATTACTTTAACTATATAGTTGCTACGATGATCTACTCTTTTATTTGTAGGTCAAAAAAGTATGTCTTTAATTGCGACCTAAAGTAGCTCTTATTTTGTAAATTTCTCAGTGGCGGGGGTAAGTCATTCCAACACTTTCTCGCAGCAAAACGGAAACTGCCACGAAAGGCAGCAGTGCGATATGTGGGTATACACAGGGGTGGTGTGCAAGAGCGTTTGCTTTTATGTTGGTCACGCATCCATTTCAATTTACTATGTAAATAAAAGGGTTTACCCATTTTTACGACGTCAAACAGTAGTGTGTATTAAATGTCTACCTGACATTTTCAATATTTTGTTGTTATTTATAAATGGTGTAACATGTGTCCTACGAGGGATGGCAAAGCAGTAGCGTGTACAAGCATTCTGGACCCTTTGTATTATTTTTTCAGTTCTAGATAGCAAACGGGGCCCATAAACTATGTCACCGTAATTAAGTTTAGATAGAACCAATGTCTCTGTGAGCATGACTCTAATGCTATTCGTAAGAAACTGGCGTATTTTATACAAAATTTTAAGACTATAGAAACAGCTACGCGTAAGATTTGAGATATGTCCCTCAAACCTTAGTTTAGAATCAAACAAAAGGCCTAAATTGCGTGCCTCTAAAACATTATCTATGCATTCACCCATTACTATAATTCTTGGGCCATGATTTACTATATTAGAAACCTGTTTTTTACTTCCCATGATCATGAACTTGCACTTGTCAGCGTTCAGTAGTAAAGAATTATTTGTTGCCCATTTACCTATGCTGTCCAGATCATCATTGATAGAAGTTATAGCTTGATTAATATTTCCCGTGTCGACCGATTTATAAATTTGTACGTCGTCGGCATAAACGTGATAATCGGAATTATCGATACTTTTGACCATATCAGCAGTGTATAATATAAATAACAAAGGCCCCAGAATCGATCCTTGTGGCACTCCTCTATGTACTGGTTGTACGGTTGAGCACATCACATGGCCATATTTTTTTAACTTTACATATTGTGCTCTGTCACCCAAATAGCTGTGAAACCATCTCGTCGTTTCGCAGTCAAATCCGTAGTATGTAAGCTTCGAGAGAAGAAGTGGTACACTTATGCAATCAAAAGCGCGAGAAAAATCAAGCAAGGTGAGTATAGTTCCCTGACCTATATCCTGTGCTGCAAGTATATTGTCAGTGACGTCTAGTTACTAGTCTAGTCTGTTTATTTATTTCTTCGGGGTCGCAAAGATGTAACGGTAGATCCTCGTCTTGTTTATTAGACAGGATCGTCGATCTTAGATTATTCCAAAGAGATTTTGAATCTTTCACGTGTTTATTAATATTTTCCGCAAAATATGCTTTTTTTTCATTGTATAGGGCTTGCCTTACAAGTTTTTTCATATCTTTGTAATACTGTTTTTTTGTTGCACTTTTATACTTACGAAAGCTTTTTAATGCGTCGTCACGTAACTTCATCATTAGTTTTATGTTATCGGTTATCCAAGGACACGGTCTATCTTTTATTGTTATTGATTTAAGCGGGGCATGCAAATCAAATAAGTATTTCACGTAAAAGTTAAACACATTCACCATTTCATTAATATCATTTTGGTCACATACATTTTCCCATGGAATATTATTTAAGTCTATTGTGAATAAATCCAACTGAATGTCTTTAAGTGGGCGGTATACTATAGTTGAAGGTTTAAACTTAGGTTTTTTTAGGTTGAATGTACTAGTTACTAACGCGTGATTACTTAACTCTGGAATTATATTGACATCTACACTATGGGCCTGCAAGTTAGTACAAATTAGATCTAAAAGAGTCTCGCTGTGGTCTGTAAAATGTGTTGGGGAATTAACAAGCTGAGAAAGTTCACAATAATTCAAAAATGACAAAAGTTTTTTTGTCTTTAGCTCGTTCTTGTGGATTAAGTTTATGTTGAAGTCCCCTGTTAATATTAAATTATCACATGCAGAGAAATACATAACAGACTCTGTTATTGCATCCAAAAAAGTGTCTACGTCCTGCCAGGGAGGACGGTACGCAGTACCTATTATAAGTTTTGTTTTGTTAATATTGCAACTTATCCACATTCGTTCCACCGTTGAACATGCTGGGTGGTGTAAGGTGCGTGCTTTTAGGCTTTTTCTTATATAGAATCCAACTCCCCCTCCACGGCCCCGTACATACATGCCGTAATAGGTACCCGGGAACAGATGGTGCTCTGCGCTCTTCTCCGGTCCGCAGCCAGGTCTCGTTAATGCATAATATAATATAATATAAATATATCCATTTGCATTAAATTGGCAAGGAAAAATGCTTGCAACACGAACTGAATGTTTGCCTGCGTTACATATGCGTTGAAAAGCAACTCTAACGTTTTTGCACAAAACGGCAATGCCATGGATGATCTAAAAATAATATAAAATCAAAGGTTTTAGTAAAATTGCTAAACATTATCTGCAAAAGTGAAAAAATCATAATTTTAAGGCAATGAGAAAACACGAAAAAGGCAACAACGAAATATTAATGTAATGGACACCACAGACGTCCTGTTTACACGTGCAATTTTACGGTCGGTGAAACACCTTAATTAAACTTTAACGGCCCATGAAATAGGACATTATCAGCATCCACTGTAAACACTCACACCCAAACACAAAGGTACAAATTCAGAATAGACTAGTTTTGGGATGGAATTGTAGGTTAAATGGCCAGTGTCATAACTATTTTTCTTTGATTAATTGGATTTAGGTATAACTCAGTTACAGTGATATAAGCTTACCATATATAGAGACTCTATTTTAGATAATATATTAAGAGTTTCCGAAGCCAGATTTCAAAAACGGAATCCTTAAAAATAGGTGTCTTTTGAAATTTTTTTTTTGTTTGTCCCTTCCTCCTCTAACTTTCAAACGCGTATTCAAAATATCTTTTTTCAGACTTAACTAACACTAAATTAAACTAATACCGAAAATAAATTCTAGGCTTATATATGGGTGTATACTGGTAAGTACTGACTTAACATTTTACTAAAATACAATCTGACTTAAATAGTGGGGTGAAATAATTACACGATTGCATCATCTCAAACCACGGTCGTCGGTTAAAAATTGTAACTTTTCTCTTCAATTTGAAAATCAATAAGGCTGATAAAAATCCAATTGTCCGGTTCGGTCTAGGACCGTGTTGAGGATTTAATCGTGTTGCAAACAAAAAATAAATTTACAGCACTTGTAGTGAGTGATACAGAAAGTAAAAATAATATTAATGAAGTACGGTTACTTCTGAAGTGCCTGATTGAAAATCCATACACGTTGGCTTGATGCAAATCGTAAACATTGCTTAATAAACCTAAAAGTAAAAATATTAATCATTTAGTCTACCAACATATTGTAATGTAACAGGTTATATTATATAATGTATAAAGGGTTTTTGATAAGAACATAACAATTTTGTATTTAGATACGACTTAGACTAGAAATTTAGGTAATTAATAATTATTAGGTAGTCGTTAGTTACTTTAAGAGCGCGTGATATATTAAGGCTGCGGTATAGGTTAGAACGCGAAAATACGCCGTTTTTGTGCAAATTTTGTGGCAAAACTAGAGCATCTAAAGGATTGAAAAAATATATGTTACGAAACTTGCTTTTGTCTAGTGTATTACCTTAGTGAGTGATTTTCATTTACTGTACTTAATGCAATAAAAAATCTGGAACTGACCATTGTTTCAACACCTGTGCAAATTATTAAAGCGTGTTTTGCTTTTGCTTTTAATGAAAGATGATTAAATAATTAGAATAGCTTGTTATCTAGTGCAATGACTCTAGGTTGTAGCAAAAAGTCATAAAATGTCACTATAAACGGTAATAACGTTGAATTCTCTACAAAAAATTAAAAGTTTCAAGGCGTCGTTACGGTATAAATTACTTAAGAAGTATATAATATATAGTAATGTATATGACATTATTAATTGATTTATAGTACATTTACATACACAACGTTAGAATTACAGAAATTAGCTTTCTGGCCTATATCGCCCTCTTAAAGGGAAAGTTCGATAATCGTGTAATCTTGAGAAGTGGTCCCGGTTGAGTGGTCACCTCGCTTATGCGATTTAACGCTGTTGGATTATTTTTTATGGGGTCACGATAAGCCTTTGGTTTATGCCTACAAGCTGACTACATTAGAGGAATCCTGCAGGGACAGGGTCCGGCCGGGGAAGAGTGGTGGAAATTTGGCTTCAGAGAATCTATCGCTGCGTGCTAGCAGTGATCATAGAAACTAGTTAAAACATCATAATTAAATATAACATGTGTACCACATCTGGAATAAGTTGCGGCCCGATTTTTTTGACAAAACGCTGAACTCCAAACTTCAGTGGGGTCCTCATAGCGAAAAAAACTTAGCTCTGCTGTGAAGAAAATAAGGCAATTGACCGATGTCGATACTGCAAAATTAGTATTTCCATGGTTTAATTAGTAAAAATTGAGATTAAGATTGAAATGTCTTAGATATTTCGTACACCGAACCTTGTACGGAAAAATGTGATTGAAATTCAGCTTAAGCTGAAAATTTTAAATGATTGCCATGACAACATATTCTTATTCTGTTTTAACTACCTTAGTTATCAGGGTTGATTATTTCAATTCTACATATATACTACCTACTTCAATAAAGCTGGTATTTTTATTTCAAATTAAAATTAAACTACTTTCCTTTGTTGAAATTCTTCAGAGAATTTTCCGCTTTTCTTAAAAGCAGTACGATGTTGGCAATTCATTTGAAAACCCTCCATAATATATCAATCGACTCGTAATCTTGTAATTTGTTACAAGGGCTGGGATTGTAAATAAAAATGTCCAACATCTAAAAACACTCAAGTGATAAAAATGTAATTTTCTGGAACGAAATGTTCTTAATACTATTTTTTTTTTCCTTTTCAAGATTTAAAAAGGGGAACCAAAACAATAATTTTACTGTCAAAATAAATCGGGTAGTAGCGTCACCGGGAAAAGGTTGGCCACTGTGACTGTTAAGGGTAATTATATACCAATCTCTTCATACATCACTATTTTAACAAATAAGATACAATACGCAGGCATTTGTTAGTATTATTTAATTATATGTTATTGGTAGTTTAAAAGACAGTATACAAAACTAATATATAAAATCATCAATGTATTTTTTTTTATTCTTTAAAGATTTGTGTTTGATATACTAGGACTGCAAAACAGTCGATAGTAGTTATTTTTTAATATAAAAATATTTGTGTAGCATAAAATAATATATATGTATTCATTTCATTAAATCAAATGCTACTGAGCTAAGAAGTCGTTTAAAATATTTTCAAGTAAATTATCTAATGCCGCT
Source organism: Apoda limacodes (assembly GCA_946406115.1). NCBI lineage: Eukaryota > Metazoa > Arthropoda > Insecta > Lepidoptera > Limacodidae > Apoda > Apoda limacodes. The sequence goes on from OX291553.1 coordinate 19,450,822, forward strand.
CCCTCTAACGTTGTGAAAATAATTTGATAACTTAAGAAAAACAAATACCCGGCTAACTGCGACGGTTGTAAATTTTACTAAGCATCCCTTATAAATTACTAATAATAACGAAAATTTCGTAGCAGTTTATATTTATGCTCCCTGTGTTATATAAAAAGTATGTGAGCATAACCATAACACTGTTCATTAGGTACCTTAAACAAACTTTATTTTATTTTATGAACAGAAAAAACTTATTGTTACTTAAATTACTTTTACATATTTTGGCCGATTGGGGGCAAGATAAAAAAAATAAGCCAAGTGCGAGTCGGACTCGCGCACAAGGGTTCCGTTCCATTATCTATAAAAACGGCAATTTTGCATTAAATAATTATTTAATCACGTTTTTTGTATGGGAGGCCCACTTAAATATTTGTTTTATTTATTAAAAACAATTTTAAAGTGACTATATAACTTAATATTCTGTGAATCGCACAGCGAAGTCTTAGTAATAGGGTTCCGCTACTTACCCTTTGGGTACGGGACCCTAAAAATATTTAAATATTATCTTTTTCTTTTGTCGGAATTTGTTGTAGTTCTTATGTAAAAAATATTATATATTTACCAACGGTCTGATAAAATTTTAATTTTTTGAATTTACCATATTCTATAATAAACTATATAAAAACTTGATTAAGTACCTAATAAACTGATACCAGGTTAACATCCTTTCCAAAATGCTGATCGCATTGCTGTGTTGAATTACAATGCAAAATCTTTCGGAAAGGAGAAAGTCCAGCAATTTGGTCACGAGAAGCTTCGATCAGACGCGTAGGTTAAACTTTTTGCACTTTGCCCCCACGGTCCAAACTTTTAACCCCAAATGGCTCAAATATATACCCACCGTCTAGAGTACTAGGTATATGTTTGAGCCTTTTGAGGCCTTTTATAAAATCAGAATTGTTTTGCAAATAAAAATGGAGGAATTTATTACTTAACCTATTGTAGATAGGTAGCTACTTAAAAAAAAATAGTTTACATCCATATTTTTAAGTTTAAAGGCTATTTTTTAACAATTAAGAATAAGAAAAATATATTTTAGCTTTGTGGTAATTTTAATCAAACAATTGATGAACTCTTTAACACTGGTCGGCACGGTGATGGCAGCAGCCACTAGGCAATTTATTGCGTCAATTACATCCGATACAAAATAAAATCGGCCAAGTGTGAGTCGGACTCGCGCATGAAGGTTTCCGTTAATCACGTTTGTTGTATGGGACCCACCCTTAAATATTTGTTTTCTAGTATTTTTTGTTATAGCAGCAACATAAATACATCTTCAATGAAAATTTCAATAGTCAAACTATTACAGTTCATAAGACACAGCCTGGTGACAGATGGACGGACAGCGGAGTCTTAGTAATAGGGTCCCGTGTTTTACCCTTTGGGTTTGGAACCCTAAAAAACCACATAATATAAGCTGACCAAGTGCGTACCGTACACGCATTTAATTGTTTCGTAGAATTAGAATAATTGCAAAAAGATACAAAAATTGTGAACCGATTTGTTCCTACGCGTAAAATTTTTCGTTGGTATATATACAAAGTCTTATAATTTTTTTAGGCCATTTCTGAAGTACAAAAAGTTCTTAACTTTGGAAGCTTATAACTAGAGAAGTACGCCTCTGAGATAAAAGTTACTTAGGTAACCTTTAATTTACTTTTATAGGTCTATTCAACAACACACAATGGACTACTTTGTTCTTATACTACTTGTCTTAATTTTTTCCTAATCTATTTTATATGGAGATAGCGGATTTTGTTAATTTGTTTTATATGTAGAGGGTAATTAATATCCGGAACCACTTTACGTATTTGAAACATTATTTTTGTTTATTTGTTTCGAATGCACTTATCTCTGGAACTGTACCAGTCGGATTGATTGATTATTCTTACGGATTTTACTTACTTATAAAAAAAACTATTTTTGATAAAAAATCAAATAAACATTTAATAACAATGAAGAAAAAAAAAACTAAATGATGCTGAAGTGAAATAGCCAACACATTTTAACGAAATTTAAGTAACAAAACAACACAAAATAAAAAATGGTTAGCCACTGACTGACAAAGTTCAAAACTGAAGGAAAAAATAAGGAGTATGAGAACTGAAGTGAAAAATCGAGTGGCCAAATAATACAGTTATTTATTGGTTCATATATCACGGAGCCCTCACCAATGTAATCCTTATGAAGGTCATGTAGATGCGGAAGTCTAAGCTACTTTGTGGTTCAGATTATGTGAACCGTATGTATCTTGTGAATGAGTATTTATTGTTCATCTATTGAGGACACAATCTTTCAGAGTACAACAACTTATATGTACCTAAGTTTGTAAAATTGTAAGTGTGGATGTTGGATTTAATCTCCCAAACTTTACTCATCCTATTTCAATAATTCTTTCACCAATATTTAGAATGGAATTTGATTATGATATGAGTTTTGGTGTAAGGACAGCTGGTGGGCAAAAATAACATAAAACACTTTTTATTTTCACCAAGAGTTCTGTAGAAACCCCCCCCCTACATAAAATAAAATTGTTTTATATCTGAAGTGGAGTATACCGACGTACTCGCCAATTTGAATACGTGAAGACATGTGTAATTCTAACATATTATTGTTGTCTTTATTATTATAAAAATGTTAATAGTATTTTGTAACCGTTAATGTTATTATTAAAGAAAGCTAATATTTTATTTGGCTGTGATCGTCTAGTGGCGTAATCGTCTATTTGGACCCCTCGTTGTGACCGATAATAACCCAAGATCCTAAGAGGTATGGATTCAATCAGTCCCAGGTGTGAAAGAACAAAATCAAAACCCTAATCTTACGTTCTACCTACATTAAAGCCAATGGCCTATTAGTAATCCTTAACCACGGAGCCACTAAGTCCTAATTAGCATTAGACCCGAATTTAAATTACTGAATCCGAGTTCCTGATTAAAACGTATGCGGTTTATTATTCTAACATAGTCGGAGTAACTAAGGCTAAGTCACCCTATTCATGAGCCTAGCTACCTCCTTACAACTCCGAACATGTCTCGTAATAACACGGTTACCCCTCGAACACGATAGGCCTCAAAGTTATAACGTTATGATAGTATATGAAATCTCACTATAATGATGAAACCCTAAGACCACATACCCCTTAAGTGAAGTCGTAATCTTATAGTAATGTATGAGAATCGCCTTAAGGAAGAACTCTTAAACGGTAAATAGTCCATCAATAAACTCGTTAACTTTCCCTTAAGCAAAATTGTAACCTCATAGTAATCTAGAAAGCTCACCTTAGGAAGAACCTTTAAAGTGTAAATAATCTACCAACAACCTCCCTAGCCTCCCCTTTAATTAAAGTGGTAACCTTATAGTAATGTAGGGAAATCGCCTTAAGAGGAGAACCCTTAGACATATAAAAGTACTAACCACTAATATACTCCCTGACTTCCCCTTAACTAAAGTTATGCACTTATAACAATATATCAAAATAATTAAAGAGACAGACAGACCTATTTAGTACCTATTTATATAATTTATTTAAACTATTAGCAGATTCACTATTAACTAACCTATAACCTACATGGCTAACCTATCACCAGTTCTCTAGCTTGCCCTTAAGTGAAGGTATGAACTTATAACAATATATATAGAGCATTAAGGAGACAAGTGGACCTACTAAGTACATAGTTAAATTATTAGCAGACTCGCTATCGACCCCTTAAGTGAAGTTATAAAACTGTAATGTAATATGAAAGGTCACCGTACGGATGAACTAACAGATGGAAAATATATATATATAACACACGAATATACTCGCTGGCTACCCCTTAAGTAAATTACAAACCCGTCGTAGTAACACTCAAAAGTGCACCCACGGACAGACCGACAGGTTTAGTAAATGCATAAATAATCCGTTGACAACCCGTTAACAACCCCCTAAGCGAAATTATAAAATCGCAATGGTATTCAAGAAGCCACCCCAAAGGCGAATAGACAACCTAAGTATATAAAAAGCCTACCACTATCCTTACTAGCTTCCCTTAGCTGGCTCATAATATTATAATAATATAAGGAGAATCACCGTAAAGACGAACTAACAGATTAGAAGTAAATGTAACCCTGAAATACATCTACAGCCTACCCTTTAAATAAAGTTATAACATGGTCCTAACCGTAGCCGGAAATCCTCATACATTCATGATTATTATTTTACCACTGTGGCTCACGCCATCTGTGTAACAATCGTAGAATTACTCGGTCGATCGATATCTTAGCTAGCTGTCTACTAATAATCTTGGGGATGTTGAGAAGAGCTTATAGGAGGCGCTATTCACAACCAAATTTAGTATGAGAGTCTATCTAAATTTACTAATCCTAGTTTCCAGGTTTTCTACGGGTAACCCTAACTGGGAATCGTCCAGGAAAATTCACATATACAACCACTCCTTAAGGGTTCATGAGTTGTTCTATTCAGAATTGTTGGGCCCGCCACTGAATTATCCCTTCGGCCGATTAATGTCCAGATGGTCAGACTTTTCATACATTTGCCTGTGCATCGAAGTGCCCAGCTGGCGTCTCGTGGTCACGTGAGTGCGCAGAGTTCACATTTTTGTCTTCTGCGCAGATACATAGTCTAAACGTGTTACTCGTCCATCCTCCGACTAATTTATGTTGGTTCGGTTTTGTTTTAGTATCTCGCGACCCGGTCAGTACGAATTTCGTTCTTAGATCTAAAATTGAGTTTATTGTTACAAGCTATGGCGATTATCTACACTAGAATATAAAGTTTATGAAAACAAAACTATAAAATTGAGACAAAACCTAACGCTCGCCTAACTCATACACTAGGTTGTTCCTACTTGATCGCTAAAATGAATATTGAAAATTAATTATGTATAACTTGAATTTGAATAGCCTTAAGGGCCTAGGGTACCGTCTGGCCTTAAGCGGTTGTCAATTGTATCGTACTTATTATCTGACTGACACCTTGGGACCTTTAACAAGGAAGGTATATAACGACCAACTCCTGACGGACTCGTAGATAGGTTTAATCAAACTAGCTTACCTTGTGGCTTCGCCTTCCTGTCATTTAGTAATTGAGTTAATAGATAACCTTTATCCTTCGTGCACTGTGCCTTAAACTGTTCTTTATGATAGGTGAATAGTGCTCCCCGCCTACTCCTACATTTATAACGCCGCGGAGGTGGCAAACAACCAGGCGACCATGTGTTTATCCTTACTACTATGACTAACTACGGAACTAAGAGGACCATTTCGTTATTATTTGAATATAACCTACGATCGGTCGGTTCGAACCCGAGGCTCCTTAAGTTTGAATAGCCGCTAGTCCGGAGAAGCTATACTCGCCCGAGACATATGCCGTGCAAGCTAAGTTCACAAGAAATAATAAAATAGGTGTGCAATTACGCACATGGTTAAGTGGTAAATTGTTCATCAGAGTAATTAAGGCGACGGAACACCTAGTTTGACACACAATAAGTATGTTTAAGGTGGATTGTAAGGAGGACATATTCACACTCAGGACCTGGCACATTAGCCAGATCAAGTAAGGGTTAGCCCCTTTCTGAGTGTTTAGAACTTAACGTTTCGGCTTTCCATACAACAATTCAGAGCCTCATCAGTTAGTAGAGAATTGTGTATGATTATACTAATACGTCTTCAACGGGGTGATTCATGGTGAAGAATAAAACAAATCCTGACCCACTGACGTCACCTCATAGCCTGTTAATAAAGTTTGGTCAATGTTGAAGTTCAGTCATCTTTATCTTAAATGGCTTAGTCAAAACATAAATTAAACAGTATAAAGCAATAAAATAAAGCTTAGATAGTCTAATTAAAAATTAGACTCGCTAGATTAATGTCGCGGCCCTGAAAAACATATGAGGTTTACGTTTATTTATTTTTTACACAGAAAACAAATATTTAAATATGAGCACAATAATACTTAGCTTTCCAAATCTATCCGTCGCAGTAATGGGTGGAGTGGAGGTACTATTTATTTATGGATTCCTTAAGGAGATTGGGTTAAAAATCCCACGTTAAATTTTAGCCACCCATTACCTAAACGGCATCTAACAGTTCAGCTTCCCCACTCGACGCCGGTGAAGGGTGGAACTGGAGCCAACCCAGATCTAGGTTTTATCAGCCCCCTCACACCCTTAGATTCCTGAAGCCTGCAGTTATCCTAGTATGTCTCTAACATCAAGCCCCAATCTTCCCTAATCTTATAACAAGCCAGACCCCGCTTGAGGAACCCCTACTGTGACTGCCCCGTCCTCGCCTACCTCTATCTACCAAGGGTCTGCTCGCTTTGGGGCCACTATACCGCAAAGCAGCACGATATTGTAATTTAAGATTGTTATGATAATAAATAGTGAATATATGGATACCATTAACATAATAACGAATTACATGCAACAAAGTCGTACAACTTTGATGAGCACCTACTAAATCGTGTAGGGTTTCCTTTAATAGGAATTCAAGACAAGGTTCACACAAGGATCACCTACTCAACATATATATGCACAGCAAGGGCCACACAAGGATTACCCTAGCAAGTCCTTTGGGGGGTCCCTTCACATCGACTCAGATCAGTGCGAGTAACCACGGCCCAGGGGCCCGCGTAGGGTTTTATCCAGTGAGGATATCCAAACTCATACACATACACGCTCTAAAGGGAATACACAGGGGTTACTACTTATACATGTATATATGCACAGCAAGGGCCACACAAGGATTACCCTAGCAAGTCCTTTGGGGGGTCCCTTCACATCGACTCAGATCAGTGCGAGTAACCACGGCCCAGGGGCCCGCGTAGGGTTTTATCCAGTGAGGATATCCAAACTCATACACATACACGCTCTAAAGGGAATACACAAGATTTACCCTAGCCTTAACCCTAAGCTTAGCCGATTTCCTATCTAATCAGATCAGGGCTTAATTACGGGGTTTTCCTCCCACAAGATATCACAAAATTTACAACATCATGTTAAAAGACACCGATCCCGGCAGGAACCTTTTACTCCACTAGATTTCCTACAGAAATCGGCAATCTCTTTTCCTTAGAGAGTACATAGCCAACAATGTCAACAAATTACCTCTGCATTCTCAATAAGTAAGGGTTTCTTTCTTCTCTATCCCAAATTTACAACTAAAATCCCGGACTAAATCCCAACCAAAAAGTCAAACACTTTCAATTTTCCCCAACCAACCCTTCACTTTATCCAAGGTGGCATCTTACACGGTCCCTTACACAGTCCTTACGCCATCGTATAAAGGAAGTCCCTCACAAGCCCCATAGTACAAACCCATCAATAATAAGTTGATATTGCTAGCCTCAGTTCTCACAAAAGACACTTACTGATATTTGATGTAGGCGAAACGTGCACGGCGTCGGTATTAAATTTCTTCAAATCTTTGTGCGTCCTGTCCTTCCCACTTCCTCAGGAACCTTGAACCCAGCCAGCCTCTCGTCACGTCGACAATGGAAAAGGGTGCCGCAACTGACGCCTATCGCTTATAACCGTTCTCCCCTCCCCCCCGATAGACGCGGCCTGAACGCGTGGCGTGTCTAGGGATTGTGGCGCCAGTTAATTTCTTCTTTATTTTACTTCCACGTGTACCCACGTGCTTCGCATTTTAGTGGCCAGTTACTTTATAGTAATAATCGAACAATCATATCGAAATCGTAAACCGATTCTACTAAACTCTTTACCTGCCGAACTAGTTTCTCCGCTTCTTTGTGACTCGATTATACAGCTTCGATTAATTTACACATTGAAGGCTCGTCGTAAGCGGCGCGGAGCCTACTCTACTATCCCTCTCGCACCCTACGACATTTATATCAATAAACTGAAAATAATCGATCGATATTCTCCATATATTTTAACCTCCTGGTTATCTGCTACTTTACGAATCGGTCGTATTGAACGAGTAATTATTTTTCTTTGTGTTGATGATTTTAGGATCCCACTGCGATTTACGCCTTATGACGTAGGTACAACCATATTAATCGAACCCCGGTGAGGACATCCGGGCCCCTCACTTACTTCATACTTCATTGGTCTCCTTTCTATCCATTTATTAGGAGTATCCGATCGGTATGAATTACGAAGGTGATTAATCAAATTTATATTTATTATTGATAAATTCTATCTTTAATTCACCTGCTCTCTTAAAACTTAAATTAGCATGTCAACACCGTGTCGTGGGGTCCAGATTATTACAATTCTTTATAAAAGGCTTGGGACCACTACAATCCTCCCCAACAAGTCATAAATGTACACTTATCAGTTGTGACTTGTTTCTTAATTAACCACTGGATCTCTACCCATAAGTTTTAAGACCTCGACTCGAAACTCAAACCTAGTTCAATAATAACATATAAATTACTCGAGACTTAGTCTGACCTTAAGTCAAACATAACGCTAACCTTAACCTAAAAATCCCTACGTTAACCAAAATTTAAAACCCTCATGTTTACCTAAACCTAATAAACCTAATGTTAACTCAAACCCTATAAACCTCATGTTAACCTAGACCTCCTAAACATATCCGTAACCTAAGCCTAAAAATCCTCATTTTTACCTAACCCTAATAACTCTTATGTTAACCTAAACCCTATAAACCTCATGTTAACCTAGACCTCCTAAACATACCCGTAACCTAAGCCTTATAATTCTCATGTTTACCTAAACCTAATAAACCTAATATTATCCTTACATTAATCCTAGCTCCGCCTCCAGTAAAAGAGAAATCGAGATATCCTGTAATTTCCTTGGGGAGCGGTATCACGACTAGTACACAAAGCCCCTTATACAACAATGAAAACTTCTTAATCCACTTCACCCTCACAATTGAGTTGTCAGTTCTACGCGCTTTTACCAATCTGTTCCTAGCCTCCCTCTACTCTCTCGTTTATTATCGACGGTTTCCCTTCCATTCCTCCGTCGTAACGTCAACTTAGTTCACTCTAAAACATAACCATACATCCACCCTATTAAAACCAGCCTTAGCAACTAAAGTTCAAATCGGTCTCTCGACACCACTCATTTCTAACGAATCATACTTAATGGACATCTCTCATCCTATAATCAACCTCAACTCCAAGGTTCTTACATTAGATATTAGTGAATCTCACACTATAGTACCGTACCCAGACGATCACTTATCCAACTCGATTTAGTCTGGTCCTAGTTGCCTTATAATGTTATTCATTAGTCTAACTCAATTTATGGTTTAAAGCGCTGTACTCAATAAGCTACGATCACCAGTAAGAGCTTTCTTATCAAATAATGAAAGATAACTATGACGAACACAGCTTCAGTTAAGGACCACTGGCCTCACTCAACCTCAGCCCGCGACTACTCAGGAACCCACCCTGTCGAAACAAAGTCAGTCCCCTGCAGCTCCACGTTAGGAAACAACCGATATAATAGATAGTTATGAAGAAACTAGTAGCTCAAAGACAGTAATGATTGGAAGCAAGCAGTTGAGTTTGTCCATTTGATGATAATCCGGAACAAACAGTTGAGTTTGTCCTCTATTAGCTGTAGATAATTATGACGGATATGCTTCGGTTAAGGACCAAGGGCCTCACTCAATCTAGGCTCATTATGATATTTATGCTTCGATTAAGGACCAAAGGCCTCACTCAACCTAGGCTCATTATGATAGATATAGTAGTTCCAATATGACGATGATGTTTGGACGCAAACAGTTGAGTTTGTCCATTTGACGATATTCGGACGCAAACAGTTAAGTTTGGCCCATTATTAACTGTAGATAATTATGATAGATATAGTAGTTAGAACATGGCGATGATGTTTAGACGCAACAGTTGAGTTTGCCCCTTATTAGTCATAGGTAATCATGACGGATATGCTTCGGTTAAGGACCAAGGGCCTCACTCAACCTAGGCTCATTATGATAGATATAGTAGTTCCAATATGGCGATGATTTATGGATGCAAACAGTTGAGTTTGCCCATTTGATGATATTCGGAAGCAAACAGTTAAGTTGGTCCATTTGATGATAATCCGGAACAAACAGTTGAGTTTGTCCTCTATTAGTTGTAGGTAATTATGATGGACATAGTAATTTGAATTTGGCGACGACGTTTGGAAACAAACACTTGAGTTTGTCCATTTGATAATGTTTGGAAGCAGACAGTTGAGTTTGTCCCTTATTGGCTGTAGATAATTATGATGGATATAGTAGTTAGAAGGTGGCGATGGTGTTAGGACGCAAACAGTTAAGTTTGTTCATTTCACGATATTCGGAAGCAAACAGTTAAGTTTGTCCCTTATTGGCTGTAGATAATTATGATATATATAGTAGTCTGAATATGGCGATGATGCTTGTACGCAAACAGTTGAGTTTGTGCATTTGATGATATTCAGGAACAAACAGTTGAGTTGATATTCAGGAACAAACAGTTGATAGCTATGACGGATAAGCTTCGGTTAAGGACCAAGGGCCTCACTTAATCTAGGCTTGTTATGATATTTATGCTTCGATTAAGGACCAAAGGCCTCACTCAACCTAGGCTCGTTATGGTGTATAAGTCTGGATAGGGCAATGACGTTCGATGGTTGTTTATTTCGTGATATTACGAAGCAAATATTAAATAGTTATCAACGACTATATGAACCGGTTGTGAAATTCGAACCTTGGGTAATAACGCTGATACTAGAGCGGCCTAAACCCATACCCCGAATATCCCCCTCCTCCCCTTAACTACTCACCCACCATTCAGGTTAAGTCTGACTTCCACTAACGACATATACTTATGTATGTATACCTACACACACTTATACAAACATACACCGGAAGCGATCCATCAAAACAGCATTTGCCGAAACATTAAAACCTCCCTGAATCCCACAAGGCAAATTTGTAAGGGCTGCCACACCCACGTATCCAAAACCATCTCATTGTTGTATCTAACAGCTCACCATTTTTTTTTATTTTTTTTATTTTTTTTTTCCCGATGACTTAAACACATCTCCAGCATAACACCTTTTGCTTCTTCAGTTAAGGACCTGACTCTCCCACCATTAAGGCAGGGCCCGACCTCAACTTCGACACATATACACATGTATGCATACTGATATGTATACACACACATAGACACGCACCGCCCGCGGTCACTCAGGGATCGTACCTGCCGAAACATTACGACCCCCTGCAACTCACACGGCAAAAATCTCAGGGGTTACACTAGCCATGTATAAAAATCCAAAATCATTTCAATTCAGGCCCTAACAACTTACAATCTTTACTCGCGACGATTTAAACACATCCCCAGCATAACCCTTTTCGCTCTTTCAGTTAAGGACCTGACTCTCCCACCATTAAGGCAGGGCCCGACCTCAACTTCGACACATATACACATGTACGCATACTGATATGTATACGCACACATAGACATGCACCGCCCGCGGTCACTCAGGGATCGTACCTGCCGAAACATTACGACCCCCTGCAACTCACACGGCAAAAATCTCAGGGGTTACACTAACCATGTATAAAAATCCAAAATCATTTCAATTCACGACTCGTACCAAATTAAATAATAACCTTGTCCTACTCGGCTGGGTTTAATAATTTTGCCTTAGTTTCACATCTACATAGCAGATAATAGTATCTATCCACGTTCTAGCTCACCTTTCACCTTACGCTGAACCTAATTTATATATATATTTATATTTCATGTGAATCCTAATTCTGAATAAACGTTAATGCAGTTTAATAAACATTTATTATGTTGACTCCTCCCCTAACAACTTAGCGATTTATACTGTGGTACCCTCCCCTCTCGTAATGTACATTTCATTTCTAACCGCCCTTAACATGACTACCCTAACAAAACCGGTCCCTGACCTACGTCAATGGTTTTACTCAGCTATCAACCCCATTTCTCAATTGCTACATATCGCCTACTCGACAGAACCCTTTAAACAGATAATACCTATTAACAATAACCTATTTAGTTCAAAAGGAACACGCTACCAGGCATACCCGACCTGAACACCACCTAATACCTGCCATTGTCCTATCTTACCTTTAAGTACATTAAATTTCCTAATCCGATTTGTATATATATATATATATATACATAAGTACACTTCCCGTTTACATTTCAGTATCACACTTCCAATTTATTACCTTCATAATTAATATCACAATAGGTTAAACCCTTTCACATTACTGGTCCGCCTAGTAATAAAATATTTATCGACAATCAATATAATTTGGCAAGCAAAACCATGATCCAAAAGTATCCTAAAATCTGAATCTAATAGCCCGTGAACGGTAGCAACGAATCTATAAAAGATGACCTAAACCTAACGTCTACATTCGATCGCACAGAATCACCCCAGACAGCTCCGTCGGCCAAACACCTCACGCTCGCGCCAAAACCCCGGGAAACTCCGAGTTCAAATCCCCGCTCGAGCGCACACCCTTTTCTCCTTTCGTTTATATTATTTGATATAATTTTCTTTCACCATATCATATCCCTAAACTAACAACTCACAAAGTACATTTAGTCGTTTTAACATCTACTGTTTACTTTGTTAAGGTTACCTTCTACCAGACATGAATCTTCCCGTTGGAGGAAGTTCACCTGGTCTAAGGGCTTAACAGACGTCACCGTCAAGTGAAACAGTAATTAGATGTTCGTACTTTGGAATACCCTTTTAACTAAACTTATAAACCGATAATTACACATATATACAGATATGTCTAAATGGCCTATGGGGATGATCCCAACTTACTAAGTCAGCGCTACTTAGTATAAAATTAAAGTACTGAGATGGATGAGGCCTACTTTAGCTAATATCTTAGTGACCTTATGACCTTACTTCTGCATTAACATTCCAAATGCTCGCTATCCCGCCTTTCAATGCATTCCCTAATCATAAATTAGCTCACTCTAACTCTTCAATAGTAAAATGATACATTTAGGCTGCACCCTACTTCAATGGGTTTCTGCTTGGTTTTAAAATCGATTTCGCTGTCCTATGGCAAGTTCCAAACCGAAAATAACATGGCCTTCTACATTCTTTGACTAGCAGATTACTGCATTTGATTGCGCGGTTTCTGTCCAAACCATTTTTTTTTAAGAAAATTACGGCCGAATTTCCCGTTTTTCTATTTTTAATTCATAACTCGTTATCAACAAGTAGCGAGAGCATAATTTATTTCATGACATGTTAAATAACTACATAGCTAGAAAATTACTGTAATTTAATTTTTATATCGCATGTGATGTAACTGTAATCAAATATTTCCCCCCCTTTACGCTAAGTTGTGGGTCTATCTATAATATTTTTACGCCACTGGAAAACGAGCTCTATCTAAAACTAACATTGTCGACTCCCGCTACACACCCGTATAGCAAAGGTATATGTGCGTTGGGGCCCTCTTAAATGCTCGTTATTTTATTATGTCCTCTCCCTCCCCCAGCATATAAGACCTTTATTCCACAGTGCCCCCCCCCCCCTCTAAATAATAATTCTACGTATATAGACAGTTCATTAAGGCCACACCAACTATACTGATCTCTAACCTATGTCCATACGGTAATACGCCTCGCGACAGGCCACTAAAGTCCATAAGGGGGTTCCCTTTTTTATAAATAGTACGGCTAACTCCTCCACTCTATCAGTTGACAATCACAAGTTCAAGAATCCTTCCATAAAACACCTGCGAATTTATATACTTATCCACATCTACTTACGCACACATATACGTACAAACCAACACTCACAAGCTTATTCGAAACGTACTCACAACATTAAGCTAAGGTCCATAATTATTGAATAGTGCTATCCAATAATAAATTTATTCGAATCTAGTTTTTAAACATTTTCTTAAACCTATGTTATGGCAATATGCATATAGGTACTACCACATAGAAGTTCAGATTGAACGAGACTAGTAAGATTTATCTTACGAATACCGTTCCCTAGGTTTCGGATGATTGAGATATACGAGTATGTATTTATAAATAAGGTTATTAGATCATACCCCTGCCTACCATTCTATAATTGTAATTTTAATTTTGCGTATTAGCCGTAATTTTATGTCTACATATTACTAGTAATGCCTTCCTATATCTAAGCCTAAGTCGTAGAATATATCTTACTATACTAGTACCTAGATAGATGTACTGTACTACCTAACTAAAAAATAAAAACCATTCTTTTACACTAATTTAACATGGTTTTATCCTAAACTTGGCCTACAATTCCCATATATGCTATATTAAAGTATGTGTCTATAACTAAGCTTAAGTAACAAACAACTACAAAATGCCTTCTAAACAAGATTTATATCTTGCTTATTGGTTCCATTCTGTCACACCAGTCACCAACTCAAATCCATTTTAATGACCTCCCATCCGTTGTACGACAACAAAATGTAGGCTTTTACAAGCCTATTTTAGTTCTATATCTTATCCTGGTAACGGCAACACATAATGTAGAAACCCCCCCCCTTATATAAAAATAATAAAATTATAAATTTGAACTCACGTGGAGTATACCGACGTACTCGCCAATTTGAATACGTGAAGACATGTGTAATTCTAACATATTATTGTTGTCTTTATTATTATAAAAATGTTAATAGTATTTTGTAACCGTTAATGTTATTATTAAAGAAAGCTAATATTTTATTTGGCTGTGATCGTCTAGTGGCGTAATCGTCTATTTGGACCCCTCGTTGTGACCGATAATAACCCAAGATCCTAAGAGGTATGGATTCAATCAGTCCCAGGTGTGAAAGAACAAAATCAAAACCCTAATCTTACGTTCTACCTACATTAAAGCCAATGGCCTATTAGTAATCCTTAACCACGGAGCCACTAAGTCCTAATTAGCATTAGACCCGAATTTAAATTACTGAATCCGAGTTCCTGATTAAAACGTATGCGGTTTATTATTCTAACATAGTCGGAGTAACTAAGGCTAAGTCACCCTATTCATGAGCCTAGCTACCTCCTTACAACTCCGAACATGTCTCGTAATAACACGGTTACCCCTCGAACACGATAGGCCTCAAAGTTATAACGTTATGATAGTATATGAAATCTCACTATAATGATGAAACCCTAAGACCACATACCCCTTAAGTGAAGTCGTAATCTTATAGTAATGTATGAGAATCGCCTTAAGGAAGAACTCTTAAACGGTAAATAGTCCATCAATAAACTCGTTAACTTTCCCTTAAGCAAAATTGTAACCTCATAGTAATCTAGAAAGCTCACCTTAGGAAGAACCTTTAAAGTGTAAATAATCTACCAACAACCTCCCTAGCCTCCCCTTTAATTAAAGTGGTAACCTTATAGTAATGTAGGGAAATCGCCTTAAGAGGAGAACCCTTAGACATATAAAAGTACTAACCACTAATATACTCCCTGACTTCCCCTTAACTAAAGTTATGCACTTATAACAATATATCAAAATAATTAAAGAGACAGACAGACCTATTTAGTACCTATTTATATAATTTATTTAAACTATTAGCAGATTCACTATTAACTAACCTATAACCTACATGGCTAACCTATCACCAGTTCTCTAGCTTGCCCTTAAGTGAAGGTATGAACTTATAACAATATATATAGAGCATTAAGGAGACAAGTGGACCTACTAAGTACATAGTTAAATTATTAGCAGACTCGCTATCGACCCCTTAAGTGAAGTTATAAAACTGTAATGTAATATGAAAGGTCACCGTACGGATGAACTAACAGATGGAAAATATATATATATAACACACGAATATACTCGCTGGCTACCCCTTAAGTAAATTACAAACCCGTCGTAGTAACACTCAAAAGTGCACCCACGGACAGACCGACAGGTTTAGTAAATGCATAAATAATCCGTTGACAACCCGTTAACAACCCCCTAAGCGAAATTATAAAATCGCAATGGTATTCAAGAAGCCACCCCAAAGGCGAATAGACAACCTAAGTATATAAAAAGCCTACCACTATCCTTACTAGCTTCCCTTAGCTGGCTCATAATATTATAATAATATAAGGAGAATCACCGTAAAGACGAACTAACAGATTAGAAGTAAATGTAACCCTGAAATACATCTACAGCCTACCCTTTAAATAAAGTTATAACATGGTCCTAACCGTAGCCGGAAATCCTCATACATTCATGATTATTATTTTACCACTGTGGCTCACGCCATCTGTGTAACAATCGTAGAATTACTCGGTCGATCGATATCTTAGCTAGCTGTCTACTAATAATCTTGGGGATGTTGAGAAGAGCTTATAGGAGGCGCTATTCACAACCAAATTTAGTATGAGAGTCTATCTAAATTTACTAATCCTAGTTTCCAGGTTTTCTACGGGTAACCCTAACTGGGAATCGTCCAGGAAAATTCACATATACAACCACTCCTTAAGGGTTCATGAGTTGTTCTATTCAGAATTGTTGGGCCCGCCACTGAATTATCCCTTCGGCCGATTAATGTCCAGATGGTCAGACTTTTCATACATTTGCCTGTGCATCGAAGTGCCCAGCTGGCGTCTCGTGGTCACGTGAGTGCGCAGAGTTCACATTTTTGTCTTCTGCGCAGATACATAGTCTAAACGTGTTACTCGTCCATCCTCCGACTAATTTATGTTGGTTCGGTTTTGTTTTAGTATCTCGCGACCCGGTCAGTACGAATTTCGTTCTTAGATCTAAAATTGAGTTTATTGTTACAAGCTATGGCGATTATCTACACTAGAATATAAAGTTTATGAAAACAAAACTATAAAATTGAGACAAAACCTAACGCTCGCCTAACTCATACACTAGGTTGTTCCTACTTGATCGCTAAAATGAATATTGAAAATTAATTATGTATAACTTGAATTTGAATAGCCTTAAGGGCCTAGGGTACCGTCTGGCCTTAAGCGGTTGTCAATTGTATCGTACTTATTATCTGACTGACACCTTGGGACCTTTAACAAGGAAGGTATATAACGACCAACTCCTGACGGACTCGTAGATAGGTTTAATCAAACTAGCTTACCTTGTGGCTTCGCCTTCCTGTCATTTAGTAATTGAGTTAATAGATAACCTTTATCCTTCGTGCACTGTGCCTTAAACTGTTCTTTATGATAGGTGAATAGTGCTCCCCGCCTACTCCTACATTTATAACGCCGCGGAGGTGGCAAACAACCAGGCGACCATGTGTTTATCCTTACTACTATGACTAACTACGGAACTAAGAGGACCATTTCGTTATTATTTGAATATAACCTACGATCGGTCGGTTCGAACCCGAGGCTCCTTAAGTTTGAATAGCCGCTAGTCCGGAGAAGCTATACTCGCCCGAGACATATGCCGTGCAAGCTAAGTTCACAAGAAATAATAAAATAGGTGTGCAATTACGCACATGGTTAAGTGGTAAATTGTTCATCAGAGTAATTAAGGCGACGGAACACCTAGTTTGACACACAATAAGTATGTTTAAGGTGGATTGTAAGGAGGACATATTCACACTCAGGACCTGGCACATTAGCCAGATCAAGTAAGGGTTAGCCCCTTTCTGAGTGTTTAGAACTTAACGTTTCGGCTTTCCATACAACAATTCAGAGCCTCATCAGTTAGTAGAGAATTGTGTATGATTATACTAATACGTCTTCAACGGGGTGATTCATGGTGAAGAATAAAACAAATCCTGACCCACTGACGTCACCTCATAGCCTGTTAATAAAGTTTGGTCAATGTTGAAGTTCAGTCATCTTTATCTTAAATGGCTTAGTCAAAACATAAATTAAACAGTATAAAGCAATAAAATAAAGCTTAGATAGTCTAATTAAAAATTAGACTCGCTAGATTAATGTCGCGGCCCTGAAAAACATATGAGGTTTACGTTTATTTATTTTTTACACAGAAAACAAATATTTAAATATGAGCACAATAATACTTAGCTTTCCAAATCTATCCGTCGCAGTAATGGGTGGAGTGGAGGTACTATTTATTTATGGATTCCTTAAGGAGATTGGGTTAAAAATCCCACGTTAAATTTTAGCCACCCATTACCTAAACGGCATCTAACAGTTCAGCTTCCCCACTCGACGCCGGTGAAGGGTGGAACTGGAGCCAACCCAGATCTAGGTTTTATCAGCCCCCTCACACCCTTAGATTCCTGAAGCCTGCAGTTATCCTAGTATGTCTCTAACATCAAGCCCCAATCTTCCCTAATCTTATAACAAGCCAGACCCCGCTTGAGGAACCCCTACTGTGACTGCCCCGTCCTCGCCTACCTCTATCTACCAAGGGTCTGCTCGCTTTGGGGCCACTATACCGCAAAGCAGCACGATATTGTAATTTAAGATTGTTATGATAATAAATAGTGAATATATGGATACCATTAACATAATAACGAATTACATGCAACAAAGTCGTACAACTTTGATGAGCACCTACTAAATCGTGTAGGGTTTCCTTTAATAGGAATTCAAGACAAGGTTCACACAAGGATCACCTACTCAACATATATATGCACAGCAAGGGCCACACAAGGATTACCCTAGCAAGTCCTTTGGGGGGTCCCTTCACATCGACTCAGATCAGTGCGAGTAACCACGGCCCAGGGGCCCGCGTAGGGTTTTATCCAGTGAGGATATCCAAACTCATACACATACACGCTCTAAAGGGAATACACAGGGGTTACTACTTATACATGTATATATGCACAGCAAGGGCCACACAAGGATTACCCTAGCAAGTCCTTTGGGGGGTCCCTTCACATCGACTCAGATCAGTGCGAGTAACCACGGCCCAGGGGCCCGCGTAGGGTTTTATCCAGTGAGGATATCCAAACTCATACACATACACGCTCTAAAGGGAATACACAAGATTTACCCTAGCCTTAACCCTAAGCTTAGCCGATTTCCTATCTAATCAGATCAGGGCTTAATTACGGGGTTTTCCTCCCACAAGATATCACAAAATTTACAACATCATGTTAAAAGACACCGATCCCGGCAGGAACCTTTTACTCCACTAGATTTCCTACAGAAATCGGCAATCTCTTTTCCTTAGAGAGTACATAGCCAACAATGTCAACAAATTACCTCTGCATTCTCAATAAGTAAGGGTTTCTTTCTTCTCTATCCCAAATTTACAACTAAAATCCCGGACTAAATCCCAACCAAAAAGTCAAACACTTTCAATTTTCCCCAACCAACCCTTCACTTTATCCAAGGTGGCATCTTACACGGTCCCTTACACAGTCCTTACGCCATCGTATAAAGGAAGTCCCTCACAAGCCCCATAGTACAAACCCATCAATAATAAGTTGATATTGCTAGCCTCAGTTCTCACAAAAGACACTTACTGATATTTGATGTAGGCGAAACGTGCACGGCGTCGGTATTAAATTTCTTCAAATCTTTGTGCGTCCTGTCCTTCCCACTTCCTCAGGAACCTTGAACCCAGCCAGCCTCTCGTCACGTCGACAATGGAAAAGGGTGCCGCAACTGACGCCTATCGCTTATAACCGTTCTCCCCTCCCCCCCGATAGACGCGGCCTGAACGCGTGGCGTGTCTAGGGATTGTGGCGCCAGTTAATTTCTTCTTTATTTTACTTCCACGTGTACCCACGTGCTTCGCATTTTAGTGGCCAGTTACTTTATAGTAATAATCGAACAATCATATCGAAATCGTAAACCGATTCTACTAAACTCTTTACCTGCCGAACTAGTTTCTCCGCTTCTTTGTGACTCGATTATACAGCTTCGATTAATTTACACATTGAAGGCTCGTCGTAAGCGGCGCGGAGCCTACTCTACTATCCCTCTCGCACCCTACGACATTTATATCAATAAACTGAAAATAATCGATCGATATTCTCCATATATTTTAACCTCCTGGTTATCTGCTACTTTACGAATCGGTCGTATTGAACGAGTAATTATTTTCTTTGTGTTGATGATTTTAGGATCCCACTGCGATTTACGCCTTATGACGTAGGTACAACCATATTAATCGAACCCCGGTGAGGACATCCGGGCCCCTCACTTACTTCATACTTCATTGGTCTCCTTTCTATCCATTTATTAGGAGTATCCGATCGGTATGAATTACGAAGGTGATTAATCAAATTTATATTTATTATTGATAAATTCTATCTTTAATTCACCTGCTCTCTTAAAACTTAAATTAGCATGTCAACACCGTGTCGTGGGGTCCAGATTATTACAATTCTTTATAAAAGGCTTGGGACCACTACAGTTCCAAGGAGAATAATCGTTCGGTCGGTAATAACATTATCTAACTGTATCTGCTACATCAACTAGGAAGTAACATCTTTGTTTTCTATTTGGTTTGTATACAAAAATCAACTCTTTAATAGCAATTTTTTTTCATCTTTTTCGTACCTGATATAAGCGTTTGATAGAAAGATTTGAGTTCTTGGGTTCCCAAAAGCGACAGATGTGTACGGTTTTGCCGTTCCAATGTCCCCCGCACCCCTGCGGTTAATGCGATATTTTAATTCTTTCACGGTCACAAAAGTTCGTTTGTTAAATAATGTACCGGTAAATATTCGTAATGCAAAGTCACTAGAAGGCTTTACTGCATCGGTACTATATCGACATTCAAAATACATAGGTCAGGTATTAGTGCTTCCTAGTGACCCAAGCCTAAATATATATGCATTATATATTTACCTATATATGTATAAAATGATATTTAATTTATTCACCTTCTTATTTACAAATTATACTTTATGATATTTATTTATTATTTATTTATTTAACTCTTACAGTTCATTTAATAAATCAATTTGACGTAAGTACAATTTATAATTTTTTTTTTTTTATGAACTAAGGCGGACTTATCGCATGATGCGATTTCTTCCAGCCAACCTTAGGGTAGTACAAACAAAATTTAATACTAGTTTGATAGATAAACTAATATAAAAATACACATATACAAATAAAATATATAAATATAGACATCATATACATACATTGAGTCTGTGGTGGCCGAGGGGTTTAAAATTAACTTCACGTCCCAAGTGGCGGAGGTTCGAACCCCGGGGTCGGCGTGTGCCAATGAGATTTTTCTTAATTTCTCAAGTAAGTACACTGATTTATTTATTCCCACCACTGGCTTTTTGTGAAGGAAAACATCGTGAGGAAACCTGCATACGTAAAGAAAAAAAAGACGTATGTGAAGTCCACCATCGGCACTGGGCCCGCGTGTGGACTATGGCCCAAATCACCCTTGCTTATGAGGGTAGGCCGTGCCTCAACAGTGGGTACGTATAAAGGCTGGCAAGCATACATACATATACATAAACACAATAAATACGTTAGCATATTTAAAAACAGTTATGAACAGAATAAAAATAAACATATATATCTTTATGAGTAAAATTTTATCAGTTATAAATATATGAGTATCAGTTTTGCAACGATTGAGGAAAAAAGATGTTACTTTTATATAGTATATTTTATCACTAAATCTATTATAATAATTTAAGCTACTACCAACTATTACACCAAACACTGCACAACCCCTGGTTTATGTTACCAAAGGTTAGTTGGTAGGATATGCCTAAAGGTATTAAGTTCCCTAATGTATTAAATTAGTGCAATAAAGAATTTTATTATTATTATTACTTTTTTATATTTACGAATCATCGTCATTGTTTCAGCCGGAAGACGTCCCCTGCTAAACGTAGGCCTCCCCATGGGTCTTCAAAACGGCCGGTCCTGAGACGGTCAAGACGACGTTGACGAAGTTGCGGGAAAAATACTAGTATAACAAGTAATGATACCATGTGACTACGGTGACCGCTTACCATCAGGTGGACTGTAAGCTTGTTTGCCACCTTAGTGGTATAAAAAATATATGTAAATATAAGGTCTGTTTGTTTGCTCTACATATATTCTATTTAATTGTATATTAAATACATGTGTTTTATTTTCTTTCTTAATAAAAACTTTTGGCTATAACAAGTTAAGCATATTTAAAAGTAATAATATTGTAATAACAAAGTTTTATGTTTAGGTACATATTTTTATTGATAACTTTCTACTTTGCTATTCAACTCATAATATTGCTATCGAGGTCCATTGTTTTTGTCAAAACACAGATAATGTGTCATTCACTACCATGTTATTGTCAGATTAACTTATATCTGAAACATTTGTAGATTCTTTTATTAGGACGCGTGCATAGAAAGTCTAGTAAAACCTGGCATGTGTCGCAAGACTTCAGTAGTTGAAATATTAATAAAAAAAAGTGTTACCGTGGAATCGACAACTTCTAATCGTAGGACTGTAAAAACGTACCACTAAATTTGTAAGACTACATGGCCATTTCATTCTGAAAATAATTAGTTAGATGTTTACAGAACATTAGGAGGTTATTAATAATTTTTATGCCTCGTTATTTGGACATATTCGGAGCGGAAGACCCTTCAGTCAAACTATCCATTTTGATGCTGTTTCTTCAAATATCGTGTCACTAGAACAAATACAATGTCCAAAATGTTCCCAAGCACGTTTCTTCAAAACACAAAGAGAACTGAAAATACACTTAGGTAAAGTCCATAAAAACGCTGAATTTGAACCTACATGTCCTTCAGACACAACTTTAACTTTTAATTCTATTATTGACCATAATAGTAAACCATTTCTGCAATTTTTTTTTAAATTAAAAAAGACTAAACCAGTTTTGAAAAGAATCCCTGGTGGTGCCAGAATAACTGTTGCTCAGTCACTTTCTTCAGATTTCAAAGCAGTTATAGCTAAAAATACAATTAATGCTTGGGAACATTTGTTGACCTTTGCTTATAGAGTCCTTCATGTTTCAAGGGAAATTAGCAATAAATCATCATTAACTAATAGAATAAAAAAAATTGTAGTACAACACAAAATTTTGATTTCGAACAACCAAATAGGGAAAGTAGGTCTAACTATAATCATTTTCGGCAAGTTGAAAATAGACTTTGAGATGGAGATATCTCTGGAGCTGCCCGTCTTCTTTTTTCTAGTGCCACGATAGCTTCAGATTCCATAGATACTTTAAACTCTTTGAGAATCAGGCATCCACCTTCTTCAAATACTGTATGCCTTCCTGACCCACCACAAACAATTGACAAAAATACCCAGGCTTCTTTGGAAGAAGTGTGATCAACACACAGCTTCTAAGATACCTAGAATCAATTTGGCATTCGCCACTGTCGCTCGTCTCGTGACCTTCTAGTGTATCTCACACACCGATGGGCACTAGCAGTAAGGGGGAGGCATTGGCATGTAGCCTGGATATAGCGAAGGCGTTCCATCGGGTCTGGCACCGGGGTCTTCTATCGAAGTTGCCATCTTACGGAGTGCCCGAGGGTTTGTGCAAATGGGTGGCTAGATTTTTGTCCGGCAGACGCAACGAACCGTAGTTGACAGTAGTTGCTCTGATAGCATAGACATTAATGCTGGTGTCCCGAAAGGCTCTGTGCTGTCTCCTACGCTCTTTCTACTGTATATCAATGACATGTTATCCATCAACAACGTACAATGCTATGCAGATGACAGTACTGTAGACACTTATTACACGGGTCGTGCAAACATCCCTCGTTCCATTGTGGAGGAAAACCGTGGAGATCTTGTGTCTCAAATCGAAATCACACTGTCCACGGTCTCTGACTGGGGACGGGAAAACTTGGTCCGATTCAACCCTACAAAGACACAAGTCTGCGCGTTCACCGCTAAGAAAACTCCATTCACTGTAGTCCCACAATTCCAAAACACTCCCCTCTCCATCTCCAAGAGCATTGGGATCCTTGGTGTCGACATCTCCAGCGATGTTCAGTTCCGAGATAATTTACAAGATAAAGTGCAGCTGGCGTCCAAAAAACTTGGTGTACTCAACAGTGCGAAGCAGTACTTCACGTTGGGGCAAAGGTTGTTACTTTACAAGTCGCAAGTTCGTCCCCATATGGAGTACTGCTGCATCTCTGGGCAGGTGCACCCGGATAACAGCTTGGCCCTTTTGACTCAGTTCAACGACGGGCTGTGAGAATTGTCGACGATTCCATCTCACATGCGGTACCGAGCCCTTAAGTCTGAGGAGAGATTATGCGTCCCTGTGTGTATTCTACCGCTTCTACAATGGGATGTGTTCTGAGGAATTGTTCGAAATGATGCTACTTTCTACCATCGCACCGCTCGCCATAGGCAGGGAATTCATTCTCATACCTTAGAACCGAAATGGACGCGTACAGTGCGGTTTCAGAGAAACTTTCTCCCGTATGAGCTCCCTGCCAAGGTTTTCTCTAAGGACTATAGTATGGGGTGCTTCAAGAAAGAAGTTGTTGGATTTTTGAAGGGTCGGCAACGCGCGAGTGATACCCCTGGTGTTGCAAGCGTCCATAGGTCACTGTGACCGCTTACCATCAGGCGGACCGTGTGCTTGTTTGCCACCTAAGTGGTAGTAAAAAAATGTTTTTTATAGTGTAATGTCTTTTCGCAGTGGTTTATGTAGGGGGCTAGATGCTTTATCAGCCCAACATTTGAAAGATCTTTTATGTGGCGGATGTGGCGAAATAGGACAGATCCTTTTAAATGACCTCACGGCACTCACTAACATAATGTTAGAAGGAAGCATCCCTCATGATATCACTAGCATTTTATATGGAGCTAATCTTTGCGCACTTTTAAAAAAGGATGGTGGAATACGGCTAATATCTGTAGGAACTACATATCGTCGTCTTACAGCCAAAGTCTGCTGCCGCAACATAAAGGATACACTACGTGAATATTTCCAACCCATTCAGCTAGGCTTTGGCTCTAATGGTGGTTGCGAGGCAGCAGTTCATTCCTTACGTTCCTACATTCACATGCATGTAGATGATATAGTAGTAAAGGTGGACGTTAAAAACGCATTCATCTCTGTCGATAGGGGTGTCCTGTTGACACAAATCAAGGGAAACATTCCCACAGTTTATAAATTTCTTTGGCAATGTTATAGTACACCGTCAAAATTAGTTTACAATAATAACCTTTTATCATCTGTGGTAGGCTGTCAACAGGGCGACCCTCTTGGGCCTGCAATTCTTAATCTTGCGATTCACACAGTACTCAAAACTTTAAAATCTAAATTTAATGTCTGGTATTTGGATGATGGAACTCTGACAGGCGACTCAGATACAGTTTTTAATGATCTTATATTTCTTCAGAAGTCATTTCATGATATTAGTTTAGATTTAAATTCTTCGAAATGTGATTTTTTTTACCAGAAAGTTTGAAATCTGATTCTAAAGTGATTTCTAACTTTTTATCAATAGCACCGAATTTTTGTTGATAAGAGCTCACTTACACTCTTAGGATCTCCTATTTTATACGATTCCATCCCCTTTTTTGCTGACGAAAAAATTAATAATTTTAATAACGTGTTATATACCGTTTATTTAAAATTGACACTCGTGTAGCTTTTTTTATTATTCGTCATTGTCTTTTTGTCCAAAAATTTAATAATTTTTTTCGTGTCATTTTTGGAAATTTTCTAATCTTTTAAATAGTTTTGCTGTTATTATAAAAAATACTTTAATAAAACTTTTAAACACAAATTTAGAAGAAAATGCATGCCTCTTACCTCAACTCAACTGCATGGCTCAAGCCTCTTTACCAATTAGATTTGGAGGTTTGGGAATATAAATGGGAATAAGGAAAATACCAGTGTTGCTCTCCCAGCGTTCTGGTCTCCAGTTCACAGTACACAAGATCTTATTGAAAAAAATACTTGCTCCATCCTCTTGAAATTTTGAAATATCGTATTTACATGAAGCTATGAACACATGGTTGATTGCCTGCCCAAATATAGAACTACCGAGGATTCCTGCATCACAGAGACTATGGGATGAGCCTCTTTGCCGTCTGGAGTGGAACAATCTATTAGACACATGTACCAGAACGGCAAATCAGGCTCGTCTCTATGCTGTTTCTGTGTGGGAGTCAGGTTTGTGGCTACAAGCCCTACCTTCTGTCAGAATCGGCACACTTCTGGACAACAATACATTCCTCCTTTTATCTTGTTTGCGTTTGGGCGCTTTTACAAATTTCCCCGATCGTTGCCACTGTGGCGAGATGGTGGACAATTTAGGACACCTCGGACTGTCTTATGCCCGAAGCGCAGGCCGTTTTTCAAGGCATAGTAATATCAATGACATTATCCGTCGGGCTCTTGTTACTGCCAACGTGCCAGCTATATTAGAACCAGTTGGCATACTTCGTGATTATAGCAAGAGGCCTGACGGGATGTCCTTAGTTGCTTGGTTGGGTCGAATTCTTGTCTGGGACGCCGCTTGTGTAGATACTTTGGCCCCGACCTATCTTTTAGCAACCGCGACCAAGGTTGGAGCTGCTGCTATTGGGGCCGAAGACCGCAAACGGCGCAAATTCGTGGGCCTCAGTGATGCTTACTTGTTTGTGCCTTTTGGGGTTGAAACTCTGGGTCTGTAGGGGTCTGGAACTAAAGATTTCTACCGCAAATTGAGTAAACGTCTCATTCAGGAGATCACAGGGCTGGTAGCTATAATAAGTCTCTATTTTGGGCACCATGTCTCATGAGGGCTCTATGGGGGTTTTTATCTTTAGTTCATATTTCTTATTGTGATTTTCCATTTTGTAGGAAGATTGATTTTCCGAGTTTATTGTCCCATTATTTATTTCAATGAAAAATTACTGTTATAATTTCGACACCTCACCAAATTGACATGTTTAACACCTGCGTACTTCATTAGCTACCTCTATTAAGGATTTTCACAGAGGAAAAACTAGGCGACTCATCGACCGTTTTTTTATGTATGAAAAATATATTTGGCTTACCCGTTCAGTGTCTCATATTCCTTTTAAGTTTTACCTTCTCACTTTTTTGGGTTAAATTTTGTAGACAACCAATCCGTTTACCGTATAAATATTTTCTTGACTAAAAATATTTCAATATCTCCCATTTTCCTTGCATTTGCACAGTAGACACATCCGTGATATTGTGGTTCTATAACTTAAAACCTGATTCAGCCAAACCAAACGTCAGGCAGAGTGTTCGTACATTCTCAATACGTAGATTCGGATTATGTAGGATTCTGAGGATCCTGGGATTCATCACATTAAAATTTGTATATTAATTCATTCATTATGATATTCACGCAGAAAATATGAACCCATTCACCCACCCCTGCGCCTCTTTTGTTGTTATACTTATGACCAAGATGCTGTGAAAGTACCCTGTTCGATTATCTCACATTCTATTTATTTAATTTAATTCACACTCAAACGTACAATCTAATGGCTCTTCTGCTGAATTCTCATCATCATTCCTCCTCTTAAATTCAAAGTTGGGATGTGGCTCTCTGCAGTCCGCTTCTCTTCTGCGGGTACTGAGAAACATGACGTAATGGGTGGCGAGCCACATGGCCATCAACCGGTAAATATATATTTTGAATTATGATTCTCCCATTTTGTTTCAGTAAGTCTATGAAGCTGTTGAGAAGACAGGAGTACACCTCTTGAAACAGCTAGAACTTTAATGTTCTTTTTATGCCACTAAGGTGGTACACAAGCTTACGGTCCGCCTGATGGAAAGCGGTTTTTGCAGACTATGGACGCTTCTACACCTACGGTATCACTCGCGAGTTCCCGACCCTTCAAGAATCTAGTAACTTCCTTCTTGAAGAACTCCATACTGTAGTCCTTAGACAAAACCTTGGCAGGGAGCTCCTTCCACAACCCAAGCGTTCGCGAGAGGAACTCTGAAATAGCACTGTACGTGACCATTTAGGTTCTCAGGTGCGATGGTAGGCATCATTTCGAACGATTCCTCATAATATAACTCATTATAGAAGCGGTAGAACAAACACAGTAAGCAAAGTCTCTCTTCAGACTTCAGAGGGTAGAGTAACGGCTTGGTATCCGGGTGCACCGGCTCAGAGATCCAGAGGCCGGACTTGTGACTTGTAAAGCAGCAACCTTTGCCCTGACATAAAGTACTGCTACTCTCTGTTAAGTAAACCAAATTGTTTTGGACGCCAGCTTCACCTTGTCTTGCAAAAGATCTCAAAATTGAACATCGCTAGAAATGTCAACACTCAGTGAATATGTTTTTCTTAGCGGTAAACGCGCAGACTTGTGTCTTTGAAGACTTGAATCGGTCCAAGTTTTCCCGTCCCCAGCCTTCAGACCTTGGACAAAGTGGTCTCGATTTAAAACACAAGTTTTCCGCGTTTTTCCCGTATTTGAAAATTGTAGATAATATTATATATGGCTCAATGAACACACCCTTCTATTTCATCTATCTTTTATAAATGTTACTTTCACAATATTCAATATATAGTACTTAATAAGTAGTTAGAGACAATTAAGCGTGCAAACTTTTGAAGCTATAGTTAAACGCGCATGTCGTGCTTTTAAAAATGTCAGCAGAGGGTAATTGGCCAAAAATAGCACAGCAAAGAGTAATAGAAAAAAAAACTCATGTTACTTTTCCTCAGCTAAAGTATCCCTCTTTAAGAGATAAAGGGACAAGAGATCCTGTGCAATGGCTTGCGGGAAAAGCTTTGGATGATGGAGCAGAAGGGCTATGGCGAATTCATGACAAATTGTACGATCTCACAAGTTTTATTACAAGCCACCCGGGTGGTGAAGAATGGCTCGAATTAACTCAGGTAACTGTTTGAAAAAATTGAATCTTATCTTCTAATCTTGATATATAATATCAATTATTTTCTTGTATAGGTAGCGAAGCCGTTGAAAAAGTATGGATTTGTGAGGAACAAAATATTTTTTGACAGCTTTATTATTATGTAGTGTAGTGATAATTTTTTTTCCAAATATTTATTTGTTGTATCATGGTTTACGTTCATTTGAGTACCAATTTGGCACTTAATTTGAACCATACCACGCAGGTTTAATTGTGAACATTCTAAAGTTTTTACGGTTTCGTACGTCCGAATGAAAAAACGGCAGAACCCTTATAGGATTATTCGTGCGTCTAGACCGATCTACTGGACCGATTAAGTTTAAATACTGTACACATTTTCTGTGATCTAAATACGGCCTTGAACGTAAATTTTCTATTTTCAAAAAATTGACTATTTTCCCGCCATCCCTTATCTCTGAAACTACTGAGTCAAAAATTTTGCAAAAATACAGAAAATAATTTAAATAGCACAGTCTAGTTTTGATCTATCTTAAAAACAGCAATACACTCCAGCTTTAAACTTAAAACAACTGTTCTGTAAGCTCTAAAGTAAAACAACGTATACTGGTTAAGTACGAGTCGAGCTCGTGCATTCTGTGGTGTCGTAGAACACTCGGGGCGCTAGTTTTTAAAAATTACAGTGTACTTCATTCTTCATTCATTCATAATTTTCAGGGAACCGATATAACAGAAGCATTTGAAACCCACCACCTAAATCCCGTAGTTGAGACATTAGTAGAAGATTTCTATGTAAGACAAGCTTCGACACCTCGTAACTCACCGTTCACATTTAAAGAAGATGGGTTTTACAAAACCCTCAAAAAAGAAGTTGTTGAAAAATTAAAGAAAGTTCCAAATGAAACAAACAAACTTACAGATAGGATAACTGACACATTATTTGTGTCTCTTTTGTGCAGTTCTGCGTTGGCTTGCTGGGTTCAAAATTATTGGGGATCGATCTTTTGGCTTATATTTGCGTCTATAAATCTTTCCCTTCTGACTATAGCATGTCATAATTACATTCATAGGAGAACAAATATTAGAATGTATCTCTTTAACTTGAGCATGTGGTCACACAGGTAAGTTGTTTATTGACTATCTATTGTAACGTTAACAATTCAAAATTAAGGCTTTAGTTTTTTGTAACGTAAACAGATCAAAACTTAGATTCAAGTGTTTTATCGTTTTTGGAAAATCATCCCCTAGAGGTCAAACTAGGGAATGAAAATTTGTAGGATAATTCCGATGTTTATGTGACTAAGGACTTAAAATTTTGTTCAGACGATTTTGTTAACGCATTATGAAAAAAGCAAAATTCATCTTCTAAGTGCGTAAAATGGGGGTTGAAAGTGTGTATGGAAAGCAGTAATTTTTAAAGCTAATTGCATAAAATAATACATTGTTCACCGAGAGGTGAAAGTGAGCAATTACCAATGAGGGTGTAGTTTAATACACACGAAGCGGGAATTGTATTTTCACTCGAGTGATAACATAGTTCTTTACACTACAAATGCGAGGATAATGAAATATAATTGATTAAATTTTTAATTTACTAAACAAATAATAATTCACTTTTATAAACATAGATGGCGCTGTATCGAATAATTACAAGCTATGAATATGTTTTCTGTTGTTTGTAAATAGTGAGATCAGATAGAAAGTGTTTTTTTTTGCCTATAAATGGACAAGAAAGTAATTATCTCTGCAAACACGTACCTTCAACCCTATTTTTGACTTCGGTCAAATTTCAAGTTCGTCAGTCTTTCATCAAAAATTTGTGTCGGAATTGCAATATTATCGTAGGTGAAACCGTAAACAATCAAAAGCTATCTTTTTTCTCAAAATTTCGCGCGTAGGACGTCGCGGACAAAAGCTAGTTACATATTATAATCTGTGCTATTATTAAAGTAAAATATAAATTTCTTGTAGAAAAAAAAATTTGACCACAAATTTTTGTCATGCCATACGTGTAACCGTTTCCTTTGTTCGTTTCATTGGGTGATATATTTTCATTTCTTTTACAGAGATTTCAGAGTGTCTCATGCGCTGTCACATCATCTTTATACCAATACTCTCATGGATTTGGAAATCAGTTCTTTGGAACCTTTTATATTTTACTTGCCAAGAAGAAATAAACCAATACTATCAAGATATCCTCTTCTTACAATATTTTTACTGTTTCCGTTCGTATTCGTGTTGAGTTTTGTTAGAAGGTAATCAATTAAAAAATTATTCTTTTCATGAAATATTATTTCATAAATGTTTTATCTTTTTTTCTTAATGTTTTGCTTTTAGTCAAGGTTCTATGCACTAAGAAAACCTTTTAAATTATATTGGACAAACTCTTCTTAAAACTCATTCATACTTGTGTAGGCATGAATATATAAAATAGTTTTCGTCCTCCCCGTCCAAGTATTCGACAAGAAGCGAATGGTTCCTCGACAATTACAGTGACGAAATGATTTTTGAAATTAGAACACTATGTTATTAAAAAGTTTGAACGCAATTCGCTTCGATAGAGGAAAAGTCCTGGTCGATAATAAAATTCTGTCACATGGTACCAAAATAATGTATTGAGGGCGAGAGTGATTTTTTGAATTCAGAGCGAAAATGACTTTTGAATTTTCAAGAGTTCAAGACTTTGATAAATGCACTCATTTTTTTTATCTCCCATAAACTATCGATTAAATTAAATTGACTTTTTCATTTATTGATATATTTCAGATTCCTTTTAATATTTTTACGTCAAGATTTTTTCAAGAAACATTATCGTTGGCACGATGTGTTGTGTTTTTTTCTCCCACTGTGGATGTGGATCATCAGCGGTGCTTTGTTGTCTCATGCATTGTTTACGTGGTTTATCATCGTGTGTGGTGGAAGCTTTGCATTCTATGTCATTGGAATACATGCTGCACATTTTCACCCTGATGCTATCAAGGATGGTGACGAACCAAGGTAACAATTTTATTCCATATTAATGAGTTATTATAATCACATTTTGAGTAGAAGATTATATTCACAAGTTAGCAAATAAACCCTACCCTACCCTAAAAAAAGTTCAAACAGTAATACGCGATCATAAGGGCAAAGTCGCATATGACCACGGCTATCCTTTAAACAGCACTATGAATATTTATTGGATACATTAATATACTAAGAGACAAGAGCATCGATCGACCACCTCGATCCCCATCACAGGAATGGCCTACACGCTATGAATACTAAATCAGCCTTCCCGGCGATGGTTATCAAAAACGCTGTTATCTCTTAGACTAATAGTAAATTGTGTCACAAGGGACCAAAATAATGTATTGAGGGCAAGAGCGATTGTTTGAATTCAGAGCAAAACTATGTGAATTATAGAGTAGAATCTCGAGCTTAGCGAGAGACTCTTATTTATTTTCTTAAAGAGGGGGAAAAAAACAGAGTTTGCCACACGGTACCAAAATTATTTACCCTTTGTTATTCATCTATCTGTCTGACTCTTTTCTCAGATATGCATGAAGGTATCAAGTTAAAATTAATATCTAAAAACGAAGGTCTACGGTCCCTCAAAGCTGTAAAAAATTAAGTTAATACAATAAAAAATACAGCCATTTATGTCAAATATTCGACATAAATGGCAAATAAGTACATCAAAATCTATAGGGTACTTCCCGTTGTCCTAGAATCATGAAATTTGTCATGAAGCAAGGCCTCACATTACAAATATAGGAAAAAAAATCAAAAATCATTATTTTGTAGTTATGAACACATTAAAAAAAGGTTGTCTGTTTGTCTGTCTGTCAAGACCCTTTTACTCAAGAACGCGTGGATGTATCAATTTGAGATTAATATCAAATACTAATGTCTACGGTTACTTTTAGTTGTAAAAAAATCAAGCTTCTAAGTCAATGCAATAAAAAAATATGCCCAAAATACGGTAATTTTTGTCGCATATGGTGACACAAATAAATCAAAACCTATGGGGTACTTCCCGTTGACCTAGAATCAAGAAACTTGGCAAGAAGCAAGATGTTACATCACAAATGTAGGAAAAAATCCAAAAACTAAAAAATGCATAAACCTATGACACTTGATTTTATGATAGAAGAATATCTAGGTACATATTCAACGACGGGCTGTGAGAATTGTCGACGATCCCAAACTCACTTGCCGTATCGAACCCTTAAGTCTGAGGAGAGACTTTGCCTCCCTGTGTGTGTTCTACCGCTTGTACAATGGGATGGGTTCTGAGGAATTGTTCGAATTGATGCCTACGGCTACTTTCTACCATCACATCGCTCGCCATAGGCAGGGAATTAATTCTCACACTAGAACCGAAATGGTCGCGTACAGTGCGGTTTCAGAGAAACTTCCTCCCGCGAACGCTTGGGTTGTGGAATGAGCTCCCTGCCACGGTTTTCTCTAAGGACTACAGTGTGGGGTTCATTAAGAAAGAAGTTATTGGATTTTTGAAGGGTCGGCAACGCGCGAGTGATACTTCTGGTGTTGCAAGCGTCCATAGGCTACGGTGACCGCTTTCTATCAGGCGGACCGTGTGCTTGTTTGTCACCTTAGTGGTATAAAAAAAAAACCATATAATAAGTTTATACGCAGCCCTCGGTGTGCGAGCCAGACTCGCACTTGGCCGGTCTTTTATGTCGTAATTCTTCAGTAGTCAGGTTTTAGTTTTGCACTTATTTTTTATTGTAAACATATTTACTTCTCTATTATATATTTTAATGTCAAACAAATTGAAACTATTTCTTTTTAGGACTGAGACTCCAGATTGGGGCGTTCATCAAGTAGAGGCCCTGATCGATCGAAAAGATGTAAATAGAAATTACTTTGCAGTTCTCGTACTATTTGGTGAACACACTCTACATCATCTGTTCCCAACTCTTGACCATGCCATGTTAAAGTATTTAAATCCCATTTTTGTTGATTTCGCTCAAAAATACCAAGCTAATTATAAAACGTCGACGCAGTTTGATATGGTAATTGCACAAATGAAAGAAGCCTCGAGAACGGAATTTAGAACTTTAAAAGACAAGGGTTTATTGAAATAAATCTACTGTTTTGTTGGAGTACCAATTCATTTTTTTTTAAGTATCAATATAAATAAATATTTTCATAGCAAAGATGCAGTCAAAAACTTAACCCCGAGCTAGGACTTGAACCTGCACCAATCCTAACAGTTCATGTAAGTGCTCTACTAATTAAGCTGCCGAGGCAAACACACTAGTAACAAACATCACACAAAACTACTAGAGACTTATAACATTTTGGTGCATCATTCTAACCTTCAGGGAGTCTCAGAGGAAGAATAGTTATTTGTTATGTTTTTGGCGTGACGGCCTATATTGAACACCGAGCAAGCGACGGATTCAAATATTGAACCCACCAGCAAGGGATTCTAAGGCATAAAACACAAAAAAATCCAGTTGTGTGAATAACACAATTTTTCATCTCACTACAGCGAGGAAAATATATACAAGATACAAGAAAAATAATAATTAGTGTTTAATTTTTTAAGAATAGAACAAGTATACTTATTTAAAATAGCGCAAGTGATACCCCTAGTGTTGCAAGCGTCCATAGCCTACGGTGACCGCTTACCATCAGGCGGACCGTTAGCTTGTTTGCCACCTTAGTGGTATGAAAAAAAAAAGGAAAGTTTAATTAAGTATTGATAACATGATAACAACATTAACGTTGCTGGCAGATTTGATGATGGCCGATAGCGCAGCGTAGAGCTCTAGGCAGTCATAGCGTCGGCAGCACCGCATTCATTGCATACGATATACTATATACCTGTATAGCGCTTTACTCAGAAAATGCGAGTAAGTTTTCAATAAAACTTAGAAGCTTAAAAGGTCAACTTCGCTCAAAGAAAGCTGTCAGAATAATGATCACACTACAAGGATTTCTGAGTAAAATCTATATTATGCATCTTAATATTTTTGAAAAAAAATTCAACAATAATTTTTAACGAAAATCGGTGGTGGCTAAAACTCACCAACAATAATCTTTGGTCAAAAGAGGTTGTTAAAATTTTCATCACTTTACAAGCATTTTTGAGTTAAGATGTATTAACCTATATATAAGTTTTTATTGCCTTTTTTCTTTATTACATGTGTTTATTTTCTAATATTCGTTTGTAAAATAAAATGTACTTTTTATTGTTCTATGTCTTTAATCCTTTTATATATCCTGTCTAGTTTTGTTATTGATAAGTATGTGAGTACGGGGCACAAGTGAAAGTCAAGACGGCTGTCAACGCACTCGTTTATTTTAAAGTAACCGTTTTGCGGACGCAGCCGCGTCTATAGCTACCTAGTTATAGCTACATATATAACAACCCTCCCCTAACAATTTGGACTACATACTTAATTCTAACATGACATATCACAAAAATGGATGATAGTTGACACAGGGTCGAACACGTTTGGACCTTTGCGGGAGCACAGGTTTCTCCTCGGCGGCCTCTATGTCTTCAGTGTTCTCCATGTCAAAGAAATCATCGTCATCCTCTGAAAGTGGCCGACGAACTCCTCTTGTTAGGGTGACATGAGACGATGACAGTGACGGCGAATTTTCTGGCATCACCACGGGCTCCGGAGATGCGGCTGTGGACGGCGCTGTGTCGTTTTCTCCCTCCTCCATTGTGGTGGTATCCGTTATGTCACTACCATCATAGGCATTTGCTACGCCGTACCCCGGCATCAAATCGCTTACATTCGAGTCTTTATAATGCCACATTTGGTTTTTATGTTTTTTAACACAAACAGAAGTTTGACAGTTTTCTATTAGGTACATCATTTTCCCTAACTCCTTTTTTACAATTCCTTTAACCCAATTAAACTTGTTGTTACTGAAATATTTTTTGTACCAAACATATTGTCCCAGTGCAAATGATCTCTGTTTCCCTCCTTGCACTTCAGTTTGCAAACTCTGTTTGGAACGGACACGATCAGACAGGGCGGCGGACGAGGGTGACGGTGGCATCGACGGGCTCAGCAGGTCGAGCCGGGAACGCAGCTTGTGGCCAAACACTAGCTGAGCTGGCGATGTGCCGGTGACCGAATGAATGGAATTACGATAGTCAAAAATATACTTTAATAATTTCAATTTGCTTTCTCTTACTAGTTTGTAAACTAGAGCGGATTCCACGTTTAATTATTTTAACAAATGACTCGGCTTGGCCATTGCTGGCAGGATGGTACGCAGGTGACGTCATGTGTGATATACCGTTCAGGTTGCAAAAATAATTAAACTCTTGTGAACAAAAAGATGTTCCGTTATCTGTTACAATAGTATGAGGTAGGCCAAATCTAGACATAAAATCATATAACCTATCTATGACCGCAGGTGAGGTACTAGTTGTATTCATGTCGTAGGCATTCATCATACCCATTTAGTGTAGGCATCTACAATGACTAGGTACATGTGTCCATTGATCGGGCCTAAAAAGTCTAGATGTACCCTATAGAAAGCCTGCTGGGGATAGGGCCATGGGGAGATGTGTGCCCGGGGCGGCGATGGTCGCAGCTGCACACACACTCCACATTGTCCTATCATACGTTCTATCGCTTCGTCTATGCCGGGAAACCAGAAACGGGCGCGAGCTTCGGCTTTTGTTTTAACAATGCCTATGTGTGAAGTATGCAGCTCTGACATAATTCGTTCACACAAAGACCCCGGTATAACTACTTTATGGCCGCGCATGACGCATCCATTTTCGTAAGACAGTTCTAGCCTACACAAATGATATGGCTTTAATTCAATATTAGTGACTTTTTTTGGCCATCCTTTGTATATATATTGAATTACTTTAGTCAGAACGCAATCCTTGTTTGTTGCGTCCCGTAATTCGTGGACAGTTACCGGTAGCGCTCCTTCTACAACAAAGCATACATAAGTGGCGGGGTCGCACGCTTCGTTCGTGGGTTGTGGCGGCCCCGTCACTGCGGCACCTGCACCGACGTCCGTTATCTCGGGCAGGCTTGCGCGCGATAAATAATCTGCGCTGTTAGATGCACTTTTAATATATTCAATGGTATAATTATAACCACTTAAAAACAGAGCATAGCGTTGCAACCTATTTGCGGAGACTTCTGGTATTCCCTTGTGTGGGCCGAATATGGATAGCAAAGGCTTGTGATCTGTGCGCAGTACAAAAGGTGTCGATCTACCGTATAAATACTGGTGGAATCGCCGGACCCCAAATATTATGGCCGTAGCTTCCTTTTGTATTTGAGAATAACGACGCTCTGCATTATTTAGAGTACGCGAAGCGTAAGAAATTGGCTTTTCTTGACCATCTTCACCTACTTGCGATAAAATTGCCTCTAACCCGCTGAGCGACGCGTCCACTGTTAGAATTATCTTAGCATTCTGGTCGAAATGGTTTCGGAACAAGTTCTAACAAACCAAAATTTTCTTAATTTTTTTGAATGCGTCGTCTTCTGAAGCACTCCAACACCATTTACTGCCCTTTTTTAAACGTTCATACAATGGACTCAGAATACTAGATGCCTCTGGAACGAAACATCTGTAATAATTTACCAAGCCCAAAAACGATTGCAATTGGTTTATGTTTTTTGGTGTCGGTGCATTTAAAATTGCTTTCACCTTCTCTGGCGATTTTTTTAGGCCCTCTTTATTAATCACATACCCAAGGTAACTGATTTCATCGGAGAAAAAAGAACATTTTTCCTTTTGCAAGGTTAACCCTGCGTCGTGCATCCTCTGTAGAACCTCGTTCAACCTATTTAGGTGCTGGCTACGATCAGGGGCTGTAATTAAAACGTCATCAAGCAGGACTAACACGCCGTTGATGCCTGCCAGTAGGTTTTCCATTGCGCGCTGAAAAATAGCCGGCGCGGAGGCGAGCCCGAACACGAGACGCGTATAGACAAATAGCCCACGATGCGTGTTGACACACGTTACCTGTTGCGACTCGTTATCTAAACAAAGCTGGTTATAAGCCATTGACAAATCTAATTTTGTGAACTCGGTCCCCCCACTTAGCTTAGAGAACAGTTCATTAGTCGTAGGTAACGGGTACTGATCAATAGCCAACTGTTTATTGATACTAACTGAGTAATCGGCGCAAATCCGTACAGAACCGTCTCGCTTTAACACCGGTACGATCGGTGACGCATACTCTGAATGTTTTACTGGTCGAAGCACCCCTAACTGGACTAACCGGTCTAGCTCATTTTCAACTTTGTCCCTTAACGCAAATGCTATGGGACGTGCTTTGCAAAATATGGGTTTTGTCCCTTCCTTCGAAGTCAATTTAACTTCGTATTTATTAAATTTTCCTAATTGCCCTGGAAACAACCGAGGGTATCTAAATTGTAACGATTCAACTAAGTCATTTGTTTGTTCACAATAGCGAATTGGACTAATCTGTAACTCGAACTTAGCAATAAAATCACGACCTAGCAACGACGGCCCGTCACCGCGCACAACGAACACTTCAAGGACGCGCGTGCGCCCGGACCAACACACTGACATACGTACACACCCTATACAACGCAGTACCTCGCCTGTGTAACTAACTAATTTTTTTGTTGTTGTGCCTAATGAAAGATCTTTCTGAAATGACGGTCACCGCTGAACCACTATCGATTTCAAATCGTAATTCCTTTCCATTAACATACACCATCTCAACCAATGGTTCACCTTTAACTGAGCGAATATTAAATAACTTACCGTCGTCATCGTCGCCCTCGTCTACCACATTTGCAACAAAATTCAATTTTTTGCACATTCGGCGCAAATGTCCCTTGGTATTACACTTATTACACGTATAATTAGCAAAACGACACGATTCCGTTTTATGATTATTATAACCGCACACAGAGCACTTTACTTTTTGACCACGGTCGGCGTCGCGACGCTGGTTGATCTTGAACAGCTGATCTGGCGGCTGGCCGGCAACGCCGCGCGCTGCGCTCGCCACGGCGGCGCGCGCGCTGCGTAGGCTCTCTGCTAGCTCCACGGCCTTGGACAACGTGAGCTGCGATAGCTCCTGCACATACATTTTTTCCTTTTCGGCTCCTGGAAGCATGCCCATAATAAACCAGTCGCGCAACGCTTCTTCAACGTTCAAAAACGCGCACTGAGCTGACAAACCCCGCAACCTAGCGGCCCACTGTGAAGGCGTCTCCATCGGTAGTTGGGTAGCGGCATAAAACTGATGACGCTCGCTGAACCCAACCTGCTTGGGCGTAAAATGTGTGTCTAGGAGAGATACGATGTCATCATACGGCACGTTTTGCAACTCCTTTGGCAATGCAAGATTCGCCGCGAGCTTGTACGTATCCTCACTGAGTGCGCTGAGAAGTATAGCCCGCTTCTTTACCGCCGTTGAGTCCTTTTCTGCAGT
Source organism: Apoda limacodes (assembly GCA_946406115.1). Classification (NCBI taxonomy): domain Eukaryota; kingdom Metazoa; phylum Arthropoda; class Insecta; order Lepidoptera; family Limacodidae; genus Apoda; species Apoda limacodes. The sequence goes on from OX291553.1 coordinate 19,489,987, forward strand.
CACGTCGTTGGCGATGAACCATTGTGTCAATCTGCACTTAAAGGTCTTCCAAGTGTTAACATTGTGGTCGAAATTTGATAAAACGGCGAAATTTGCAACCGACATTTTGTTTTTTTTTATACAACCGCGTGGGTGTCGTCGCCACTGATAAGTATGTGAGTACGGGGCACAAGTGAAAGTCAAGACGGCTGTCAACGCACTCGTTTATTTTAAAGTAACCGTTTTGCGGACGCAGCCGCGTCTATAGCTACCTAGTTATAGCTACATATATAACAGTTATCAATGTAACTTCTACTTTACTTATATGTTTTATTTATTGACGTTGCTATTAAAAAATATTTTATTAGCATAATTCTACTCTTTACTCTAAAGTTGGTAATATCTAACCTTTGGGGCTAAATTTGCATATATATTTAAAGCCATATCAGTCTAGATACACTGATCAGAATTTTACAGTGATGGCCTCAATACCTGTCAAGCAGAAATATAGTGGTTGGTAAAAAGAGGTTGTGTGATAAAAACCGTGACAAAATACATACATATCAAACTTTTTGAGTGTACAACACATTATTTTTGTAATTTTTTATTATTTTATATTTTGGTGACGCTATAGTAGTCTTTTTGTGACCACGTACCTATACAACCTGTCCGAAACATCGAAAATTTAATCAGCGTCAAAGACCAATAAATACAAAAATCGGCCAAGTGCGATTCGTACTTGCGCACGAAGGGTTCCGTACCATTATCTATAAAAACGGCAAAAAAATCACGTTTGTTGTATAGGAACCCCACGTAAATATTTGTTTTATTTTAGTTAAATAATTTATTCTTAAAGTGAATATATAACTTAATATTCTGTGAATATTTCAAGCGTCTACCTGTTGCCGTTATCAATATCGAGCAAAAAAAATCACGTTTGTTGTATGAGAGCCCCCTTAAATATTTATTTTATTCTGTTTTTTAGTATTTGTTGTCATAGCGGCAACAGAAACACATCTTCTGTGAAAATTTCATCTGTCTAACTATCACGGTTCATGAGATACAGCCTGGTGACAGACGGACGGATGGAATCACGGACGGACGGACGGACAGCGGAGTCTTAGTTATAGAGTCCCGTTTTTTAACCTTTGGGTACGGAACCCTAAAAATGGTATTGTTGACTCCTGAAATAAAAACAGTTTATTTCGGATTCCGTACCCAACGAAGAAGTAGTTAACGAGTTAATATTAGTGAAATTATGAAACATAATGTGGGCGCGGATTCGCTTACAGGAACGTTTTAATTTAGGTTCGTAACAATACCCATATATTTAAATATACTGTAACAAAATATCTTTGAAACAAAACATAATTTTCTGTTACCGTGACTTTGAATGTAATCTTCCTTATTTTGAAATTTCAAAGGTTCAGGGAGCGGTTATCAACAGATCTTGGCCATCCATTTACTCCAAATTGCCAATTCATCCTCCCATAAGCGTAAATTACTGAAATGTTTTGGCTTTCTAGATTTTTATCGGCCGTCTGCCATTTCGCGATAGCTGTTAAAAACCAGCATTGAGCGAATCCAATTTTCCGAAATGTGTGATAGAGATCGTTCAAAATTTTTATTTTATTTTGTATTTTTTTTGGGGTTTATTTACACTAGTTTTCATTAGCCAGCTTTGCGTGTAAATAAGGTTTTAAAAATTATAAATAAATATTATTATTTATGATTGTTTCTTTAACGTATTACTAGCTTTCGCTTGCGGCTTTGCATGGGTCTTTGCTTGCGCTAAATTGGGTTATAGACATGGGATTTCTCTTCAACTATCTGTGTTTCAGCTTCATTGGTTGCTCCGTAGCGACGTTAAGCAGTAACAAATATATAAACAAACATACTTTCACTAACATATATTAGTTTGATAATATTGATAAGAGAACTAGTAGAAGTGTTGTTGCGATAGGCTGTCACGCTGGACCAAAGTGGTTGGTGAAAGGGGGCATTCGCCTATATTGTAATATGGGGGTTTATGCCACTGGTAATTCACTTCTGGGGATAAAAACTATGAAGATATATAAATTTAGAATTATATAAATGATAGCTGACATATCGTTTATTTCATGATACTTAACTTTAATTGTTAATTAAACAATAACATTATATAACATATATTTTTCCTTTGTAGGCTGCCATATTCAATACTTACAAATAAAATAAAAATATAAAAGCATGAATAAATACAGGTTATAACATAAGTTTAAAGTTACCTGCGGGACTAATTAAACACAACGTCAAAATCGATTAAGGTTACAGTACCCAAAGGGTTACTAACGCTACGCTGTCTGTCCGTCCGTGTCTTATAGTCCGAAAATGGAATAAGCCTGAAATATATTCTTAGAATATGTGTTGTTATGGCGGATTACCTAAAAATTAATAAACAATTCAAAATCTAAAAAATTAAAAGGGTTCATAGAAAAAACTAGTTTTTGTTGTTTTTGCTTTATCGTAAAAACAGTAATACATACAATCTTTAAACTTGCAATGATTATGGTGTAAGCTCTAAATTATAACAACTAATATGAGACTGGCTCGAGCCATTACCATTATTAATCACTATGTTAGCGCCGCCTAGTGACAATATACCAGATTATTATGGGATATATAATTTCTCGATAATATCTGTGAGTAGAAGTCGGCATTTCTGCTAAAAACCCATTAAGTAGAAATGCCAACTACAATTCACAGATATTATCGAGAAACTATATTAAACCTTCTGTAAATAGCTTATGAATAGTTTTATATTGCCAGCATTTGTAGTTTAGAAATTCGTTTTCTGCTAAGAGAAGAATAAATATATCTAATGGCGGCGCTAGTGAGCGGTAAGAGGGCCCTTAAGAGAAGTGAAATGCAAAGTTAGACTAGGTCAGTCATTGGATACGTAGAGGCACTTTTTTGTATGTCAGTAATAGGATATTATATGGTTGTACGGAAACCACGGTGCTTGTGCCTGATTTACATTCGACCGTTTTTTTGGTAAAATTGCAGTTTAGGCACTTTCGTCAAAAATGGGGGGAATTATTTTTTTACAATAAATAGCTATTAATAAAATACAAATTAATAAAATAGAGGCGGAAAGTTAAATATATTTTCTCACACAATTCAAAAAACCAAAAATTAGACAGTTAATAAATTTCCTTTTTTTTTTGTATTCAAAAAAAACAACGTTGACAATACTTACCAACCTAAAGAAAAATACCCACAGGATTCATTCGATTATACTTTTATTAAATTTTAATCGATAGAAAAGCATATTTATATACTCGAACCAATTTCTACTTATTTAGAATTGTTTGGCACGAATAGGGGGGGCAGGGTAGACACCGGTTTATTGATCTGAGTGACACAGGTACAATTTCCTCCTGTCAAACGATTCTAAATTAGAACAATTTGTTTCTCGCACTTCGCCGGCCGCCGCCGCTGCACGCTTCGCTTGGCTCGTGCGTTTCACCATGTAACCTAACGGCTTGTCGCTTCGATTTGGTTTGGATTCGCGTCCAGTTTTTTGATTTTAATTGAGTATATAAATATGCTTTTCTATCGATTAAAATTAGAGAAAAGTAAAATCGATTGAATCCTGTGTTTATTTTTTTCCTAAGGCTGGCAAGTATTTTCGTGAAAAAAAAAGTTTTGTATTTTTAAATGTTGGTGTGTAATGGCGGATTTTGTATGAAATCAATTAATTTTTTTCGTGAAAATCTAGTGCCCTCCGAGAGTTTTTGAATTTTATCTATGTATATAAATGTAGTGTTCTATCAGTTAAAACCTTCGTTATGTAAAAGTCAAGCGTTCTTGAAAAGTAAAGAATTAGGTACCGTAATTATTTTCATCGACTGTGAGAAAATGAACGTTATTTTGTGATGCACATTTCATGCGGCTCAATCGCCAAGCTTCGACTTACTTCGACTCAATTCGATTACGCCCGCCCGATCACATCTGATCACAGTCGATAACAGTGTTTCGCAGTGACAGCGAAAGTCAAAAGAGCTACTATATAACCTCCAACTTCAGGTATTTTTGCAAACGCGAATTCTATTATTTATTGTAATCGTTTTACTTTTTCACACATTTTTAGCACTCGTCGTCCATCACACTTTCTTCCTGCACAAGCATCACGAGCGAAAACGGGCGAATTTTATGAAAACGGTCAGTCTCGCGGCTGTGTTTATTGCTATTTTTTACTAATAAATAATAAAAAATCCAGCTTTCCGGCCCTATTTTATTAATTTGTAGGCCCCAAAATAGCTATTTATTGTAAAAAAAAAATTTTCCCCCCATTTTTGACGATAGTGTCTAAAGTGCAATTTTGCCGGTTTTTTTTACTTGCACTAAACCTTAATAGGTGTAGTGCAAGTAAGGATCGTCTAAATTGCTACAAAATTATAAAATTGAAAAAAAATACCTATTAGATATTGAAAATAATCGAATTTAAAAGTTGGTTTGGTACGATAAATAACTTTTCATTTGTACAAAGTGAAAAGAAGTTAGCTTCAAGGCTTACCGGCCTCTGTGAGATAAATCATAGTATATATCTGTGATTTAAGCTAAGAAAAGGAAATATCAATTCGTTCTTATTTTGAATTACAAACAAAAATAGAAAATCAAATGAACGTACCTGTAAGTGACGTTCGATGACATTACATTTTAATTTACTTGTAAGTAGCACGCGCAGGTGCTGCCATCGTACACCATTTTAGAGCAATATTTGAGAACAAAAAATGTTATCTAACTTATGGGTATTTCATACACGTTTACCCCAAACAGGCCATGTGTGCTCTGTGCTACTTCGTGGTCTAAAGGTTAAGGTTCTTCGTGGTCAAGACCTAGACAAGGTTTAGTTTGGGTCGGGAGTCAAGTCACTTGCAGGTGTAAGGAAACTACATGACTGCGTAAAGAAAACTTTGGATTTGATTCTCAGACATTTATTGGTGATGTTACATTAAGATTAATTAAAACACTGTACGAATCTTATTTTATATGACACTTAGGTATAGTTGAACACTTTCAGCAATGCGCTATTATTACGTTATTAGAAGTGGTCGTTCGTTCTATTCGGTTGTCCTGGCAAGACTGACTGTAAACTCTTGTGTCGCCACCGTTAATCCTGCATCTACAATCAATCTATTGGTATGTCTATGAAAGGGATTTGTAGCGGTAGCGGGGCGGACACGTGTGCAAAGTAAGTGTTGCCGGACGAAAATACAAAAGTACAAAGTTAATAATGCATTAAGCTAAGTATTTGTTTAGTTTATATTTAATATACTCTTATTAATCCTAAAATATACTTAAATTAACAGACAATAACCTCAAAATAGTTGCTGCATTAGTATGTTTCTCAATAAAGGTAAGTTTGTTTGATTTTCTATTAAACTTCAGTGATTCTCCCTTCGAGATTCCACTTTAAGTTACTTGTAGGCTGTTTAGAGTATCACCAAATAGTATAGCCAAAAAATGAATAAGAGAATATTTAGTAAACAAAATAATGAACACAATGTATTGTGAGCTTAAAACATATTCTAAAGTAATTAATGATTTTATGGTTAAATGATTAATCTGGGCTACCCTTTACAAAATGAGCGGTCAAATGTCTCATTTGAGTCCACAGCCGCATCTAGATTATAAAATCGCGTGAATATTTCTTATAACGTATTAACAGAAAATCACAATTACTTAAACGTTTCGTTACTGATAGCGTTAAATAACTTTCAATGGAACTTGCGGCAGGACATTCAATAAAATAAGGTAAATACAATGTAGGCTGCAAACGATTCAGCGACAGCGGAGGTCTTAACTGGGTCGTTTATATTAATAATAAATCTCTAGTCTAATCAACGAAGGAGTTTCCGAATGATGTGCTGTAACCAGAGCTAGAATCGTCAATTTTTTAGTAAAACATTCTAATGCAATATTTTCGTTTGGGTACTAATTACTTAAGTAATCTTAAACAATTGATGGGTCCCAAGTATAATTATATTGCGGAGTTGGGGTCCTTCGAGTAAGTTTGTAAACGCCTGTCATAAATCGTCTTATCTAACTATTATTGATAATAATATAATTCAAAATCAGAGATTGTGCCACTTTTGCGTTATTACTAGTCCCATATTTTTTGCCTAGAATTAAAAGACAATAAAAAGAAAATCCAACACAGTAACTTTAGAAATAGCGTAATTGTTCCTTTATACCATTGTTTAAAATAACAATTATACTGTTCAAAGTATAATCCGTTAATGATTAACACTACAACCGCGGCGTCTGGATGAGTACCCTCGTTCACGAATCAGGCAAAAAAGGCAGGAACGCGTAGAAAAAAATATTTTGACCAAAATATTGTGAAAAAACTTAATGGCAAGAAAGAAATTTATGGCATTTTTTGTTTATTCGGGTAGCAAATAATTGATTTTTGGATGCCCAAAAGAATCGCAAATCCGCCGATACGCGTTATCCGCACGTTTCCATTCTATGTCAGCATAGATTCTGCGAGATTCTGCGTCCGCCTTATAATATCGCTGGAATAAAGTATGTCGCGGAAATAAACAAACACCGTTCGCACCACTGTAGATTTCCCTGCTTTAATTACTCAAATGGAGGAATTCAATGTCCCCCATTTTATTTGATCCTTAAAGATATTTGACAGTTCCTATAATTTTTTGTAAGATTTTCAAAACAAAGAAAGCGTCGGTCAATTCCCAAAAAAATATATGTAATTATATTAGCTCCTGTCCAGACCATTGTCCACTGGCCCCAACCAGAAAGGGCAGCGTCTGAGAAGATCTCCAATTTGTATTCGTTTTAATTAAATTTGGATCTTATAGGGTTACTACATAAGTTTATATTGCGAAGCCACCAGTTGAAATCTTCATTTAAAGTTTCTGGAATATTAATAAATTGATTTCTCTTAGGCAGTGAAACTTGAAACTTTCGAAGTTTTTTGTATTCATCCAGCCATACGGCGGTGCAGAGTATATCGAAACCAATAATCCTATTAAGTGTGCAAAGTTACAAAGTATACATCTATAAAGTAGAAGTTCATTTTTGCATGTAATGCTGACTGTATATTTAGCTGAATTAAAAACAAAACCAAAGAGAACTGCCGTACGACTGGGTGTATCCACTTTTCTTTCGTTTTTGTAAAATTATGTAAGCAACCAGAGTACGAAACTTCAAATAATAGAAAATCGTCCAAGTGAATCACCGATTTATTTCAGGCCCTGAGTACGTAAGAAATGCATGACAGGCAGCATCAACTTGTTACAGATATAAGGTGCAACAGCGATATAGCCGTTCCATAATCCTCAAGTTCAAAATGAGTAGTGGAAATCCATTTATTTAAGGATTTAAATTTCAATATGAACCTATTCTGAAATTGCCTTTCTTGATAAGGAAAAAACCATATTTAGGACACTTAAATTATGTAACATCGTTCGATACTGGAATTCCTAAGCTAGAGACCCAGGATAGAATAATGGGATCATTTGTAGTTTTTAAGAAAAATGATATTTATAGAAAAAACTTTAATCTAGCCTTTGGTTCGTGATTGGCACTTCCACTAGCAACGTGAGGCCCGGCTGTGTGCTGGCGGGGCTCGGTGGTCGCTCTGACGGCGCGGCGGCGGCAGCCTTCTGTGCCCACCACGCGTCGAGCCCGGCCGCAGATGGCCCCCTCCAGTTTAAAGCCCTCGATGTGGAAGGTTCTGCATATTTTCCTCTGGGTGGCAATTTCTACTTAGCTACAGAAGTCTTAACTCCGCCATTGTTTTTGTAATTACCTTCAGAGACTTCTGACTTTCCTTATTCAGTTACTTTAACTTCTTTATTAAGACTCGTTACTCGTTAGCAAAAAAGTACGTCTAGTCTACGTTTCAGAAAAATGTAAGTGACACAAAAGTCTGCCAGTATCATTATGAATGTTTAGGATCTGAGTTTTATATTAATAATAATGATTTATTTCAGTTTAAATGAAGGTGTTATCTCGAAGGGCGAATCACCAGGGCTGAAGCTAGAGTTGAATCTAAGGTAGGGCAGCGGTGGTTTCATGCACGGGTACGGCGAGAGTAATTTTGCTATCTTTCATTATTTTACCTGCTTGTGAGCGTGAGTAATAAAGGTAGACGGTAATTCGGTGGGATCGCGGGAAAACAAGAGCAAAATGCTATTAATTTATAGTATGGGAAAACAATTTATATATGTCATACCTTAGTTTATGGTACTTTTAAGGTAGGGCATTAGTATTTCAAGGTAGGACATTGCCACACAATTGCCCCCCCTTAGCTACGGCCCTACGAATCACTGAAGTCTAATAGACATTTATTTAAGCAAAACAGCAAAAGGCGTACGTAGTACAGTGAAGTTTGTCCCGCATTTGCTGAAACAAAGAGGTTGTTCTGCTCAGAGCTTTTATTGTTAGCTTTTCACAATTAATTATACATACATGTATGCACTCATGCGAACCTGCGCCAATTTTGAATAATTAAATCAGAGAAAGGAAACAGAAAATGAGCGCTACGAGTTTGTTTTATAATCGTTTTGTGATGTCTAATGCGTGTAAGGAAAGTAAAATGTTGAAGTAACAATTTGTTTGTTATCAATAAAGGCAAAGAAACAAATGTAACCAACTGACTTAAAAAAAGGAGGTTATCAACTCGACCTGTATGTTTGTAATATTGTTACAATTGCACAATATTTATATATGTTAGTCTATGAGGGCTTCTAAACAGATGTCCCAACTTGTATAGGTGTATGTATTTATGTTTGAATGTAGGTGGCAAACAAGCTGACGGTCTGTCTCATGGTAAGCTGTCACCGTAGCCTGTGGACGCTCTAACACCAGGGGCATTACTTTCACGTTGCCGACCCGACAAATCTAGCCACCCATTTGCACAAATCCTCAGCAATCCGTAAGATGCGAGATCAGATCGAACGCCTTTGTCTAGGATACATGCCAATGCCTCCCCTGACTTCTAATGGCTAGTAGTGTCCATCGTGGTCGAGCGATCGCGGGGAAAGACATAGTGATATGGTTTGTCCACGGATTCTTAGAAAATAAAAATCAGATTTTAATACTTCTATTTTGTTAAATTAGGTACTGTTAAACTTAGGGGGCAGCGCAAGTTAATCAAAATCGGTGCGGTAGTTATAAGGGTAAATGGTTTTTTTTTATACCACTAAGCTGTCGCCACCAGCTTATCCATCACAAAGCTTTGTCGAGTTAAGGCATTGGTTTAAGGCACAAAAATCAAAGGTGGTAAACAAGCAGATAGCCTGCCTGGTATCAAACGGTCACCGTAGCCTATGGAAGTTTGCAACGCCATCCAGGGGCATTGCTCGGGCATAATCGATTCTCTAAAACCCTAATCGCCCCCTTCGTGAAGAACACAATCTCAAAAAAATGTCTGGTATCTTTCCTGCAAATATTGGAATTTGTCTTTAAGGAGAAGAAAACACCTAGTATATGTTCCTTGTGCGTGCACAACGTTTATTTTTTTACTTTTAGTGAGTTTTTTGAAGGTGGTGTAATGTTTTTTTTTTGTACACATTATTCACTCAGTAAACTGAAGTTAACAAATTCAGAAAGAATGCACCACGTGCCGTTCATTTCGTTGAGCTTCGCAACATACACTGTCGAGCACAATATTGTTTGTAATAAATTCAGTTGAAATTTAGTTTGTGCATCATCAAATTAACAATATTAGGTACTACAGTAGGATATAATGTAGGTTATTTTTAGATTAGTAATTATTAAAATCGAAAAGTAATTGTAATTATTTTATGAATTTAGATAGATATATATTTTGAATTATGACGTGATTATTTTTTTGATTTTTTTTTTAATTATTTGCAATGACATAATAATTAATGTTTTTTTTTTATGTTAGGTATATATAAAGAAAATAAGAATTTTGAATTTTGTATGTCTGTTAAATTCGCTGTGTTAGACACAGGTCTAAAACATTTTACACTAATCGAAAGTTTCCACGAAAAAACGTTTTTCATGTGCAAAACTGAAAAAAGAAAACTAAAATTTAATATCAAATAAGAACGTAGCTAAGAATTATTCCTAGAAACAGATATTGTGGGAATTCGGTAAATGCAAAAGTAAATGTTTCCATCTCAGAAATTAGAATTCAAATTGGGAAAGTTTTATGATATTTTACCAAGTCACGCGAAACATTGAGTAACCTGCCAGTAAGGAAGGACAGCTTTCTAACTTTCCTTACAAGTAATGAAGTTGCTTTGAAATTGAGGAAATGAAGAAGACATGACTATAAAATTTCCTTATCGTGGGTATAAAATAAATTGAATAAATAAAAATGCCAAATACTGCTTCGACCACGAAAACATTATTTATTAAGGATTTTAAAAGATTGAAATTTTAAGAAGGTTTATTAAATAAAAATATTTTTAGAGATTTAGACAGATATATTATGATATATAAATTAAGCTACAACTTTTACAGGGCTGTATGAACCGTGATAGTAAGACAGTTGAAGTTTTCACAGATGTATTTCTGTTGCCGCTATAACAACAAATACAAAAAAAAAAACAGAAAAAATAAATATTTAAGGGGGCTCCCACACAACAAACGTGATTTTATTGCCGTTTTTAAGGGTTACGTACCGACCGACCGTCCGTCCGTCCGACCGTCCGTCCGTCTGTCACCAGGCTGTATCTTATAAACCGTGATAGACAGTTAAAATTTTCATAGATGTATTTCTGTTGCCGCAATAACAACTAATACTTACTAAAAAACAGAATAAAATAAATATTTAAGGGGGCTCCTATACAAAACACGTGATTTTTTTGCTCGATTTTGATAACTGCAACAGGTAGATGCTTGAAATATTCACAGAATATTTAGTTATATAGTTAATTTTAAAATAAATTATTGAATTAAAATAAAATAAATATTTAAGTCCCATACAACAAACGTGAATTTATTGCCGTTTTTATAAATAATGGTACGGAACCCTTCGGGCGCGTGTCAGACTCGCACTTGGCCGATTTTTTGTATTTTTACACTCTGTTCCTTCCTATGCTTTTTAAATGTAATTAAAATATAGTCGAATAAGGTTGTAAATAACAGATGTTATTATACAATCGATTGATTTGCAAATGTGATTAATTTTGGCGAATACAACAAAACTGATTAACTATTAAATTTGAAAAATATAGTTATTCCAATATACTTAGCTAGCTACAGTTTCTACTTCTACTGCAAGTCGATAATTATTAGTAAAACAAATAACAATATTTAATCGTTAAATATATCCAAAACTTTATGAAAACATCTATTGTCAGATATTTTTTAAACTTAACCAGCTAGTGGTTTTCTGAACTTTAACGTACGGTTAGGTTAAAAATAGACTGACTATGCAAATTTTCATACAATCTCCCATTTTCGATGCCTGGTTAACGTGAAAGTTAGTTGGTGCAACCCAGTCTAAATCTCTAATGTCCAGTACCAGTACATTACCTCCTGGTATGGGATTGATAAAATAGCCACAAAAAGAATGAAAAAGACGATTTAAATAAATATAAATTACGTTAATTTGCTTCAGAATTCATAGCAATCGAATACTCTTAATAAGTAGATAGACATAAGATCGTTGAGGAATTCAATTAAGAGGATACACTTCGCGGCGCTTCGTAGCGGGCTTCATACAAACGAATTCTAATTTTATAAACTTGCTGATCAAAAATTTTGAAGACATGTTCTAGTAATAAATATCTTGGTCTGCAGTGTGCTAGTTTTTATCAAATTTTATAGTTCAAAAATTATATAGGATTCTAGTTTTTATACAAATGGTTTTTAGAAGATTTTTAGTTAATAAAACGTTTTATAAGATTTTAAAAAACCACAGACACAGGTATTCGGCTTGGGATTATGACTAAGAAATTTCACAGTGATTGATCAGTAAATGTCAAAAACAAATGAGAAATTCGTTTTATGATTAGATATCCTCACTGTCTAGGCCTATATGATAAAGAGTCAATCGCGGAAGAATCTTAAACATCAACACAAATTTAATTGCTAAATGTAGTAATCTAACTCCTGATTCATGGATTCGGGCTCAAGGCAAAATAAAGTTGCATCAAAATTTGAACCAGCGGCGCGAGAGCGAAATGAGCGTAGACTGGATGTTGTTAAGGTAATATAGGAATGACGTTCCATATACCTTTCAATAGTAGTTTCGTAACTTTTACCCGAATCAAATAAAATTTAGAAATCTAAAGTTTTAAAATTTAAACAGCTTACGGTAAATCAGCAATATTTTTTATAGTAACTGTCATATACTTTATTTATTTAATTAAAAAATCTCATCTCATCTCATCATACTTTCGTTTCCTTACCTCATTACGCTGGATAGATTCTGTCGCCACCTTATCCACAGAACCAATATACATTTTGCGATCTTTTGTTTAGTCTTTTAAGAAGTTTTCCTCGGCCACAGGCACTTTTAATACACACATTTGCATACTGCTCTTGATACACACTTACAAATCAATTAATAATAAGAATCAATCATACCACTAGCCGAGTGAAGACGAAAGAAGATTATTGGAGTGTCAAATGGTACCCCATGGTAGGTACTACAAACGTTCCTGCATTTAGGCACTCAAGAGGCTGCTTACCATCTTCCACCAGGTTCAAGCTGCAATCTACGGCAGTATTTGATGAGGTTATTTTTTTTAATCAAATTTAACAACGCCGTTTTTAGTGATATAGACTTAAGCAAAATCTGGTAAATTACAAAGTTGACGCTGCAACATCTCGAGAGATTTTATGTCAATCAATCAATGAATATGCCTGTAACATAGTTTGACATACGTCTTTTACTGAACTACGCCACCATACTCAATACTACGCCTTTCTTATCCAGCCACTTCTGGTTACCATTTTAGGTCATCGGTCCACCTGGCAGGGGGGCAACTCCGCTACGTTTTCCAATCCGTAGCTTCCTCTCTAGAACACATTTGCCTCAACGGCCATCGGTTTGACCTTCCAACTGCCAGCTTTCAGCTTCAGCTTACTTATTCCATAGGCTTTGTCAGCGCCTTTGATTCTTCTTCGGATCTCTTAATTTTTAATGATATCCTCAAAAAAACTCCGAGAATAGCCCTTTCCAGAACTCGCTGAGCGACTTTTAACTTGTGGATTAGGCTACCTGTCAGTTTCCACCTTTCTTCGCCGTAGGTCATGACATTTGATTGAAGACTTTTGTCTTGCCTAGGACTAGAAGCAGGAAGATGATTGGATTCTACACTGGTCTAACAACCCTGCTGCGGCCAGCACCTGCCTAGACTAAATGCACTTCCGATGTTACTGGTAAAATTAAATTACAGGTGCACGATATTTAATATTTTTTTTTTGGTTTTGTATTGTTTGTTAAGGCACATAAAATTTATATCTTATCGATTCTGCATTAAAAGCACTTTACCTGCATAATTTTTATTTAAATAAAAAAACAGCACTTCATTATTTATCGTGACTAAAAACAAAAAAAAATCGTTAAAAGAACTGTACATAGATTAATTTCTAAGAAACATATATTTTATAGCAAATATATTTTTGCATACCAAAAATAAAATCTACCATACTGATTTATCAAAAAATTATATTAGTTATAATTTGTAAACTGAAGCCGGGCGAACCGCTACTTTGAAACCCCCCTTCGGTACCCACCGGGAGGTCCCGTGCGCTACCGATCTTAATCGGCTTATTTTGACTATAGGAACACCCACATCTCACTTGTGTCAAGAAAAAATTACTGCCAACTACTGAATTTCAATCCGCATTCGATTTCTTCTCGAGGTAGGGCACTGCAAGTACTCGCTCGAATAAGCTGCCCCAACAAATAAAGCGGGGCATAGCGAGTACTTGCTCGAATGAGCGGCCCGAACTGGGGAAACCGTATCATCTGTGTTGAGCTTCGACAGTCTTAGTACCGCACCTTTTTGTCTTCTAAGCTGTCTGTGCAGTGAATCCTCATCCCTAGTCTAAGTAACTTTGAATAAAATGGCCAGAAATAGAAAAAGGAAAAGAGTTTTTACAGCGGCTACTCCATTAACATACAATGTGGAATTTTGTAATATCAGGGGTATTCACGCAAATCTTAATGCAGTCCACCATCACCCCGAGACTGCGCAGCCGACCATCCTCTTTCTAACGGAGACTCAGATATCCTGCCCGGCCGACACATCATACCTTCATTATCCCGGCTACAAACTCGAGCACAATTTTTTGAGTCGTACCGGTGTATTTATGTTCGTCCGGGAGAATATCTGCTGTCGCCGACTTCATAGCCTTGAAGACAGGGACCTGTCGATATTGTGGGTGTGCGTAGATCACACACGGCCACACTCGTATCTATGCGTGCCTATACAGGTCTCATAGCGGTGACACGGACGTAACTCGACTCTTCACGTACCTGAGTTTGACGACTGACAAAGTTCTAGAGCAATATCCCACAGCAGAACTAGTTATTTTGGGAGACTTTAACGCCCACCATCGTGAGTGGCTCAGTTCTCGAACCAATAACTATGCAGGCATATCTGCTCATGAATCTGCTCTGACCTATGGATTCTCTCAGCTGGTACTTTCTCCAACGAGAATACCACATATAGAGGACCATACGAGCTCTTTACTGGACCTTCTGATGACTACACGTCCGGACGGATATTCCGTCTCAGTGGATGCCTTTAGGCTCCTCAGACCACTGTCTCGTTCGGACTTAAATGTCATGCACACAACCCAAACCATCTGCGCCACTAATTGGCGTCATGAGTGGCATTATAAGTCGGCAGACTGGGATAGATTGCGATAATTTTATGCATCGTACCCGTGGAGGCAGCTCTGCTTTAGCTCAGATGATCCTGACGTCTGCGCAGCCACAGTCACTGAGACAATCCTCGCTGGTATGGAATGTTTCATTCCTAACCTGCGAGTAGCTGCTGGCGTCAAAAAACGACCGTGGTTTAATAGGTCTTGCAGAGAAGCTAAAATTCTTAAGCAAACTGCGTATGAGGCTTGGACCACGGCTCGTAATAATAAGGATCCGAATATTTCTGAGTTAAAACACAAATTAAATGCTGCCTCGAGGTTCAGTAAGAAAGCAACTGTCAGAGCAAAATTCCAATTTATCGGCAAAATAGGTGGGCGACTTGCGAGCTATCCTTCTGGGGGTCGTGCTTTCTGGTCGCTTGCTAAAGCTGCCGAGGGGAACTTCTGCCAGTCGTCGTTACCACCACTGCGAAAGACCGATGGTGACTTGGCCCATAGTGCAAAAGAGAAAGCCGATCTATTGGGCAGTCTCTTTGCCTCCAACTCGAATATGAACGACGAAGGCGCTGTACCACCTACTTTACCGTGGTGCGGTAAGACCATGCCGGAAATCTCTATAACACAGCGAGAGGTCCAGCGGGCGTTGTTTTCCCTAGACGTTCATAAGTCGAGTGGGCCAGACGGTATACCAGCAGTTGTGCTTAAGCAGTGTGCTCCTGAGTTATGTCATGTACTCACACGCCTCTTCGCGCTTTCCTACCATACTAGGCAATTTCCGTCTTCATGGAAGACTGCAAGTGTGCACCCGGTGCCCAAAAAGGGCGATAGATCAGATCCATCGAATTACAGGCCTATCGTTATTACCTCTCTCCTCTCCAAGGTGATGGAGCGTGTGATCAACACACAGCTTACGAGATACCTAGAAAAACATGACCTGATCAGCGACCGTCAATATGGCTTTCGCCACGGTCGCTCCACTGGTGACCTTCTAGTGTATCTCACACACCGATGGGCACTAGCCATTGAGAGTCAGGGGGAGGCATTGGCATGTAGCCTAGACATAGCAAAGGCGTTCGATCGGGTCTGGCACCGGGGCCTTCTATCGAAGTTGCCATCTTACGGAGTGCCCGAGGGTTTGTGCAAATGGGTGGCTAGCTTTTTGTCCGGCAGACGGTAGTTGCTCTGATAGCATGGACATTAATGCGGGTGTCCCGCAAGGCTCTGTCCTGTCTCCTACGCTGTTTCTACTGCACATCAATGATATGCAATGCAGATGACAGTACTGGAGACGCTTATTACACGGGCCGTGCAAGCATCCCTCGTTCTGTTGTGGAGGAAAAACGTGAAGAACTTGTGTCTCAAATCGAGATCGGTCTGACCAAGGTCTCTGACTGGGGACAGGAAAACTTGGTCCGATTCAACCCTTCAAAGACACAAGTCTGCGCGTTCACCGCTAAGAAAACCCCATTCACTGTAGTCCCACAATTCCAGAACACTCCCCTCTCCATCTCCATGAGCATTGGGATCCTTTGTGTTCACATCTCCAGCAATGTTCAGTTCTGAGATCACTTGCTATACAAGGTAAAGCTGGCGTCCAAAAAACTTGGTGTACTCAACAGAGAGAAGCAGTACTTCACGTCGGGGCAAAGGTTGCTGCTTTACAAGTCCGGCCCCATATGGAGTACTGCTGCCATCTCTGGGCGGGTGCACCCGGATACCAGCTTGGCCCTTTTGACTCGGTTCAACAACGGGCTGTGAGAATTGTCGACGATCCCAAACTCACTTGCGGTATCGAGCCCCTAAGTCTGAGGAGAGACTTTGCCTCCCTGTGTGTGTTCTACCGCTTGTACAATGGGTTGTGTTCTGAGGAATTGTTCGAAATGATGCCCACGGCTACTTTCTACCATCGCAACGCTCGCCATCGGCAGGGAATTCATTCTCACACTTTAGAACCGAAATCGTCGCGTAGAAACTTCCTCCCGCGAACGCTTAGGTTATGGAATGAGCTCCCTGCCAAGGTTTTCTCTAAGGACTATAGAATGGGGTTCTTCAAAAATGAAGTTATTAGATTTCTGAAGGGTCGGCAACGCGCGGGTGATGCCCTTGGTCTTGCAAGCGTCAATAGGCTACGGTGACCGCTTACCATCAAGCGGACCGTAGGCTTGTTTGCCACCTTAGTGGTATAAAAAAAATGCGCACTTTCGTTTACATCTTACAATGTTTCCATGCAAAAACACATGGAATTATACTGAAACGCATGTTAGATAGGCCTTATTTGAAAGGCAACTGTTATGTATGAATTTTATACATTTAAAATTGGAAATTTTGACAATGTAAAGCGGAAGAAAAAACTGATTATGACATTTTAATTTTTGGGATTCAATAAAAATATTGTAAAAATATAACCGATTGAGAACCTGCTTATTAAAACCGGTAAAATATAACCTGATTGATACCTATAAAGAATAGGACAGTGTAAGGTTCCATGTCATAAAATACTGCATTGTGTTTCAATAATGTTCAAAATTATGTGAAAAGTGAAAGCGTAATAAACCGCCGGGTGAACATTATACTTTTATTAGCCAATTACAATGACCCCGAAATGGAAGCTCTCATATTTTGAATTTTATTGGTACACGGTGAAGTTATCAGCAGATCGCGGCCATTCATTCTCCACAAATTGGCTATTCATCCTCACATAAGCGTGAGTTATGAAGGTAGTATAGCGTTCTAGATAAGCATCTATTGCTGGCACGGTCGCTATTAGGGCCTACGGTAAACGAAAATCTTATCTAATTTTCTTTGGTAATGTTTTGTTTAAATATTAAATACATTTTTGAATTAGTTTCTATGTGTTGTTAACAGTATGTCTGCTTCAGGAGCAGTGGCAATAAATAGACTTCAAGGGGACTAAAACATATAGCTGAATGTTCTAATAATAAGTCTGCTTTAGGGGCTTATTTTTTACTTTTAAGTGGATTAGAAGTGGGTTTATGTTTTTGTTAAAAAAATAGTTTATTTTTTTATTGTAGTTGCCCTATTAAACAAATTTCATTTTTTAGTTGATTCTTAAAGTCAATATAAAAGAAAATTAGAACTTTCTTTTATTTTTCTTCGAAACCACTTACATTCAAATTAGAAAATGAAAAAACATTAATTGGTAGAGTTTTGAATTTGGGTGTACGTGTTCATTGCGACCCCATCGATACCTGTTGCGCTCGCGCCGCCGTCTTGGAAAAAAGGTACCGTTTTTCACTTTTTGCATATATCCGGCAATAATTATTAATACAAAGACTGTAAATAATTAAATTTCCTATAAAAAAAGCTTATATATATTATTTATGTATCTCTAATACTTTAGAGTGGAGTTGCAGGACTTCCATAGACAGCGCCCCGTGGTGGATAGGGGAAAGCCCCCCAGATATGGGAGATACCTAGCGCGAACCAAACCAGTAGGCATGGGCGTGCCTTAAATCTGGTAAGGGTACCCAGGAGGGTACCGTGGAATGCGGGGAATCCCTCTCTGTACATGGTTCTGCAAATCCTGCAGAAACGTGTACAGGCTGCCCCACGTATTCTGAGGGGGGGGGGGGGGTTCAATGTTGTTTTAGTAAATGGACATAGAACAGTATGGGAGAATCAAATTAAC
Organism: Apoda limacodes; assembly: GCA_946406115.1. Lineage (NCBI taxonomy): Eukaryota > Metazoa > Arthropoda > Insecta > Lepidoptera > Limacodidae > Apoda > Apoda limacodes. The sequence continues at coordinate 19,508,450 of OX291553.1, forward strand.
CGGCCGATGGCGATGTGGCTCGCCACCCATCACGTCGTGTTCCCCACAGAGGCGAAAAGCGGGCCGCGGAAAGCCGCTTTGCGACGTTGAATGTAAGGGGAGGAATGATGAGTAAAAATGATGATGTATGTCAGACGATGAGTGAAAGAAAGATTGATGTTCTTTGTGTGAATGAAACAAAGCGGAAAGGATCGGAGGTAACCCCGCATGGCCCTGACTCGGCGTATTGGTCAGGTGTTACCAATACCCAAAGCGAGAATGGCAGAATGTGTGAATGAATATGAATGCGTAAGTCCCAGGCTGCTCTGGATCAGACTGAAGATTGGACTACTCCGAATCTTCTTATTAGGGGTGTATGCTCCGACAAGGGTAGGTTCGAGTGGCTCTCAAAAATCTCAATCTGATGGAGAGGAGTTTTAGGACAATGTCAGGGATGTATTGAGTAAATGCAAGGAAAACGAAAAGATAATAATGTTAGGAGATTTAATGGATGGGTGGGAGTTAAACGTGATGAATACGAAAAGGTTCTTGGTAGTTTTGGAGACGAAAGAATAAATGAGAATAGAAGGAGCCTTTCAATAACAAACACAATGTTTGAACACCGAAAGGTCCATATTTTTACACTTTATAGGTAATGCAAGGAACATGATAGATTTTGTAATAGTGGATGAAAGATTCAGACGAAAAGTACAAGAAACAAGGGTCTACAGAGGGATACACTTTATAGGTAATGCAAGGAACATGATAGATTTTGTAATAGTGGATGAAAGATTCAGACGAAAAGTACAAGACACAAGGGTCTACAGAGGGATTGGTATCGACACGGACCACGACCTGGTAGTTAGCCGATTGGTGGTTTGTTTAAGTGTTGGCGCCATCGGAAACCTGAGCCCATAAGTGTCTTGGAAAGAATCAAAGTCGAAAGTTTGCAAGAGACTTATACAAAAGACGAGTTTGTAGGTAAACTAAATGAAAGGTTCAGGGATTTTAATGAAGTAAGTGAAATTGAAGAAATGTGGAGTGGATTTAAGAATAGTATTGTAAGTGTGGCAACTGAATTATGTGGAGTTGCTAAAAGAAGAAATGTAAAAAAGGTTAAGAATGGGCGGTGGGATGATGAAGTACAAATAACAGTGTGTGCAAAGAAAAAAAGCATGGAAGGATTGGTTGTCTGCTAAAGCTGACGAAAGAATGCAAAAAGCAACGAATGAACAAGTGAAAAAGGCTCGAAAAGAATATAAGAAACTAAACGGTATAGTGAAAGAAATTGTTAACCGAAAGAAAGAGGAAGAGAAAGATGTTTTTGACATACGGTTATCTCATGATTTCCAGAAAAATAAAAAAGTTTTCTGGAAGTCCATAAGAGCAGCTCGAGGAATATCCGGAACCTCTGAACTGAACTCAATAAGAGATTAGGATGGCAGTATTGTAAAAGGAGAAGAATGTGTGCTGAAAGTATGGAAAGATTATTTAAAAAAGACGATGCACAATTACTAACGGTGGATACTAGTGGATTCATGGATGAAGAGGAAATAAGCATAGAAGAGATAGTGAAAGCATTGAAGGGTATGAAATCAGGAAACGCAGCTGGATATGACAGGATTTATACTGAGATGCTAAAAGCAGGTCAGGAAGTAGTTGTGAGTCAGCTGCACCATCTTTTCAACCTTTGTTGGCGGAGCGGTAATGTGCCTAAAGTCTGGTGCAAAGCCGTTATCGTACCGTTATATAAAGGAAAAGGGTCGCAGCAAGATTGTAAAAACTACCAAAAGATAAGTCTCCTCAGCGTCGTTGGTAAATTATATGAAACGGAAGGTAAAATATGGGATGTGCAAGCAGGAGTTAGAAAAGGAAGGGTTGCATGGATCAGGTATTTTCCTTGCGAAACGTAGTAGAAAAATGTTTGGCAAAAAACCAAAAATTCTACAGCGCTTTCGTGGACCTAGATAGCCTGAAGAGGAAATGAGTTGTGGTCAGCATTGTCCATGTATGGGGTGAACAGCAACTTGATTCGAGCAAAGAAATCTCTTAACCGGGATTCTAGTGCTTGTGTCAGGATAAATGGGGCCTATGCAGAGTGGTTTAACATAGAAAAAGGTGTGAGACAAGGACGTGTGGCGTCACCTTGGTTGTTCAATCTATTCATGAGTTACTGATCAAGTGCCTCCTCTATGCCGATGATCAGGTCATTCTTGCATCGGCAGCAGAGGAGTTACAGGAATTTTTACGATTATGTATGAGTCATTTAAAAAGAATGGAATAAATGTTAATGTAAATAAAACGAAAGTTATGGTTTTTGAAAGGAATGATACTGTAACAGAAAGCAATATTACGGTAGAAGGGAAGAAAGTAGAACAAGTGCCAGAATTCGTATACTTAGGATCTTTGGTTACTACAGACGGAAAATGTGAAGGTGACATTGAAAGAAGAGTAAACGCGGGAAATCAGGTAAATGGGGCGATGCGCACCTTTATGAGCAGTCAAAAATTGTCGGAAAAGGCACGTTTGGCTGTACATGAGGGTGTATTGGTTCCAACACTGATGTATGGAAGTGAATGTTGGGTATGGCAAAAGCAGCACGAAAGTAGAATTAATGCCGTGGAGATGAGAGCATTGAGAAGTATGTGTGGTTTGACTCTAAATGACAGGATAAAAAATAGTGTGATACGAGAGCGTTGCAGTGTGAAAGAAAGTGTGGTGACAAATATTGAGAAAGGTATGTTAAGGTGGTTTGGACCTGTTGAAACAATGAACGAAAATAGATGTACGAAACAGATTTATGAATCTGAAGCAATCGGTAGGGTCGGTAGATGTAGACCTCGGCAAACGTATGTAGATCAAATTGAGTACGTTCTCAGAAAAGGCCAGGTCAGGAGTAACCGGAACTGTAGGAAATGTATGAAAGCATTGATGCGTATAGATGAGGCAAGAGAGGTATGCCAGGATCGTAGCAAGTGGCAGTCTTTGGTCTCTGCCTACCCCTCTGGGAAACAGGCGTGATTTTATGTATGTATGTATGTATGTAGTACTTTAGCTGTAATCCGACATTGCAAAGTTTTTTTTTATGTTTTTGCTATCGATATACAGTTTTGTTTCTGTTTTCTCCTAAAATGTTTATATATATCTTCAAAAACTTATTTCATGACACTTCCTAGAGATAGAAAGACCGTCAGAGATAATGACAAAGGAGAGAGAGAAGGGGAGAGATAATTTAGGGGCAAATGAATTATGCGACTGCAAAACTTCGTATGCAATGAAAGGAAGTAGAGAGGTAAGCGGCGGGAGAGCGCATCTACTTTTGACCTAACTGTCTACCTTGCTGTCATGATTGGTGTCTACTGGTTTAGGGCTAAGCCTTTTAGTCGTCGCCACAGGGATAAATTTAGTCTTTGAAACGAAGGCATGGCGCTCAGGGTGTCGACTTCAACAGCTTTATTTAGCATGGAGATTCGGGATATTTTGATCTATTAAAAAAGAACCTATTCGGATCACCCGCATTTTTTGCTGCTACTACACTGCACCGTCTTCCAACAGTCGTCCATTTCAACCTTCCACATGTAGAGAGGGAGGAAGTTCGTAAGTGTTTTGATATAAGGTCGGGTTGGCCCGCCATTGCTTCAGTAGCGATTTTGTACGGTCACCACTACAGGATCGTCTAAAGGTTTAGGGACTTTTAGTATGTTCAACGGGAGGTCTTAATGAACAACTACACCAAAATTGAAAACTCTACCAATTAATGTTTTTTTAGCCTTAAAATGTATCTAATTTGACTGCACTACATATATTGGTCAAGCGGACGAATGATAAGAAAGAAAACTACAAGGGTTGGGTTTTAGTACATAATCCTTAAGGAATCCTAAAAACAAATGATTGAAAATACATGATGAAACTATAAGCTTTCTAATAACCTTTTACCATTTGTCTACATACATACATACCCGCCTTCTTTAGAACCGACGGACAGATATGACGAAACCATATAATGGCTAACGTTTTTGACCCTAACATTGACGAATGAAAGACCAGATTGACATGACAAAAACCGTTGTTGCCATGTGACTACGGAACCCTTAGATCTGACAAACAGATGGACGCACAGATATTACGAACCTATATAGATTAACTACATAACATTCGGTTTTAACTATGGAACCCTAAAAATGTAGTCTAATAAATTATTGTCCAAATCAGTTTTTTCTTGCAGTGCCAAATGCATAAAATGTCAAAATGGTCATCGAATTTGTTAGACCTACCATGCACTTCAGTAAAATTCTGTTTTTTTTTTAAAAAAATCCAAATCGGTTTTGAAATGATTAAGTTCTGAGCTGACAAACATAAAAAAAAAACCGGCCAACTGCGAGTCGGACTCGCGCACCGAGGGTTACTTCCAAACCTGTAGGTATATCAGTGGGTAGTTGCGAGTTTGAAAATATGCGGCTTAAATTGCTGTTTCTTTTGATTGCGTTGACATAGAAATTTGATTTTGTTACAGTTTAAAGGTATTATAGACCTGAGTATTTGATATTTATTTCAATTTAATACCTCTACGCGTTCATGCGGAAAGGGGTAGTAACTGGTAATTATTAAAATTATTTTTTTTATATAATGTTACTAAAAATTTACGGTTTTCGCAATTTTTCCTTTGTCTGTGCTATAAGACGTTGCTTCGTACCAAATTTTAAGATTCTGAGTTCACGGGCAGTACCATGTAGGTTTTGATTTCCTTTCAAGTTTTGAAAATTTGCGGCATAAACGGCTGTATCTTTCGATTGCGTTGGCTAAGAAGTTTGATTTTTTACAGCTCCAATGGACAGTAGACTTGAGTATTTGATATTAATTTTAGCTTGACACCTCTACGCGTTCCTGAGAAAAGTGTCTTGACAGACGGATGGACGGACAAAAAAGTGATCCTATAAGGGTTCCGTTTTTGCCTTGCGAGGTACGGTACCCTAAAAAGGTACAACCAAATTGAGAACCTCCACCATTTTTAAAGAATTAGACTGATTTTAAATATAAGGGTTCCGAATTCAAACAGCAAAAACAGTCATGTCCATTCGTTCTTCTATTTAACAAAACTTACAGTTTCGTCATCTGTCCGTCTGGCCAATTTATGATTTAAATTTTTTGAAGCGGTTTTGAACGCTCATAGTTTCGTCATGTTTTTACGATTTGTTGTTTTTAGGGTCACTTAGATATGTGGTTAAAATCAGTTAAAACTGAACCCTTGTAGTTTCCTATCCTTTTTTAGGGTTCCGTACCCAAAGAGAAATTTACGGAACCCTATTACTAAGACTTCGCTTTCCGACCGTCCGTCTGTCACCAGGCTGTATCTCATGTACCGTGATAGTTAGACAGTTGAAATTTTTACAGAAGATGTATTTCTGTTGCCGCTTTAGTAACAAATACTAAAAAACAGAATAAAATAAATATTTAATTGTTTCAGAACATTATTGAGTTCAAGAGAAAAACTTTTTAGTGGATTTGAAGTAAGATTGATGTTTTTGTTACGAAAATAGTTTATTTGGTTAAGAAATTACAGGAACATTACGCAGTTTTGTTTTGAATAATTATGTTAGAAAAATTGTTTCATTTCGTGTTACAGGCTGAAATATATTCTAATCTAAAAAGTGATTACATGCATTTCAGAAAACTAAAACAGAAAACATCTCTTCTTTGTCATTTGCCTGATTCTTTTTGTGATTTTTAGACAAAACTGGTAATAAATATAAGCTCATGAACCATGTAACATTATAAAAAAATAAAATTATAACATTCTGAATACACACTAATTACGAAATTAATAACAATATTTACCTTCGAATTCGGACGCGGCGCTTGGTGGTACAGGGTACAAACATACCTAATAATCTAGTCACTTTTCGGTAAAACAGTAACACATACAAGCAACTAAAAATACAATAATAAAAATAAATAAAACCGGCCACGTGTAAGATAGGCTTGAGCTATTTACAATCTTAAATCTCCGTTAGGTATCCAACTATTATTAAGCGAAATAGTAACACATTTGTTTGTTGGAAACGATATTCAAAGTTAAGCAACGTTGAGCTTGTTCAGTTATTGTATGGGTGACCGCTTAGCGGAACACTTTTTGTTTTTATTTGCGTTTGTAAATTACGAAAATGGTGGTAGGTACGGAACACTCGGTGCCTGCGTTTTATGTTGTATTTTCATGTAAACGCAAAGTGTGAACAATTCTGCTATAAACGGTAATTTTTAATAGAAATGGTGATACAAAGCTGCTAAACCTATGCCCCTTAACTTAAATTAAATAAATCAAAACACAGACGAATTCGTGAAAGTGTCGCTTGCATTGTATTATGAAGAAACAAAGAAAGCTTTACCGCTTGCTTTTATTGTTGACTTAACACAATGAAACACAGCTTTTATTTTAGCCAAATTTATTAAGAATCTGCATAAATGAATACAATAATGGAAAATGAGAAGATAATGAAACGGAAACCAACCAATATCATTTTCTCTATTTTGTAAATTATGAAATATAATAAAACGATAAATTTGAATTGGAGCAATGAAAAATTGAAGTTTTTTTTTTAATATTTAAAAAAATAATTTGTAAAAGAATATTCTTAAAGGGAAAAATACACACAGATCCAAAAATAAAATGATCAAACGAAAATCTTATCGAATTTTCTTTGATATTTTGAAGTGAAAACTTCTTTAGCCGCGTTGTGCACTTTTTTGGTATGGGTAAAAACTGATAAACTCGCGTCAGGTCACGTGTCCTAATCGTGAAAATGCGTAAGACGGATGGAGAGTAGGCAGCTGGCGCGGCGAAGGAGAGGGAGTATCCCCCTCTCTTTCTACGGCGCGGCGAAAATGTATGCCTGCGCCTGCTGTTTCGTTTAGGCGGCGCAGAGCGCTTGCGTGAATGGTCGTGTGTAACATAAACACGTTACAGCGTGCTACGCGCATCCATGGATGGTGACAGCTGATGGCTCGACCGTCTGTGTAGTGGCCATACTGCTGTGTATTCGTTAAATTCGTGTATATAAAGTGTTTAAAATATGGAAATTGAACAAAGTGCATCTTTGTCTTTGTAAAATACGGAAACCGTAATGCCACGCCTATTATAATTTTAATTTTTAGTATTCGCGATTATGAGTAGTACAGGGAGGTAGGATATGGAATTTTAATTCTATGACAGATTGCGATGTCAAATATACTACGTCAAAAAAGTAAATAAACAAACATTATTATTTCTTGACAATGTCAAAGACATGTCTTGTGACATATTTGAGTGTTAAACGCGAATCGTGTGTAAAGGTTTTCACTTCTGCCGGCACTCCCGGAGTGCAACTCGTTCTTTTTTTTTGTTAGTATAATCAATACATTTTTGATTTGATTCTCAATGGCAAAATCTCGTACTTATCTTTTGAATGGCTGCAAACTAAATAGCAACACAACCGGTGCCGAATCTCGCATCGATGAGGGTTCCGTACCATCATATTATTAAACTACGGTACAAAATAATAATGGTACTACTTAGTACAAAATTTTCACTAAAACGCGATTAGCTTTACTCTGTTGTTAACGCAATAAAAACAATTTCGTTTGACTGCGACTATCTAATAATACTTATGTTTTGCAAAGACCGCGACGCACCATTTACCAAGAACTGTGTCGCTTGAAAAATGATACGGCTGGAGAGCGCTTGGAGTCTGGTTGATCTGACGCGATACGGCACGTGTTGGAAAACTTTCCTGACCTTGTGGAAAACATCAACACTACACTCGCCATACTAATGTATGTACGAGCATGTATGTATGTATAACGAAACCCTTTTACTCCCAAATGCGTTCAGCAGTGGCTGAAAACACAACCACATCATAATGTAGGGCCTCTTTTAACTAACCACTTTATTCCTGCTTGACTCTAAAATAATACCGAGGGGTCGAAATAGTATATCAAAGACATACAACTAAAATTTCAGAAGTAACGGATTTCTTAAATGTCGCCTTACCTTATGTGGATTGACGGTTGTGTCGAGCAAATGGTCAATCGCCTGTTAGTTTTTAAGCCATAAGGTCTCTGACTTGGCTTAACGACTGTTGTCATTCGACAAAGAAGCTAGGACTGTCGGTTGTAGGTGCGAAACATGGAGTCCACCAGTCCCCAGCGATGTCTACCAGTCGCCCTGCGCAGGGGTCATGGGAACGCTTTCGCATTCTTCCGCAGCCCCCACAGGCCCCCGTGGAATTAGGGTGGTTTTTTTTATAAATCGCCGGCTCCGCGACGCCAAGGTTATGCCAGACTTTTACCGTCTAAAACCCAGCGGTCAGTCGCCAAGTGCAGGGGCCACGGGCATGCTTTCGCATTCTTCCGCAACCCCTACAGGCCCCCGTGGAATTAGGGTGGTTTTTTTTATAAATCGCCGGCTCCGCGACGCCAAGGTTATGCCAGACTTTTAACGTCTAAAATCCAGCGGTCAGTCGCCAAGTGCAGGGGCCACGGGCATGCTTTTGAATTCTTACGCAATCTCCACGGCGTCGGCTCGTGATTCGGGGGTTCCACGTCCAAAGCCCCTTCTCCTAGATATGGATTTCTTTGTCCTCCTCACGGGAGCTCTCTTGTGCTGCGTCGTACGTAGGAGTCTCTTAGTTTTACACCAGACTGGAATCTTCGGTACTACTCAGCCCCCTCGTCACGACAAGGCAGACACCACTTGAGGGGGATCCGAGTAGTGACCAAGCCCGACGATGTTTAACTTTACAAATCGTTTCTTTAGACGAATGTCACAGAGTCACTAAACTAAAAGGTTTTCTATAGGATCTGAATTATTTATATATTGTTTAGTGGTACAGAATTCTAAGTGGGTAAGTCCGACTTACACTTAGGCATTTTTTAACCTTTTAGCTGTTTACCTAAAGAACATCCTGTTTCAAAATGTACATAGCTATTCTTCAAGTACTTAGTATCAATCTTTAAGTCATTAAGTCATTGGGCTTATCTGCGACTAATAAATTAGCTATCAATCTTTACATAATATACCTACACGTAGATACCTATTTATTTTATTAAATGTACCACTAGGCATTTCTAAGCCCTTTTCCTAATTGATTAAAAGTAATTTATATTAGTAACAGTCTGTGGGTATCGATTTCTCATTCCAGAAGCTTCCATCCTGTTAACAGGATAACTTTGTTAAGAGGAACGTCAACGTCAAAAGCATAGTGGTGATTAAATTATACATAGTCGAGTTAGTTGCGCTTCTATAAAGGTTCGTTGTGCTGAATTAATTATATAACATTATTCAAAAACATTAATATATGATAGATCTAAATTATATTATATCGAAAATAATGTAAATCGATTATTCAAAAAAGTGCAGGTTACTCTTCATTTGGATGCTTGCCACACTGCCCTTTCTTTTTTTTTTTATTTAATTTTCTTCGTTCAGCTACTCTGTGTGACGTGAGACAGTCAGTTTGGTTAGCGGCATTGTAAAGTGTAGTCGTTTCTAAGTATCATTCGCTGTTTCCAAGTTCTTAAAACTAAAAGTATAAAGTTAATTCTAATTTATATTTATTATTTGCTTTTCACCCTGACATTATTCTTTCACATTTATTTGGAAACGTTAATAAGCAAGAAACTTAACGTTTTTATTGTAAAATTCTTAGTTAGCGAAAAATATTGTACTGAAAAAAGGCCCGATTATTAATAAGATCATAGCATAAATGCTAGCGTTAATACCATCAATGGCAGGTCTGATGGTAACATGGTTTATGATAAAATTAAACGTGTTGTGTTTTGCTTATTTTTTTTAACCTATTTAAAAAAGAGAATTCAACTGTACATAGATGCGTATTTCTGTATTTAGAAGGATAAATAGAAACATATATACTTTATTGCACACCAAAAATAAATTATAAACAAATAAAAATCTATAACTAAACTAACAGTTTCCAATCAGGCGATCTTATCGCTAACAAGCAATCTCTACCAGACAACCTTTGGGCAGATAGAAAAAAATATACAGAAAAGGTAGTTTTAGTTATGAATCATAACTAAATTAATACCTAGGTATTAACATTTACATAGAACATAATACATTATATGTAATATTTTAAACTGTAGATAATAGTCAAGTAAAATAAATACATATACATCTACATTAAATATAATACCACATTTAATTAATATAAATACACATAATAACATATATTTGCTAAGATACATACAGAAAATTTATTGAACAAGGTTGCTGCAATATAATTTAGATTAGTTTAGTTACGGTAGTTCTCGACTAATGTGTAAAGTCGACTTATCTACAGTAACACCAATTTTATTTAACAATACTATAGTTTCATACTGTAACTATAAATAACTAAAATCTATACTATAACTCATTCAGTAGTTCAAGTGAATGACATAAGTCGGAAAGTTAACAATATTCTAGGTTCCCTTTTAAGATACCGTAATTTCCTTCAAACCAAATCCCAACATCTACTAGCGTTCATTTATTATTGTGATGTGTGTTATCCAGACTCAAACTCAGACCTCCTTAACAAATTAGACCGCCTAACTGACAATTGTATTCGGTCTATTTTAAGCCTGCGAAAATACGAACATATCTACATTTTTCGTAACCGTTTAAAAACTTTTCATTTTGTATGGAAATTTAGTTCACAAAATGGTTTTTTGCATTATGCTTAAAAAAAGTTATACCTGTTAAGACTAAAAAGTATAAAATAAAAAAAATATTTAAAAACTACGCTTATATAAACTAAATAGTAGAAAAAAATTACCCATACTCACGGAGCATGAAAGCGTAGGCAATTCTTTTGTATTGCTGTATTATTATTGAAACCAAAAATAAGTTTTTCACTTATTTTTACTTCTATCTTATAGTTATTCAAGCCTAGTATTATTGCACAGCCACTTCTCATTAAACTTGTGGTTAGTTGGCAGACAATGCCGTATGGCAATAAGCTTGCCATTGTACACTTTTGTTTCTGAAAATTTTTTTTTGTCATGCCTGGATTTACAAAATTTAAATATTTCACGCTATGTAGCTAAGCCCAGTAGGCTAAATGAGTAACTTTTTTTTTAATAAGTTTTATATAATAGTATTTTATATCTGAGAATGCATCTAGTGAAGCTTTTCTTACAGCCTCTAATGAAGGAAAGAACACACTAGTTTTTTTCGTACAATACAATACTGATAACAATACTACGGGAATTCAATAGGTTTAGTTCTTTTTACCCTTCTCACTATGTCCGTATTGTCAATGAGTTGGATTGTCTTGACACTTACATGATGATAAAGAATATGTTCCTGAACTTCTGCATAAATTTAATAACGAACTCTACATTGAGATTCCGTTGAAGAACATCGTGGTGCATTAACTATTCCCCCGAGAACTTTGTTTTAAAATCTTTTGGAAAGAGAATAAATAAATACTTTGACTAACTTAGCTATGTAAGCTTTATATTGTTATAAATTTAACTTAAGCCATAAAAATAAAAAGACAATCGTATGCGTTTTATTTGGACTACTTAAGTTAAGCTAGATGCAACGTAAGTATAAAAATAAAGTCAACACCGAAGTTTAATAAAATTAAACCTACTTATAACTTACATTGTACAGAACATGAGATTTACTGCTCTTCAGAATCTTCCGTTTAAGAAGCTTACATTTCCGTCTTCGAGACACAATTCCAAGCTCATAGGATCAAGTTGTAACAACTCAGCAGTGACTTTCTCTTACTGTACACACAAATATTTGATTTAAGAAAATAAAAGTAAAATGTACAAAATGTAGTGTTTGTAAAATTTTAAGTTTTAAGTAAATAGGAAGAATCCTATATATTAGATGAGTTAATCAATAAGTTACTGTCAATTCAATTAAATATAAAATTGGCTGTTCAAAAGTGATCTTAAGGCTGTAGTCTAGCTGTGCACAACATATAATTTTAGTCGTACTAAGTAATGATTTCAGATTGTTTTTAACAATTACTTATAAAATATTTTATTTTTTCTTTTTATTACATCACAGTATACTTCTAGTTTAAAAGTTTTTCTATGAAGTCCTTCTAGTACTATGAAGAATATTAGAATAAATTGAAAGCCAACAGCTTTAGCCAACTCACTTATGCTTAATAACTACGAACGTTTTTTATTTTTGTCAAAATGGGTCTGATATGAAATAAGATCTTCGTCACAAGGGTAATAATACTATTAAAACATTTCCTACCGAGAAATGGTAATTATATCTAGTCATTAGTTTAGATCACATATACCTTATTTAAATGTGATGTCAGTATTTTTCGTAAAGAAATATTTTGTTTTCTTATTTATGATACTTAAATTGTTTAAATTTTTTGTTATTTTTATCAAAGCAAACTTGTTTTTTTACTAAATTGCAACTGAAAGTGAACTTTATTTAAAAACGGTAAACTAGACCTATTCTGTGATAAAGTTAATAAATGGATTTATATTATTTTAATTGTTAAAACTAACTAAAATCATAATAAGGTTTACTATCGGCTGAGACGACGATAATAACTATATTAATTAGGATTAGTAGAAATACATTCTTATCTGGTTTATTAAAAAATTAAAAAAAAATTGAAGTTTTGTATATAGTGCGGATTGTGGACTTCACATACGTCTTTTTTTAAGTATGCTAGTTTCTTTACGATGTTTTACTTCACCCAAAAAACCAGTGGTGTGAATAATCATTGCATCTGAAAAATTAGGATAAACCACGATCAAAATTAACGCTTTTTATCCCGATCGAGAGATCGCACGGTATATATTTTATTGCAAATGCAAATGCGATGTTTGTTTCAATAATTATATTGGATCAATCATCGCTAAAAGAACAATGATACTTTTTAAAGGATTTAAGGATGTATGATACTTTAGTCCGATTAAAAGCTTCTACAGGAACAGTTTTTACTGCTGGTGACACCGAAGGGGCAATATTCTTGAATGTTGCAAGAAAGGTTGATTTGATTGTTAACATTGGAGGCACTGTAAAAAGTTATAGGTTACTGTTTATCCGGATAGAGAGTTGCACAAGAATATTTTTTGCACTACATCTGACTGTGACGAAGCATGTAACTGACTTTATTATTAGGACAGACATAGATACAAAGACACGTAAGGATATTAGACGTTATTAATGAAATTTGGATCTTTGGATGTTTTTTACTCAATCACGCTTGAATCACTAGACAGACCTGGATGAAACTTAGCACACATATGGGTTAGGTCCTGGAATAGGAAAGAGGCTAATTTTTATTTCAAAAAATATTTAAAATTTTCCACGGAAATGCCTATTACTCAGCTTTAACGAACTATAGCTACGTAAATATACAAGGAGTAGGAATCTCACGCCAATCACAAAATTTAGCGCGGGCAAAAGCTAGATGAACTCACGGGCAAAAGTTAGTTACAGATAGATTAAGCTGAAATTATGCACCGGGTTACGTATTAATACTAGCTTTTTCTGGACTTGTTTTTTGACTGTTTATTGTTTTTTTAACCAACTTCAAAAAAGGAGGTTCTTAATTCGGATGTTTATAATTTTTTTTTTTTTTTTTTTTTTTTTATGTATGTTTTATGCCCAAAACATAAAGCAGTCATGTATAGACGTATTTGCAAAATTGTTTTTTTATGTAAAAGGGTATAATTCCGAAGTAGTCCCATTTAAATGTAGTTAATTTCAACTTAAAATTTTAGTAAAAAAAAATGATTGGCGTTAATTTGGAACTGGTAAAATTTTGTTATGAGTATGGACATTTTTAGTGTACGAAAAAAGCAATTCGATACTCAAAAGAAAAAAATAAAAACTATTTAACAAAAAAAAAAAACAACCGCCTTCATAAACACGCACTAAAAAGGTAAAAATATAACTAATTTCCAGAAATCTGATTTGAATCACAGTTTGAAGTTGATTTCATGCAAGTGAAGTGTTTTATAAACTGTTTGGTACATATGTAGACACCAACTTCAAACTGTAATTCAGATCAGATTTTTGCATTTGCATGCAAAAGCCTTTATATTGTTGTTAACATTACATAATTGAATGTATTGCGCCATCAAAGGTCATACAACCAAATTATCGAAGATTATATTGCTATGGTACAGTTTATGGCACACTTATGAGATACAACGATTCTTCAATATTTTACAGTTACTTGCAAAGAATCGTTATCGTGTCATAATGTCACGAGCGCGATAACGTTATTATTGTAAAACTTAAACAGATATCTATTTAATTAGGTACCGTAAATCATAGCATAATAAACAATTTTTTTAATTATAGGTGTTGTGAAATATGGGGTCCTTACATATGAAATTGATGTTTTATATGGAAAAAGCAAAACTAATTATTTTTTTAATTAATCATTGAAAGTAGGTGCCGTTGTGATCTATGCACTTTTGCCATTTTATAGGGAGTTTTATACTATTGATTCCTTTGCTGAAAAAATTGCGGGAGCGAGAAACAACAAAATCTTTGCAGGTGTTTTGGACTGCCTCATTTGAATTGATTTTTTTTCCAATTAAGAAGTTATCCAAATTCCTAAAAAAGTGGTAATCGGTTGGACCAAGGTCAGGGGAGTATGGTGGGTGATGGAGACATTCCAATCCTAGCTCCTATAGTTTCGCCACCGTCTGTTGTGCAGTGAGTAGTCTAGCATTTTCCTGAAGAAGCGATGGGCTAGAGCGGTTGACCAATCTCGGCAGTTTAATGGCTAGCTTTTCCATGATGGTTTCCAAGTATCGGCAATTCAGATCTGCCGTAATCGTCTGACCAGATCTTAGGAAGCTGTAGTCGATGACACCAACGCTGGTCCACCAGACACTAACCAGTACCTTTTTTTGAGTCAACTTTCGCTTGGGGCAGGATTTATGTTCTTCTGGATTTAACCACCGTGATGAGCGTTTCCGATTATCGTATAGGATCACTGCTGTGCCCCCAGATGTCGCACTAACGGAATCAGTTTCCAAATCACTTTACGTGGATGCGTTGGCAGAGGTTCGAAACCGGCGTGTACCAATGAGTCTTTCTCTTAATTCCTCAAGTACATTGATTATTCACACCGCTCTTGGGTAAAGGAAAACATCGTCAGGAAACCTGCGTACCTACGTTAATACCTGCGGCAGTAAGGGTGGTCAGCAACAGCTGACCCCGAAAACGTCCGGGCTCGGAGACGGCGTCATATTGACGAAGCAGGCATCGAA
Organism: Apoda limacodes; assembly: GCA_946406115.1. Lineage (NCBI taxonomy): Eukaryota > Metazoa > Arthropoda > Insecta > Lepidoptera > Limacodidae > Apoda > Apoda limacodes. The sequence continues at coordinate 19,523,684 of OX291553.1, forward strand.
CCCGGAGTTAAGCAAGATTCGCAGGGGATGCTTCAGCAACTGGAATAAGCATTCTCCTCTTTAGAATTATGAAGCGTCGGTGCCTGGCAGTGTCTAGAGTACGAAGTTTTATTTCGATTTTAACAAAATTAGGTTCTAATTTTATTACACAATAATTTACGGGCCCCTAGTGGCCACCAAAACTCCTTTAAGCAGAAAGAAAGAAAATGATATTTAAGAAAAAATAAAAAAATAAATTTAGCTAAGCGGAATGAAATTCAATTTCAATGGGTGTTTAAAATTAAAGAAAACTAAGCGCGTAAAAGGAAAGATGGGAACGCAGTCGGGGCGACTGCGATCCTTGTAAAGTGTAGCTGAAAGGGAAAAAGGGTAAGACAAGCAGAAACGAATAAAAGAAGGAAAATAACGAATATTTGCAACAGCTGTATAGTGGCGAAAGGGTTTCTTACCAAATGCTATGAGGCTGTCGTCACTTATTGAAGATGGTGTGGCTACGTGCTACGTCCAGCAGCTCGATAAAGAATGTGGGGTAAAGGCGATACCAAGGCTGGCGTCGTTAGATCTTTACAGTGTTTATATGTAAATATAGGCTAAACTTTAAAATTTTGAAAAGATATTAAAAGAAAAAGAGACTCGTTTTTGTTTGAGAGTCAGTCAGTTTTTGGATCATACATTAAAAATACCTAATTTGTTTAGAACGAATCTTTACAGATCTAATTGTCCAATTAGATCTGTAAAGATTCGTTCTTTTGGCAATTTGGCAATTCATTTTATTGGCAATATGCAAAATAAAAATCATTAGTGTGTGAACAAATTATATTTTTTATAAGAAAAGTAGCATCCTAGCAGCGTTAAGATGTCCTATTCGTCACAAGCCTCCTTTTGATTGGCCAAACTCAATTCGTTACCATATATAATAATGAATCTTGTTATGAACAAGCTTAGGAAGTGTTCGGGACTAGAACGCTTTCGAAGAGATATTATAAAAATGCCTATCAATTTTGTGCGAGCAAGGATATTGCTATGTGTTATTGCTTGGTATTCATATTGATTATTTCAGTATGAATTAGGAATAAGAGAATCTAGTAGATTACGTATAATAATGTGTGTATGTCTATGTCCTTATCTATATACGTGACAGTAAAAAACTATATTCGATTGTTTCACTATGTCATCAGATTTTTAAGTTCGACCTCTGATACCTACAGCTTACTACGATTTTTATCTTACCACAACCGGGGTCTACACCGTTATGGTTTCCCATATTGATCTATTGATCCTAGATCGGTTAATCATTTTTTCAGTGTAATAAGCCATTTTTATTAATAAAACAAAAAATACTGTTATTATTAACATAATTATATCATTGCGCAATGTTTCCTTTTTATTTAATATACCTACTATAGCTTTTATCATACTTTGGTCCGACCGTCATTAAAGTTTCCAAACAATTTGTCAGTCTTCACCTTTACGGTCACCGTTATTGTTTGTGTAAATAAAGATAATTGTTTTTCGTTAAAATTGAAACGCTCAAAACTTATGTAATATACCATTAACTTATAAATTGATACGGTTGCATTATATCACAGGCCATGTAATAATATGGTCGCAATATATTCAGCGTCAACAAACATTCAACAAACTGCGTTACACTTGATATCTTGACTCCCTCGTTGCCTTTTTGGTAGTGGCTGTGCAGAATCAGAAGAAACCCATGGTTTGATTCCCGCAAACATGTATGTGGTAAACATTTGTGTTTGCCTTGAGTCTGTGTGTATTTATGTATTATTCGATATATTTACAAAAAAACTGTAAATAAGTATTTGTATCCGTTGTCTAGTTTTCATAATACAAGCTTTGCTTATTATGGGACCAGATGGAGCCGTGTGATACGTCCAAAAAAATATTATTATTATCTTTAACCAAAGGCGGCTCGTCCTAAGGAGGGCTGGTGCAGCGCACTCCTATAAATAAATATTTTTTAGATTTTATTTAAAATACTTTTAATCATAAATATAGCAATTCACTAAGAAAAACATTCCATACCCAAACACTAAACTCAAGATTTGGTATGAAATTGCACTGAGACTGTCACTAAATGGAGTGCTAGCAATTGCGCTCCTATAAATTGAATTTCAGTATAGAGACTAAGAGCTACTAAAACTAAAATCAATGAGAGTGAGTGAGAAAGTTCGACACAGTCTCACACGTGAAACAGAAGATTTTGTATGAAAAATTAGCAAGCTGTTCCTGGGGTAGGTATGTAAAGAAAAATACTGTTGCGAACTTGACCTCTGCCTTCGGTCCGGCCGGCGCCGCGGCGAGCAATTGCCGCTATTATCACAACAAATGTTATGGTTCGAGCGCATGAGTTTTTGATTAATTTAATAATATGGGATTATTGAGATGTGATTAAGCAGTGAAAAAGATTTTAGTAATTCAGCTTGAAATAAAGGTAAAAATATACAAAATTGTTGCACGACAACATAGGTACAAGCGGGACGCGCGTTTGTAATTCTGCTGACTACACGTCCGGACGGATATTCCGTCTCAGTGGATGCCTTTAGGCTCCTCAGACCACTGTCTCGTTCGGACTCAAATGTCATGCACACAACCCAAACCATCTGCGCCACCTAATTGGCGTCGTGAGTGGCGTTTAAAGTCGGCAGACTGGGATAGATTGCGAGAATTTTATGCATCGTACCCGTGGAGGCAGATCTGCTTTAGCTCAGAAGATCCTGACGTCTGCGCAGCCGCAGTCACTGAGACTATTCTCGCTATATGGAATGTTTTATTTCTAACCCACGAGTAGATGCCGGCGACAAAAACCGACTGCGGTTTAATATGTAGGTTTTGCAGAGGAATAAGGATCCCAATATTACTGAGAAAACGCAAATTAAATGCTGCCACGAGGTTCAGTAAGAAAGCAACTGCCAGAGCTAAATTTCAATTCATTTTGGCAAAATAGGTGGGCGGCTTGCGAGCTATCCCTCCGGGAATCGTGCTTTCTGGTCGCTTGCTAAAGCTGCAGTGGAACTTTTTCCAGTCGACTCATGGTGACTTGACCCATTGTCCTAATGAGAAAGCCGATCTACTGGGCAGTCTCTTTGCTTCAAACTCAAATATGAACGATAAAGGCGCTATACCACCTACTATACCATGGTGCGGTAAGACCATGCCGGAAAATTCCATAACACAGCGGGAGATCCGGCGGGTATTGCTTCCTCTAGACGTTCATAAGTCGAGTGAACCAGACGGTATACCAGCAGTGGTGCTAAAACAGTGTGCTCCTGAGTTATGTCCTGTACTCACGCACCTCTTTGCACTTTCCTACCACACTAGGCCATTTCCGTCTTCATGCAAGACTGTTAATTTGCACCCGGTGCCCAAAAAGGGCGATAGATCAGATCCATCGAATTATAGGCCTATCACTAATACTTTCCTCCTCTCCAAGGTTACGGAGCGTGTGATCAACACACAGCTTCAATACCTAGAAGAACACAACCTGGTCAGTGACCGATATGACTTTCGCCACGGTCGCTCGATTGGTGACCTTTTAGTATATCTCAAACACCGATGAGCATTAGCTTTTGAGAGTCAGGGGGAGGCATTGGCATGTAACCTGGACATAGCGAAGGCATTCGATCGGGTCTGGCACCAGGGTCTTCTATTGAAGTTGCTATCTTTGTAAACCCGAGGGTTTGTGCAAATGGGTGGCTAGCTTTTTGTCCGGCAGATGCATACGCTGTTGGCGTAGATATTAATGCTGATATCCCGCAGGGCCCTGTGCCGTCTTCTTCACTGTTTCTACTACATATCAATGACATGTTGGATATCAACAACATACATTGCTATGCAGATAACAGTGCTGGAGACGCTTATTACACGGGTCGTGCAAGCATCCCTCGTTCCGTTGTGGTAAAAACCGTGGAGAACTTGTGTCTCCAATCGAAACCACAATGTCCAAGGTCTCTAAATGGGGACGGGAAAACTTGGTCCGATTCAACTCTACAAAGACACAAGTCTGCGCGTTCACAGCTAAGAAATCCCCATTCACTGCGGTCCCAAACTTCCAGGAACACTGGAGGTGAAGCTGGTGACCAAAAACTTTGTGTACTCAACAAGCAGTGCTTCACGTCGGGGCAGAAGTTGCTGCTTTACAAGACGCAAGTTTGGCCCCATATGGAATACTGCTGCCATCTCTGGGCAGGTGCACCCAGGGACCAGCTTCACCCTTTTGACTCGGTTCAATGACGGGCTGTGAGAATTGTCGACGAATCCAAACTGACTTGCCGTATCGAGCCCTTAAGTCTAAGGAGAGATTTTGCGTCTCTATGTGTGTTCTACCGCTTGTACAATGGGATGTGTTCTGAGTAATTGTTCGAAATGATGCCCGCGGCTTCTTTCTACCATCGTACCGCTCACCATTCATTCTTGCACTTTAGAACCGAAATGGTCGCGTACAGTGCGGTCTCAGAAAAACTTCCTCCTGCGAACGCTTTGTGTAATGAGCCCCTGCCAAGGTTTTCTCTAAGGTCTACAGTATGGGGTTGTTCAAGAAAGATGTTATTGGATATTTGAAGTGTCGGCAACGCGCGAGTGATAACCCCTGGTGTTACAAGCGTCCCTAGGCTACGGTGACCGCTTACTATCAGGCGGACTGTAAGCTTGTTTGCCAATTTAAAGGTATAAAAAAAAAGAACTACTTACACGTAATATACATTAATGTATTTATTAAATATTCATAGTGCTGTTAAGAGGACAGTCGTGGTCGTATGCTAACTACCATCAAATAACAATGATCATATAGTTTAAGGGCAAGGGAAAAAAAATATAACAACGGGTATCTTCTCACACATCACTACAAAAATTTTTTAAATAGATCAATCTATATTACGTGTTACTTTTTCAATTCATAGACGATAAAATATTGAAGTACATAATTATTTCAGATAAGAATATTTTCTTTTTTCATACTTCTAAGATCGTAATACTTTAGTAGTCGGGTTTAAGTTATTAAACCTATTTCTTATTTTATTCTTCATGTAACCAACTAATGCCTACGTCGAAAATAATGTCAATGCAAGAAACTGGCGACTAAAATACAGGCTCTGCTGTGTTTACTCTATTAAATAATTCAAAACTACGTACCTATTCCATCAGCTCTAACCAATGCACCTATGTTATATGTATAATTCAATTGTATTGTATCTATGTAGTTGTTATATATATATATATACCACCTGTGTCTCACTGACTGCCTCAAACGAAAACCTCTGCTTCAGTTCATCAATGGTAACGTCAGAAAAATAGTTTCGTAAATTTTATTAACAAAAAAAAAGTTCCATACAAAATGAATACTAAGGGTATTTATTTAAATTAAAATTTATTTTAATTTTAAATTTACGAAACTATTTTCTGACGTTACCAATGATGAATTGAAGCAGAGGTTTTCGTTTGAGGCAGTCAGTGAGACACAGTTTGTATAAGTAAACTATTGGTATAGCCGCAAAAACTGTAATATTTTTACTTATTACGTATGTTTAACTTAGTTCTGTAATACTAATTGAGATACAGATGAACGTGACAATTTATTTGAGAAAACCACCAAGTTAAAATAAAGATTACTTCTTTACAAATACAAACAATACAAAGGCAGCCTTACTTCGCCGGGAGTTCATTTAAGTTATGTATTTAACATATATTGTTATCATTCGCATTTAACCACATAGCTTCATTCAGAATGTCCCGATACCTGCTCTGGAGCTTAGAACTTACCAGGTAGTAAGCAGCACAATCTACTATTATCGCTGCAGTATAAAATCAAATCAGTGTTACCTAGGGACTAAAATCCTATCCTCGCTATTACTCGGGAGGCTAAACATCTTCTATCTTCTAATTTTGAAATTTCCGTTTCACCTTTCACGTTTTTTTTCTATTTGGGTCGTTTTAGTCCCTTGTTGAAAAATCTGCTATTGTTGTATGTTTTCCTGGACTACAAAGAGGGCGTTTATTTATAACAATTATCAAAATCACGAGTCAACTTGTTTGCTAATAAATAAAACAGACATGCAATGATAAATAAATATTTTGGATTTTTTTTTTCTATTTGAGTCAATTTAGTCCCTTTGGTGAACAATTTGCTATTGTTGTATGTTTTTCTGGACCCCTAGCTGGGACTACAAAGAGGGCGTTTATTTATAACAATTATCAAAATCACGAGTCAACTTGTTTGATAATAAATAAAACAGGCATGATAACAGAGACCAAAGGGTAAGAGATATTGAATCTGTCATCTATATAAACGAAGTAACGTGAATTAATATTGAAACATAGTTTTGTTTCTACGAATGATTACACGTTTTTGTCGAAAACAAAGTAGTTTTACATAATATGGCACCGAAAGATGTAGAATATTTGGAGTTAGCTCATCAAAGAGCAGTAGAAAAAAAGACACATGTTAGTTTTCCTCAGCTAAAATATCCGTCACTAAGAGACGAAGGTTTCAGAGATCCTGTACAATGGTTAACTGGAAAAGCTTTAGATGATGGAGCTGAAGGTTTGTGGAGAGTACATGATAAGCTTTATGATTTGAAACCATTTTTAAACATACATCCTGGTGGCGCTGAGTGGTTGGAACTTTCTGAGGTAATACCTATATATATTATGCAGTTAATTTTCTTGTAAAATACTCTAAGTCGACCATTACCTGCGAAGTTATTATAATAATTCTATTATTTTTTTAATTAGTTAATTAAACACAAACTACACTGCAAATTTAAGGTTTTGAAGATCAGCAGTTTCAGCTCGGCGTTGGTTACAATACAATTATTTTTTGGGTCTGTTCCTACAGTAAAAGTATTGATCAAGTGATCAACCAAAAAATGTGACAATAATTATTATAAAAAAAAAACCGGCTAAGTGCGAGTCTGGCTCGCGCACCGTGGGTTCCGTATAAATTTAATATATTTAGATAGTTCTTCCACTGCGGGATCAAGTCTCACAGGTTTATATATTAATATTAAAATCAGTTTTTGGATATTTTTTTTCTATATTTCTGATGTAGCATCTTGCTTCTTGGCAAATTTCATGACTGTAGGTCAAAGGGAAGTACCCAAAAATTGCCGTATTTTGGGCATATTTTATTATTGCATTGACTTAGAAGCTTGATTTTTGTACGACTTTAATAATAGACTTTATTTAGTATTTAATATTAATTTCAATTTGATACATCCATGCGTTTGTAAATAAAAGGGTCTTGATGAAAAGACTACCACGACTAAATTTTTTTTTAATACGTTGTAACTACAAATTGACAAGTTTCGGATTTTTTCCTATATTTGTGATGTAAAATCTTGCTTCGAGTCAAATTTCATGTTTCTAGAATAACGGGAAGTACCCCATAGTTATGAACTGTTTGTAAATCCCAAAATATGTGCCAAAAATGGCCTTATTTCGGCTATGCGTTGAATTATAATTTTGATTTTTATACAGCATCAAGGGAACATTGATCTGAGTATTTGATATTAATTTCAACTTGATACCTTCACGCGTTCCTGAGAAAAAGGGTTTTGACAGACCGACAAACAGACGGACAACATAGTCATTCTATAAGGGTTCCTTCAAATCCTTTTGAGGTTCGGAACCCTAATAAAGATCAAAATTCGCAAACTAAACGTTAACAATTTTTCTTAAAAGAAATTCACAAAAAGTCTGTTTGTTTGTTATACCTCAAGTCGGAGTGGAGCTTTCAATTGACCTGCCCCCTTCGATTCAACTCGTTTTAACTATCTCGATAACCAACGTATTTATGATTATGATTTTGCAAAATTTTATTCAAGAAGACAAGAACTATATAGTTGAAGGTTTTAGGGATTTTATCTGATTAGAAAAAAACACAAGATTGAAATTTACCTACTGATAGATGTTGTTTAATATTAGAAAATGTGTTGTTTAAGTGATAGTGCCAAACAAGCATTCTGTAACTTATGAACGCTGCTAAGACCAGGGGTAGGAACTTACTAATTTCGCACTTACTAATGTTGAATGATCTTATCACTCCTTGAAGTAGCGGTACTTCAAGGCCTAGGAAAAATAATGACAGGGAGTTTATTCTACTTCACCTAAGTGTTAGCTGAAATTTGCATAGTTAGGATTATTTTCAAGAAGAGTTTGGGCTCTTTTTATTATTATATTTGAAGAGAGGCGTGTACTTCTTGCCATCTTTGGACTAAATCTCGCAAAAAAAGTCCAACGGGGTTCCTCTCACGCTAATTTCAACCCCGCTAAAATTTATCAGTAAATAAAATTGCATAAAACATATTCTGAAGCCACGAAATCGAATAGTATTCAGCAGCCCACCGCGTTCACCAAGCCACCTGCGACACGGTTCCGCTCCTTCATACAGAATGTTTTACTTCATCGTTTTTTAGTTCTTTATAAATATTGCCTATGTTAATTACATTGTTGTTTTATATTTTGTGTCTTTGTCTTATATCATTTTTAAATTCAGAAGAGGCCTTATGGGAATACTGCGAAGATAAGCGAATGCCGCGTGAAAAAGCTAGTTAAAACTTTCGCCACCTATACAATACATGATTTATCTATTGTTACTCCATTTACGTAACAAATGATACATCTATTATGTTTTCAGGGCACAGACATTACAGAGGTATTTGAGTGTCACCATTTGAATCCAGCAGTTTATAGCATTTTAGAAAAATATTATGTAAGAAATGCCCAGACACCAAGAAATTCACCATTTACATTCAAGGAAGATGGCTTTTACCGTACACTAAAGAGAGCTGTATATGAAGAACTTAAAAAAATTCCCAAACATACCGGAAGTTTTGCGGATAGAATTATTGATGCCCTATTTGTTACCTGTTTTATAGCATCAGCTCTATCATGTTGGGCTACGAACTATTGGGTTGTGATGGCATCATATCTTGTTGCTTCTCTTTGTCTGGCCTGGACGGTAGTTGCATCACACAACTATATTCACAGGAAAAACAATTGGAGAATGTATCTCTTTAACATCGGCTTGTGGTCGTACAGGTAAAAGTCTGTGTAAAGGCTTTTTTATTCTAATGGTTAGGGTTATGAATGCTATTTCCTAATTTGCCGACACATTGTTTTTTTTTTTTTTTTTTAAACCACTAAGGTGGCAAACAAGCTTGCGGTCCGCCTGATATTAAGCGGTCACCGCAGCCTTTGGGCGCTTGCAACACTTGAGGTATCACTCGTTGGTAACCCTTCAAAAATCTAATAACTTCCTTATTGAAGAACCCCATACTATAATAGTCTTTAGAGAAAACCTTCGCATCACGTCAATATCGCAAAACTAAGCGTTCACGGGAGGAACCGCACTGTAAAATTTCAATTGCAAAGAAATTTAAACAATCATGCTCATGTGGGCTTAATCCCTATTCTATTAATTTTACCAATTTCTTAAGCTCACAAATTGAAAAATCACAAAGTCAAGTTTGTTCTTTTAAAACTTAAAAAAAATTACTGTTTTTTTTTTTAAAATTTACCCATCGCTTTCAGATAATAACTCCAGACTCTCTTGTTTTTCTATTAATTATCCATTACTCCTTATAACTTGAAGTGGGAACATTATTTATGACATAAAATATGAAATTCTTATAAAGCTACCAAAATACTGTAATAGTTTTTTAATAACTTGTGTGATATAACTGCAATAAATTGTTTTTCGATTTTAGGCTAAGCTGTTCTCCAATTTGCAGGATATTTTTGTCACAGAAATATGAAATCTTTTTGACACCGACATCGTCAATGTTACTCCTATAAAGCAAATTTATATGGGCATAGGAGGCCCCCTTAATTATTTGTTTTTCAAATATCATTTACCATGTTCACAGAGACTTCAGAGTGTCCCATGTGCTGTCTCATCATGTGTATCCTAACACTCTAATGGACCTCGAAATAAGCGCGTTCGAGCCAATAGTTTACTGGAACCCGAGAAGATACAAATTACCATTGGCGAAGATTGCATTTATCATTGAATATTTAGTTTTTCCTTTCGTATTCCTTCAAAATTATCTCAAAAAGTAAGTAAATTAAAAGCTTTGGGTTGTTATTTATGCTTAATATAAATAGATTAGTAACTTCTTCTTATATTGTCTACAGGTTAGCTTTGAACTTCATTCGGGAAGGTTACTTCAGGAAGCACTACCACTGGCATGAGTTAGTAGGGTTCCTGTTACCCACATGGATGTATTTTGTGACTGGAGCTCCTCTTACTCATGTGATAAGTACGTGGCTATGGATCAACTGCACAGGCAGTTTGATTTTCTTCACTATTGGATCAAATGCTGCTCACCACCATCCAAAGATATTTAAAGATGGCGACCAAGTAAAGTGAGTATTTTTGATCATAAATATAGGTTGATTTACGAACAGAACTTTTATAAAACTAAACTACCGTTTTACCGGTTACTACTAAGTTTACCGAAATATACCAGAAATTACCAGGCTGGAAAGAAAAAGTGGTCATTGGAGGGAAAGTACCTCAAATATTGATGATAGTAAATTCACATAATGACTAAAATCTTAACTTTTTAAGACGTGTAAAACTGCATTGAATCGAAAATCAAAACCCGTGGCATATGAAAAAAACAACTTGTATTTTTTGACTTTGGTCGCAAGAATAGTCATAAAAATAAATTTCTTCTAAGTCATTTAGTATCTTCAATTAAGAATAGATGAAAGAAATTTATGTTTATTTATTTTATTAAAGATGAATGGTCTCGAACGGAACCATTAGATGGCCTACGAGTTCTGTGGGTATAAGCACTGTTAATATTTTTTTTCGTGGCGTCTTGGTTCGTCATAAGGTGAATTATTTTCTTTTAAAGTCATTTATTTATTATGTTTTATCTTTTATGATCCATTCTTTTTTTAATTTGGGATATTATCTTTCTTTTTAATAAAAAAAATATTATTATGCCCTAATGCTCATTTCATATCGAAATCATAAAATACATCAAACGTGAATAATTAAATTAAAATGAAACAAATATTTAAGGTGGCTCCCATACAACAAACATTTTTTTGCCATTTTTATAGATAATGGTACGGAACCCGTCGTTCGCGGGTCCGACTCGCACTTGGCCGGTTTTTAGGGTTCCGTACCCAATTACGAAGATTCCGCTGTCCGTTCGTCGTCTGTCACCAGGCTGTATCTCATGAACCGTGATAGTTAGTCAGTTGAAATTTTCACAGAAGATGTATAGTACTTTCGTCACTATAACTACAAATACTAAGAAACAGAATAAAATAAATATTTAAGGGGGCTCCCATACAACAAATGTGATTTCTTTTGCTCGTTTTACATAAAAAACACCCAAATTCAAGACAAAAACAAATGTTTACCACATGCCCTGTGCGGCGTTTGAACTCACGCCCCTAGATTTGACAGGCAGGATCACTCCTAACTTAGCCCCATAGCACTTTCAACAATATTAAAAAAATATATAAACAATAACTAAGAGGTAAAATTTAATTATAAATAATGTTTAAAGATCAAATAAACAAACGACGGATAAGCTCATATCACATTCAAAATATACGTTATATAACAATTATATTTATAAAACTATAGATAATAACGTTATGTGACAATGACACTTGTCATAATAATACGTCATTTTCAAGTTTGTTATTAGTTTTTGTAGTTTTTAAATAGAGATCACATGTACAGGTAAAAAAGAACATTTGTGTGCACGTGTCATTTTATATTATCAGTAAAAATGCGCCATTAATATAAAATAAATATTTTTTGGACAATTCACACAGCGCCGTCTAGTCCCAAAGTAAGCAAAGCTTGTGTTATGGATACCAGACAACGAATACAAATACATATATTTTACTTTTTTTTGTAAATACATACATAATTACACATTTAAGTTACATTCATTCTCATAAAGATAAATAAAAACTAGGTAAAGTAATTAATTTCTCTGTACAGCCAAAATAATGAAATCCATTAAGAAATACTACAGTAGAAAAAGCCACGGTAGGCACCAATGTACCACCATATAGTGACATTAAATGGAATGTACACCTCCAAAATATTACTTAGAGCTATTAAAGCAAGTAATAATCTACTTTCCGTAAAGTTCAGGCATTTTATCAAAAATGCTACGAAGATTTTTATAAGTAGCGGGAATCTAGCAATGTGCCAAAAACATCATCGGAGAATATTTCTTGGTTTATTTTGATGAATGTGCAAAAAAAATTTAAACCATCTACGTTACGGTCCCGCTTCTCAATGTTACGCAACATATTTGATATTATAAAATTGCCCAAGATATTCATTATCTATATAAACCTATTTTTCTTAATATGTGTTTTGTTCTCTCAGTCGTAAATAAAAACAGTCTCGAATATGCCAGATGACCCAGAAATAATTAACCCTAACGATGGGGTGCGCGAAAAAAAAATTCCATCTCTCAGTGCAATGTATGGAACCTTAAAAATATGTAAAAAAATTATAACAAATTTGTATTAGCAGCCTATAAAAGACACCTTTCTGTAAAAATTTACTGAAACCGATAAAATCATTACGCTGCGACATACGGGGACAGACGGACGGATATGGAGAAACAATAAGACGTCCGTTTTTGTTGTTTAGCTGTGGAACCTTAAATATGAAGAATGACTTAAAGATGATTTTTTTTAACTTCACTTAAGTTAAGTAACAGCTGAGTTTTATTAAAAAGAACAGTAACGTTAAATACGAAACAAATAATAAATTATTATTCTGGGCACAAAAAAAAATTGTGATTTGTATTGAACATCTTACAGTAGATTAAATATTTTACTCATCAGCATTCAGAGCCATTGCTTCCAAGAAGAACATGTTATCTGCAAAGAAAATACATTCATAGTTCTTGCGGGAAAATAAATCATTTTATTGATGTTTTATAACTTTTTGAGGGGAAATTAAGACACAATGAAAATAACAAGCAGTTTTACAGCTTTTAGAAGTTTACATACAATACCATAATAGTTGATAAGATTTACATTTGTGTATGTTGCCACTTACCTTTTAAGTAAATCATTGTTTTAAATTTGGGAAACTTTTGGAATTTAGGATCTAAAGCCATATTAATAGGATGTAAATGTAGCGTAGCGTAAAAATCCTAGGTCTGTGTCTAGAGCAATGCCTTTTTAGATCACATTTCTTACTTTTCAATTTTAAGTTAAACTGTAAAACAACTTGTAGTATATTTAAAAAGAGCTGTCGCTGGAAGCTATCTTATTTACAAAATGTATGGCACCAAGTTTTGCAAAAATATTTTAACCAGCATTGATTTTTTTTTTTATGTACAATAATTTGATTAGACTTAAAATTGGATATCAAAAATAAAAAAAAATTGTTGATATATTTTTCATAGTTTAACTTTAAATTAAAAATACGAAATGTCATCAAGGCTCTAATGCTTTAAATGTTCTAAATGCTAAATGCTCTAAGTCCTACAGTGCGAAAGTTGCTCTTAGTGTTCCATTTAAAAGAATGATACATTATCTTTATCAAAAGCGTGTTGCGGCGATGGGTTTACCACCTGTAACAACACAGGGTAAACTTGTGATGTAGTGCTTTTAGGAGTCCGGCTAGGCTATAAGTAATACAGTCACATTCAACCCTTGCACTGAGGGTGCTGAGGGTTATTTTATTTTATGTTAGCTCGGGGATGTTTCCTACAGGGAAAGTAAATGAGAATGTACGGTTTATAGCAATATAGTTTTAGCAGCTTATCCCTCCAAGCAAACCCGAAGTCATTCGTGTTTGCTGAGTAGAGATGCCTATCGGGATAAGAGTTGATCGGGGTTTAGGTCCCTCCAAGCGAACCCGAAGTCAGTGGTGGTTGCTGAGGAGATATGCCTCTCAGGAAAAGGGTTGATCGGGGGTTGGTATCCTTTCAAGCGAACCCGAAGTCAGTCGTGGTTGCTGTGGAGACATTGTTTACCAAGAGAAAGTGGATTTTGGAAGGTGGGACGAGACCGCTCGGCGGAGTGCTTCCCCGAGAAGTTTTTTTTTCTTTATTGTCTTCTCCAGTTGGCTGATGTAGGCATTACTGCTTCACCGGACTTTCGGGGCGAGATTCTGAAATAGTCTCAGCCCATATAGCGCCCAACGCTCAAGGGCCCTCGCGGGGGGAGCCTCAGTTTGGGTTGTCGCTCTTGGGGTCGTCCCTTCGACCAGCGTGAGCCTCGAACCTGAAGGTAAGTCAGCGCCAGAAGTAGAGTTCCGGTTGCGGTTGCGATTGCGATTGAGTGGGGCCCTGGGCGTGTGCTTCGGGTGATGAACACGCACTCCGGTCGTGGTCGCTCAGCGGGCCACGTTATAAAGTGATTAGTGAAAAGAGTATCACTAGTAACGCTCTCCGGGGAATTAAACCGTGGCGTAATACACACAAACATAACATACATAACTTATTTAAAATACATATAATTTAAATAATGTTTCAGAGATCAAAATCCAGACTGGGGTATACACGAGCTGGAAGCTGTAGTAGACCGCACAGATATAAATGGAAGTCTGTTCAGGGTGATGACATTTTTCGGGGACCACACCTTACATCATCTGTTCCCAACCTTAGACCACGCGGTCTTACCGCATTTGTACCCTGTATTTTTTGAGCACTGCAAAAAGTTTCAGGGCAAATTCCGAATGACTTCACAACTGGATCTATTTATAGGACAGATCCAAATGGTGGTAAAAACTGAGCCTAGTCTTTTGGAAGAGAGAAAGGAATTTGATTCAAAGCACCTAAAACTTGGTTAAAGTTAAAGTTTATAAAGTAATTTATTTTTAGTTAGTAGTAATAATAAACTATGTTTTTATTTTCGACTTTCGTTTTTATGAAAAGGACATGTCCATCTATCAGAACATACTTGCAAGATTTTCATAAATATACTAAACGGATTTTATACATTGAAGAGAATGTTTAAAAGGATGTTTAGGGTTTAACGTGATAAGTAATGAATGTATTGCCGCACCGTGTACAAACCAGAGTTACCCAAACGACCGTGTCTTCGCGCCGTTTCGGTCACACCAACAGCACTCGAGATACTGGCGGGTCATTCAAAATAATTAAATCCAAATACTTGGTTTCACATTTGGACACAATGGAAATGTTTAAGATTATTTCCTCTAAAATATTTCCTTCAAATCTTTATTTTTGTATCATCTTTTCATGTCAGTTACTGCTCCAAGATCCTGTCAGAATTTTTTTCTGCGTCTCAAAAAAACTTTGCGTCTTCTTCACGGTCTCTCCAGCCAGTTCAAAATTTTGAGTATTAGACCTCTTTTTTTAGTATTGAGATTTGTTGATTCGTTGACGATTAGGGATCGGCGTTCGCGGAGGAGAAACTGACGACGGTTACAAAATAAAACACAATTTCAATATACAAATAGTAAAATCCTTACAACTTAAAACTAAAACGCCAAAGAGTCCAGCCAATTTTACAATCAATAAATAATAATAAATTTTCAAAAACATTGTGCAAGTCGTCTGACTGCACCGTGGATTCCACACCATCATATAATTTACCAAAACAATCAATAAAAGATGTTACGCTAGACGATCACCCATGCAATGACTGTCCACGCCAAACATTGTTTAACATCAAATTTTTTGTCCAGTGAACGACTGTTGATGGGCCACAAGTTGCTTAAAAACTTACTAGCACCTCAAATAACAGCCATCCACCAATTAGCCAGACAGCGCAACCTGAGTAATAGGGTCACGTTGGCGCTATGTGTACGGAACCTTTATGATAGCCAAATCGGTCCAGCCGTTCTCAAGTTATACATACCCTTACCAACAAATAGTACCTACATAATTTTTACTTATATAGATTCACGAGTTTGTTTATATTTTAGTAAGTTTATTTAAAATACGGAAAACCTTGCCTCAATCTCAGTTATTATCAGCCAGTTATTTTCTACCACTATCAGACGTCAAAGGTCTTAAATGTCGTAGAAATATATCTTTGTCGTCAGCAAGACAATATATTCAATCCATTGTTTTATAAGTTTGAAAGAAAGGAATTTATAAGAAGTATTTCCAGATTTTACACAATTTATTGCAATCAACTGACAGTTTCAACTAGTATTTACAATGTATTTAATTGCATTATATTTGGTTTTGTAATTTTTTTTTATTGTGTTTTTTTTTTGTAAACCGTACATTATGTAGTAATAACTCTTTAGTTTAGTGTTCTGTTTATAATCTTTCGACGACATAATATGATTTGTGATTGAGTACAAACACAAAAGCCTGCCGTCCCTTGTTAGATATAGGCCTTTTCCATGATATACCATTATCTGTGTTTTCCGTTAAACGTCACTCAGTCCTCTTTAACAGGTCATCGGTCCGCCTGGCTGAGACAAGGCTTACCGATCTCTGCTCTCCACTTTAGAAAACGTTTGTCCTGGCCATTGGTTCTGAAAAGGATATGGCTAGTGCCCACTGCCTTACTCATTCTGTGAGCTATGTTGCCAACTTTTTTCTTTTATCAGATCTCCTTATTCCTGTTCAAATTCTTCGAAGAAACTCCTAGCATGGCACTCCAAGCTGCTTTTGATTTGACACTGACAACAGGATCCGGTCTATTGTCAGTGTCAACGTTTGATGATATTTCCAAAAAAATATCGTTCCAATTGACTTTATTTTGTAACCAAGAATGATGATATTCACAAAAAAATATCGTTCCCATTGACTTTATTTTGTAACCAAGAATGATGATATTTACAAAAAAATATCGTTTCCATTGACTTTATTTTATAACCAAGAATGATGATATTCACAAAAAAATATCGTTCCCATTGACTTTATTTTGTAACCAAGAATGATGATATTTACAAAAAAATATCGTTCCCATTGAATTTATTTTGTAACCAAGAATGATGATATTTTCAAAAATTATCGTTCTCGAAACCAAACTTTTTCATACTAAGCGTTATTTTATCTTAATTATGTTAGCAGATATATCTTAAATCGGAAAAGTTCAGTAAATGTTTGGAAACGGTGCTTTTAAATGACTTTGTTTTCAATTCGATAATAATATACATATGAAGTTTATGGACCTAATTGCGATCAATAACAAAAAAGAGGCAAAACGAGAATATTATCATAAATTGGAAAGTAAACAAGTCGTTTTGTCAAAGCAAACAAAACTATTTGTGATAAAGACACTGTAAACATGGCAACTAATTACTTTACTCTACCAAGAACTTAGCCGTGGAACGAGTTAGCTTGATTTTTTAAGCCTTTACAAGTTACTTGACTTGACTTGACCGTAGGCTAGTTTGCCACCTTAGTGGTATAAAAAAAAACTTTAAAAAAACGGTTTGCACTCCGGGAGTGCCGGCAGAATTGAAAACAAACAACCTATATATAACATTTTAACATGTGTAATCCGTACTTTCATCTTTTCATCAACACAATTTCCTCTTACTTTTTATTAGTCCTATAGAGTTTAAAATTTTTATCTATCACAAAAAAAGTGCACAACGCCGCTTAAATTTCCATTTCAAAATCATTTTTTTTTATTTCGCAAATCATCCTATTATGGCGTGGTGTTATGGTTTCCGTCTAACGAATTTTCGATCAGTCTGCGTGAGTTTATCATTTTTTACCCATCACAAAAAAGTGCACAACGCTGCTAAAAAAGATTTCACTTCAAAAATAAAAAAGCGCCCAAGTCACGTCCTATGTCTTAAGGGGACGATAAATGTTAGTTGAGCGTGTCTAGTATAGCAAGCTTAAACCATTTAAACCCTGCTCTCATAAGGTTGGACTTTGCACGTTACGTTTTATGTCGCTTACGCGTAGAGCGACACGTTTTTGGCTGGTTATTTCATGTTTTTAATAAATAAAAAAAAATAGACTTTAGATAGAAATTACAGCCGATTTTTCTTTTAACAAAAAATAATACCTAATACATATATTATAATACCTAATGGTAGCAAGTATCGCACAAGCAAGTTGCTTTTTTTGTATATTTTATAAATCGAGATTATTATTGCGTTTTAAAAGCGATAAAAAACCAACCGCTGAACCGAGCGACCGCTCACACACTTTTCAGATTTAAGTCATGACATGACTTATCCAATGATATGGTCACTAGACAAATTGGTCCATTAGTTTTTGAGATATCGAGGGGCACAAAAAAGCTAATCTACACACACACACACATATCACTCTAAATATGATGGCAAACCATTGTTCAGGTCTCAAAATTTGATTTTCGGACCCACTATAATAACTTCCCTCTAGAGAAAGGAATAGTGTATTTAAAAAATAATTGGGATTCTTAACAAAATATCGAGATTTTAGACAAGTAAACTTAATTTTAATCTTTTGAACTTTTTTTTTTATTTTGTTCGATTTTACTTTTAAGTAGTTCTTTCCCTTACTCCAGTATTTTTCTGTGATTTATTATATGTACCAATTCTTAAATGTAGAACATGTAAGGAAGACTGTTTCGGGATGCATGGCTGATTGTTAGGTAAGAAAATTAAAAATTTTTGAAGTGAAAACTTCTTTAGCGGCGTTGTGCTCTCGTTGCAATGTTAAACTTGCGTCAGGACGGGTGACCTGATCGAAAATTCGTAAGACGGAACTCGCGTCGGGACACGTGACCTGATTGAAAATTCGTAAGACGGAACTAGTTTTTATTTTTAGTATATTATGAGTAGTACAGGAAGGTTGGATATGGGATTTTAATTCTATGAAAGATTGAGATGTCAAATATATTAAGTCAAAAAAGTAAATCAACAAACATTATTACTAGCTGGCCCGGCAGAAGTTGTTCTGCCCTTAAAGTTGATGCGCTGTAGCACCATCAGTGTGCCTAGGATGAGTTTTTAACGCTACTATCGCGTTCGCGGCAACGAAATACATTCATGGAAATGAAGCAGTGCCTCTAGCGGACGCGTTGAGACTATTTTTTCTTATAGGACTTTTAATGAATACGCGAACGCGATAGTAGATTTACGAATACGCAAAAACTCACACTAAGCACACTGTTACAACCAAAAGTTATCTATTACCCACGGCTGCACCCGTGGGGATTTCTATCAAATACTTACCCAATCCGGACATTTATGAGGATAAACTAACTTACACCGCCATCCGTTAAAAGTGTATGGAACACGGACAGGTTTACTTCTGTCGATAAACTAACTTAAATCGTCATCTGTTAGAAACGTATGTAACTCTTAGCCAGCGCACGCCATGTAAAGCTCCCAGTCGGCATGTATGTATATAGATGTATTGTTTATATACCTACATATGCCAAGTTAATATAGTTGTATTGTTAATATACCTACATATGTCAAGTTAATTTGTATTTAAACCCTTATTGCGCACTTACCCGGCGTGCAACACAACTTACCAAAATTTCATTACACGATTGTAATTACCCTTATTGCGCGAGTTCGACTCGCACTTGACCGTTTTTTTTTCACAAGAACCTTCTCCTGACAATAACAAACACAACAGAAAAAGAATTAGCGAAATCGGTCTAGCCGTTCACGCGTGATGTCGTGACCAAGGGAAATAGGGATTCATTTTTATATATATTAGATAAATGTGTATACGAAGTTTTTTTTTATTTACTAGTCACGTTGTTAAATGAACGGGTAGTTACTCGTTTATTGACCTGAGTTTTGGCACTCGGATAGTTGTACTTTCATGTACACATGGACATTGAATACTTATTATTACGTTATTGAGTTCCCATGGAAACAAATTGTTCTGCGGGTCAAATTACGTTCCCAGTTGTTTGTAGTAAACAACGTAGTTAGATTTTGATAAAACTTGAGCAAATAGATAAAAATTTGGCCTTAAAGTTATTTCGAAACAAGTATTAACTAAACCTTTGTAATATGAAAAAAAATAATGGCCAATTTTTTTAAAAATATGTCTACAAGCGCTCTTCGGCTTTTAATTAAAGGTATGGAATTTAATTTCGATTCGATTTCGATTTTGCTTGATGTTGATAAAGGCAACAGGGAGACCCTTGAAATGTTCACAGAATATCCCATTTAGGAAAGGGCGGCCGGGAACCGCTCAGCTGATTTAGATGAAATTTGTCAGAGTCCCGGGGAAGGACATAGGCTATTTTTCATCCCGCAAAATTCAAAAGTTCCCGCGCGAATAACTATACCGTTTGTTACTCAATCCTGCTGCACTGGGAGCTATTAAATGAGCTGAAATTTTGCACACTGAGATAGTTAAAGATACGGAAAAGGACAAAGGCTACTTTTTATCCCGGGAAATTCAATTGTTCCCGCGGGAGTAACTATTACCGAATTCCACGAAGCAACCACAGCTGCAGCTATAGCTGGCTGTAACAAACTTCTTTAGTATAATCAAGAATTTGCCGTAAGAATCCTACGTCGCTAACCAAATTTAGGACGGGCGGAACCGCGGGCAAAATCTAGTTAAGGTATATAGTTCAAAAAAAGTATTACTTTATTAAACAAAATATTTATTGTTCATTAATCAGTAGTCTATTATCCATAATCCATACTAATATTATAAATGCGGAAATAACTCTGCCTGTCTGTTACCTCTTTACGCTTTAACCGCTGTACCGATTAAGAAGAAATTTGGCATAGCCATAGTTTGAGTCCCAGAAAGGACGTCAAGTAGGAGAAAAACGTCAAGTATTATATAAGTCAATAGATATTTCTGTAAGTTAAACCGAGGGATTGCCTTTCAAGTTGTTCCATCAACATATTGACATGATTTTTAGCATTTGGATTTCTTTACATCACTAAGGTGGTAAACAAGCTTGCGGTCCGGCTCATGCTAAGCGGTTACCGCAGCTTATGGACGCTTGCAACACCTGGGGCATCAATCGCGCGGAGCCGACCCTTGACAAATTTCTATCTAACTTCTTTCTGTACCTAATCCTTAGAGAAAACCTGGACAGTAAGCCCATTCCAGAACCTAAGCGTTCGAGGCAGGAAATTTCTCTGACACCGCACTGTACGTGACCATTTAGGTTCAATGGTGTGAAGGATAAATTCCTTGCCAAGGGCGAGCGATGCAATGATAGAAACTATCCGCGGGCATCATTTCAAACGATTCCTCATAACACATCCCATTATACAACAGGAGAGCACACACAGGGAGGCAAAGTCCCTCCTCAAACTTAAGTTTTGAGTTTGATATCGTCGATGATTTTCGCAGCGCTTGAACTGAGTCAAAAGGGCTAAGCTTGTATCCGGCTGCACCCGCCCAGAGATGGCAGCAGTAATCTATATGGGGTCGGACTTGCGACTTATAAAGCAGCAACATTTGCCCTGAGGTAAGGTACTTTTCGCTCTGTTGATGCGATTAAATGTAGGGATGGAAAATATCATAAAGAACTTAGTCAAATTCTTAGTCAATTAGAAGTTTTGTCAAAGATTATATATTATAGAGCAATGATTTAATTACACCCTTAAGCGGATCCACGGGAAAAGTCAGTATAATAGTTATATTTCTTCATTTCAGACCACAAATTTAAACTGTAGTTTGTCATGATAAACTTGACATCATTTGTAATTCAGACGCGTTGTGTTTTACTTAAATTTAAGTGACGATACTTTTTTCATTAAACTTTTTTATTACTTAATTTGAAAAGACGAGACTTTGCCTCAACTTCATTGCTTGTTCTTATTACAGTATTAAGATAATAAAATAATTTTAAAATTACACTAGTTGGATAATCTTTGGTTACAATCCTCATACATACATACATACGTTGCAGCACTGACTTCCCTCGAAGTAAGACTAAAATAGGTACATAAAACTAAATGTATCATTGAGAACTATAAAATGTACCCAAAGGGTAAAAAATGGGACCCTATTACTAAGCAGTTGAAATATTTACAGAAGATGTATTTCTGTTGCCGCGATAACAACAAATACTCAAAAACAGAATAAAACAAATATTTAAGGGGGCTCTTATACAACAAACGTGATATTTTTGTCGTTTTTGCTCGATATTGATAACGTGATAGGCAGACGCTTGAAATATTTACATAATATTTAATTATATATTCATTTTGAAAATGAACCATACAACAAACGTGATTTTTATGCCGCTTTTATAGATTGGTACGATTAACTACTAAAATAAAATTCAGTTTCTTTAAATATTTAGTTGACCATTTTTGGTAAGTATGTCCAGTTAGATGCTAAAAGGTTTTTAAAAAAAACCGGTGAAGTGCGTGTCATTATTTATAAAGCCTCAAGTTTATCAGATTTATAGCTTAAGCGGTTTAAAAGTTACACATTTATTCAAACTTTCGAAGCTTATGACTTGCAAAATATAAATTCTTGAGAAAAAGTATTTTTAAACTTTCATTGCATTTTCAAAGTTCTGTCTAATAATATCACACATAATGGGATGCTAGAAAAAAAAAAACATTTTTTATCCCTCGGTAAAATGTACGGAGGATGTATTCTCAATTTACATAACATGTATGGCGGTTTACAAAAGACATCTTTGTAAAATTTAATCAGAATATACCCAAAGAATTATAAGGCTGTGACATACGAACAGACTGACATGACGAATTTATAAGGGTTCTGTGTTTTTCCATTTGGCTAGGGAACCCTAAGAAAACAATATTACTACATGCATTAAAAAGGTAAATAAAGATTATGTTTTGTGAAACTTTTAACGTTATTTCGATATTTATATCACACAAACTATTGTGTACTTTCTAACCTGAGAAACCATAGTGATGTATGAAAATAGTTCTGCGTGTGCACAAAAATATCTAAGTGGGACAAGAAACATGCGACACTACAATGCCTATTTTATAGTTTCCAAAAGAAAATTTTCATTCGCATAGAAATTGAGATAAAAATAGGTTCGCCGACATTGCCTCGCAGGCCTTCATATTTCCGCCACGCAACTTTACGCAAGCCAAATTTAGAGAAAACATTTATACATTTATTTTGCAAATATTTTATCTATTGATGTCAAAATGATCGACGTCGTGGAGTTAAAAGTAGCAAAAATTGTTGTGTATCATGGTCATTTATACGACAAACAAACACTTAAACACGCAACTTGTTTGTATTCTAATAGTTTTATACCCATAAGGGGGTAGCCAGTGGCTCGATACACACCCACTGATGCAGTGTACTTACCTAGCCAAAAGTGTCTGTATACCTTCCTACGCCGGAACTTATTAGCTATAAAGTAATAAGATGTAAAATTAAAGGCCAGGGACAAAATAACCATACCCCCCATTTCTAGTTACTGATGAACCATAAGAAACAAGTCAGGGTTTCAATTTATGCTAGCTTATTTAATGAGGTAGTATGCGTTCGTTCATAAACCTTCGCACCATTAGGGATAAGTGATTTATCATATACTAATAATAAAATAGGTCCTAATATTGATACTTGTAAAACACCATTTTTTTAATTATGCCATCCGATAACCTTTTATAACATATTTATGCAGACGCGTGGGTCTTATAGACTTTAATTATTCAGTGTACCGTCATTTTTAAGCTATAAATGAATAAAAAATGCATCAAAAAAAGGAAACGGGAAAAAAAACAGATCCTATCCTAACTAATATATATACTACCTATACTAGTTTGTTATTGCTTAGCGTCGCACCGGAGTATACAATTAAGCTGAAGTCTGGCATGGGGAACCATTAGGTCGCTTAGAGACTTTTAGCTTATTGGCTTTTAGCTTACATGAGGCCAACACTGCAAGCCATACAGTTAAACTGCGCACATAAATCGGATCAAAGCTGTGCAGGATCTCAGAACGTAAACGTTACGGTATATGTGCCTGTACAGTTTAACTGTACCGGTAAATCTGTCAGGTATGCCCTTGTATGTATGGCTGGCTTTAGAGACGTTTCGATATCGTAACTTCATTAGTCATCGCTGGCATTAGTAGTAACGCAGGTTCTAAAGCTTTTGTTTTTAATTCAAGAAAAAAAAATTGGCCAAGTGCCAGTCTGGTTGGCGCACCGAGGGTTCCCTAGAAACTTAATATATGTAGTTAGTTCTTCCTGCCTTAATATTTATCAATAACCTTAATGCGACAAAAATTACCGTATTTTAGGCACATTTTTTGGCACCAACTTAGAAGCTTGATTTTCTTACAACTTTATGTGACCGTAGAATTTGGCATTTGATATTAATTTCAACTTGATAACTTTGATTAAAAGACTGACGAGTTTTGGAGTAAAAGAGTCTTGACAGACAGGCAAACGGATAAGAAAGTGATCTTATAAGTGTTCGTTTTTTTCTTTTGAGGTACGGATACCCAAAAACTAATTGAATCCAACGCATAACTACCGTAGCTATGATTCTAAATACAGTATCTACTGTATTAATATATTATTAAAACTTAAAATATAATATTAAAAAAGGTAATGCCGATTTTCAATGTTAATTTCAAGTAATTATTTTAAAGATTTATATTATTCGTATAATCACCGAATACATATAATCCGTTCAGTATGGGCTTAAGTTTGATTGAAAATAAAAATATTCAAGATGAAACTGATGCTGGTATAATCAGACTAATCTAAGATTTGTAAATAGCAAACATCGATGCTTTGAATTGAAATAATCTACAGTCAGAAACGCTCGATTGAATAAGCAGCGTACCCTCAACTCTAGAGCCTAATTGGGGTTTACCGAATAAAGACGATATTCCTTTTGTAGGTAATATTATATTATTTAGGCACTCTTTTGACATAATTAGTGTTGAAAAATTCTTGAAATCAGAAATTTCTTAAAATTTAAACCCTCAAACTTTTCTTGGTTTTTAAAATCCTACCCCTATAGGGACAGTGTTTGTAATGGAATGCTATTAGTTTTGAAATTAAAATGAGAAAAATTGTATTTAACTATTGTTGGAAACATTTTTTTTAATTTTTGTTAGTCATCCTTTATAGCTGATCATCGGGGATTAAAGTTTATATTTGATTTACGTGATTTTAAAAATCAATAAGCTGGTTGAATTTACAGCGCACAGCTTATAGATACGCTTTTTTTTAAATCTAACCACAGACATCATTTTTATCATAAATATATCAAGTTTTACATTCTTTATTGCTAGGTAATGTAACTTTCTATAATTGGAATTGTATCTTTTTCCCAACTGTAATACAATAAATGTAGTAGAATTTTTTTGAAGTGAAAACTTCTTTAGCGGCGTTGTGCACTTTTTTTAGTATGGGTAAGTAATGTTAAACTCGCGTCAGGTCACGTGTCCTGATCGAAAATTCATAGAAAACTCGTAAGACGGAACTCGCGTCAGAGTTATTTTCATTAGGTTAGTTTTTGTGATGGGTAAAAAATGATTAGCTCGCGTCAGACTGATCGTAAGACGGAAACCATAATGCCACGCCATAAAAAGTTGGCAAGACGGAAACCATAATGCCATGCCTATTATAATTTTTATTTTTAGTACATGGCTATTATGAGTAGTACAGGGAGGTTGGAAATGGGATTTTAATTCTATGACAGATTGAGATGTCAAATATACTACGTCAAAAAAGTAAATAAACAAACATTATTATTTGTTGACAGTGTCAAAGACATGTGTTGTGACATATTTGAGTGTTCAGCGCGAATTTCGTGTTAAGGTCATTGGTTCTGTACAATTAAATATGACGTATGAGTTGTCTTGTTACGTATTTGAATGTTAAGCGCGAATCGTGTGTAAAGGTTTTCACTTCTGCCGGCACTCCCAAAGTGCAACTCGTTTTTTAATGAAGTTTTGTATATGTATATAAGTGGAAAGCAATAATAAAAAAAAGGAATAAAGTTGATTCTGAAATTATAATTTCTCCTTATAAATAGGCTAGAAACCTACTAACTTAGGTGCGTAAAAAACAGGTAGTAGAGTTGAACCTCGTCAAATAAATCACTTTGAATTTAGCTCTAACATCTAAGGTATAGTGCGCCTACAAAATCATGGCAAATCGTTTGTTTTGAAAAATCTACGACAAGTTTCTAACCTATGTAGTACATCATCCCAAAGTCTTTTAAAATTTGGGATGTCTCACGACTTATCTCATTTTTCGGCTAACATGCTCGATGAAAGAAACCAAATAGTTTTTAATTTTTGCCGCGGAATTAGAATTTAGTTTGTATAAAATTAAGTCTAAATACGTAACTAATCAAGTCAGATAAGATTAAATTGTTTGTGAGCGCATCTATCAATCTAAATTGTTTTAAGGTTAAACAAAAACAGGGTTCAAATCCGTGAACTTCTTACGATTTGTTTAGATGAATGTAAACAGAAATTGGTGGTTTTAAATATTATGTATCATATGTATGAACTCACTTCAGTTGCATCCTAACTCAAGTAGTATAATAACTTTGTCACTACCTCTCGTACTATGAAATATGTTTAAAAAGTAAGTCGAGGATAAAATTAAAATATTCATAAAATGAAACAGTGAATAATTGTGAACTTGGAATTTGGTTACAAGGTAATTTGGTAACAAGGTAATTTCGAATCTAATTGTTACGGATAACATCATCATTATAAATTATTACATGTTACGACTGTCGTTTAAACAACCTAGCTCGGTAATATTTGCTTACAAAACTGTAATTACAAGTTTAATGGTACCGCTTTGTTAGTAAGTTAATTGTTATTTCATTATATAATTATTATTTCTATTTTTGCAAGCAAGGTATCAAAAGAGGTTACAATCTAACTTGGCTATACACTTTTCAGAAATTGCATACCTGGGTCAATCAACCTTTTTACCGACACAATGTTGTCGCCGACATTTTTTTTTTTATTTTAGTTGCCTTGCTAGATTAATTGAATTAATCGTGTGAATTATTCACATTACAAAAATGTGTTCAGTAACTAAAAGTAAAAGTAAAACCTTTTTTCAAATTTACAACCGGCTGCATAAATGTAGGTCAGACTTGAACAGGGTTTCCCAAAATACCTCGGTCTTTATCTCCACCGTATCGTTTCATAGTATGTGTATGGACATACAACCTATACTATACGAGGGTCATTCAATAAGTATATATATAGTATATTCATTCAATAAATAATAATAAATAATAATAATAAGTTAGCCTACAAAAGACAAACGCAAATTTAGTAAAAGTGGCAATTTATTTTTCCACATAATCTCCTTTTAGCTTAATACACCTGGTCAGCGATGCTCCAACTTTTTCGACGCGTCAAAAAAATACGTTTTCCCGAGGTCTGTAATAGGCCTCCGTGGCGGCGATGACCTCCTCATTCGACCCAAATCTATTCCTGGCGAATGATTTTTTCAGGTTTGGAAACACAAAAGTCACACGGGGCCAAATTTGGAGAATACGTTGGATGGAGCAGCAATTCATAGCGCAATGTGAGCCGGCGCGTTGTCGTGGTGGAAAAGCAGTTTTCTCTTCGCCAAATAAGGCCGATTTTTCTTCAATTCAAATCGGCTCGGAAATTGGCAAAGTAGAGCCCCGTGATTGTTTTACCCTTCTTGAGGTAATCGATGTGGATCAAACCTTGCGAATCCCAGAAAACGGTGGCAATCACCTTTTTGGCTAATAAAACAATCTTCACCTTCTTCGGAGCACGTTCACCGGGTAAAGTCAACTGTTTAGACTGTTCCTTTGTCTCTGGCATGTACCAGTGAATCCATGTTTCGTTGACGATCACGAAACGACGCAAGAACTCCGTCGGATTGCGCTTAAACAGTGCCAAACACGTCGCCGATGTGGTCTCACGGTTGCGCTTGTTGTCCGGTGTAAGCAAACGCGGCACCCATCGCGCCGACAGCTTCATCATGCCCAGTTCTTCGTGTAGAATATGATGCGCCGTTCCTTCTGCGATGCCTTCAGTCTCAGCTATCTCGCGAACCTACAATCGGCGGTCTGCCAACACAAGATCGTGGATTTTTTTTACGATTTCCTCGATAGTATCCGTTTTTGGGGCACCAGGGCGTGGCTCATCAAAAACCGACGTATGGCCACGAACAAACTCGTTGAACCAATTCTTGACGATCGTCTTCGAAGCAGAAGAGTCACCGTACACAGCATCCAAGCGATCTTTGATTTCTCAGCGCGTTTTCCCTTCCAAAAACAAGAATTGAATCACCAAACAATATTGCTCTTTTACCATTTTCGTGAAACTGACCGACACGCTCGCTTCCGAAGGCTATCAAAAAAAAAACTAATGAACGGAATTGACTGAAACTTTGACAGTAAGCTACTAAGAGAATGTACTGCACGAAAGTAAAACAGTTTCGTAATAGCAGCGCCATCGCGAGGTGAGGCTAAGTACTTGTAGAATGACGTAGTATACTGTAAGAGCTCGTTAACTAAACAAAAACATATTTTTGTTTGTAAACGGATATAGGTATAGGACATTAACACTCTTAACGAAACGAAAGTTATTTAGACACAAAGGTAAATTTGAAATAAAAACCAAATTTCAATTCAATTCATGACTCTACAAAGAAATTCGAGGAAAAGGATTATCACTAGGATGCGCAATACGGCTTAGTCTGCGTGAACCACACGCCATA
This sequence comes from Apoda limacodes, assembly GCA_946406115.1. Classification (NCBI taxonomy): domain Eukaryota; kingdom Metazoa; phylum Arthropoda; class Insecta; order Lepidoptera; family Limacodidae; genus Apoda; species Apoda limacodes. The sequence goes on from OX291553.1 coordinate 19,552,265, forward strand.
TGGTTCTGTCACTCGATATGTGATTGGAAAGCTGAATTATATTTCAATGAAATACTGCCACAAAGCGGCTTTACGATGAAATTTATTTACGTTCTATTGCGTAGACATATGATTCTACATTTTCATATCTAAACTAGTATTATATTGCGTAAAAAGGTGTCGCATTTAAATGAATATTGTCAGAAAGTTTAATGAATGAAATGGGTTTTAAGGATTTTAAAAAAAAATGTCAGACTAATCAGAATAATGAAACAAAGCTAATTTTTTTTAAAAAAAAACGACTTGTTTGAGACTCAGGATACTAGTCATTGCGAATACATAATATGCGGGTGGCCTGTAGGATGTATGAAAGTATTCAACCATAAAGCTCAACAGTGGACGGCGTTGGTATATAGTATACAATGATCTTACAATAATAATTATACAAAGACAGTGTCTAACGCCGCAATAATAATAAAAAGGCAAGGCTGTAGCTAGAGTTGCCAGATGGCTAGTTGGCCTTTTTGGACGTACTAAAATTACAGAATTCGTATTTTTTTACAAAAAAAAAGGGCGAATATTATTTCTTAAGCTCAGAGTTTTGTTTAATTATAAATGAAAATGTGATTATGATTATGAAGGTTTTGAAATTCTAAACGACTATTATACTTGTGATACATTCACGAAAGCATATCTGCATCAATATAGAGTTCTTTGATACCGAATTCGAATCAGACAAGCAAATCTTTCTAACACAGCACAAAAGGTATGTGGTATAGGCTCAGCGGCGTTTCTTTTTATAGATCGGAATCAGACCCCTTAAGCCTCCTTCTCGAAAGAAAGAGCTGTACCCCTGCAGTGGGGCGTACAAAGGCTGAGGCAATTACATTATACCAACAAACATTTATATTTGCTTCATTTAATTCCCTGAACCAATAGCTTCGAATAAAGACAGAGCAAATTGCTTTATGTGATACTGTTGTCCGCCGATCTCCACAAAGGCCTGCTACAAATCGCATTACAAACAGATTTGATACTGAACCTAATGGAAACGTCCATTTGTTCTGTTGTACCATCTAATGAAAGGATATTGACCAACTTCACCTTATTGGTTCGCCCTAATCACCCAAGTGTTATGCAACTCTGTGTTTTTATTGATCATTTGTCTTTAATTATATACATTTTTTATCTGTCTAAAAACATAATCATTTTTTTGTAATAACTTGAATTAATTTTATTAAAATACTAACTTTAACTTTAAACTTTGAAGGGTTACTGCAGACACGTATTGACTTTGAATTTAGAAATTTGCAAAAAATGTAATGCCCGGTTTTTAGGTTAATAAAACCTTTATTTATTGAAACAAGCTATCATTGTTAAAAATATTAAACCTCTTTTTCAATATTTGTAGCTAACTAAAAGTTTCATTTTGAATAAGATTGCGTACGTTGTAACAAAACTGCAGATTTTACATGCTTGACATTTTTTTTTTAACGGGACTTCTTTGTTTATTATTGGATACATTTTGTCTAAAATAAAATTATTTCATACTTAGATATGCAATCAACTGACTTTAAATACCACACAAAAGAAATGTAACATAAGGAATTTATGTAGCTTTATCAATATGATCGTCGACGATTCCAAACTCGCAAGCCCTTAAGTCTGAGGAGAGAGGGAGTGTGTGTTCTACCGCTTTTATAATGGGATGTATTTTAACAAATTGTTTGAAATGATGCCCATGGCTACTTTCTACCATCGGCAGTGAATTCGTCCTCACGTCTTAGATCCTAAATTATAGTCACGTACAATGCGGCTTCAGAGAAAAGTTACGCGAACGCTTAGTTAGATTGTAAAGCTCCCCTTTAAGGTTTCCTCTAAGGACTACAGTATGGGGTACTTCAAGAAAGAAGTTTTTGGATTTTTGAAGGGTCGGCAGCGCGAGACTGATACCTCTGGTGTTGCAAGCGTCCATAGGCTGCGTTAACCGCTTACCATCAGCTTATCGCAAGCTTCTTTGCCACCTTAGTGGTTTGAAAAAAGAACAAAATCAATCAGCCCGAAACAGTCCACTGTTGGACATATTCCTTTCCGGAAGAACGCCACCACACTCGGCCCTCCGCCTTTCTCATCCAGACACTTTCGGTTTTTTTCATCAGTATTTGGCTCACGAAAATGTATTTTGTTCAAACCACAATTTGTCTTATTAGTTTCACGTATATTATATCTTTAACGTAGACTATCTTATGCGGGAAAATGTTATCTTATATATCATAAGATAATTAAACTTATATATCCTATACAACCTAACAATTTCAATGTGAAACCTCAGTTCCATTCATCATCTGATTAAGTAGTTGTGTCAAGAAAGTGAATGCTACGACATTAATTAGTCCCACTAAAGTTATTTTCGTTCAAAGGGAGACGCCTTCACAGATAATCCTTGTAGCTCACTGATGAGCGAGAATGCGATTTTGCTCTGTCTTTATTCGAAGCTATTAGTTCAGAGAATTAAATGTAGCAAATACAAATGTTTGTTGGTATAACGTTTTTGGCTTAGTCTTTGTACGCCCCACTGCAGGGGAACAGCTCTCTCTTTGGATAAGAAGGCTTAAGCCATAGTCCACGGTACTGACCTAGTGCGAATTGGTAGTGACCATTCAACTGTCAGACTTTGATAATGTAATGGACTGTATGAAATTATGTAAATGGATAAATTTTTTTAAGGTTTCGTATCAGAAAAGTAAGAAAGGAGTATAAGAGATACTCTCATTTTCTTTTTGGATTCTTTCTCTTACAGGGACTTCTTCTCTTATACCACTGAGCCTATACCACATACCTTCTGTGCTATGTTAGAAAGACTAGCTTACCTGTATTTATAGCTAGCATAGAGAAATACGGCTTCTGGCCGCGTCAGGAATCAGGAAGCCGAACAATTCCTTAGAACACATACCATTAAACTGCTTATATAATAGGATGTGTTCGAAGGAACTGTTCAAAATGATGCCTACGGCTTTTCTCTACCATCGCACCGATCGCCATCGGCAGGGAATTCGTTCTCACACCTTAGACTCTAAATGGTTACGTTTCGGTTTCGGAAAAGAGCTGCAAGCAAGCTTGTTTGCCACATTAGGGGTATAAAAAAAGATATTAATCAGTCTGTAACAGTCCACTATTGGACATATTCCTTTCCAAACGAATGCCACCACACTCGGTCCTCAGCCTTTTTCATTTAACAAAAAAGTATTTGTCCAAACTAAAATTTGTCTCGTTAGTTTGATTTCATAAGAACGATACTATAGTTGGGTTTCCTTAAGAAATAATGTTGGAAGCACATTTTTGCTTGGTGTTGCTATTATTAAATTAGTTGCATTTCAACCAGCGACTAATACCACATTTAAGCAATAATAAAATTTCATTCAATCGGCCATCGAAGGTGCGCGACGAAACGGAAGGCACCTGACTACCCTTGAATCGGCATCATGTTCGCGGGTTGATCGTGATCCTCCTGCTAAGTTCATCTGGATGAACCATGGGTACTTTTTTTGCCCGTAGTCCTACCAGAGAATAAGTATAATAAATTTGTATGACATATTTCCTATGGACCAACTATAATTTATTTAATGCATAGATGGAAATTTCAAATAAATGTATATTGTCGTGGCGCCTAGACTGTCTCGACGTTGTTGGATTTATCGAAGGCAATGCCTGACTGTTTGAATAAAATGAATGTTAAGTTGGGCTGTGGTTATACTGTTTACATGTTTCCGGCTCACCACGATTAGATTTGTTAGGTTCCCGATATGTCAGCACAGTTGCATGCGCCATCTTTACTATATTGAATACAACCACAAAAGTTTAAAAAGTTATTTTGTGATTATGTGCTATTGTAAAAAATCTTTTAATTTTAATCTAAATTGGTTATGGGCGTGGGATTCTTACATCAACTCCTTGATTATACTAAAGAACTTTATTATAGCAAGCTATTAAGTTACTCCCGTGAGAACTTTTAAATTTTTCGGGATTAAAAAGCCTTTAGCCTTTGTCCTTCTCCGTATCTTCTACTATCTCTGTGCAAAAATTCAGCTCTATTTGATGCTCCGTGGGGGTAGAATTGAGTATCAAACGTTATTGATATTCCAGCAGAAACTTTTGAATTTTCCAGGTTTTCCATATGTGTGCCAAGTTGTATCCACATCTATTCAGTGGTTAAAGCGTGATTGGGTAACAGATAACCAAATATCCAATCTTTCGCATTTATAATATTAATGGAAAAGCTGGTAATTAATAAATTTTGCCAGCGGCTCCGTCAGCCCTAAATTTGGTTATCGGCGTGGGATTTTTACGTCAACTTCTTGATTATACTAATGAAGTTTGCTATAGCAAGCTATGTTCGTTGAAGCTCCGTTTATAAGATATTCTTAAGGGAACTTTGTAATTTTTTCGGAATAAAACTATCCTATGTCCTTCCCTGGCAACCAAGCTATTTCTATACCAAATTTCATCGAAATCGGTTCAGCAGTTTAAGCTTAAGTTTGAGAGGTAACAGATAGACCGACAGACAGACAGACAGAGTTACTTTCTCATTTATAATATTAGTATGGATATGGATATGGATTAGTGGTCTAGATTTTTTAGCACAGAATACTTTTCAGTAAGGTAGATAGGTAGGTTTATTTAATTACAACGTTTTTGTATAGGCACCTTTATAAAAAAATAATAACCACAAGGATGTATTAGAAATCAGTCATTGTGAAACTTAACTTTTTAGTTATGGATCTAGAAGGCCGATTTTTTTTGTCCTTAAGTGTGGAGTAGCAATTTTTAGTATTATCTACTTACTAGACTTTGCCAGCGGCTCCGCCCGCCCTAAATTCGGTTATCGGCGTGGAACTCCTTAATTAACTCAAATTAATTAATTTATAAGTTATACTAATGAATTGCTATAGCATGCTCTTTATAGGTGCAGCAATAGTTCGTTTTACTCTGTTATAGTTATTCCCGCAGGAAATTTTAATTTTTAGGGATAAAAAGTAGCCTATATGCTATTCTTGGACCTTACCTATATGTATGCCAAGTTTTATCCCGATCCGTCCAGTGGTTAAAGCGTGATTGAGTAACAAACATCCATCCAGACATACAAACTTTCACATTTATATTTGTTTATTCTTTTATACCACTAAGGTGGCAAACAAGCTTACGGTCCGCCTGATGGTAAGCGGTCACCGTAGTCTATGGACACTTGCAACACCAGGGGTATAACTTGCGCGTTGCCGACCCTTCAGAAATCTAATAACTTCTTTCTTGAAGAACTCCATACTGTACTCCTTGCAGAAAACCAAAAACTTAAGCGTACGCGGGAGGAAGTTTCTCTGAAACCGCACTGTACGCGACCATTAAGGTTCTAAAGTGTAAGAATGAATTCCCTGCGAGCGGTGCGATGGTAGAAAGTAGCCGTGGGAATCATTTCGATCAATTCCTCAGAAGACAACCCATTGTACAAGCGGTAGAACACACACAGGGAGGCAAAGTCTCTCCTCAGACTTAAGGGCTCGATACCGCAAGTGAGTTTGGAATCGTCGACAATTCTCACAGCCCGTCGTTGAACCGAGTCAAAAGGGCCAAGCTGGTATCCGGGTGCACCCGCCCAGAAGCCGAACTTGCGACTTGTAAAGTAACAACCTTTGCTCCGACGTGAAGTACTGCTTCGCTCTGTTGAGTACACCAAGTTTTTTGGACACCAGCTTCACCTTATCTTGTAAATGATCTCGGAACTGAACGTCGCTGGAGATGTGGACACCAAGGATCCCAATGCTCTTGGAGATGGAGAGGGGAGTGTTCTGGAACTGTGGGACTACAGTGAATGGAGTTTTCTTAGCGGTGAACGCGCACACTTGTGTCTTTGTAGGGTTGAATCGGACCAAGTTTACCCGTCCCCAGTCAGAGACCTTGGAAAGTGTGGTCTCGATTTGAGACACAAGTTCTCCGCGGTTTTCTTCCACAACGGAACGAGGAATGTTTGCACGACCCGTGTCCAGGCTACATGCCAATGCCTCCCCCTGACTCTCAATGGCTAGTGCCCATCGGTGTGTGAGATACACTAGAAGGTCACCAGTCGAGCGACCGTGGCGAAAGCCATATTGACGGTCTCTGACCAGGTCGTGTACTTCTAGGTATCTTAGAAGCTGTATGTTGATCACACGCTCAATCACCTTGGAGAGGTGAGAGGTAATAGCGATAGGCCTGTAATTCGATGGATCTGATCTATCACCCTTTTTGGGCACCGGGCGCACATTCGCAGTTCCATGAAGACGGAAATTGCCTAGTGTGGTAGGAAAGCGCGAAGAGGCGCGTGAGTACAGGACATAACTAGCACACTGCTTAAGCACCATTGCTGGTATACCGTCTGGCCCACTCGACTTATAAACGTCTAGAGAAAGAAACGCCCGCCGGACCTCCCGCTGCGTTATGGAGATTTCCGGCATGGTCTTACCGCACCACGGTATAGTAGGTGGTACAGCGTCTTCATCGTTCATGTTCAAGTTCGAGGCAAAGAGACTGCTCAGTAGATCGGCTTTCTCTTTAGCACTATGGGCCAAGTCACCATCGGTAATATTAGTAGGATTACGGAAAGTTCCTATATATGTTTAAAACTTACGCGCAGATTCTTCCCGGTCACTCAAAGTGTGTTATTGAATTTATGAATTACAAAAAATAATTGATGGCCCTAGTTAGCTGCGATATAATTCTTAAATGTCCCAGCGCATCGACGTTTGCATAGCGATTTTTATAAGTTCACGACGTCCTGTCCAGAAAACATGGCCTCGGCAACCTTAGCGAAAGGTGAATGCAATACGGAGACACCTGGGCATAGTGTGGGCCTGCAGCGAATAAACCAGTTTGCATATGAGCGAGACCGATACGCACGCATCGTGCACGGCCACTGCTACTTATATTTGTCGATTTCAGAAATATATATATCTTTTGTTCTAAAGAAAGGTTTTATATTTATTGCATCACGTCGTGGCAACTATCACTTCAAGTTAGCCGCCAACAACGTCAAATAATTAAACTTCAATGTGTGACTGTAAATATAAGTTATCAGTTATCAGCTGCTCACAATATAGTGTCGAAAACATTTTCTTAGTGTCGAAGCTTATTATATAGATTCAGGTATTTTGAAGGGTTCGAAACGTCTCATCTTAGTAGAGTCCGGAAAAAATGTTGTTGAAATAAAATTGTTTCAAAACAGAATTAAAGCGGTAATTTAGATGTTAAAAAAATTGTCGCCACCAAGAGTAAATATTAAAAACTAGGAGTTACAATTATTATCTTTTTTTAATCTAAAAAATTTAAAATTTACAATACCAAGTGAAAAAAGATTTTTAAGAGGTGTAACTTTATTTAAAGTTGCTAAAATACTATGATTGTTGTCCAACTATTTAATAATCGCCCACTTATTATTTTTATAGGCCCGCCTTTAATTTACATTAACTTATTAATTTAGTTTGTTGCTTATAATCATATCCTTTTTCTATGATTTTAAAAAGCCCAACTTTGACTGCTGATTCAATTTCTTAGATGAAAATAAAAAAAATTAGTTGCCAGTTTATTTTATTAAATACCACTATTCGTCGCCCTCAAAACAATTTCCCTTATTAAATTGTTTTTTTAGGCAACTATTTTACTGACTACCCTCTAAACGTTAGCGGTAATTGCTTATCTATTAATTAATATAACGATAACAGCTTATTCAATAAAAAGTAGTATTGAAAAACTTTAATTTAAAAGCCACGCTTTCAAAAAACCGGCCTAGTGTGTGTCGGACTTCGCATATTTAGGGGTCTGTACCAAATGTAGAATATGAGCAGTCAGAATGGATCAGAACTTGATGGGGTAGGCCAAACATTATTTTCGGCTCCTTTAGCTGTGTCGGCGCTTAAAAAATTTAAAAATATTTTTTGTCAATTTTATGGCTTTAGGTCAAAAAGATGCTTAATACTGTAAAAATTTGAAGACTGTAGCTCCAACAGTTTGGCCGTACAACCTCTGTGACAAACGACGGACAGTCAGACACGTGATAGCAATAAGGCTCTGTTTGGACTCTAAAATGAACTACAAAGTAGAAAATAAGATACCATACATCACGGAGCAAAAAGCGTTGCACTTTTCAACTTTCACAAAGCAACACAATTGCGTCAGTCAAAATGAATTGATAAGATGGCGAAAGTACGGGTTCATTGGCTACGGAACCCTAACAACTTTGGTAATATTTATTTCACATAAGATCTCGTAATAGTATATATTATAGCTTATTATATAATTTATTTTTAAATAAAATTTTGCACTTACGATATCAAATTATACTTTGTTGCTGTATCATATGAGGTTTTATAAACACTGTAGTTCATTTTCCTAGGTACCGCATATTCATACGATTTAGCGTATAATTTTTCACATCTTATAAAAAAATAATAAAAGGGATGCATAACTGATACCTTTGCCAGCTCTGTCTGTTCTATGTTATACTTGTACGGCACTTCCAAAGCTCCGTACAAGTCAATTTAAGAATAGGGCCAAGTATGGTGTTTATAGAAATGACAGCAGATTCTAAAAATGTGTTTTTGTGATTAGGCCTAATTTACCAAAATATCAAATTCTCAATGTTGTATTGTCTTATCTCTCGAATTAGTTTCCTAATGAGACTTTGTCCCTAGTGGTAGGTGATTATCCAAAAACTTGTAATCCTACTTGCGTTGTCAACGGGCCAACATATTCAGGCATTATTGCACAATATTATTATAAATGAAAAGAGTGTTTATATGGTTATAGATGATGTTATTAATCATCAAGGCCTACTGCGGCTAATCCAATACTAAGAATTCTGATTTTTCATGATTTTTCCAGCGAAAGCTCTATCTATCTACCTAGAAAAGACACGTTACTTGCGAAACCATGTAGGGGTGCCAGCGCTCAGACCATCAGCCATTGGATTAAGCAATTTCTTAACTATAGTGGCTCAAATGTCAGAGTATATAGTTCGCACAGCACGCGGCATTTGATTCTGCATTAGAGTGTTAAACATCTACATGGTTTATTGAATCTCCTAGGATGCAGCAAAGAAGTATAATTTATGGTTAAATGAACTTACATTGAATGAACTTTAACCAAAATTATACGAGTTACTGCATCCGTAGATATTTAAGTTTCCGGCCATCCCTTAAGGGCCCTCTTACAGTCCACTAGCGCCGCCATTAGATACTTTCAATTTTCTCTTCGTAAAAAACGTGGCAGAAATGCCAACTACAACTCACAGATATTATTTAGATATTATATAAAACCTTCTAAAAATAGCTTATGACTAGTTTTATATTTGCAACATTTGGATTTTAAAAATTTGTTTTCTACGAAGAGAAAATTAAGAATATCTAATGGCGGTGCTAGTTAGCTGCTATATGCGCCTTAAGTTTACTTAGTTGACCTAGAATTGCAGAATTATATTTTTAAACTTACCCTGAAACAAATGAAACAATCAACGACGCCATCTGGCAAACACAGTTGAAGCAAAGGTATCATCAGTAATAAATCCATTTCTGTTATACTTTTTGTTTGATTTCAAAAAATATATACTAAAAATCGTGTGTAGATGCAGTATCGTGAAAAACTGACGACATGAATATAATTTCTACAAATGCAGCAACTCGTATAATTTTGGTTGAAGTTCACTTAAAGTATGTATTTGACCATAAAGTATATCTTAGTTTCAAATAGAGTTTTTCTCGATAGTTATAAAGGTCTCATCGGGGGCTTGCTGTGAGAAATATGGACCAATAAATTACAGTATTATCGGATAGGTACACTATGCCCACCCGCTGGTCACATCATTATTTCGCAGTTATGGTCACGACCCCTGGGATACAAAACTGGAGTTTTTGTTGGACGATATGAACAATTTGTATCAAAGTTAACAGAAAATCTGCTGGTATAAAAATAAATCATAAGTTTTCCTATAATTGATGTAAACTACTTCTTCATTTCCTACGAAAAAATTATTTGAAATAATTAGACAATTTTTTATTTTTAAATTTTTTAACGTGACTTTAACGTCAATTTACATAGGTGATTCCTATTTCCAACTTTAACTCGAAAATAAAACAACAAAAAATAAGATTTGTAATATATTAAACATATTTTAAAATTAGTAAGTAAGATCATTTGTTTTATAGAAATAAATAAAAAAAAATGCTGATTTACTTAAGAACAGAGTACCTAACTATGCAATGCTTCGTTTTTTAAATTACTTTTGATATAAAACCGGCCAAGTGCGTAATGTACAAGGATAAAGTTAGGGTTCTGTAGTTATCCTTTAGTTCAATGTAGATACTAGAGCTATCCTTAAAAATATCATAACAAAATTGTATGGCTGTGTGATCATGTCATCTTTTATGAAGTTTATCGGCAATGCGATTGATGCCCCTGGTGTTGCAAGCGTCCATAGGTTGCGGCGACCGCTTACCATCAGATAGACCGTTAGCTTGTTTGGCACATTAGTGGTATAACTAAAGGTCAGTTGTTTTTATTCTGAGATCGTAGTTTGTAAATTGACTTCTCGGCTATAATTGTAATTGTTTTCCCATAATCTTGGTTATACTGTTTACATGTTTCCGGCTCACCACGATTAGATTTGTTAGGTTCCCGATATGTCAGCACAGTTGCATGCGCCATCTTTACTATATTGAATACAACCACAAAAGTTTAAAAAGTTATTTTGTGATTATGTGCTATTGTAAAAAATCTTTTAATTTTAATCTAAATTGGTTATGGGCGTTGGATTCTTACATCAACTCCTTGATTATACTAAAGAACTTTATTATAGCAAGCTATTAAGTTACTCCCGTGAGAACTTTTAAATTTTTCGGGATTAAAAAGCCTTTAGCCTTTGTCCTTCTCCGTATCTTCTACTATCTCTGTGCAAAAATTCAGCTCTATTTGATGCTCCGTGGGGGTAGAATTGAGTATCAAACGTTATTGATATTCCAGCAGAAACTTTTGAATTTTCCAGGTTTTCCATATGTGTGCCAAGTTGTATCCACATCTATTCAGTGGTTAAAGCGTGATTGGGTAACAGATAACCAAATATCCAATCTTTCGCATTTATAATATTAATGGAAAAGCTGGTAATTAATAAATTTTGCCAGCGGCTCCGTCAGCCCTAAATTTGGTTATCGGCGTGGGATTTTTACGTCAACTTCTTGATTATACTAATGAAGTTTGCTATAGCAAGCTATGTTCGTTGAAGCTCCGTTTATAAGATATTCTTAAGGGAACTTTGTAATTTTTTCGGAATAAAACTATCCTATGTCCTTCCCTGGCAACCAAGCTATTTCTATACCAAATTTCATCGAAATCGGTTCAGCAGTTTAAGCTTAAGTTTGAGAGGTAACAGATAGACCGACAGACAGACAGACAGAGTTACTTTCTCATTTATAATATTAGTATGGATATGGATATGGATTAGTGGTCTAGATTTTTTAGCACAGAATACTTTTCAGTAAGGTAGATAGGTAGGTTTATTTAATTACAACGTTTTTGTATAGGCACCTTTATAAAAAAATAATAACCACAAGGATGTATTAGAAATCAGTCATTGTGAAACTTAACTTTTTAGTTATGGATCTAGAAGGCCGATTTTTTTTGTCCTTAAGTGTGGAGTAGCAATTTTTAGTATTATCTACTTACTAGACTTTGCCAGCGGCTCCGCCCGCCCTAAATTCGGTTATCGGCGTGGAACTCCTTAATTAACTCAAATTAATTAATTTATAAGTTATACTAATGAATTGCTATAGCATGCTCTTTATAGGTGCAGCAATAGTTCGTTTTACTCTGTTATAGTTATTCCCGCAGGAAATTTTAATTTTTAGGGATAAAAAGTAGCCTATATGCTATTCTTGGACCTTACCTATATGTATGCCAAGTTTTATCCCGATCCGTCCAGTGGTTAAAGCGTGATTGAGTAACAAACATCCATCCAGACATACAAACTTTCACATTTATATTTGTTTATTCTTTTATACCACTAAGGTGGCAAACAAGCTTACGGTCCGCCTGATGGTAAGCGGTCACCGTAGTCTATGGACACTTGCAACACCAGGGGTATCACTTGCGCGTTGCCGACCCTTCAGAAATCTAATAACTTCTTTCTTGAAGAACTCCATACTGTACTCCTTGCAGAAAACCAAAAACTTAAGCGTACGCGGGAGGAAGTTTCTCTGAAACCGCACTGTACGCGACCATTAAGGTTCTAAAGTGTAAGAATGAATTCCCTGCGAGCGGTGCGATGGTAGAAAGTAGCCGTGGGAATCATTTCGATCAATTCCTCAGAAGACAACCCATTGTACAAGCGGTAGAACACACACAGGGAGGCAAAGTCTCTCCTCAGACTTAAGGGCTCGATACCGCAAGTGAGTTTGGAATCGTCGACAATTCTCACAGCCCGTCGTTGAACCGAGTCAAAAGGGCCAAGCTGGTATCCGGGTGCACCCGCCCAGAAGCCGAACTTGCGACTTGTAAAGTAACAACCTTTGCTCCGACGTGAAGTACTGCTTCGCTCTGTTGAGTACACCAAGTTTTTTGGACACCAGCTTCACCTTATCTTGTAAATGATCTCGGAACTGAACGTCGCTGGAGATGTGGACACCAAGGATCCCAATGCTCTTGGAGATGGAGAGGGGAGTGTTCTGGAACTGTGGGACTACAGTGAATGGAGTTTTCTTAGCGGTGAACGCGCACACTTGTGTCTTTGTAGGGTTGAATCGGACCAAGTTTACCCGTCCCCAGTCAGAGACCTTGGAAAGTGTGGTCTCGATTTGAGACACAAGTTCTCCGCGGTTTTCTTCCACAACGGAACGAGGAATGTTTGCACGACCCGTGTAAAAAGCGTCTCCAGTATATGTCATCTGCATAGCAATGCATGTTGTTGATGTCTAACATGTCATTGATATGCAGTAGAAACAGCGTAGGAGACAGCACAGAGCCTTGCGTGACACCAGCAATGTCCATGGTATCAGAGCAACTACCGTCTACTAGGGTTCGTATGCATCTGTCGGACAAAAAGCTTGCACAAACCCTCGGGCACTCCGTAAGATGGCAACTTCGATAGAAGACCCCGGTGCCAGACCCGATGGAACGCCTTCGCTATGTCCAGGCTACATGCCAATGCCTCCCCCTGACTCTCAATGGCTAGTGCCCATCGGTGTGTGAGATACACTAGAAGGTCACCAGTCGAGCGACCGTGGCGAAAGCCATATTGACGGTCTCTGACCAGGTCGTGTACTTCTAGGTATCTTAGAAGCTGTATGTTGATCACACGCTCAATCACCTTGGAGAGGTGAGAGGTAATAGCGATAGGCCTGTAATTCGATGGATCTGATCTATCACCCTTTTTGGGCACCGGGCGCACATTCGCAGTTCCATGAAGACGGAAATTGCCTAGTGTGGTAGGAAAGCGCGAAGAGGCGCGTGAGTACAGGACATAACTAGCACACTGCTTAAGCACCATTGCTGGTATACCGTCTGGCCCACTCGACTTATAAACGTCTAGAGAAAGAAACGCCCGCCGGACCTCCCGCTGCGTTATGGAGATTTCCGGCATGGTCTTACCGCACCACGGTATAGTAGGTGGTACAGCGTCTTCATCGTTCATGTTCAAGTTCGAGGCAAAGAGACTGCTCAGTAGATCGGCTTTCTCTTTAGCACTATGGGCCAAGTCACCATCGGTAATATTAGTAGGATTACGGAAAGTTCCATATATGTTTAAAACTTACGCGCAGATTCTTCCCGGTCACTCAAAGTGTGTTATTGAATTTATGAATTACAAAAAATAATTGATGGCCCTAGTTAGCTGCGATATAATTCTTAAATGTCCCAGCGCATCGACGTTTGCATAGCGATTTTTATAAGTTCACGACGTCCTGTCCAGAAAACATGGCCTCGGCAACCTTAGCGAAAGGTGAATGCAATACGGAGACACCTGGGCATAGTGTGGGCCTGCAGCGAATAAACCAGTTTGCATATGAGCGAGACCGATACGCACGCATCGTGCACGGCCACTGCTACTTATATTTGTCGATTTCAGAAATATATATATCTTTTGTTCTAAAGAAAGGTTTTATATTTATTGCATCACGTCGTGGCAACTATCACTTCAAGTTAGCCGCCAACAACGTCAAATAATTAAACTTCAATGTGTGACTGTAAATATAAGTTATCAGTTATCAGCTGCTCACAATATAGTGTCGAAAACATTTTCTTAGTGTCGAAGCTTATTATATAGATTCAGGTATTTTGAAGGGTTCGAAACGTCTCATCTTAGTAGAGTCCGGAAAAAATGTTGTTGAAATAAAATTGTTTCAAAACAGAATTAAAGCGGTAATTTAGATGTTAAAAAAATTGTCGCCACCAAGAGTAAATATTAAAAACTAGGAGTTACAATTATTATCTTTTTTTAATCTAAAAAATTTAAAATTTACAATACCAAGTGAAAAAAGATTTTTAAGAGGTGTAACTTTATTTAAAGTTGCTAAAATACTATGATTGTTGTCCAACTATTTAATAATCGCCCACTTATTATTTTTATAGGCCCGCCTTTAATTTACATTAACTTATTAATTTAGTTTGTTGCTTATAATCATATCCTTTTTCTATGATTTTAAAAAGCCCAACTTTGACTGCTGATTCAATTTCTTAGATGAAAATAAAAAAAATTAGTTGCCAGTTTATTTTATTAAATACCACTATTCGTCGCCCTCAAAACAATTTCCCTTATTAAATTGTTTTTTTAGGCAACTATTTTACTGACTACCCTCTAAACGTTAGCGGTAATTGCTTATCTATTAATTAATATAACGATAACAGCTTATTCAATAAAAAGTAGTATTGAAAAACTTTAATTTAAAAGCCACGCTTTCAAAAAACCGGCCTAGTGTGTGTCGGACTTCGCATATTTAGGGGTCTGTACCAAATGTAGAATATGAGCAGTCAGAATGGATCAGAACTTGATGGGGTAGGCCAAACATTATTTTCGGCTCCTTTAGCTGTGTCGGCGCTTAAAAAATTTAAAAATATTTTTTGTCAATTTTATGGCTTTAGGTCAAAAAGATGCTTAATACTGTAAAAATTTGAAGACTGTAGCTCCAACAGTTTGGCCGTACAACCTCTGTGACAAACGACGGACAGTCAGACACGTGATAGCAATAAGGCTCTGTTTGGACTCTAAAATGAACTACAAAGTAGAAAATAAGATACCATACATCACGGAGCAAAAAGCGTTGCACTTTTCAACTTTCACAAAGCAACACAATTGCGTCAGTCAAAATGAATTGATAAGATGGCGAAAGTACGGGTTCATTGGCTACGGAACCCTAACAACTTTGGTAATATTTATTTCACATAAGATCTCGTAATAGTATATATTATAGCTTATTATATAATTTATTTTTAAATAAAATTTTGCACTTACGATATCAAATTATACTTTGTTGCTGTATCATATGAGGTTTTATAAACACTGTAGTTCATTTTCCTAGGTACCGCATATTCATACGATTTAGCGTATAATTTTTCACATCTTATAAAAAAATAATAAAAGGGATGCATAACTGATACCTTTGCCAGCTCTGTCTGTTCTATGTTATACTTGTACGGCACTTCCAAAGCTCCGTACAAGTCAATTTAAGAATAGGGCCAAGTATGGTGTTTATAGAAATGACAGCAGATTCTAAAAATGTGTTTTTGTGATTAGGCCTAATTTACCAAAATATCAAATTCTCAATGTTGTATTGTCTTATCTCTCGAATTAGTTTCCTAATGAGACTTTGTCCCTAGTGGTAGGTGATTATCCAAAAACTTGTAATCCTACTTGCGTTGTCAACGGGCCAACATATTCAGGCATTATTGCACAATATTATTATAAATGAAAAGAGTGTTTATATGGTTATAGATGATGTTATTAATCATCAAGGCCTACTGCGGCTAATCCAATACTAAGAATTCTGATTTTTCATGATTTTTCCAGCGAAAGCTCTATCTATCTACCTAGAAAAGACACGTTACTTGCGAAACCATGTAGGGGTGCCAGCGCTCAGACCATCAGCCATTGGATTAAGCAATTTCTTAACTATAGTGGCTCAAATGTCAGAGTATATAGTTCGCACAGCACGCGGCATTTGATTCTGCATTAGAGTGTTAAACATCTACATGGTTTATTGAATCTCCTAGGATGCAGCAAAGAAGTATAATTTATGGTTAAATGAACTTACATTGAATGAACTTTAACCAAAATTATACGAGTTACTGCATCCGTAGATATTTAAGTTTCCGGCCATCCCTTAAGGGCCCTCTTACAGTCCACTAGCGCCGCCATTAGATACTTTCAATTTTCTCTTCGTAAAAAACGTGGCAGAAATGCCAACTACAACTCACAGATATTATTTAGATACTATATAAAACCTTCTAAAAATAGCTTATGACTAGTTTTATATTTGCAACATTTGGATTTTAAAAATTTGTTTTCTACGAAGAGAAAATTAAGAATATCTAATGGCGGTGCTAGTTAGCTGCTATATGCGCCTTAAGTTTACTTAGTTGACCTAGAATTGCAGAATTATATTTTTAAACTTACCCTGAAACAAATGAAACAATCAACGACGCCATCTGGCAAACACAGTTGAAGCAAAGGTATCATCAGTAATAAATCCATTTCTGTTATACTTTTTGTTTGATTTCAAAAAATATATACTAAAAATCGTGTGTAGATGCAGTATCGTGAAAAACTGACGACATGAATATAATTTCTACAAATGCAGCAACTCGTATAATTTTGGTTGAAGTTCACTTAAAGTATGTATTTGACCATAAAGTATATCTTAGTTTCAAATAGAGTTTTTCTCGATAGTTATAAAGGTCTCATCGGGGGCTTGCTGTGAGAAATATGGACCAATAAATTACAGTATTATCGGATAGGTACACTATGCCCACCCGCTGGTCACATCATTATTTCGCAGTTATGGTCACGACCCCTGGGATACAAAACTGGAGTTTTTGTTGGACGATATGAACAATTTGTATCAAAGTTAACAGAAAATCTGCTGGTATAAAAATAAATCATAAGTTTTCCTATAATTGATGTAAACTACTTCTTCATTTCCTACGAAAAAATTATTTGAAATAATTAGACAATTTTTTATTTTTAAATTTTTTAACGTGACTTTAACGTCAATTTACATAGGTGATTCCTATTTCCAACTTTAACTCGAAAATAAAACAACAAAAAATAAGATTTGTAATATATTAAACATATTTTAAAATTAGTAAGTAAGATCATTTGTTTTATAGAAATAAATAAAAAAAAATGCTGATTTACTTAAGAACAGAGTACCTAACTATGCAATGCTTCGTTTTTTAAATTACTTTTGATATAAAACCGGCCAAGTGCGTAATGTACAAGGATAAAGTTAGGGTTCTGTAGTTATCCTTTAGTTCAATGTAGATACTAGAGCTATCCTTAAAAATATCATAACAAAATTGTATGGCTGTGTGATCATGTCATCTTTTATGAAGTTTATCGGCAATGCGATTGATGCCCCTGGTGTTGCAAGCGTCCATAGGTTGCGGCGACCGCTTACCATCAGATAGACCGTTAGCTTGTTTGGCACATTAGTGGTATAACTAAAGGTCAGTTGTTTTTATTCTGAGATCGTAGTTTGTAAATTGACTTCTCGGCTATAATTGTAATTGTTTTCCCATAATCTTATATGTTGTGTACAACTTGTCCACAACTTGCGATAGATATTCGTTACCTTTGTGGAGCGGCGGCCAAGAGGAGATCTCCTGCCAGGCGAGCTCTTATGCCTGGGGACCGCCGTGGTCCACTTAACTTGCGCTTCGGTTTCTATATATACTGAACTGCAACTGGAAGTTCGATAGCGCTATGTAGGACGCGTGACGTCAGCCTTGCTTGTAAGCGGTACGATATGATCCGCTACACCTTCGTTTTATTCATGTTTTATTTCAGTGCCACCTGTTTTATGTAACAACGAGTAAATCAATCATAGGTATAAGGTGCTGGGTGCCTGCTGCTGGACATTGGCCTTATCCATATAATTCCAGAACAAACATGGTTGAGCAGCCATTTTTTTGAGTGAGTCAAACTTCCACTTGACCGGTTTCCATTATTACATTATAAATGTATGTCCAGTTGTTTATTTTTGTAAAAAAAGAAGCTACACATTAGATATAAAAACACATATTGACAATGCTAACTTATAATCTTTATTCATATTATACATATAAGTGCTAACGCCGATAACCTTAGCGCACTTATTATCTACCACTGCTTATGTCCAGACCACTTAACAAGACAAGTTTTTATTACCTATTGCACAGAATGAACATTTATTGCCATATGTTTTTTGTGTAGTCTCTTCTACTACTTTAGTGTTGTTATTATTTGATCATTAAGGTATGTTGTGTTTTATTTACGATATTATAGTCATGTGATAATATATGTAGTTAGGGTCTCAAGTGCATTTGATGTAAAAAAGTAGCACGTGCTTTATTATTTTAAGGTCCCGCTTGATTTAATTATGCTATTTCTCTCAGTGTCGAATCTATCACCTTCATAATCGGCAGAGATTAAGACATACGGCAGTGTGACGTGTAACTCAGAATCTAATCAACCTATAGACCTTGCATTTATGAATTCATTTAAATCTCTCAAGTTAACTAAAACCCGCCAAAATTTACTTTTTATCAGTATATTGACGTTCAAAAAGTATCATTATTAACCAGTGTAAATAATTTACTTTATTGTTGTTTTACTTTTGCACGCAACTACTAGGGACTTATGAAGTCTTAGTACATCATTCTTACAAATACACAAAGCTACATAAAATAATAAATGATTTATAAAATACATACATACATAAAAATAATCTTTCTTCGTTTGGCAAAGAAAGTCTTCAAAAAAATAAAAAAATTGTTCGTGTCAGCTCTGACTCAACTGGAGTTTTCTCTCTCTCTCTGTCTCTCGGTCATTTTTGGCTGGTTTTTTCTTGTATTTAATTTATTAAAAAAAATAGCCTTTATAAAGAAATTCTAGGCGATTTTTGATTCAATATGAAACAATATCTAACTAATGAATTGAAAAAATATTTTGTAATTAAATAAAATTTTGGTTCCAACACTGATGAATGGAAGTGAATGTTGGGTATGGCAAAAGAAGCACGAAAGTAGAATTAATGCCGTGGAGATGAGAGCATTGAGAAGTATGTGTGGTTTGACTCTAAATGACAGGATAAAAAATAGTGTGATACGAGAACGTTGCGGTGTAAAAGAAAGTGTGGTGACAAAGATTGAGAAAGGTATGTTAAGGTGGTTTGGACATGTTGAAAGAATAAACGAAAAAAGATGCACGAAACAGATTTATAAATCTGAAGCAATTGGTAGGGTCGGTAGAGGTAGACCTCGGCAAACGTATGTAGATCAAATTGAGTACGTTCTCAAAAAGGCCAGGTCAGGAGTACTCGGAACCGTAGGAAATGTATGAAAGCATTGATGCGTATAGATGAGGCCAGAGAGGTATGCCAGGATCGTAGCAAGTGGCAGTCTTTGGTCTCTGCCTACCCCTCTGGGAAACAGGCGTGATGTTATGTATGTATGTATGTAAAAATAATTGGGTTCCGTGCCAAATTATCGAGATCTAAGAAAAGTAATTTTTTTAGCACTTTTTTGTGATTATTTAGGAATTAATTTCTTGATTTAAGAACCGTTTTTTTTAAATTTTGTTTTTCTTTTAAAAATTGAAAATTTTTCTTTTCAAATTAATTCTTTTTCTAACCTTAGTATTTTTCTGTGATGTGTTGTATGTAGTAAATCTACGATCTAGAACAAGTAAGATAGACTGTTTTGGCATATGAGAGTATATCATAGTCTTAATAGTATAGCACTAACTTAGGGCTGCAAATTCAATTCCTGGCTCGAGGTTAATCTTTTGCCTGTATCTTTGCTATGAAATTATTTATTAATATTGAAGATGTAGCCATAAAAATGGCATATATGATAGGTTTTCTTCGAAAATTCCAACCTTCAGGGCGTTTTCTACGAAGACAGATTATTACTTTGTATGTATTTTTATCATCTATTTCTTAATTCTATAGAGTTTTGTGTATTTGTCATATTTATGTACTATGATTTCATAAGTCCTTAGTACTTGCGTGTTTATGACGTTCGTAACGAGCGTATTGTCACATGGAACAAGAATGGAGTCCTTTTAAAGTCCAAGTAACAAACAAACTTAGAAAAGGATTTTACTTCATTACACAAATAATACAGATTTTATTGACACGTTTTAACTCTAAACGTAATTTAATTGTGTGTCTAGAATTTATTTAATATTGAAACTTAATGAAAAAATATATATATGCTACTGAAGTTATTATTAACATATTATTTTGGTGTTTTACAGATGAAAGAACTCATTGGGTTGGTCTGTCTGTGTCTCACAAATGCTGTTATTGTTAATCAGAAATGTAACGATTTTCATGAAATTGTTGTAAAAGAAAACCTCAACAGTCCTTACCAAATGTCTATTGATTATGATAATGACATTCTATATTTTAGTGAATCACTTTATGATGATGAAAATGAATCGTCTAAGTTATCATTTTTGGATCTGAAGACAAGAAAATATAAAAAGATTAAAGGAATATTAGGAGGTTTTGCTAGTGTAGTAGACAACAACAATCATATTGTTTACTTAGGTGGAAAAGATGGTATATTTAAATATGAATTTAAAACGAAAACAGCTTCTTACGACGGTGCAAAAAACATAAGTATATGGCAATTGTTTTACAAGGATATCCTTTACTTCACAACGTTTCCAGAAGAAATAGTCTATAAATATAAAGATCAAAATTTCGAAAAAGTTCCTGAGCTGAATAACACTAGGGCAATGTTAATTGGAATCAGTGAGAACAATAACATTTATTTTTCAAATTCTTCAGGTCTATTTTGCTATGATGTGGCTAGCAATAATATATTAGAAATAGGAGAATATAATTTAAATAGTTTTACTTCAGACAACGACAATCATCTATATTTTTCAACACCAAGCGAAATTTATTACATAGACGATATTAATAAATCTGCTAAAAAAATCGTTTCTCTTAATAATATCTATGGATTTGTTGTTGAAAGTAATAAAGACATTGTTTACGCACAAGAAGAAAAAATTGTGCGTTTGAAATTTGATAATACAGCGTGTGTTACAAATCCTCAAGCTTGAGATTCAACATAAATAATATTGAAATTTTTTATTAAATTTTATCACAACTTTTATATTTTGTATTGTAATCTTAACTATATTTAAAATTTAGAATGTAGCATATAGTTTAAACAATGTATTGTTTATTTTCAATCTAAAATTATCACGTAAATTGATTTAAAAATTAAGTAAATACTTTGGAAGATTATTCTTGATTTAAATCATTTTGCTCATCCTATTATAAGAAACTCTCAGGGTATGAATTTTACTCGCGTTTTTTGATATAATATCCACACTAATATGTGTATCTATATAATTTTTGTATGTTTGTCCGATTTAAAGGATCCTTCTGCGTTAGTAGCCCTTTTATTAAGGAAATTTAACTTTTCGCTAGGACCTTTATAAGTAAGGTAGTAACTTAGTGCAAATAAAACCGCTGGCAATAGCTAGTTAACATATATTCTTACCCATAATTTGTATCTCATATATACCGAGCATAAAAATAGAAAAAGAAATTCAATAAAAGTATGTCTATTGAGGGATACACATAGTTTCTCTTAACATGTAATCGAATTCGACAAAGGAAATAGAAAAAAATAAAGCGAATACGTGATGTGAACAGAAAACAGTAGTTACTCAGTCAGCAGTTTTGAAAGTCAATGAGAGCGAAGCAGTGGCGAGGGGTTACGATAAGTGACTGGATCTGTAATGTATTTTGTATACTGGCCCTTTTTGTTTTTCCCATAGAGTAATACTACACATCAGTCACTTTATAAAAACATATTGTTACTAAATAAGCAAGACGGAGTTTTCACATGTGTAAAATGTATGTGTTAAGGGGCTTGGGACAGCTGAAGCAAAATGGCGCGAAAAAATCTACTACCAAGTTTTGAATTAAGATTATAAAGGTTGCACGCCGCCGTTAGTGTGCAAACTTCTTGGATGAGTGCCGGCAATGAATTCGATAAAATATTTTTTTCTACTCCTTGGTCTTTATTGAGATATTCTAACGTAGATGTGATAGTCTAGGTTCGGGTTAATTCACAGCATTTTAATAGGTGAGTGTAGTTTGAATGTGTGCGCAAAGGTAAGAAATGTTTGCCTAAACGCGCGCTTACTTGAAGGTTTAACAAACCACAAGCGCTCTCCGGCCGTATCGTTTTCTAAGCGACACGTTTCTTGGGAAGTGGTGCGTCGATCTCGAACAGCGCAAGCGTTCAAAAAGGAGGTAATTTAAGAAACGGAGGGTCCTAAAGGACGAAGGTATGCAGCGTTACCACCTATCTTTGCTAGGTTTTGGAGCAAAAATCACACGTAAATCCTTCCTGGTAATTAAAAGATGACTAAAATTACTTAGTTTAAATAACAAGTAACACAAATTATAAAGCATTTATAATTGATTTACTAAATACTATATACTACTACAGCTAATTAATAAAACAATTAATTTGTTATCAGGAGATTTATTTGTTATTAGTTACTAAACAATATGCTATACAGACAAAAGCGCATTAGGAAAGAAAGCAATTTTCCCAATTAAATTATTATTACCTAGTCAAAAAGTTATTTGGCCAAAAAGGCAAATTTGAAATAAAAACCAATTTTGCAACTCAAATAAAATTGTCGTTGAATTCGTGTCTCTATATTGAGATTTGGGACAGTAGATTATCCTTGGGATGCGCGATACGGCTTAGTCTGCGTGAACCATACGCCATATGATTCTGTCACTCGATATATGATTGGAAAGCTGAATTATATTTCAATGAAGCACTGCCACAAAGCGGCTTTACGATGAAATTTATTAAAGTTTCATTGCGTAGACATAATATGTATCTACATTCTCATACCAAAACTAATATTAAAGGTTTGATTTAATTATTTAATTATAGTAGTCATGGGTTAAGGGCATAGCACGTATAAAACGCAAGCGATTTAGGTGATTTACGTGAAAACGCGTACAGACATGGACGCGATGAGGTATGCGTATTGCTTAACTTTAATTTTATTTCATTACCACCATGGTTTTTTGGCAACCAGCATGTGTGGTGGCATTGGTTCTCAAAAAATCTCTGCATACATTTTAAAAGACCTCCTGCCAAAGCCATGCATTAAAATTTCTATCTCTGTATATGTTGATTTAAAGATTTGTCGTATACTATATTTATGACTTAGTTTATTATGTCTTGCGAGTGTCACTTAAGATGGGACAGAAATCTAAATTCAATATGGTGATAGCCAAACCAAAAGAAAAAAAATGAAAGTCGACGAACTATGTCAAGTGGGGCATCATTGAATAGGTATTTTAAAATTATCTTTAGGTTTTTCTTTTAATTTTTCAATATGAATAACCATTTAGAATCAATTATGATTCAAATTTAGCAACCATTCTTACTTGAATCTTCATACTTATGCCGTACTTATACCACCGCAAGCTACTTAATAGTCTCCAAAATATTAAGTCCTTCAATAAATATTTATTTGGTAAAATTCAGACTAAAAATTTGAAAAAAAATAAAAATCAAAAACCCAAGTGCGAAAAACAAGAACTATAAATAAAAACTGAAAAGAGATGTGATGAAATGTTCCGCATTAAAATTTATCATTACCAGACTTAGTTTTCTCTTTTTAGTTGTTATTTATGGTCCTTTTTTTTGAAGTTGGGTTTTTAATTTTAATTTATTTATTCTTATGTGTATTATGGTGTATGTGTGTGTGCGTGTGCATTTAAGTGTCGTGCCTATTTTTTATTATTGATTATTAGGGACCGCAGGGATATCAAAATGAATTTTAAGAAATTTTAGAAATGAAAGGTATATTTTAGTGACATTTATTAAGGCCATCTGCAAAATAAGCACCAAGGGTCCATTTAAACGATGCTTCCCAAGTTCTTAATTCTAAGTCGGTAATGGGTTGATTGAAAGATTTCAGAATACGTACGGTGAAACATTGGTTCAATTTCTAGTTATGTAAGCGACAATGATTTGGTATTGATAATGAGTTATTGTTCATGGAGTCTGCTGTGTGAAGACGGTTATTGATACGAATACGAAGCGGATTGTTCGTTTCCCCTACATAGAATGTAGCGCAATGCTGGCATTCTAGGAAGTAAACCCAACGAGAATGCCAGCAGTTGCAGTTAGTGTTGGGTTCTGCGTGATATTTGTTTATAGATTGATGTGTGACCATATCAATCGATAAGCCACGTCATGACTTAGAGAGAGCATAATCGGTCTAGCAGTTTGCTTTTTATCGCTTAAAAACTGATTTTTTAAAGACGCAAAAAATATTCTCATGAGAAGTTGCTTGTGCGGCACTTGCTACCGAACAATTTTGTTACAATTCCACCCCGCGCCACTGGTATCTATTTCTTCTTAATTTAATTAAGGCTTGTTACGGATAATTTCTTCAAAAAAGTATATAAAAAATTTTTTTTTTTTGAACTTACTTTTAAAAATCGAACTCTTTGGCGTTCACTAAATTGTATTATGCGTCATAACCTTTGTCAACAAGAATAAACAAAAACTAATTGCTATGGCCGCAAAATATCTAACATTTTTACTGTAATACGAATTAAAGTAAAGATGACCATTTATGATGAATATCAACAAGTGAATATAAAGATATTACTAATTTAAAAATACAAACAACACGGATCAAGTTGAATATTCAAAATTGTTCTCACTGTAAGTACTTTTAAATTTTTATAAAATGAACCAGTTTTTTTATTTTTTACCTATTAACTCTATTTTCTCGTACTCGAAGTGATAAGCAGTGTGTTTACTTCGGGACTAAAACCAATTCGCTGTCGATTTTATAGCATTTAAAATAGGTTATTTTAGTCCCTTGGTTAACTATCTACTGTTAAAACAGTAATATGTATCTATAGTATATATCCATTAATTTAATATTACATTATCAGAGTCTGACAGTTGAATGGCCACTAATAATTGGCACTGGGCCAGTACGGTGGACTATGGCTTAAGCCTTCTTCTCCAAAGAGAGGGCTGTGCCCCTGTAGTGGTACAACAAACAAACATTTATATTTGCTCTATTTGATTCTCTGAACTAATATATTTGAATAAAGACAGAGAAAATTGCTTTATGTGATACTGTTGTCCTCCGATCTCCACAAAGGCCTCCTACAAATCGCATTACAAACAGATTTGATACTGAACCTAATGGAAATGTCCATTTGTTCTGTTGTATCATATAATGAAAGGATATTGACCAACTTAACCTTATTGGTACATCCTTCGTGTTATGCAACTCTGTGTATTTATTGAGCGTTTGTCTTTCAAATCAAACTTTATTCAAGTAGGTTTCTTAGAACACTTTTGAATCGTCAATACAATGTAAACAATGTTTATTTCTACCAAAAAGCTGGCAAGAAGTTCCATCTAAAGTAGTAATACAATACTTTGATAATTAGCTATAGAGTTTACAATATGTACAAATACAAAAGGTAATAAGAAATAAGTAAGTAAGCTACCAAAAACAAAGTCAAACATGTAATTTTTTTTTTTGTTTTAATTTAGCATAGGGGGCGCACCATGAGAATGTCAAATATCGGTAATCGAGTGAAGGAATTTAGATATTTAAGAGAATTTCGATATTTAATAGTAGGTACTAGTGGCATTAGCGCCATCATAATTATATTTTTGCACAAAATTATCCATACTATCCATAAATATAATATAATAATAAATATTATAAATGCGAAAGTAAATCTGTCTGTTACCTTTTCACGGTGAAACCACTTTACCGATCAAGATGAAATTTGGCATGCAGATAGTGTTGAGTCCCGGAAAAGGACATAAGCTACTTGAAAACGTCAAGTATTATTCGTTTAGTAATTGAGGACTTGCCGTTAAAATCCTACACCGATGACCGAATACGAAGAATACAAAGAAGTTTGCAAGAGCGAACCAGCCTCCACAGCGGCACCCGTTCACAAGTATGACACATGAATCAGCCATCACTTCGCTCAACCATGTTTTAGGGAACGTAACGACCCGACGCACATGGCACCACCGCAGAGACTTTGAGAGAGCATGACACACTCAAGCAACTCCAATAAAACTTCGATTGTATTAGTTACAATGTGTGTAGTAAAGGAACAAAATATTAATCCGATTCATATTGAGATTTACACACACAAGTTTACATTTAACATTACAGGGCGAACACACGAACTCTGAACTCAAAACTACTAGAAAAAATATACATATATTTATAAACTTACATAGGTACAAGTATAATAATATAATAAATATAATATTAATAACCCGCTGCAATCCACCATTGGCCGCCCAGTGCCAGAGAGGTTCCAAATGCGAGAGGGCGCATCACACAAACGTGCACACATACCCATATGCATACACATACTCACAGACGTTGAATATCATGAAGTAGTCCATCTCCCACACGACAGTCCGGCAACAAATGCACACCATTTAACGAACTGTCACTTCGGAAACAAGCCTAAGGGAAGAAGAAGTGACAAGAAACTTCCCGGGTGTACATCTGTTACCATCAATCACGCAGGAACCAGGCCAACCGAATTCACAAAATCTATGCAAATATGTGCAAAAACACACATACGTGTACACGTTTATGCGCCACAGTCACCCCCATCCAGAACCCCTCCAACACCAAGCAGCCAACGGTGGATGACTATCCATGGTGCATCCCCTGATCGTAATGTGTCATTAATTATCAACTACATAAGTCATAGATGGATGTCCAGTATTGGGCCCATACCTTTAATTCCAGACATTATTATCTTTATTGAATTCTTCCACAGTATAGTATCCCTTGTTAGTAAGAACCTTTTTAATGTAAGTTTCAAAAGTATGTACAGGTAGGTTAACAATATTCTAATTGTATTAAAAAAGTAAATGCTCTGAATTATGAAAGAGCCACGCACCTTCTGAAGGCGACATTTTGGAATCGCAAGTTTATTTTTATTTCTAGTATTAACATTGTGTATGTCACTATTTTTAACAAATAAACTTAGGTTTTAACGTACATACAGTAAGCACGCGTAAATATACTGAGAAGCTACAGAAAGTATATTAATTTTTTTAAAGAGGTCACGAAGAGAATCTCGACGTGATAAGTTATACATTGATCTTATTGCTCTTTTTTGAAGTACAAAAATAGTTTCTATATCGGCCGCCCTTCCCCACATTAAAATAACATGACAAAAGGGAATGAAAATAACTAAAGTATACTAACCGAGCAGTTTCTATATTAGTAAATTGAGCAACTTTTCTGACTGCATAAGCGGCGGAGCTAAGTTTTCGAGCTAAGACAGAAATATGTGAGTGCCATTGCAATTTGGTATCTAAAGTGATGCCCAAGAAGACTGTTGACTCAGCTAGTTTGAGTGCTTCACCGTTTATAAATAATTGTGTTGGAGTGTCTTCGACATTTGGTAAAGAAAACTTTAAACATTTTGTTTACGGTGCATTCAGTAAAAGATTATTTGATGTGAACCAACTAAGAACTTGCGAAAGTGTATGATTAGATATTAACAAAATCTAAAGTATAAGAACTATGCAATTGAAACTTTATATTATGGTTCATAGGTACACTACAGCCATCATATCCCGAGATCTTTGTTTATCTGGTATAACTATTTTTTTATGTCCAAACGGAAATTTCTAATAGGTTTGCATACTAATATTGTGAATGCGAAAGTAACTCTGAACTGTCTGTTTGTTTGTCTCTCTGTTTAAACCACTATACGGATTAAGATGAAATTTGGTATGGAAATAGTCTGAGTCCCAGAAAAGGACGTAGGCTGCTTGAATACGTCAAGTGTGTGTTGGTTTTTTTTCTACGTATAATCTTTGTACGTGTGTTTGTCACCTAACTCCTCCTAAACTGCTTGAACTATTTGGGTGAAATATTGTCTGAATATTTTAATTGGTTCAATGGGGAACGACACATTACATAGAACGTAATACCGCATAAGAATAGCTTAAAATCAAAAGGATTTAAAGAAAGGCTTCCCGCCAATACTTCCTCCATAGAAGATTTGGAAGAAAATGAAGAATTAAATAATTTAGACATAAAGGCCATAGTAAACAGGTAAGACATCCAGCACTGATGACTCAACCGTAGATTCGTTACAAGTTATTTTGTAATCGTAATATTAAAAAAATATAAAGTTAATGTAGCGCTGCTTTTCCGGACAGGAAGACGTTATACTACCGGGTTCGCTATCGAAACTAATATTATAAAAGCGAAAGCTAGTATAGTGTTATATAATCTGTGGCGAAAGTAACTCTGTCTGCCTGTCTGTCTCTCTGTTATCTCTTCACGCTTACACCGCTATACCAATTAAGATGCAATTTTCCATGGAGATAGGTTGAGTCCCGAGAAAGGACATGAGCTACTTGAAAACGTCAAGCGTGAGTCGTTTTTATATAATTGAGGAATGGCCATTGAAATCCTACATCGATAATCGAATGTAGGGCGGGTGAAACAGCGGGCAAAAGCTAGTATCCATATTAATATTAAAAATGCAAAATTTACTCTGACTGTTACCTCTTCACGCCGAAACCACTTTACTGATTAAAATGAAATTTGGCATGGACATAGTTTGAGTCCCGGGGAAGGACAAAAGCTACTTGAAAGCGTCAAGAGTGAGTAAGTTTTTTTCTTTTTGAGTCAGTCTATAGTTGGTAATATATGTCGCTGTCGACCCATCATACATTTTACCGCGGCATATGAATGGGCGGTGCAATGACTTCTTGATGTTGTCTGATTTATCAGATGTGATACTATATGAATTAAATTAATGATAAAACGACTATTGTAAACAAGACAGAGGTGGTGGTGGGGTAGCTATTTCTTTTTTCTCATATAGCATATAGCATATAATTAATATGTCTCCTCAAGTAGCCTCTTTTTATTGATATAGTTATCTCTAATATGAACATTCTACTTGGCGTACACATCAGTTATAATCTTCATACTAACTATACACAGAAAAAAAGAGTGTAGGAGTGCAAACATAATAAAACGTAAATTTATTAAAATAATTGTTAATCATTAATAAATAGCAACTTTTTATATAAATAATGAACCTCTGAGTTATTCTACCTACCAGCAAGTAAAATTTCCTTTGTCTGAAGCAATCACTTACTATAACATCAGAATAATATTCACTGCACTTGCACTACACATCAAAATGGACTCCATTAAACAAAGTATGTCTGATATGATTGATATGTTCAACAAAAGGATGGCAGACTTTCAAGCAGAATTGCAGACAAGTAATACACCATCAGCTGGAACTTCAAATCTAGCCCCTGACTTCAACAATTTTAAGTCGTTTGTTGTCACAGCGCTTCAAAGCTTGCATCAGCAGATAGAGTTTGCAAATGAAAACGACCGGATGGAGATGCAGAGCAGACGCAAAATTTTATTAATACTTGGTGTCCCTGAAGACAAGGATGAGGACACTGTGTTGACTGTCTCTAAGACGTTGGCAGACCATCTCAAAATTTCTGATTTTTCTAAGGACAGTATTCGTAGGACTCATCGGATGGGATGGTCCACTAAAAATAAACCGAGGCCGATCTTAGTCAAATTTCACGACACATCCGTTAGAAATAAAATTTGGTTTTCAAAAACCAGCTTCAAGAACTCTGGAGTCACGCTTTCGGAGTTTCTAACCAAACGTCGGCATGAGACTTTCGGGCTCTCAAAGTGTTGGACGCGTGATGGCGTTGTGGTTGTGTGGCGATCGGACGGTATACGACACAGAGTTATCTCAATGTCCGATCTACATAAAATTCCTGTTGGGACTTCAGCCGAGTCAATTGCATCCGCGCATTCTATTCCCAGCATCCAGCCAGCTGAAAAATCAACGATCCGGCCCAAGAGAGTGACGAAAAACAAATAACTCATCAGGTGCGCTTGGTAGATTATAACTGGGCAGTTCATTTTAATACCTATATTTTTTGTTATCATATCTGTCACAAATATCTCGATTTACCCACTGAACTTTTGCAAAACACCAACTTATAATATTATAATGGGTTCGCACGGTCTTAGCAGACCATTTATGCATTTGCCAGAGTCAAAGTCAATTATATTATATCGTATCGTGGCGCGGGCGTTACCGCGCGTCCTCGTTTTCAAGTCCCAAGATTGGGCGGGAGATTTGGTGTGGATCCTCAGACATTGCGCGTCATGTCCTGCTTATTTCTTCATAATTCACTATTCATGAGCCTTCGCTGCACAATTGTTAACACGCTTTCGTAAAAAATTGCTAAAATATATACATCGAAAGTCATTAAATGAATTCAGAAACATTAAACAGAAAAAAACACCACTCCTTCTTAAGATTCGCGCCAAAACTCCAACGTATTTGTTTTGTTTACATTTTGTTCCTTGTTATGTTTCTTTTTAAACTTTTGTTACGGTACGGTTTGGACAGTCACTATCTGGCCAAATTGTTAATTTTAATGTAATTTGTTGTATTTTTTCAACCAGGCTGCTGGTAGGTAGAGTACATCATATTAATTCTAGCTTTTCTTATTAATATATTAATTTGATATTGGATATAATTAATTTTAGTGTATTTATTCTATTGTATTTATATAGTATAATTCGGTTTTATTTACAATGAATGACCATAATAACAGTTTTTCTAGTAATGTTTTTTTTTTCAGTTTCGTCAAATGATGGATTGAACAGTGACGATAGTTTTCACAGTACCTCCATTTCTCTCAGCGCACACCTCAATACTTTGACATCATACATATTAATGCACACACAATAATGTGTAACTAAAAATTGCAGGCCCAAGAGGATCTCCCTGTTGGCAACCTACATTAGATGAAATTTCGTCTTTTTCAAAGAGTAGTTTAGCAGGTTTACCATAGCATTGCCACATATATTTAAAAAATTCTGGAGTTTCTTTTAAAATTTCAGTTAGTAGAGCACCCCTGTCTATTGTGTTAAAAGCGTTTTTAACATCAATTTTTAAAAAAGCTAGACGAAATTAAAGTAAGAAGTGAATTAAGAGCTATTGACTGGGAACCGGCCTTTAAAATGGATCATCCTAACGATATTTTAAAATTTATTGTTGACAAATTTAGCAATATATATAAAAAGTGTCAGTTAAGAATAAAAATTAAACAAAAGAAAACACAATCTTGTGAATGGAAGACAGAACGGATAGAAAATATGTGTATTACTAGAGACAAACTTCTAGAAATATGGCTGAAAGATGAAAAGAAGAGGTGTAATAGACTTTTATATAACAAAAATAGGAATAAAACAAATAAATATATAAATAGAGTTAAAAACATAAAAATTAGAAAAGAAATATGTAGTAATTTTAATAATTCTAAAAACATATATGGTCTGTAATAAATAAATTATGTGGAAAAGTAGTACAATCTATAGATAATTTAAAAACAAAATTCTTTACAATAAATCACAACATTTTATGTAATATGTTTGCCACCAAATTTCAAAAAAAAATTGAAAAATTTAATAATAACGGCACAGTTCCACTAATAGAAGACTTGTCATATTGTATTAAGCCAAAGTTATCGATGAAAATAATTAATGCAACCAATGGTGTAATACATAAGATTATTATGCAACTTAATAGTAAGAAAAGCCCCGGGTTTGACAAAGTACGCGTAGCAGATGTTAAATACATAAGTAAAGAAATTACCCCAGTATTATGTCACTTGATAAACTCCTGTATTTCCACCCCATCTTACCCAAACCACCTTAAGATATGCACAATCAGACCTATATATAAAAAGGGCGCTCATACAGATATTAACAACTATATACCTATAACAATCCTGCCATGTATAGACAAGATAATTGAAGTATATTTTAATACTGAAATCAATAAATATCTTATAAAAAATAAAATTATTATATTATATTTTTAATTTCATAATGATAGCTTGTTAAGAAAAAAATGGTATTAAATTTTTTTTATAATTAAAAATTTAAAAACCATGATTTTTCAACTATCATAAAACAATATAATAGTTAAAATGAATTAAAAAGATGGTGAACCCGTGAGGGTTCCTTAGCTACGGAACTCTAACAACTTTGATTATATTTATTTCTAATAGGATGTAGTATAAGTACTTATTAATAATATTAAAAAGCCGAACTTATTATATTATAGCTCAGAAACATAGATCTAAAATTTTGCACTTACGAGATCAAAGTATATCTTAGTGTGAAATAGAGTTTTTCTCGATAGTTATAAAGGTCTCATCGAGGGCTTGCTGTGAGAAATATGGCCCAATAAATTACAGTATTATCGGACAGGTAGACTATGCCCACCCGCTGGTCTCATCATTATTTCGCAGTTATGGTCACGACCCCTGGGATACAAAACTGGAGTTTCTGTTAGACGATATGAACAATTTGTATCTAAGTTACCAGGAAATTTCTTGGTATAAAAATAAATCAGAAGTTTTCTTACAATTTACGCATACTACTTACTCATTTCCTTATTAATTATTTTAAGTAAAATATCCCTTAATTTTCAACGCGACTGTCAATTTAGACAGCTGCTTTCTATTTCCAACTTAAACACCAAAATAAAGCATTAAAATAAAAAAATAAATAAATTAGAATACTATTAAATTAGGTATATGAAATTATGTTAGATCATGCATAAACTTTCATAGAGAGATTACAGATGTAGATTTCCTCCCAGTTAGAAGACTTGACGTAGATGGATTTTGGATGTCTCTGTAACGGCCCGTCTTGTACAGCCTGTATATACAATGATGTTTTGTGGCTCTAACCAGATAGTCTGTCTCTCTGTAAGTAGCTTGACCAGCTTTCTGACCATTCGAGCTACGTCGGTGACTATGAAACTTCGGGGAGTTATCTCATAACGGAATTCGTTGCGCAAAGAAACACCTGTCACAGATCTTCTATTTAGGAGCCCAACAGTAAAAGTTCGCATTAGAATACTTCAATTTAAGAAATTCTTTATGTTCTAAAAACAATTTGTCAACAACTTTGTGAATATAATTCCCAACAAGTGCTAGCGACACAACATGGATATTTAACATTCGTTTCATGTATGTGTCACCTGCCACTGTAACACTGATGTAACAAATAGTTGATCAATTATTAACCTTCAGCTACTGAGGTGTATTCAATTTCACGTAGACACTGACGTGGAGGCCTTAAAGGTGTAGTGGTCCCAAGCCTTTTATAAAGAATTGTAATAATCTGGACCCCACGACACGGTGTTGACATGCTAATTTAAGTTTTAAGAGAGCAGGTGAATTAAAAATAGAATTTATCAATAATAAATATAAATTTGACTAATCACCTTCGTAATTCATACCGATCGGATACTCCTAATAAATGGATAGAAAGGAGATCAATGAAGTATGAAGTAAGTGAGGGGCCCGGATGTCCTCACCGGGGTTCGATTAATATGGTTGTACCTACGTCATAAGGCGTAAATCGCAGTGGGATCCTAAAATCATCAACACAAAGAAAAATAATTACTCGTTAAATACGACCGATTCGTAAAGTAGCAGATAACCAGGAGGTTAAAATATATGGAGAATATCGAACGATTATTTTCAGTTAATTGTTATAAATATCGTAG
The DNA here is from genome assembly GCA_946406115.1 of Apoda limacodes. Lineage (NCBI taxonomy): Eukaryota > Metazoa > Arthropoda > Insecta > Lepidoptera > Limacodidae > Apoda > Apoda limacodes. Next base: position 19,586,197 of record OX291553.1, read on the forward strand.
GGTGCGAGAGGGATAGTAGAGTAGGCTCCGCGCCGCTTACGACGAGCCTTCAATGTGTAAATTAATCGAAGCTGTATAATCGAGTCACAAAGAAGCGGAGAAACTAGTTCGGCAGGTAAAGAGTTTAGTAGAATCGGTTTACGATCTCGATATGATGTCCGATTATTACTATAAAGTAACTGGCCACTAAAATGCGAAGCACGTGGGTACACGTGGAAGTAAAATAAAGAAGAAATTAACTGGCGCCACAATCCCTAGACACGCCACGCGTTCAGGCCGCGTCTATCGGGGGGGAGGGGAGAACGGTTATAAGCGATAGGCGTCAGTTGCGGCACCCTTTTTCACTGTCGTCGTGTCGAGAGGCTGGCCGTGCTCGAGATTCCTGAGGAAGCGGGAAGGACAGGACGAACAAAGATTTGAAGAAATTTAATACCGACGCCGTGCACGTTTCGCCTACATCAAATATCAGTAAGTGTCTTTTGTGAGAACTGAGGCTAGCAATGTCAACTTATTATTGATGGGTTTGTACTATGGGGCTTTGTGAGGGACTTCCTTTATACCATGGCGTAAGGACTGTGTAAGGGACCGTGTAAGATGCCACCTTGGTTAAAGTGAAGGGTTGGTTGGGGAAAATTGAAAGTGGTTGACTTTTTGGTTGGGATTCTAGTTGTAAATTTGGAGTAGAGAAGGGAAAAACCCTTGCTTATTAAAAATGCAGAGGTAGTTTGTTGACATTGTTGGCTATGTACTCTTAAAGGAAAAGAGATTGCCGATTTCTGCAGAAAATTTAGTGGAGAAAAGGGCTCCTGCCGGGATCGGCGTCTCTTAACATGATGTTGTAAATTTTGTGATACTTTGTGGGAAGAAACCCCGTAATTAGGCTCTGATCTGATTAGTTAAGAAATCGTTTAAGATTAGGGTTAAGGTCAGGCAACCCTTGTGTAAATCCTGTCCTGTGTATATGTATATCTTATTGATGAAAGCCCTACGCAAGTCCTGAGCATCGACTTCGCGCTTTGATCGGACTCGAGGTGACGGGGCATGCTTACATGACTTGGCAGGCAACCCTTGTGTAAATCCTGTCCTGTGTATATGTATATCTTATTGATGAAAGCCCTACGCAAGTCCTGAGCATCGACTTCGCGCTTTGATCGGACTCGAGGTGACGGGGCATGCTTACATGACTTGGCAGGCAACCCTTGTGTGAATCCTGTCCTGTGTATATGTATCTTCATTGATGAAAATCCTACACGCTTTGGTAGACGCTCATTAGAATGGTACAGTTATGTTACATGTAATTGATGGTTATGTTAATGATATCTCTATATCCGCTACTTACTATCTCAATCATTTTAGTCCCGATGTCTTGTTGCGTTGCGGTATGGGTGACCCCCAAAGCAAGCAGACCCTTGGTAGATAGAGGTAGGTGAGGACGGGGCAATCACAGTAGGGGTTCTTCAAGCGGGGTCTGGCTTGTTATAAGATTAGGGAAGATTGGGGCTTGATGTTAGAGACATACTAGGATAACTGCAGGCGTCAGGAATCTAAGGGTGTGAGGGGGCTGATAAAACCTAAATCTGGGTTGGCTCCAGTTCCACCCTTCACCGGCGTCGAGTGGGGAAGCTGAACTGTTAGATGCCGTTTAGGTAATGGGTGGCTAAAATTTAATGTGGGATTTTTAACCCAATCTCCTTAAGGGATCCATAGATAAATAGTACCTCCACTCCACCCATTATTGCGACGGATAGATTTGGAAAGCTAAGTATTATTGTGTTCATATTTAAATATTTGTTTCCTGTGTAAAAATAAACGTAAACCTCATATGTTTTTCAGAGCCGCGACATTAATCTAGAGAGTCTAATTTTTAATTAGACTATCTAAGCTTTATTTTATTGCTTTATACTGTTTAATTTATGTTTTGACTAAGCCATTTAAGATAAAGATGACAGAACTTCAACATTGACCAAACTTTATTAACAGGCTATGAGGTGACGTTAGTGGGTCAGGATTTGTTCTATTCTTCGCCATGAATCACCCCGTTGAAGACGTATTAGTATAATCATACACAATTCTCTACTAACTGATGAGGCTCTGAATTGTTGTATGGAAAGCCGAAACGTTAAGTTCTAAACACTCAGAAAGGGCTAACCCTTACTTGATCTGGCTAATGCGCCGGGTCCTGAGTGTGGATATGTCTTCCTTACAATCCACCTTAAACATATTTATTGTGTGTCAAACTAGGTGTTCTGTCGCCTTAATTACTCTGATGAACAATTCACCACTTAACCATGTGCGTAATCGCACACCTATTTTATTATTTCTTGTGAACTTAGCTTGCACGGCATATGTTTCGGGCGAGTATAGCTTCTCCGGACTAGCGGCTATTTAAACTTAAGGAGCCTCGGGTTCGAACCGACCGATCGTAGGTTATATTCAAATAATAACGAGATGGTCCCTTTAGTTCCGTAGTTAGTCATAGTAGTAAGGATAAATACATGGTCGTCTGGTTGTTTGCCACCTCCGCAGCGTTATAAATGTAGGAGTTGGCGGGGAGCACTACTTACCTATCCTAAAGAACAGTTTAAGGCACGGTGTACGAAGGATAAAGGTTATCTATTAACTCAATTACTAAATGACAGGAGGGCGAAGCCACAAGGTAAGCTAGTTTGATTAAACCTATCTACGAGTCTGTCAGGAGTTGGTCGTTATATACCTTCCTTGTTAAAGGTTCCAAGACGTCAGTCAGATAATAAGTACGATACAATTGACAACCGCTTAAGGCCAGACGGTACCCTAGGCCCTTAAGGCTATTCAAATTCAAGTTATACATAATTAATTTTCAATATTCATTTTAGCGATCAAGTAGGAACAACCTAGTGTATGAGTTAGGCGAGCGTTAGGTTTTGTCTCAATTTTATAGTTTTGTTTTCATAAACTTTATATTCTAGTGTAGATAATCGCCATAGCTTGTAACCATAAACTCAATTTTAGATCTAAGAACGAAATTCGTACTGACCGGGTCGCGAGATACTAAACCAAAACCGAACCAACGTAAATTAGTCGAAGGAAGGTCGAGTAACACGATTAGACTCTGTACCTGCGCAGAAGACTAAAATGTGAACTCTGCGCACCCACGTGACCACGAGACGCCAGCTGGGCACTTCGACGCACAGGCAAATGTATGGAAAGTCTGACCGGTTAGTCTTTAATTGGCCGAAGGGATAATTCGGTGGCGGGCCCAATAATTCTGAATAGAACAACTTACGAACCCTTAAGGAATGGTTGTATATGTGAATTTTCCTGGATGATTCCCAGTTAGGGTTACCCGTAAACGACCTGGAAACTAGGATTGGTAGATTTAGATAGACTTCCATACTAAATCGTCCGCCCTTAGCGCCCTCTATAAGACCTCCTCAATATCTCCATTATTAGACAGTTAGCTAAGATATCGATCGACCGAGTAATTCCACGATTATTACACAGATGGCGTGAGTTTCAGTGGTAAAATAATAATCATGAATGTATGTGGATTTCTGGATACCTACGGTTAGGACTATGTTATAACTTTATTTAAAGGGTAGGCTGTAGATGTATTTCAGGGTTACATTTACTTCTAATTTGTTAGTTTGTCTTTACAGCGATTCTACATATATTATTATAAGATTAGATTAGAAGAGAAGCTAGTAAGGATAGTGGTAGTCTTTTTATATACTTAGATTGCCTTTGGGGTGGCTTCTCGAATACCATTACGACTTTATAATTTCACTTAGGGGTTGTTAACGGGTTGTCAACAGGCTCTTTATGCAATTACTAAACTTATCGGTCAGTCTGTGGTGCATTCTTAAGTGTTATTGAGAGGGTTGTGTAATTTACGTAAGGGCCAGGCCGCGAGTATATTCGTTTTTATCTATATATATATTCAATCTGTTAGTTCATCCGTATGGTGACCTTTCATATTACATTACAGTTTTATAACTTCGCTTAAGAGATCGATAGCTAGTCTACTAATAATTTATCTATGTACTTAATAGGTCCGCTTGTCTCCCTAATGCCTTATATATGTTGTTATTAGTTCCGACCTTCACTTAAGCGCAAGCTAGAGAACTGGTGACAGGTTAGTTGTGTAGGTTATAGGTTAATTAAGGGATCAATAGCGTACCTGCTAATAATTTATTTAGTTATTAAATAGGTCTGTCTGTCTCTTAAATGATTTTGTTATATTATAAGTGTATAATTTTAGTTAAGGGGAAGCCAGTGAGCTTATTAGTGGTTAGTACTTTCATATGTCTAAGGGTTCTTCCTTTTAAGGTGATTTTCCTACATTACTATGAGGTTACAAGTTTACTTAAGGGCAAGATAACTAGTGTATCGATGGACTACTTACCGTTTAAGAGTTCTCCTTTAAGGCGATTTCATACATTACTATAGGATTACGACTTCACTTAAGGGGTATGCGGTCATAGTCGTTATAACTTCAAGGCCTATCGTGTTCGAGGGGTAACCGTGTTATTACGAGACATGTTCGGAGTTGTAAGGAGGTAGCTAGGCTGGTGAATAGGGTGACTTAGGCTAGGGTACTTCGACTACGTTAGGATAATAAATCGCATATATTTTAATCTGAAACTCGCATTTAGTAATTTAAATTCTGGTCTAATGCTAATCAGGACTTAGTGGTTCTGCGGTTAAGGATTAGTTATAGGCCATTGCTTTTAATGTAGGTATAATGTAAAATTAGGGTTTTGATTTTGTTCTTTCACACCTGGGACTGATTGAATCCATACCTCTTAGGATCTGGGGTTATTATCGGCCACAACGAGGGGGTCCAAATAGACGATTACGCCATTAGACTATCACAGCCAAATAAAATATTAGCTTTCTTTAATAATAACATTAATAACGGTTACAAAATATAATTATCATTTTTATAATAATAAAGACAACAATAATATGTTAGGATTACGTACGTCATCGTACGCCCTCACGTATTCAAATTGGCGAGTACGTCGGTATGCTCCACGTGAGTTCAAATTTATAATTTTATTATTTTTATAAACGGGGGGGGTTTCTACATTTTGGTGCCGTGACCAGGATAAGATATAGAACTAAAATAGGCTTGTAAAAGCCTACATTTTGTTGTCGTACAACGGATGGGAGGTCATTAAAATGGATTTGAGTTGGTGACTGGTGTGACAGAATGGAACCAATAAGCAAGATATAAATCTTGTTTAGAAGGCATTTTGTAGTTGTTTGTTACTTAAGCTTAGTTATAGACACATACTTTAATATAGCATATATGGGAATTGTAGGCCAAGTTTAGGATAAAACCATGTTAAATTAGTGTAAAAGAATGGTTTTTATTTTTTAGTTAGGTAGTACAGTACATCTATCTAGGTACTAGTATAGTAAGATATATTCTACGACTTAGGCTTAGATATAGGAAGGCATTACTAGTAATATGTAGACATAAAATTACGGCTAATACGCAAAATTAAAATTACATTTATAGAATGGTAGGCAGGGGTATGATCTAATAACCTTATTTATAAATACATACTCGTATATCTCAATCATCCGAAACCTAGGGAACGGTATTCGTAAGATAAATCTAACTAGTCTCGTTCAATCTGAACTTCTATGTGGTAGTACCTATATGCATATTGCCATAACATAGGTTTAAGAAAATGTTTAAAAACTAGATTCGAATAAATTTATTATTGGATAGCACTATTCAATAATTATGGACCTTAGCTTAATGTTGTGAGTACGTTTCGAATAAGCTTGTGAGTGTTGGTTTGTACGTATATGTGTGCGTAAGTAGATGTGGATAAGTATATAAATTCGCAGGTGTTTTATGGAAGGATTCTTGAACTTGTGATTGTCAACTGATAGAGTGGAGGAGTTAGCCGTACTATTTATAAAAAAGGGAACCCCCTTATGGACTTTAGTGGCCTGTCGCGAGGCGTATTACCGTATGGACATAGGTTAGAGATCAGTATAGTTGGTGTGGCCTTAATGAACTGTCTATATACGTAGAATTATTATTTAGAGGGGGGGGGGGGCACTGTGGAATAAAGGTCTTATATGCTGGGGGAGGGAGAGGACATAATAAAATAACGAGCATTTAAGAGGGCCCCAACGCACATATACCTTTGCTATACGGGTGTGTAGCGGGAGTCGACAATGTTAGTTTCAGATAGAGCTCGTTTTCCAGTGGCGTAAAAATATTATAGATAGACCCACAACTTAGCGTAAAGGGGGGGAAATATTTGATTACAGTTACATCACATGCGATATAAAAATTAAATTACAGTAATTTTCTAGCTATGTAGTTATTTAACATGTCATGAAATAAATTATGCTCTCGCTACTTGTTGATAACGAGTTATGAATTAAAAATAGAAAAACGGGAAATTCGGCCGTAATTTTCTTAAAAAAAAATGGTTTGGACAGAAACCGCGCAACCAAATGCAGTAATCTGCTAGTCAAAGAATGTAGAAGGCCATGTTATTTTCGGTTTGGAACTTGCCATAGGACAGCGAAATCGATTTTAAAACCAAGCAGAAACCCATTGAAGTAGGGTGCAGCCTAAATGTATCATTTTACTATTGAAGAGTTAGAGTGAGCTAATTTATGATTAGGGAATGCATTGAAAGGCGGGATAGCGAGCATTTGGAATGTTAATGCAGAAGTAAGGTCATAAGGTCACTAAGATATTAGCTAAAGTAGGCCTCATCCATCTCAGTACTTTAATTTTATACTAAGTAGCGCTGACTTAGTAAGTTGGGATCATCCCCATAGGCCATTTAGACATATCTGTATATATGTGTAATTATCGGTTTATAAGTTTAGTTAAAAGGGTATTCCAAAGTACGAACATCTAATTACTGTTTCACTTGACGGTGACGTCTGTTAAGCCCTTAGACCAGGTGAACTTCCTCCAACGGGAAGATTCATGTCTGGTAGAAGGTAACCTTAACAAAGTAAACAGTAGATGTTAAAACGACTAAATGTACTTTGTGAGTTGTTAGTTTAGGGATATGATATGGTGAAAGAAAATTATATCAAATAATATAAACGAAAGGAGAAAAGGGTGTGCGCTCGAGCGGGGATTTGAACTCGGAGTTTCCCGGGGTCTTGGCGCGAGCGTGAGGTGTTTCGCCAACGGAGCTGTCTGAGGTGATTCTGTGCGATCGAATGTAGACGTTAGGTTTAGATCATCTTTTATAGATTCGTTGCTACCGGTCACGGGCTATTAGAATCAAATTTTAGGATACTTTTAGCTCATGCTTTTGCTTGACAAATTATATTACGTTTTGCTTGCCGATAAATATTTTATTACTAGGCGGACCGGTAATGTCAAAGGGTTTAACCTATTGTGATATTATTTATGAAAGTAATGAATTGGAAGTGTGATACTGAAATGTAGACGGGAAGTGCACTTATGTATGTATATATATATATATATATACACAAATCGGATTAGGGAATGTAACGTATTTAAAGGTAAGGTAGGGTGAGGGAGGGTATTAGGTGGTGTTCGGGTCGGCTATGCCTATTAACATGTTCCTTTTGAACTAAATAGGTTATTGTTAATAAGTATTATCTGTTCAAAGGGTTTGTTGAGTAGGTGATATGTAGCAACTGAGAAATGAGGTATGTGTCGGGGATTAAAACCATTGGCAAAGGTCAGGGACCGGGTTTTGTTAGTGTAGTCATGTTAAGGGCAGTTAGAAATAAAATGTACATTACATGAGGGGAGGGTACCACAGGATAAATGGTGGAGTTGTTAGGGGAGGGGTCAACATAATAAGTGTTTATTAAACTGTATTAACGTTTATTCAGAATTAGGATTCGCATGAAATATAAATATATATATATATATAAATTAGGTTCAATGTAGGATTAGAAGTGAGCTAGAACGTGGATAGATACTATTACCTGCTATGTAGATGTGAAACTAAGGCAAAATTATTAAACCCAGCCGAGTAGGACAAGGTTATTATTTAGGTTGGTATGAATCGTGAATTGAAATGATTTTGGATTTTTATACATGGCTAGTGTAACCCCTGTGATTTTTGCCGTGTGAGTTGCAGGGGGTCGTAATGTTTCGACAGGTACGATCCCTGAGTGACCGCGGGCGGTGCATGTCTATGTGTGTGTATACATATTAGTATGCATACATGTGTATATGTGTCGAAGTTGAGGTCGGGCCCTGCCTTAATGGTGGGAGAGTCAGGTCCTTAACTGAAAGAGCGAAAAGGGTTATGCTGAGGGTGTGTTTAAATCGTCGCGGGTAAAGATTGTAATTTGTTAGGGCCTGAACTGAAATGATTTGGATTTTTTATACATGGCTAGTGTAACCCCTGTGATTTTTGCCGTGTGAGTTGCAGGGGGTCGTAATGTTTCGACAGGTACGATCCCTGAGTGACCGCGGGCGGTGCATGTCTATGTGTGTGTATACATATTAGTATGCATACATGTGTATATGTGTCGAAGTTGAGGTCGGGCCCTGCATGATGGTGGGAGAGTCAGGTCCTTAACTGAAGAAGAAAAGGGTGTTATGCTGGAGATGTGCTTAAGTCATCGGGAAAAAGATAAAAATAAAAAAGAAAAGGGGGGGGAAAGTTGTGAGTTGTTAGGATAGACAAACTTGCCTTGTGGGATTCAGGGAGGTTTTAATGTTCCGGCAACTGCTGTTTTGATGGATCGCTTCCGGTGTATGTTTGTATAAGTGTGTGGAGGTATGCGTACATATGTATACGCCGTTAGTGGAAGTTAGGCTTAACGTGAATGAGGGGTGAGTAGTTAAGGGGAGGAGGGGGATATGCGGGGTATGGGATTAGGCCGCTCTAGTATCAGCCTTATTACACAAGGTTCAAATTTTACAACCGGTTCTTATAGTTGCTGATAACAATTTAATATTTGCTTCTTAATATCATTAAATAAACAACCCTCGGACGTCATTGCCCTATTCAGACTTTTGTACATCATAATGAGCCTAGATTGAGTGAGGCCTTTGGTCCTTAACTAAAGCAGATCCGTCATAGCTATCTATCGCTAATATTGGACCAACTCAACTGTCTGTTTCGGAATATCGCCAAATGGAAAAACTCAACTGTTTCCATCATAATTATCTAAAGCCAATAATGGACAAACTCAACTGGTTGTTTCCGAACGTCATCAAAGGGACAAACTCAACTGTTTGCGTCCTAACGTCATCACCATATTCAAACTACAATATCTATCACAATTACCTACGGCTAAAAATGGACAAACTAGACTGTTTGCTTCCGAATGTCATAAAATGGACAAACTCATCTGGTTGCTTTCGAACATCGTCTAAGGGACAAACTTAACTGTTTATTCCTGAATATCATCAAATGGACAAACTCAACTGTTTGCGTCCTAACGTCATCACCATATTCAAACTACAATATCTATCACAATTACCTACGGCTAAAAATGGACAAACTCAACTGTTTGCTTCCGAATGTCATCAAATGGACAAACTGAACTGTTTGTTTCCAAACGTCGTCGCCATATTCAAACTACTATGTCTATCACAATTACCTACGACTAAAAATGGACAAACTAGACTGTTTGCTTCCGAATGTCATAAAATGGACAAACTCATCTGGTTGCTTTCGAACATCGTCTAAGGGACAAACTTAACTGTTTATTCCTGAATATCATCAAATGGACAAACTCAACTGTTTGCGTCCTAACGTCATCACCATATTCAAACTACTATATCTATCACAATTACCTACGGCTAAAAAAATGTACAAACTCAACTGTTTGCTTCCGAATGTCATCAAATGGACAAACTCAACTGTTTGTTTCCGAACGTCATCAAATGGACAAACTCAACTGTTTGCGTCCAAACATAATCGCCATATTGAAACTACTATATCTATCATGACGAGCCGAGGTTGAGTGAGGCCCTTGGTCCTTAATCGAAGCATATACATTGTAACGAGCCTAGATTGAGTGAGGCCCTTGGTCCTTAACCGAAGCATATCCATCATGATTACCTACGACTAATAATGGACGAACTCAACTGTTTGTTTCCAAACGTCGTTGCCATATTCAGACTGCAATATATATCATAATTACCTACATCTAATAATGGACAAACTGAACTGTTTGGTTCCAAACGTCGTCGCCATATTCAAACTACTATATCTATCATGATTACCTACATCTAATAATTGACAAACTCAACTGTTTGTTTCCAAACATCGTCGACATATTCAAACTACTATATCTATCATGATTACCTACATCTAAGAATGGACAAACTCAACTGTTTGTTTTCAAACGTCGTCGCCATATTCAAACTACTATATCTATCATAATTACCTACATCTAAGAATGAACAAACTCCACCGTTTGCGTCCAAACATCATCGCCATATTCTAACTACTATATCTATCATAACGAGCTGAGGTTGAGTGAGGCCCTTGGTCCTTAATCGAAGCGTATACATTATAATGAGCCTAGATTAAGTGAGGCCCTTGGTCCTTAACCGAAGCATTTCCGTCGTACCCGTCCTGATTATCTACGACTAATAATGGAAAAACTCAACTGTTTGCTTCCAATCATATTTCCCTTCTTCGATCTACTATATTCTTCATAACTATCCATTATATCTGGTGTTTCCTATCGTAGCGTTGCAGGGGACTGACCTTGTTTCGACAGGGTGGGTCCCTGAGTAGTCGCTGGCTGAGGTTGAGTGAGGCCAGTGGTCCTTAACTGAAGCTGTGTTCGTCATAGTTATTTGCTGCATTTGAGTAAAGCACGATCTTAAGCACTATAATTTCTTTTTAATCTCTTACGTTCTATTTCGAGTAATTATTATGACGTGTCATTCATTATTATTAGGAGGCTCTTAGGTGATCATCGTAGCTTATTGGGTACAGCCCTTTAAACCAGTTTAGATTAGTGAGGAACATGATGAGACAACTAGTACCACGCTAAACCAGGTTTGATTAGTCATCGTCTTGGTACGGAACTATAGTATGAGATTCATTAATATCTAAATGGAAGCAGACCTTGAACGATGAGATAACCTTGGAGTTGAGGGTGATTATAGGATGGGAGATGTCCATTAAGTTGATTAGTTAGAAATCAGTAGTGTCGAGAGACTGATTTAAGCTTTAGGTGCTGTTGCTAGTTTTAATAGGGTGAACGTATGATTATGTTTTAGGGTGAACTAAGTTGATTTTACGACGGGGGAATGGATGGAAAACCGTCGATAATATAAGCGAGAGGGAATTGGAGGAAATGAAAGATAAGGCTAGGACTGAATGGGTAAAGTGCAGTTAAAGGAAGGGTGATCCTTATGAGAAGACACGTTGAAAGGAACAATTCCGGTCAGGGAATTTGATGAAAGCGCGTAGAACTGATAACTCAAGTGTGAGGGTGAAGTGGATTAAGAAGTTTTCATTGTTGTATAAGGGGCCTTGTGTATTAGTCGCGATACCGCTCTCGGAGGAGGTTACGGGAAATTTCGATGCGATTTCTTTTTTACTGACGGCAGGGCTAGGATTAAGGTAAGGATAATATTAGGTTTATTAGGTTCAGGGCAATTAGGGTTAGGTAAACATGAGGTTTATAGGGTTTAGGTACACATAAAATTTATTAGGTTTAGGTAAACATGAGGATTATTAGGCTTAGGTTACAGATATGTTTAGGAGGTCTAGGTTAACATGAGGTTTATAGTGTTTAGGTTAACATTAGGGTTTATTAGGTTTGGGTGGACATGAGGGTTATAAGGTTTAGGTTACGGTTATGTTTGGGAAGTCCAGGTCAACATGAGGGTTGTTGGATTTAGGTTTATGTAGGGGTTTTTAGGTTAAGGTTAGCGTTATTGCTGAATTAAGGTTAGATTAAGTCTCGAGTAATTTATATGTCATTACTGAACTAGGTTCGAGTTGTAAGTCGAGGTCTTAAAACTTAGGTGTAGAGATCCAGTGGTTAATTAAGAAACAAGTCACAACTGATAAGTGTACATTTATGACTTGTTGGGGAGGATTGTAGTGGTCCCAAGCCTTTTATAAAGAATTGTAATAATCTGGACCCCACGACACGGTGTTGACATGCTAATTTAAGTTTTAAGAGAGCAGGTGAATTAAAAATAGAATTTATCAATAATAAATATAAATTTGATTAATCACCTTCGTAATTCATACCGATCGGATACTCCTAATAAATGGATAGAAAGGAGATCAATGAAGTATGAAGTAAGTGAGGGGCCCGGATGTCCTCACCGGGGTTCGATTAATATGGTTGTACCTACGTCATAAGGCGTAAATCGCAGTGGGATCCTAAAATCATCAACACAAAGAAAAATAATTACTCGTTAAATACGACCGATTCGTAAAGTAGCAGATAACCAGGAGGTTAAAATATATGGAGAATATCGAACGATTATTTTCAGTTAATTGTTATAAATATCGTAGGGTGCGAGAGGGATAGTAGAGTAGGCTCCGCGCCGCTTACGACGAGCCTTCAATGTGTAAATTAATCGAAGCTGTATAATCGAGTCACAAAGAAGCGGAGAAACTAGTTCGGCAGGTAAAGAGTTTAGTAGAATCGGTTTACGATCTCGATATGATGTCCGATTATTACTATAAAGTAACTGGCCACTAAAATGCGAAGCACGTGGGTACACGTGGAAGTAAAATAAAGAAGAAATTAACTGGCGCCACAATCCCTAGACACGCCACGCGTTCAGGCCGCGTCTATCGGGGGGGAGGGGAGAACGGTTATAAGCGATAGGCGTCAGTTGCGGCACCCTTTTTCACTGTCGTCGTGTCGAGAGGCTGGCCGTGCTCGAGATTCCTGAGGAAGCGGGAAGGACAGGACGAACAAAGATTTGAAGAAATTTAATACCGACGCCGTGCACGTTTCGCCTACATCAAATATCAGTAAGTGTCTTTTGTGAGAACTGAGGCTAGCAATGTCAACTTATTATTGATGGGTTTGTACTATGGGGCTTTGTGAGGGACTTCCTTTATACCATGGCGTAAGGACTGTGTAAGGGACCGTGTAAGATGCCACCTTGGTTAAAGTGAAGGGTTGGTTGGGGAAAATTGAAAGTGGTTGACTTTTTGGTTGGGATTCTAGTTGTAAATTTGGAGTAGAGAAGGGAAAAACCCTTGCTTATTAAAAATGCAGAGGTAGTTTGTTGACATTGTTGGCTATGTACTCTTAAAGGAAAAGAGATTGCCGATTTCTGCAGAAAATTTAGTGGAGAAAAGGGCTCCTGCCGGGATCGGCGTCTCTTAACATGATGTTGTAAATTTTGTGATACTTTGTGGGAAGAAACCCCGTAATTAGGCTCTGATCTGATTAGTTAAGAAATCGTTTAAGATTAGGGTTAAGGTCAGGCAACCCTTGTGTAAATCCTGTCCTGTGTATATGTATATCTTATTGATGAAAGCCCTACGCAAGTCCTGAGCATCGACTTCGCGCTTTGATCGGACTCGAGGTGACGGGGCATGCTTACATGACTTGGCAGGCAACCCTTGTGTAAATCCTGTCCTGTGTATATGTATATCTTATTGATGAAAGCCCTACGCAAGTCCTGAGCATCGACTTCGCGCTTTGATCGGACTCGAGGTGACGGGGCATGCTTACATGACTTGGCAGGCAACCCTTGTGTGAATCCTGTCCTGTGTATATGTATCTTCATTGATGAAAATCCTACACGCTTTGGTAGACGCTCATTAGAATGGTACAGTTATGTTACATGTAATTGATGGTTATGTTAATGATATCTCTATATCCGCTACTTACTATCTCAATCATTTTAGTCCCGATGTCTTGTTGCGTTGCGGTATGGGTGACCCCCAAAGCAAGCAGACCCTTGGTAGATAGAGGTAGGTGAGGACGGGGCAATCACAGTAGGGGTTCTTCAAGCGGGGTCTGGCTTGTTATAAGATTAGGGAAGATTGGGGCTTGATGTTAGAGACATACTAGGATAACTGCAGGCGTCAGGAATCTAAGGGTGTGAGGGGGCTGATAAAACCTAAATCTGGGTTGGCTCCAGTTCCACCCTTCACCGGCGTCGAGTGGGGAAGCTGAACTGTTAGATGCCGTTTAGGTAATGGGTGGCTAAAATTTAATGTGGGATTTTTAACCCAATCTCCTTAAGGGATCCATAGATAAATAGTACCTCCACTCCACCCATTATTGCGACGGATAGATTTGGAAAGCTAAGTATTATTGTGTTCATATTTAAATATTTGTTTCCTGTGTAAAAATAAACGTAAACCTCATATGTTTTTCAGAGCCGCGACATTAATCTAGAGAGTCTAATTTTTAATTAGACTATCTAAGCTTTATTTTATTGCTTTATACTGTTTAATTTATGTTTTGACTAAGCCATTTAAGATAAAGATGACAGAACTTCAACATTGACCAAACTTTATTAACAGGCTATGAGGTGACGTTAGTGGGTCAGGATTTGTTCTATTCTTCGCCATGAATCACCCCGTTGAAGACGTATTAGTATAATCATACACAATTCTCTACTAACTGATGAGGCTCTGAATTGTTGTATGGAAAGCCGAAACGTTAAGTTCTAAACACTCAGAAAGGGCTAACCCTTACTTGATCTGGCTAATGCGCCGGGTCCTGAGTGTGGATATGTCTTCCTTACAATCCACCTTAAACATATTTATTGTGTGTCAAACTAGGTGTTCTGTCGCCTTAATTACTCTGATGAACAATTCACCACTTAACCATGTGCGTAATCGCACACCTATTTTATTATTTCTTGTGAACTTAGCTTGCACGGCATATGTTTCGGGCGAGTATAGCTTCTCCGGACTAGCGGCTATTTAAACTTAAGGAGCCTCGGGTTCGAACCGACCGATCGTAGGTTATATTCAAATAATAACGAGATGGTCCCTTTAGTTCCGTAGTTAGTCATAGTAGTAAGGATAAATACATGGTCGTCTGGTTGTTTGCCACCTCCGCAGCGTTATAAATGTAGGAGTTGGCGGGGAGCACTACTTACCTATCCTAAAGAACAGTTTAAGGCACGGTGTACGAAGGATAAAGGTTATCTATTAACTCAATTACTAAATGACAGGAGGGCGAAGCCACAAGGTAAGCTAGTTTGATTAAACCTATCTACGAGTCTGTCAGGAGTTGGTCGTTATATACCTTCCTTGTTAAAGGTTCCAAGACGTCAGTCAGATAATAAGTACGATACAATTGACAACCGCTTAAGGCCAGACGGTACCCTAGGCCCTTAAGGCTATTCAAATTCAAGTTATACATAATTAATTTTCAATATTCATTTTAGCGATCAAGTAGGAACAACCTAGTGTATGAGTTAGGCGAGCGTTAGGTTTTGTCTCAATTTTATAGTTTTGTTTTCATAAACTTTATATTCTAGTGTAGATAATCGCCATAGCTTGTAACCATAAACTCAATTTTAGATCTAAGAACGAAATTCGTACTGACCGGGTCGCGAGATACTAAACCAAAACCGAACCAACGTAAATTAGTCGAAGGAAGGTCGAGTAACACGATTAGACTCTGTACCTGCGCAGAAGACTAAAATGTGAACTCTGCGCACCCACGTGACCACGAGACGCCAGCTGGGCACTTCGACGCACAGGCAAATGTATGGAAAGTCTGACCGGTTAGTCTTTAATTGGCCGAAGGGATAATTCGGTGGCGGGCCCAATAATTCTGAATAGAACAACTTACGAACCCTTAAGGAATGGTTGTATATGTGAATTTTCCTGGATGATTCCCAGTTAGGGTTACCCGTAAACGACCTGGAAACTAGGATTGGTAGATTTAGATAGACTTCCATACTAAATCGTCCGCCCTTAGCGCCCTCTATAAGACCTCCTCAATATCTCCATTATTAGACAGTTAGCTAAGATATCGATCGACCGAGTAATTCCACGATTATTACACAGATGGCGTGAGTTTCAGTGGTAAAATAATAATCATGAATGTATGTGGATTTCTGGATACCTACGGTTAGGACTATGTTATAACTTTATTTAAAGGGTAGGCTGTAGATGTATTTCAGGGTTACATTTACTTCTAATTTGTTAGTTTGTCTTTACAGCGATTCTACATATATTATTATAAGATTAGATTAGAAGAGAAGCTAGTAAGGATAGTGGTAGTCTTTTTATATACTTAGATTGCCTTTGGGGTGGCTTCTCGAATACCATTACGACTTTATAATTTCACTTAGGGGTTGTTAACGGGTTGTCAACAGGCTCTTTATGCAATTACTAAACTTATCGGTCAGTCTGTGGTGCATTCTTAAGTGTTATTGAGAGGGTTGTGTAATTTACGTAAGGGCCAGGCCGCGAGTATATTCGTTTTTATCTATATATATATTCAATCTGTTAGTTCATCCGTATGGTGACCTTTCATATTACATTACAGTTTTATAACTTCGCTTAAGAGATCGATAGCTAGTCTACTAATAATTTATCTATGTACTTAATAGGTCCGCTTGTCTCCCTAATGCCTTATATATGTTGTTATTAGTTCCGACCTTCACTTAAGCGCAAGCTAGAGAACTGGTGACAGGTTAGTTGTGTAGGTTATAGGTTAATTAAGGGATCAATAGCGTACCTGCTAATAATTTATTTAGTTATTAAATAGGTCTGTCTGTCTCTTAAATGATTTTGTTATATTATAAGTGTATAATTTTAGTTAAGGGGAAGCCAGTGAGCTTATTAGTGGTTAGTACTTTCATATGTCTAAGGGTTCTTCCTTTTAAGGTGATTTTCCTACATTACTATGAGGTTACAAGTTTACTTAAGGGCAAGATAACTAGTGTATCGATGGACTACTTACCGTTTAAGAGTTCTCCTTTAAGGCGATTTCATACATTACTATAGGATTACGACTTCACTTAAGGGGTATGCGGTCATAGTCGTTATAACTTCAAGGCCTATCGTGTTCGAGGGGTAACCGTGTTATTACGAGACATGTTCGGAGTTGTAAGGAGGTAGCTAGGCTGGTGAATAGGGTGACTTAGGCTAGGGTACTTCGACTACGTTAGGATAATAAATCGCATATATTTTAATCTGAAACTCGCATTTAGTAATTTAAATTCTGGTCTAATGCTAATCAGGACTTAGTGGTTCTGCGGTTAAGGATTAGTTATAGGCCATTGCTTTTAATGTAGGTATAATGTAAAATTAGGGTTTTGATTTTGTTCTTTCACACCTGGGACTGATTGAATCCATACCTCTTAGGATCTGGGGTTATTATCGGCCACAACGAGGGGGTCCAAATAGACGATTACGCCATTAGACTATCACAGCCAAATAAAATATTAGCTTTCTTTAATAATAACATTAATAACGGTTACAAAATATAATTATCATTTTTATAATAATAAAGACAACAATAATATGTTAGGATTACGTACGTCATCGTACGCCCTCACGTATTCAAATTGGCGAGTACGTCGGTATACTCCACGTGAGTTCAAATTTATAATTTTATTATTTTTATAAACGGGGGGGGTTTCTACAAAGGCTCGAACATATGTGTCCTTATATTTAAAAAGCTTTAGACAGTTTAGGGTTTTATGTTTAATTATTATTATTAGTATCTCGCCAGCCTTCATACGTTCCCACTGTTGGGGCACGGCCTACCCTCAAAAGCGAGGGTGATTTGGGGCATAGTCCACACGCGGGCCCAGTGCGGATTGTGGACTTCCCATACGTCTTTTTTTTTCTTGAAAAGCCAGTGGTGTGAATAGATAACACAGTGTACATGAGAAATTAAGAAAAGACTTATTGGTACACGCCGACCCGGGGTTCGAACCTCCGCCACTTAGGACGTGAAGTGAAATTTAAACTCCACCACCGACTTAATTTTAAATACTCTTTTTAGCAAATGAAACATCAGTAATCTTAATATAAAAAAGGGGAAAAAATATAATAATAAACATCATATTGTGCGAATAAAATACAGTCTGAGCCAACTTGCTTTGCACATTAAAGGCATACATTCTTTGCATGTATAAAATGCGTGTGTAGATTTCCTTTTTTTGGATTCTCCGTCGTTAACATCTCGACGGTCAGGTATCTACAGGCATATCCTTTTCTAACACAAGTGCCAAACTCAAACGTAACTCACGAGGCAACCTGTCGTTCAACGCTCGTCTTTTCATTTAGGATAGCACTAAAATGCGAGACAGTTATTTAAAAAAAATCTACTTCCAGTAGTCTTCTTCAGATGCTTGTCATACAGCAAGTAACTATTAACGGTACTGACATCTAACATGCGATAAAAAACTTCCAGTGGCCAACGACGGGTCCTACGAATTGAAGTATAAATAAAACATTTTTTATCTATGTCATTCACTGGTTCATTGGTTTTGTTATAAAATTCTATCATTTCAGGTTTTCCGGTGGCAGGTGTCATATATATCTTCGGCCTCCGAGCCACTTGAGTCTTCATGATCTAACCACGACGTCACCACTGTCTCAAAATCGTTATTTCCTGTCACGACTGTTCCTCTATTTTTCGTTACATGCTGGTTTTTGTTATTTTGGAGAGAAAAGTTTTCAAACTACTGCAAAAAGAAGGCGACACAAATAAAAAAAAGTAACGGAAATACTAAGATGGGGTCTAAGACATAGGTCTTGGACATTATTTAAGAATATCGCGAAAATATTTAACTTTAGTACACAAAAATACATGAAAAATAATTTTAATTATCGAGAACCCGCACCCTTCATAATTTAAGAAAGAGATGAAATCTTGCTATTTCTTTTAATTTAAGGGGCGTTTTTTTGACAAGCATTTTACGCATAGACAGCATTGAATGCGCTCAAAGCTGTCTATACGCAATTTCGATCGTTCTGTTGACCAAAATGAATGCGCTATGACGTCACCGGATCTTCAACACATTGGCTGCACATGCTTGGGAGGTAGAACAACATAGTGAATATATCACTTTTGTTTACATTTGGTGAACAGAACGAATTCAATTTCTATGCAATGTCATAGTTCTCAATTATGTCAATAAAATGCACCTTTAACTTGTGTGTGTAAGTTTTGAGTGTATGTGTGAGTCAGAGAGGCGGCACATTCAAAGTGTAGGCACGCAGTTGCAAACATTTTTTAGTATATCATCTGTGCCTACAGTTCATAGTACAAATTACTTATTCTTATGGTTTAAATTGAATTAAGAGGAAGTTTTTAGGGTTTCGTTGCCAAAAAACGGAACCCTTATAGATTCGTCATGTCTGTCTGTCTGTCCGTCCGTATGTCACAGCCACTTTTTTCCGAAACTGTAAGAACTATACTGTTGAAACTTGGTAAGTAGATGTATTCTGTGAAACGCATTAAGATTTTCACACAAAAATATTAATTATTATTGATTCTAAAAATATAGGTAAACCCTGCTTTAATATTCTATTGAGTCACGTTGTGTTTTTACATCGTCAGTGTCCCAGGTTTTTTAACATTTTGATTGAACATTAAATTTGTTAAAGTTTAATAAATAAAAACATTTTATTTCCCGATATTATAAGCCTTTGTAATTATAAGTTTAATATTTTTAAAAGAAAGGTTATGTTATCGATTCGGAAATAAATGTTCTTATTGTTTTCGTTGCATAAGGAAATTTGACTGTGATATCTACCACTTATGTTAATACCTTTATGATAATAAGATAATTAAGAAAATCTGATAAATAAGGTTGTTCATTAAAAATGCTTTTGAATCTAGCGACGAAGCAGAACGTTAAAAAAATATTATAAACTCGTTATTGCTCTTAATTAAAACACGTTAAATTAAATACTTTTGTACTTTAATTGTTTTGTAATCAAATCAACACCAACACCTTTAGTAATTTTCAAATTAAATAACAAATTCCACTTTCATCACGTAGGCAACTTTCCGCGCAAAATACCCTCATGACTGTCGCTAGTCACGCGTAAGTTGACAGAATTTTAATATGTGAGTGTAGTTTAACGTTTATCACAAGGTCAGAAACGTTTGCTAAAACGCGCGCTTAATCCAAGCGCTTTCCGGCCATAACCTTCTGTAATCGACACGATTCTTGTTAATTTGATTTGTGCTACACATAAGTAGGTAAGAGCTGCGCAATTGAACATTGAGTTTGAGTGAAAAACTGGTTGCCTGTAAAGTCGGTATACGGGCGAAAGTTTTACGTGACAATGATTTTATGTCTGTCTCTCTCGCTCTTAGGCGGGCGCGTGCCTCTCACTCGCTCTCATTGTGAGCGCATAACGTGAGCGGAGCGTAACGCAGTTTCTTGAAGTGTCACCCGGCAAACCAATTTATAAGACGTTGTCACGTCAAAAATACACTATTACTACAAAATTGTCGCTCTTGGGGTCGTTCCTTCGACCAGCGTGAGCCTCGAACTCGAAGGTGAGTCAGCGCCAGGAGGTGAGTTCCCCGCGGTTGCGATTGCGATTGGGTAGGTCCGCATTCCGGACGTACCAGGAGGCTTTGAAGGCCGCTCTGAGGAAGCGGTTTTGGAGGGTCTGGAGTTTATGGAGATTGCGTTTAGACAACGCACAGAAAATGCTAGCATAAGCTAGTATGGGGCAGATGCAGGTGACGTAAAGAGTCATCTTATTTCTAAGCGACATCTTACTGTACTTGCCTATCATGGGACATAGACGACCGAGGACAAAAGCGACTCGGTCTGTAACTATTTGGTGTGATCGCGGAAGTTAAAACGCTAGGGTCACTCCGAGATATTTTGTTTTGCCAAGCAATGGCACGGCCGAAGAGTGAGAGGGGAGATAGTCGCGGAGGGCGGCCTACGGTGAAGAGAACGGCAGAGCTTTTGTCGGAATTCACTTCGATTCTCCATTTCCAAAAACTAAAGGGACCTTCTATTTCCTAGGGCGGTGATTGCGGATTGAAGTCTCTTAGTCTTGGTAAGAAGAAAATTACTAACAAGAGGCTATTAAGAATCCTAAGGCCGACGGAACGTAAAGTCTACGTACCGTTTTATCGTACAAGTAGTGCGCGCGCTGTGCATCCAATGACGTAAAAAATCATATCGCCCGAGGGTTTTATAAACTCCCGTCTCCCGCTTAGCCTTGAGGAAAGAAAAAATTACAAAGAAAAGGCCTGTGGGAGTAATTAAGATCTTAGCACCCACTTTAACAGTACGTAATGACACTGTTTACGAGTAATAGAAAAGTATGATGAAAAAAATTTACAGTAATTTTAAGAACGCCGTTTTATGCAATAAAGCTTCGTAAATCGGGTTAATAAAAAATGATGCGTAAATTGTCTCTGCAACCTTATAAATATGAAGTAAGAAATTAATGGTTACTTGTATGGCTTAAAGCATTTTCATGTTCTAGCTCGAATGAGCCATTTTATTATCCTCATGAGATAAACAGAATAGTCTACAGGGGACAGGACTGTGAGAGAAATTATGGCCATTTGGAAAATTTTACTAAGTAGTAGTGGTCTGCGGTGTAAACAGAGTAGTTGTAACATCCCTCACCTGTATTTCAATCTTTATCAAGAGTGTTTCTTTAGTACCTAATATTATTTTAAAGTTGGTTGAAGATGACTTCGTTATTTCAGTTACGATAAGTACTTATTTATCTTCATTCAATATAAAAAATTAATGATATAAAAAAAGATTACGTACTTACACTTGATCACATCAAATCGAATTATTGTTTTTTTGATTTTCGTTATTTATTATTTATTTTGGGTTTAATGTATTGGAAAAGAAATGAGAAGCAATCTGTAATAACAAAATATCAAACTATATTATAAGCAAAGAAATATAATTTTTTCGTTTATTTTTATAATGTAATGAAACATTTTAGCAGCCCAATTCTTATAACAATAAACACGATATGTGGCTACTAAAACTGAATAAATATCATAAGAAATCTTTATCTTATCTTCTCTTAAGAAAGCTTACTCCAAATATTAGACATTTTTAAAAAATAATTCTAATCATCAAAATTAATAGTCTGCTCAAAATAGTCATAAAAGATAATGTAAAATATATTTTTTTTGTTTATTTTTATAATGTAATAAAACCTTTTGATAGCCCAATTCTTTAAACAAAAAGAAATCTATGTTTCTACTAAAACTGAATAAATATCAGAAAAAAGTAAAATCTTACTTTAAATATTAGACATTTAATTAAAAATCTCAAACATCTAATTAAATACTCTGCTAAGATGGTCATAAAAGATAATGAAAAATATAATGTAATTTTTTTTTGTTTATTTTTATAATGTAGTGAAACCTTTTCATAGCCCAATTCTCATAACAATAAACACGATATGTGGCTACTAAAACTGAAAAAATATCAAAAAAAAATAAAATCTTACTTGAAATATTAAAAATTTAATTTAAAAAAAATTTCAAACATCTAATTAAATACTTTGTTAAGGTGGTCTTAAAACATAATGAAAAAATAAATAGCAAAATATTATTTTTTCGTTAAGTTATAAAAATGTGATGAAACCTTTTACCAGCCCAATGCACGTAACAATAAATACGATATGTTAGCCACATAGCTATTTTAATAAAAAAAAAACCAGCCAAGTGCGAGTCTGGCTCGCGCACTGAGGGTTCCGTATAAAATTATTATATCTAGATAAATCATCCATCATGAGATCAAGTCTCATAGTTTTATGTCTTAGTTATCAGCTTTTGGATTTTTGCTAAATTTCATGATTCTATGTCAACAGGAAGTACCCCATAGGTTTTTATTCATTTGTGTCACAATATGCGATAAACTGACCATATTTTGGGCACATTCTTTGTAGCACTGGGTTAGAAACTTATTTTTTTATAGCTTCATGGGACCGTAGACCTTGGTATTTGATATTAATTTCATCTTGATACCTTCACGCATTCCTGAGACAAAACGATCTTGACAGACAGATAAACATACAGTAAGACAGACATATGGAAAAAAGTGATCCTATAAGGTTTTCTTCTGAGGTACGGAACTCTAAAAACAAAAATGCCTTTTATTTAAATTTAATTTGCCATTTTTTTACTCGTTTCTTAATCTTCTATTGTGTTATGATCCCATATTCCTCACTTCTCTGTGGCTAAAAGTCGGTAAGACATTCATAATCCTACTAATATTATAAACGTGAAAGTTTGTATGTCTGGATGGATGTTTGTTACTCAATCGCACTTCAACCACTGGACGGATCGGTATAAAAGGTTAGGTCCTGGAATAGCATATAGGCTACTTTTTATCCCTAATAATTCAAAATTTCCTGCGGGAATAACTATAACATTGCTGCACCTATAGCATGCTATAGCAATTCATTGGTATACCTAATAAATTTATTTATCTATTGGAGTTAATTAAGGAGTTCCACGCCGATAACCGAATTTAGGGCGGGCGGAGCCGCTGGCAATGCTTAGTACATAAATACTTACGATACATTATGATCCCACGCAAAATGTTATCCAAAATATGTATGTAATTAGAAAAGCTCAGTGCACATTTGTAAGTTCGTATAAAGCATAAATTACAGAGCGTCGTAGCATTCGTCGTGTAATTTGTTTTACGGTTCGTTAGCATTTCAGCGATGAATAAACGTAAAGCCTCACAAAATGGAAAATTATTCAGGCTGGTTATTGGGTCATCAAATACTTTGTTTCTCGAGCTTTATTTACAAATGAAAAATAATCAGTAAGACTGTTAAGTTTAAAAAGGGTTGATTTAAAAATAAAAACATTAGTTGCTATACCAAGCATTGGCGTATATCTACTACTTTTTGCAATTTCAACTGTTGTGTATAGCTTTGAGTGCCTGTATATTTTCATTATGTCGGCAGTTGATACTTAAATAACTGCGAAGTCCTAAGGTCTCCCGCGGTGTTAGCTTTAGTATGGGTAAAGACCTACCTCTGTTTAAATGATGTTCACTACTACTTTCAGCGTCACAAAATAAAATCTAAATAGTCATGCACTGTGCGCTTTCAGGGGTGCCTCCTCCCGGAAACGCATTGGCAAATTATTTACTGTTAAAAGGTAATATCAGACCCAAGCGAACACATAGGTATTTGGAAACACATTTGCAGTTGTAAAAATAAAAATGTGCCATAGGGACAATTGCGCCTAGGGCTAATTATACCCCCTTACGGTCTGTTGGTTCCACTGAGCAGATCAGTGTTTTTTATACCCCACTTTTCTCCTCCAAATCACAGCCAAATTGTAACTATAGAAATTACTTTTCCTGGAAGTTACTGAATTATTCAATGTGTGTATGTTTTGTTTTCTTAAAAAATAGTTTATGTATTCGTATATAGCACGTTTGAAAATTTCATAAAACAGGGGCATTTTTTTGGACTGTTGCTGGGCCCTAGCTGTTTATAAGAATAAAATTAAAAAAAACACTAAATACAGACATAGTGACAGTGTATATCCGTACTAATATTATAAATGCGAAAGTTACTCTGCCTGTCTGTCTGTTTGTTACCTTTTCACCCTTTAACAGTACCGATTAAGATGAAATTTGGCATGAAGATAGTTTTAGTCCCAAAAAGGGTATAGGCTACTTAAAAACGTCAAGTGTGAGTCGATTCTTTTCTATAATTGAGTAGTTGCCTTTAAAATCCTACACCGATGACAGAATTTAGGGCGGATGGAACCGCAGGCACATTTGTCATGGAGATAATTTGAGAAGTAGCCGTTGAAATCCTACTCCGATAACCGAATTTAAGGATTGTGAAACCGCTGGCAAAAACTAGCCTGTTTAATATTAAAAATAATTGGTCTTATGCAAAAATCGAGGGTAAAGGGGAATACGTTTGTGTGGGGAAAAATAGGCTGATAATAGCTTAATATTTTCCCCAGCGGGTTTTGGCTACATATGAACAAACCTTTCCGGCCGTGCCGTGCGTACAATAACTTAGCAAATTTGCATCGCAATTGCATAAATGGATTACGCATAAGGTGACAGTTAAACTAATAAATTTGAAGAATATAGATAAATTTATGTATTTTTAATATATTTCGTCTGTCTATTTTTCTTTTCTGTGAGGAGTGGCATATTACAATGGCTTTATTTCATTTGCTAACGAATGGTATTTTACGGCACATAAAGTCAGAGAAATAACGTTTGTAATATCTCGTAGTGATAACAAGGATCGTGGTTTTATGGCATGGAAGGCCAACAACCAGCTTAAATGATCTCTTCCTCAACTTGTGTTTCAGTCAAATAAGAACGTTGAAATGACCTTTTTCACAAATCACAGATCTGTTGGCGCTGGTTGTATTCGAAGCGGTGTCTCAAGAGCTTACAAAATGAGAGCTTTGTCTTACGAACTTGAATGTAATAGATATTTATTTTATTTCCTTTTTTTAATGGTAAAGATATATCGATAATATTACATACAAGATTTTGCCAGCCGGCTCCGGCTTCCCTAAATTCGGCTATTGGCGTGGAACTCCTTAATTAATTTGCTATAGCTGTAGCTACAGTTCGTTTAAGCTCGGTTATAGTTATTCCTTTTGAGACCTTTTAAAGTTTTTGGATTAATATGTCCTATTCCAAGAACTAACCTATATGAATACCAAGTTTCATCTCGATCCGTCCAGTGGTTAAAGCGTGATTAAGTAATAAACATTAATTCATCCAGACATACTTTCATATTTTTAATACTGGCTTTTGCCTCATAACTCATATAAAAAAGACTAAGTAAATTGTATAAAGATTTCAACTCGTTTAAAAATAGACTAAGTAAATGATTTAAAGATTTGGACTCATATAAAAATACACTAGGTCAATGGTTTTAAGATTTCAATGTTATTTAATTGTTATTCAATGTCGATCTTAATGACTAAAAAGACACGGAGGGACTAACAGATGGACATGACGGAACTCAGAGGTTTCTGTTCTTGACATTTTGCTCCGGAACCCTGACAAATATGAAACTAATATAATAGTCATTGGAAGAGGAGTCTGAAACAGATGGTCGAAATTTGATGGTGGGGGTCACTACGGCAACCAAAAGTATTTTGAAAAAATTGCAAGGGTTAAAGTAATTTCCTAACTTTGCATTTATATTTGGAGATTTTTATGTTTGTTTATGATTAGTAAAAGCGGCTTTTTAAATTAACATCCGTATAGTATAGTATAAAAGTAGTTTTGTGTTACTAGCAGATGTGAACATTGAAATTGTAATTTAAACTGCAAATAATAAAATTATATACAAAGAATCGCTTACAGTTTTGCCTGCCAAAGCAGAATTTTTCGAGTTCCGTACCCAAAGGATAATTAGCGGAACCCGATTACTAACTCTGTCTGTCACCAAGCTGTATCTCATGAACCGTGATAGTTAGACAGTTGAAATTTTCACAGAAGATATATTTCTGTCGCGCTATAACAACAAATATTAAACAAAATAAATATTTAAGGGGGCTCCCATACAACAAACGCAATTGTTTTGCTCGATAATGATAACGGCAACAGGTAGACGCTTAAAATATTCACAAAATATATAAATATAAAATATATTCACTTTGAATATAAATAATTAAATTAAAATAAAACAAATATTTAAGGGGGCTCCCATACCACAAACATGATTGATGATGAGTTTTTATTTCTTTTTTTTACTACAGTTATAAAGAAAAAAATGTTTCCGAATCAAATACATGTTAACGCTCGCTTTCAGCCTTAAAGCCTTTCAATTTCAAGTAAAACGATTTTAGCTTTTACTTAGCTTTCTTTGTTATCGGTTCTTCAGTGGAAAAACTTCTAAGTTAATTTTGACTTTGTGCTGCTATTGTGACCATTTTCTCGTTATGGGATTGTACTACAATTTTTGATGCAATGGTAAAAGCAATTATATATTTTTGTCCAGTCTCAAGACAAATACAAATAATAAATGTTTGTCTCGTGCGGAAATCGAACCCAGGCTCCTCAATTCAGCAGTGAAGCCACGGAGTCGACATAATTTTGACATAGTGTATTTTCTCGTCCATTGTCTGTCTGTGACGAACGTATTATTTTATTTTATTAACTATCCATACAAATATTATAAATGCAAAATTCTGTTTGTAAGTTTGTTAGTTTATTAGTTTGTCTCCTATAACTGAGGAATGGAGCAAACAATCAACGAGATTTTTTGCCAAGAGATAGTTCTTAAGACAAAGAGTGACATACCGATTATAATAAATGTAAAAGTTTGTGGGTTGTGAGTGTGTGTGTGTGTGATAATCATTAGTAGTTATTAATATCAGATTGAAAACAAGATGTCTGAAACTTTATCGCTCAGTATTTTGATGAAGAAAAGTATTATTTCTGGTAAAGGAAGCAATGTTGACATAGCAGATATGAATATTAAACGAAGAGACTCGGATATTCCGCAAAAGCACCCCTATCGAGAAATGGAAATCCTACGCTTCACTTGAATTTTGTCATTAATATGATTTGGAATCTTCATTCGAATACGTCGAATTTTCTCCTAGAGCACTCGCCTTTACTGCAAAATTATTTAGAAAGCACCAGTGGTCTATTTTGCAAGATTTTTGTAACTTTTTTATTTTTTTAAAACAGGAGCGTAATATGTGAGCAATGAAAGAATAAAGAAAAGAAATAACAAACAATAAAACTAACAAGTTTCACCAAAAATATTTTTGTAAACGTCAACAAACATAATTCTGGACAGAAGGACCATAAAGTCGGATACATTTATTTGAGAATTATTTAGGAGGGCACATAGATTAAAAATAAACCTTACACTTACATGGATCATTGAGCTTTCTTCTCCTGGAAGGCGAAATGCAAAAAATTTGCAAAAGATACGACGCAATAATTATTTTTTGGCATTTATTTATTTTTAAAAGGATTATTTTATACTTTTTGTCGATTTTTGAAAACGGTTTATTTTTTTATTAAATTTAGTTTTATTACCTTAAGTGACTTAGCAAATTTTATTTTTGTGTGAGTACAATTACAATGTTTTTTTTTTTGATATTGTTTCACCTAACAAATTTCATATATCTCTCGGGAGTAAAGAAATGAAATTGGAGTAAGAGTTAAACAAAAAAAGGCTTTAAGCGAAAGATGTCATTAAGCAGTGAATAAACTGGTTGGGACAATAGCCTAAATTAAGTAAAATTAGCAGCCCTTAAAAGTAACGAAGTTTTAATTAATGAACAAGAAAAGTCTCTCAGCAAGAATTACCCAGAATCTTTTGTTTTTTTTTTTAATAGGACAATTAGGTTATTTAACAAGCATCAAATTATGCAAGTAAATAAATAAACAGCATAAAGTAATATATATAAAATAAATAGTCTCTCCTCAGACTTGAGGGTTCGATACGGCTTGGGAGTCAAAAGGGTCAAACTAACAGAATAGTTAAAGAAGGCTAGAAAGAAAATATAGGCATGGCAGGCAAGTCGCAACTATGATTGTGCAATCATATTTCACCAAAATACGCAATTACATACTTTTTAGTCGCTTGCGAAGTCTTCTCTAAAATTGTCTTAAAACGCCGTGTTGTGCTATTATAACGGGTTAAATTAAATATACAGACGTCTAGTGTGAGGCAAGAAGAAATATCTTTTTACAGGTAAGCCAAAAATTATCGTTTCGTATGGTTTTGTCCACTTTTTTCTAAAAATATAATACGAGGAAAAATATTCCAAGTAGTGTCGATAAATTATAATACAAAGCAAACAATATTCATCGCTGGTAAAGTACGTTAAAGATTACGTAGTGACCGATCCCGCTACGCATTGCGTACTCGGTAAAAGGCGCAGCGTCGATGATAATCGATAGTGTTGTGCTGATGTTTGAATAAGCAAGTCGATAAGTGGAATATTTGCGTACTCAAAACGGTAACTTTTACTAAATATAAAAAAATATCTTATATTTATTTTATTTAATAGTTTTAATGATATATTTTATTACTGTTGTACCATTTTGAGGTTTCTAACAGAACCCGATATACAGTAGCGATAGATTAAAGTAACGGGCGGGGAAAATTAGATACCTACAAAGTCAAATACTATTCTCCTGACATTTCAAAGAAAACGATCTAATAAAAAAAAAAAAAACTGGAAAAAGATATTTAAACAGAAAGCTACACCATGAGTTAAAATTAAAAAAAATTAAACACATTTCTTCGTAAGTATTGTACCACTTGAAATTTTGAAAAATTTGGTATTTTAAAAGTAAAAAAACCATTGTTCGAATTTCGAATTTCCCTCCACAATTTTTTGAGAGCCAAATTAAATTATCGTGTCTCATTTAAAAAAAGATCTGCATCGAGAACATTTTCGTGCGATAATTTTCTATGATTTTTTGTTTTTTATACCACTAAGTCACAAACAAGAACACCTGATGGTAAGCGGTCACCGTGGCCTGTGGACGCTTGCAACACCAGGGGTATCACCCGCGCGTTGCCGACCCTTCAAAAATCCAATAACTTCTTTCTTGAAGAACCCCATACTGTAGTCCTTGGCAGGGAGCTCATTCCACAACCCAAACGTTCGCGGGAGAAAGTTTATCTGAAACCGCACAGTACGCGACCATTTCGGTTCTAAAGTTCTGTAGGTGAAACAAACTTACATATTGGAGGTAAGTAATAGTCATTTGTAGTTAGATTTCGCTTTACCCGTCTTTCATCTCAAACAGATGGATAAAGGCACATACACAAAAACTTAACATAACTATAAGCGTCATCCGAATTTTACTGTAAGTAAAATAGACACGAACTTTATGTTTTTACAATAGGTTATATTTTCACAGGCTTCGAACTGACTACCACAGAGTATTGCAAGAAAACGAAACGCTAAGTTAATTTTGTAGCGCGTTGCAGATAGTTGTTATCTGCAACGGGACCAAATTTAGAATCTTTCAAGAAAACATACCATAAAGACTATATTGCTATATCATCAATATATCTCGGATTTAATATATAATGTTTTGTTTGGGAACAGATATATGTTTAGGAACACGAAAGATATCCGTCAATATAATGCCATCAAAATCAATAAGAGATGATGAAGATATGGAGCAAAATTTATAAGGCTTGTAACATTCGAAGAGGCTACCATAGTGACATGCATGACCGAACTAAGAGGATTCTGTTCTAAAGTAGAATAGCTATACAATGGGGTGGGTAAAAATATTAAACATCAATATATCAACTACCTGCCCTTAATTTCTTTTCTTTATTTTGTTACGTAACTATATGGAAATTTACATAAAGAATTAAAAGGATGTGATGTTGTACATACTATGATATTTATCAACAAATATCGTATGTAAAACGAATCACAGGTCACGGTCACAGAGCATGTCCGTTACCTTCTGAAACACGACTTAATTACTTTTTTCATAGATATTAATTTGACTATAATATTTATTTTAACTGACCAATTTAATCAGTTGATGATTTCTTATCAAGCCAAACCTAATTTTATTTTATTATATTAAAGTTTCTAAGATTCTGCTAAGATCTTCAAATGATCTTGAGAAAATTTTACGGTCAATAACTTTTCTTCTTATCCTTTTCAGCCTAATACGTCCCCTTTATGGGTGATTTGGGTCATCAACCACGCACACGCGGGCCCAGTGTGGATTCTGGACTTCACATACTTCTTTATGTTTAACATTTGCAGGTTTCTTCACGGTGTTGTTCTTCACCAAAAAGCCAGTGGTATGAATGAATAATCAATGTACTTAAGAATTACAGAAAAGAACATCCGCCAATCAGGGCACAAGCTGAAATCAAAACCCTTCGGCTACCATCGACCATTCGGCCATCACCGACCATTCGGCCACCACTGACTAACTTTTGTTCTATCACTGACCAATTAATCAAACTAATTGACTTTTTGCTACAGAGCCCAGACAAATACTTAAATAATGTTGTATAAATGGCATTGGCATTAAATATTTTATTCCAGAACTCTAACCTTCAATGAGTCTTAAACAAAGAAAGATTATTTTTATGTATACATATTTATAATGTATTTCATAATTCTATGAAACTGTGTGTATTAGTAAGATAGATGTACTAGGACTTGAGTTGTTTTTATTCTCAGAGCATTGCATATTCAGAGCGACAAGATGTATAAAACTTTATCACTCAGTATTTTTACAGAGTAGAATCTAATTTCTCGCAAAGGAAGCAATGTTGACATAGGAGATATGAATATTAAACGAAGAGACTTGGATATTCCGCAAAAGTACCCCTATCGAAAAATGGAAATTTTACGCTTCACTTGAATTTTGCCATTAATATGATTTGAAATCGACTTTTCTGTAACATTATTAAGAAAGTATCAGTGGATTATTATTTTAAGATTTTTTTTTTATTTTTTTAAACAAAGTGCGTAATATGTAAGAATAAAGAAAAAAATTACAAGCAATAAGATTATGCGCACTGACGTCATCAAGCAAAATTTTGGACAGAAGAACCATGAGGTCGAATATTTAAAATTCTACAGTAGGTCACATCGATTAAAAATCAACCTTATGCGTACATGAAACATTGAGCTTTCTTCTCCTTGAAGTCGAAATGTCAAAAAATTGCAGCAAAGCAAAGATACGAGACAACAATTATTTTTGCCCCTTAGGTATATAATTTTGTTACTTTTTAGTGGGTTTTTAAAGACGGTGTATTTTTTTTACTAAATTTAGTTATGTTACCTTAAGTGACGTACGAAATAAGCACCATAATAGTGAATGAGGTCGAAAAAAGACGATTTGTCTGCCGTAGGAATCTCACACCGATATCCGAGTTGATCAATGACCGAAGCAGTGGGCACAGCTAGTATATCATTATATAACTCCATAGTGGTTCATTAAATCATCTACGTGTTCAATTTCAAAATAATAAAATTGATAAAAAAAACCAAAAGAATACTAAATAAGCAAATCTTTTATACAAATTGCAATTCTCAATCAGTTGTTATTTTATCGTAGTATTGAGTGAGATAAGGTACAATGATATTTTTTAGATATTGTTACCCCTCACGATTTTCACACGTCCCTCGGGAGTAAAGAAATAAAATTGGAGTAAAGGTTAAACACAAAAAGGCTTTAAGCGGAAGTCGTCATTAAGCAGTGAATAAACTGGTTAAAATTAGCTACTCCTAAAAGTAAAAACGTCTAAATTAATGAACAAGACAAATTCTTAAAGAAGAGGCTATCACACAATTACCAAACAGTTTTTTTTAATTCAAACAAATAAAATAGTCAAGTACGAAACATGTTCTTGGGCTAAGAATTCGATATTTAAAGTGGCAAACAAGCTTACGTTTCGGTCCGCCTGGATGGTAAGCGGTTACCGCAGCCAATGCAAGCAACACCTGGGGCATCACTTGTGCGTTGTCTAATTACTTATTTTTAAAAGAACTCCATACTTTAGTCCTTAGAGAAAACCTTGTTTGCGAGCTCATTCCACAACCTATGCGTTCGCGGGAAGAAGTTTTTCTGAAACCACACAGTGCGTGACCTTTTAGGTTCTAAAGTGTGATGATGAATTCACTGTCGATGGTAAGCGGTACGACGCGACGGTAAAAAGTAGCTGTGGGCATTATTTCGAACAATTCTTTGTCCCATCTTAAAAGCGGTACAAAGTCCCTCCACTGACTTTAGGGTTCGATAAGGCTTGTGAGTTTGGGATCGTTGACAATTCTCTCAGCCCGTTGTTGAACCAATTTAAAAGGGTCAAGCTGGAATCTGGGTGCATTACCGCCTAACGATGCTACATATGATGATACTACATAAGCTTCCCGTTGTATTTTTAGGGCCCAAAAAACAAAGCGTAGGTACTTTTTTAATCAACAAGCATAAATCATTAATTCCTTATCCTCTATCTACCTAAAAATCGTGGTGCGTCTTTTTCTTTTCTGTAGAATTACTCTAATCTTTGCAAGTGACCTTGGAAGTGTATTTATGCTAAATAATAGTGTATTACTTCATCTGGTAGTCATAATCTTATATATATATTGGTAAAAATACCCCTATCGATTAATAGTAGCAGTATCACACATTTATGCACCGAATTTGATTGTAATGCACACACAGAATTCATACTTCATGAGAATTGTATTTTTGATTCTCTAAGGGTTTATAGACATTTTAATCGATTATAATGAAATTTGCAAAAATGTATCTTACGTGAAATTGCAATACAATTCTGAAAAATAAAAAGATTTTTCCACACATTTACCTGAGGAATGACATATATTTTTCGTGCACCTCACTGTGGTAGATAGGTTTACCGAAATGCACTTAAAGTATCTACCTAACATTTTTCATAGGATATACAGTTTTTCAAATGTTTATCCTTAAATATGTGTCCCCCTCTCACTTTTTAACTGCTTGTTCTAAAAATCTAAGTAAGGAACTAAAACTAGAAAAAAACAAACATTCAAAAAAAAGCGTTTGAAACATAAATTGATTAACAAGTTGTTTTATTATTTTATTTTAGTTTAATCTAAAATAACTTTTATTCTCGCACATGGCCACTTTTTTATATTCTTATCTGCGCATGATTAATTTTGACAGCAAATTCGACTTACTTACCTTATATTAAATTAAAAATGTATGTACTGACATTTGCGGAAATTCATATGAAACACCTTATTTGACGCTAAATTAATTTAATTATGTACGAATCAATACCCAGTCTGAACAATTTTATCTGAATAACCACTCGGTTATTTATCGCGAAAATGTTAACGAACCGTAAAACAAATTACGTGGCAAATGCTACGAGGCTGTGTAATTTATGTTTCATACTAACTCACAAATGTACCGCTACCCTGTTAAATTACGTACGGAATCTGAATAACATACATTAGAGACGCTCACGATGTAGACCTTATAGATATTTTTTTACGACGAAATTTTCAGATTGCGCATGGAATACAGTCTTCCTTCATCGCTATGATTTAGGCAAGGAAGATTTATACAAAATTAATTTTGACATAATCGCCGTAGGACCTAAGGGAGCCCTAAATTACAGTTAAAAAGATGGGAGGACATTACCATTAAAACATAAAACCCTTTAAAACTTATATATAACCAAGGAACAAACTACTTTCCTATCGTAGGTAAGTCAGCCTTACTTCACTTTCACTGAAATACTTTGCACACAAAGTTATTATTTTTACTAAGCGCTAACACAATGCGATTACATAAGCGTAATTAGAATTAAAGCACAAATGTATTTGATTTCAATAATAGGCTATTTTTGCATAGACTACGAATTGACAACCACAGAGTACAATGCTTCTAGCGTCTGATGAATACCATTGGTGAAACGTGGATGTAACAGGCGTACGATCATAACATCTCTGGTCACCCCTTCGGGGATAAGTGTCGTGAAAGTATATTTTTTTTTGTTAGAAAAAAATTTTTTAAGGCTGAAAGAAATAAAAAAAAATGGTCAAAATGGAAAATTGTTATTGTGATATGTTAATACTTTAGCGTCAAATAAGGTGTTTTACACGAATTTCTAACAGTAACAATAGG
This sequence comes from Apoda limacodes, assembly GCA_946406115.1. Lineage (NCBI taxonomy): Eukaryota > Metazoa > Arthropoda > Insecta > Lepidoptera > Limacodidae > Apoda > Apoda limacodes. The sequence goes on from OX291553.1 coordinate 19,620,701, forward strand.
TACATAAAGTATTTATTAAATATCAGGTAAGTCAAATTTAAACAGTCAATACTAATCGTGCGTAGATAAGAATATAAAAATAAATTATTAAATAAATAAAAACCCGACTTCAAAAACATTTAGAACTCAACAGAAATTAAAACATACTAAATATTAAATTATAAGCAGACACGACTCATTTCGATTCAAATTTAAATAGTGTACAGATTGTTGTATTGTAAGTAGTTGCCTTATGTTTTAATTTCTGTTGAGTTCTTAAATATTTTTTTTTAAGTTTTTTAGTTATATTATCGCTTGACTATTTATTATAAGTGTTGTATATTTTCGTACTCGCCTCTTAATGCCCTTTATTTAGGTACCCAACTCGAATGTCTAGTAGGATTATTTTTTTTAGTTTGCGCATTAAAGCGCATAAAATCATCCATTTCGATTTTTTAAGAATTTTATGTACCCAGTGTCGTGACGAATCTTACGACACCTCTCAACCTCAAATCCATCAAGCCTTTTTAGCTACAGAGCCTGCCAAAGAAATAAACAAACTTACATACATACACTCGAAAACATAACTGTCTATCTGGCGCATTCGGTTAAAAAGCGGCCAAAGGTGTGTCGTACCCGGATTACGTTAGGGTTCCTTAGAATGACATTAATCTAAAATAAAATGATTACGGATATTTGATTAACTTTTGAAGCCATTCGCGTTTAAAATAATTTTCTTTGAATGTTTTTACAAAGTTTTATAAGCGTGTATTTTTTTAGATTTTTAGAACACGCGTTAAAAAAGGTTAGAGGGTTACACATTTTAAAATATAGTAACTCGAAAAATGTATTATATGGAAAATGTTACTTAGAAACCTTAAATGCATTTTGGTAAACCTATCTAACACAGTGGGGTACGCGAAAATACATTTTATTCCTGAGACAAATAAATTTATGGAAAAATAAAATCTCAATTTTGTTTTAGAATTGTATTGTGGTTCACGTGAGACACATAACCATCATCATCGATTCAAAATTGTCGATCAGAAAGGATTTTTTTTACGAAGTATGAAAAACAACCCAGGCTGAAAACGAATGGTAATTTTAATGATTTTTACATATTATGTAATTCTGTTTGTGCATCTTAATCAAATTTGCCACATAAATGTGTGATATTGCTATTATTTATCGATATTATTTAAAAAAAATATTATTGATTAGGGCTAACAGATGAAGTAATACACCGTTGTATAGTATAAATACATTTCCAAGGTCACTTGCAAAGATTAGAGTAATTATATATATAGATCGTAATTATTTTTAGATAGTAATGAATTAATGATTTTTACCTGTTGAATAAAGAAATATGTTATGCTTTATTATTTCACTTATAAATTTATGACATAAATAAAGCTAAATACTAAAGAATGACTGCTGCTAACAGTTTTTATAAGGTTTTCTCTAAGGACTTCAGTATGGGGTTCTTCAAGAAAGAAGTTATTGGATTTTTGAAACGTCAGCTACGCGCGAGTGATACCCCTGGTGTTACAAGCTTCTATAGGCCACGGTGACCGATTACCATCAGGCGGACCGTGTGCTTATTTGCCACCGAAGTGGTATAAAAAAAGTTTTAAGAAGTTCAGTTATTCAATGCTTGTTTGTACTTTTATTTCGTAATATAATTTGTGAACGAAATAAAAAATATACTCATATCTAGTAAATTATTATGTCATTTAAATATGTTTTGAATGTGAATTCTTTGCTTAGTTTGCTTGGTTTTTGGAAACTTCTGGAAACTATTTGTGATTTTTGGTATTTGTGTATTATTTTAGGGTTTTTATAACTACCATAATGCTATAGGTATTAACATAAATTTTGGCTGAAAGCGAAGTTGAATCGGAAACACTAAGAATGTTGTCACAGTAAAAATCACACGTAATTTAATTAATTTTTTAGCTGAGGATCATCTAGATTAGATTCAAAAAGCACGTTAATTTGACGAAACGCCTTTAAACTCCAAACAGGGAGTATTTTGCAAAAGTTGCGGCACGTAGCTTATGTACTTTTGAAAACTAAAAGAGATACAGAAATGTGAGGCATATTAACTTAAACTTAAAATTTGGCTTTGAGTAATTTCTTGTATTTATTAAATTTAAAATGTTTATAAGAATAAATAGAAAAAAAAAATGGTTTCTGTTAGTTTATTTAGTTGTCGTAGCGATTATTATGTACTTACATACGTTATTTTTAAACATAATTAGACAATAATAAAAATCTGATGCATATTTTGGTCCTTTAAACTAAAAGTCTATTATTATCAGTTTATTTTTTGATTTCCAGAGAGTTTTTTTTTGGATTTTGTTTCATCTGTTCTTTGAAGTCTGTTTAATTTAAATCTTAATAATCTTAATAAAGTCCGTTTAATAAGGCCACCAATATTTTTACACCAATATTCACTATGTTTTTAGTTTTTTATTAAACTTTTATTTTCTTTTAAAACTATCGTTTAACAACGTTGAATCCAATTACCCACTCTTCCATAGGATATCATCATATTATTAATTTTGTTTATAATCATCTATCAATAATCATTAAATCATTAATGCATGTTTTACATTCACCGATACAAAATCCTGGCTTTCATCATGATCTCAGCAGCATAAGTCGGTTAATGATGTCTAACAGACGCAATCACCTAAAAATAAAAGCCTAAAAAATGGTTTCCGATTTCCGTGGAATCAGATCCTGACTTGGTGACTGGGACTTTCTCAGAAGTAAAATCTTTCGAATAAAACAAGAAATTGTGAAATCGGTTCTCGATTGACAAAGAAATACCTCCGCTCCCGATGATTCGATCCTACTTAAATTTACATGAAACCACCACGGAGTGAAGCTAATTCAAAAATCGTTGAATTATTAAAATCGGTTATGTAGTAGCCGAGAAATAGTAAAAAAAAACAGTTATCTCCTCGCGATTTCCCTGAGATCACATTATACTGATCTTGACTTGGTTACAATGGGACCACCTCACTCAACTCAGTAAACCTTTTCGAATAAAGAAAGAATTTTTATAATCAGTTCTGTGATCGGTGAACATACTTAAAAAAAAAATACCCGAACATAGAACCTCCTCCTTTTTTGAAGTCAGTTAAAAACAAATTATTTTTTTATTGTGCTTCCTTTTTCTTATGCGTTTGTCAGTGATTGCAATAAAAATATAAAAGGTTTTATAACAAAAGGAACTATAAAGATAAGCGCCTATTTATTACCTATGCAAAGGTAAATTAAATGAATGTACACACCTAAGCGAGGTCGGTGACGCGTCAGGGCCATGCCACGTCACGCCTAAGCTGTTAGAATAGCGGTAAAAAAAATACTTTAACAGCAGTAATGTACAATGTAGATTGCAGTAATGCATTCATTGCGTCATAGGTCCTAAATTTAAAACGAAAGCATATTGATAAAACTAAAATTATGATGGAAATTTTAAGAAAAAAATTATGTTCAGAAAGTGAAAATAAGTGGAAATAGGATTATTTGGAACGAGCTCACGACATTTGTGCGATGTCCTTTTCCTCTCCACTCAACGATTCTGCAATAGTTAAAGTAAAAAGAGAGAATGAAAACTCAAAAAGAGAAAACTTGGAGAGATCTGGACACCAGATATCGCTGTTGAACGTAGCGTTCTACTAGTTCTTCTGAAAGCTCAAAGAAGAAACTTCAAAAATAATGATACTAAAGTAAACCCAGTTGATGTAATAAGTAGCGCATAAATAGTTCCAGATTTCCTAACATCAGTTTCCCCAAATCTTCACTATGAACAAAGGAATGCGCTAGAGCGCTTAAAGTCCACTTAAGATGTTAAATTGACTGTATATTCTTGTAAGGCAACTAGTTTATTTTTTCGCGATGGAGGACCAAAATATGTCCAGGTTTATCGTAAAGCAGGCGTGGTAAAGTAATTATATTTTTTTATTGGTAAATAAATAAATCGACGACCTCAAAGGGGTGGCTGGTGGTGGTTGGATGCGGAAGGCAGATGAGCGACAGAAATGGCGTGCTGTAGAGGACTCTTATGTCCAGCAGTGGATCAATATAGGCTGATAAGATGATGGTGACATAAATTGTGCGGTAAACGATTGCATGCACCATGTGCGTCTCGTCGATTAGATGCGAAATTTCCCCATATACAAATGTACTCTGTGATGTAAACCTGTCACTGATGATATTTAATATGGTCTATCGCCGTACTGGGCAAAAATTTATTTAGAGTCAAATAAACAGTTTTTAAAACTGGAATAATATTGGTGGTGTGACATAAGGCGCAGTGACTACCTAACTGGCGCTGCCAAAAGATATTCATTATTTCCTATTTGCACAAAACACATTTCGAAAATCGTACAAACCAATTACTAAAAACTAGTGAAAAGCTATTTTTTAAAAATAATACATCGGTTATACAATATACATGTGATTTGAAGAAACCGTTTCTGCTAAAAGTGACTGTTTTTAGCAAAAATACTATCCAAAAATCGGGTATGTTCTAAATAATTGTATCTATTCGTAATACATTTCATACGCCTTATAATAATAATAGCTTAGTGCCTTAAGGCGCAACGACTACCTAAGTAGCGCCGTCTAAAGATATTTTTTATTTCCTCTTTGCAAAAAACACTTTTAAAAAATATTACAAACGAATTATTTAGAACTAGTGACAAGGTATTTTAAGAACGGTATGTCATTACATAGCGCTAGTTAGGTAGCCATTGCGTCTTAAGGCACTAAGCTATTATTCTTGTACGGAGTATGAAATGGATTACGAATAGATATTTAATATAAGCTGTATGAATTAATATCGAAAATCTGTAGAGGAAGCAATGTTGTTTTACCTTGATACATGAATATTTAATGCAGAATGCTGAATGTAGATATGCTGTGACAGCACCTGGCAGAAAAGCAGATAATATTCTACAATTCTGTTGGAAACAATTTGATTTAGAGTCAGGTTTCAGTAAGACACGAATCCAATTCAATATTGGAAGAGAAGGTATTTTCAAATTTATTATATTAGACACTATTACAAATAGTATTAACTAAATTAGTGAAGTACCTAGTTTTCTGAGTTAAAAACTCTGAATTTCTTTTCTTCTTTGTGGATGGCATTATCATAACATGGAATCAACGAAATTACAAAACTTAAAGCACACGGGGTCCTCTTTTTACTCTTTTTCGTGATTATATAAAAAACTGGTTGCCTGTAAAGTCGGTATACGGGCGAAAGTTTTACGTGACAATGATTTTATGTCTGTCTCTCTCGCTCTTAGGCGGGCGCGTGCCTCTCACTCGCTCTCATTGTGAGCGCATAACGTGAGCGGAGCGTAACGCAGTTTCTTGAAGTGTCACCCGGCAAACCAATTTATAAGACGTTGTCACGTCAAAACCTAAACATAGACATTTCATGCCATTAAAAAAACACTATAATAACATTTGTATAAATTGTGAAGAATATAAAAAAATGTCCAATTAAGTCATTACTTAAAATTTGATACTAAGATCTTACTCACATGTATTTACCTATTCTGTAATTTTCTTTATCTCTTCTTTGTTCTTTCATACTTTTACTACGCGTAGAATTAAACATTTATTAAACAACAATAAAAACAGAACAATATTACGAAGCCCAGACAGCAATGTTGCCTGTCTAGGCAGACTTCGGGCGTAGTATGCAAATCTAGTCAAGTTACATTATCGTAACGAACTCTCTTGGTTAGTCACGTTTGTGCCTCGTCAGGAATGCTGGAGACTCTACAAATTGTGTAAATTGTTACTGGAGCAGCGCCAGCTATTTAAGAATGCACAAGTTCTTGAATAACGAGCAAACCCTTATATTTAAAATTACATTGCGTTTTAAAAAGTTGTTTTCTTTATTTTCGTTCAAAATAAATGTATGGATAAATATAAAGAGTTTATAAAATTAGCCCGATATAGATTTAGCAGAATATTATGTCTGTAAATTAGACTATAGCGCTTTAGCAGTTCACTGTTCGATATAGGCCATTCCCAATGAACGCGCCACAATACCCGGTCCTTCGCCTTTCTCCTCCATCCACTTCCGGCAACCGGCTTTAGGTCATCGGTCTACCTGGCTGAAGGAAGGGCGACCCAAGCTGTGTTTACCAAATTAAATCGAATCAAATAATATTTATTCAAGTAGATTTCTGAGAACACTTTTGAATCGACAATATCATGTAAACAATGTTAATTTCTGCCGGCAAAAGAGCCGGCAAGAAACTCAACTATTTAAAGTAATAATATAATACTTTGTTAATCAACTAACAAGTATATAGTCTATATTGAATAAAACATTTAGTAATATAAATAAGTCAGTAAGCTACTAAAAAAAATATAATACGCATGACAATTATTCTTTTTTGTTTTTATGTAGCACAGGGGGCGCACCATGTAAAGCCGTCTACTGATCTTTAATCTAACATTTGTTCTGAAATATTGAAATATAAAATTGAAATATTTCGCATAATGTCTTTTAGGAAGTACAAAAATATAAAAGAGTTATTTTAATACTTTTAACCAAAATAGTATATAAATTAAATTTTTAATTTTATGTAAACAGCAAGTATAAACACTCATTTCATGTTACCCAACCAGTAATATGAAAAAAATTGAGCTCAGAAAATCAAAGAAAAAGTCAAATTAATAGACTGAAGGAAGCTATGTTGACATAGTACCTCAGATATTCCACGGAAGCACCTCTATTGATAATTGAAAATCCTAAGCTTCACTTGAATTTATGATTGAGAAATCCTTTTTCGAATAAGACGTATTTTCTTTTTAGCCAATAGATAAGTTTGTAAATTTTTTTTTCGAACAAATCCTCTAAATATGAAATTTGGCAAGTATAAACGTTAGAGAAAAAATATTTATGCATATTAAATGCATTTTAATGACCCCTTAAACTAAAATCCCACAGAGGTGCGCGGAAAAAATATTTTCCCAGGTATAGCTTTCTAAAGAAAATCATAATTTTGTTACAAGATCTCATTCACCAAAATGGAATCAAATATGGCGGAGAGGTAAGAAAATCTTTACGAAAAATCGTGTTTCCAGAAGAGAACCCAAGCACCAAATATTTTCAGACCATTTTGAAAATGTTGAAATTTTTTTCTGATCGGTAACATACAACGGCAACAAACTGTTGGGCCTGATAAAATAAACTGCCTGGATCAGGGGTTCCCAATCTTATTTTTTACTGTGGGCTCCCTTTATAGGTTGTAATTTTTTTGCGATTATATTTGTGTGTAGCTCCAGTGGGTACTACTATTCCTTACCCTGTGGCTCTAGCAGAGATTAAGATAAGTTTTTTTTATTTATTATTAATTTCATACAATAAAACTCTAAAGATTGTAATCCAAACTATTATTATTTATTAAAAAAAACTGGTTGCCTGTAAAGTCGGTATACGGGCGAAAGTTTTACGTGACAATGATTTTATGTCTGTCTCTCTCGCTCTTAGGCGGGCGCGTGCCTCTCACTCGCTCTCATTGTGAGCGCATAACGTGAGCGGAGCGTAACGCAGTTTCTTGAAGTGTCACCCGGCAAACCAATTTATAAGACGTTGTCACGTCAAAAAACAAAACACTCATTGCAATTCAATCATTGCACCGCAATCAATAGGAATGAAAAGCTTGTTTTTCTGAACTATTGCAATCGCTACTCTGATTTATTTTTCTTTGTGATTTGCTTTGCTTTTTACTTTATTACTGCAGCTACAGATAAGCCAGTTTTGCACAAGTAGGTATGATCTAGTAAACGGTAAAATAATCTTTAAAACAGTAGTACACTTTACTAAACTGTAAGATTTTTAAGATACATTACTCATAAAAATAAAATAAAAATGAATTCGTTGAATAGTAGTTTAAGGCTACCTCAAGTACTCTTTATTAACAGTTGTTCTACCTCGGCTATTACAAGTGCAGATGAGGCTGGGGTCGATTTTAATACATCTCTAATCCAGTCACATTAATAAAGACTAATATTAATTTGCACTACACTCATTACGTCGCGTGTAGACATCTCGAGAGCTAATTGGGAACAGTCTCGACTACGCCAGACTCTGAATTCCGAGAGAAAAATGCATGCAAGAAGTATCTCTCGAGTCCCGTGAAACTACTTACGTATACATTTTCACTCGAGTTCCAGAGTCTGGTTTACTCGAGACTGTTTCCAATATGCTTTCTTGGCTATCCGTTCCATCTCGCGACGCTCTCTGACAAAAAAACTAAATCGTAAAAAGAAATCGGAAAAATCGGAATTCGGAACTCGAAGTATATAAGTATAAGTATATGGTAATTACATAGGGAACTGGCCAGCGAATTTTCTAGCCAACTGTAAAAAAAAATGTTCGCAATAGTATGACAGAGACGAAACGAAACTGCGGTGTCTTGTATAAGAGAAAAGATACTACAGGTTGTCGTTGTCTCTTTCTAAAGCGAGGTCAATTTCATGAGCCTGTTGCGCAGTCCATGTTAAACAGATTACAGGACACGTGAGTAATTACTAATTATACATTTTTGTTTGTGTTCCTTGTGCCAGAAAGGCCAAGAACTTAGCCATGCAGCCATGAGAACGAAAATGAAAAGAGTTTGTACAGCGGCTACTCCATCCACATATAATGTGGATTTTTGCAACATCAGGGGTATTCACGCAGTCCACCACCATATCGAGACTGCGCAGCCGACAATTCTTTTTCTAACGGAGACGCAGATATCCTGCCCGGCCGACACATCATACCTCCCAGCTACAAACTCGAACACAATTTTATGAGTCGTGCCGGTGTATGTATGTTCTATACAGGTCTCACAGCGGTGACACGGACGTAACTCGACTCTTCACGCACCTGAGTTTGACGACTGACAAAGTTCTAGAGCAATATCCCACAGCAAAACTAGTTATTTTGGGAGACTTTAGCGCCCACCATCGTGAGTGGCTCAGTTCTCGAACCAATAACTATGCTGGGATATCTGCTCATGAATTTGCTCTGACCTATGGATTCTCTCAGCTGGTACTTTCTCCAACGAGAATACCAGATATAGAGGAACATACGAGCTCCTTAGTGGTCCTTCTGCTGACTACTCGTCCGGACGAATACTCCGTCTCAGTGGATGCGCCTCTTGGCTCCTGGGACCACTGTCTCGTTCGGACTCAAATGTCATGCTCACAACCCGATCCGTCTGGGCCAACTAATTGGCGTCGTGTGTGGCACTATAAGTCGGCAGACTGGGATTGATTGCGAGAATTTTACGCATAGTACCCGTGGAGGCAGATCTGCTTTAACTCAGAAGATCCTGACGTCTGCGCAGCCGCAGTCACTGAGTAAATTTCATCCTTTCGTCCTTGCTGGCATGGAATTCTATATTCCTAACCCGCGAGTAGCTGTCGGCGTCAAAAAACGACCGTGGTTTAATCGGTCTTGCAGAAAAGCTAAAATTCTTAAGCAAACTGCATATGAGGCTTGGACCACGGCTCGCAATTATAAGGATCCGAATATATCTGAGTTAAAACGCAAATTAAATGCTGCCTCGAGGTTCAGTAAGAAAGCAACTGCCAGAGCAAAATTCCAATTCATCGGCAAAATAGGTGGGCGACTTGCAAGCTATTCTTCTGGGAGTCGTGCTTTCTGGTCGCTTGTCAAAGCTGCCGAAGGGAACTTCTGCCAGTCGTAGTTACCACCACTGCGAAAGACCGATGGTGACTTGACCGATGGTGACTTGGCCCATAGTGCTAAAGAGAAAGCCGATCTACTGGGCAGTCTCTTTGCCTCGAACTCGAACATGAACGATGAAGGCGCTGTAATACCTACTATACCGTGGTGCGGTAAGACCATGCCGGAAATCTCCATAACGCAGCGGGAGGTCCGGCGGGCGTTGCTTTCTCAAAACGTTCATAAGTCGAGTGGGCCAGACGGTATACCAGCAGGGGTGCTTAAGCAGTGTGCTCCTAAGTTATGTCCTTTACTCACGCGCCTTTTCGCGCTTTTCTACCACACTAGGCAATTTCCGTCTTCATGGGAGACCGCGAATGTGCACCCGGTGCCCAAAAAGGGCGATAGATCAGATACATCGAATTACAGGCCTATCGCTATTACCTCTCTACTCTCCAAGGTAATGGAGCGTGTGATCAACACACAGCTTCTAAGATACCTAGAAATACACGACCTGGCCAGTGACTGTCAATATGGCTTTCGCCACTGACGCTCGACTGGTGACCTTCTAGTGTATCTCACACACCGATGGGCACTAGCCATTGAGAGTCTGGGGGAGGCATTGGCATGTAGCCTAGACATAGCGAAGGCGTTCGATCGGGTCTGGCACCGGGGCCTTCTATCGAAGTTGCCATCTTACGGAGTGCCCGAGGGTTTGTGCAAATGGGTGGCTAACGTTTTGTCCGGCAGACGCATACGAACCGTAGTTGACAGTAGTTACTCTGATAGCATGGACATTAATGAATAATGGAATTCATTCTCACACTTTAGAACCTAAATGGTCGCGTACAGTGCGGTTTCAGAGAAACTTCCTCCCGCGAACGCTTAAGTTGTGGTATGAGCTCCCTGCCAAGGTTTTCTGCAAGGACTACAGGGTGGAGTTCATCAAGAAAGAAGTTATTAGATTTCTGAAGGGTCGGCAACGCGCAAGTGATACTCCTGGTGTTGTAAGCGTCCGTAGGCTGCGGTGACCGCTTACCATCAGGCGGACCGTTAGCTTGTTTACCACCTTAGTGGTATAAAAAAAAAAAACATATCGTCAGTGTACAGAAGCACCTTCGGTAAATAAATTGCACATGTAATTAATGCGCAAAATGTATTTTAACAACCGTGGATCGATTTTCTCCATAGTCTTTAAACCATTTTTATTTAATGACCCTGTATGCCACTCTGCCAGAGCTTGTCATATAGGGTACCGTAATGTGTCAACAGCTTTTCCTAAATAAATTAAGACAACAAGCACATGTTTTTTGTTATTCATATGTCTGTTGATCTCATATTGGTAAATTGAAATAATGATTGAGTTGGTTTTTCTAAATTCCGAATTGTTTACTATAAATCAGAGGTGCTGGTCGAGGTTTTTTCGTCGATGAAGTCAGTATTTTTTGAGTCAATTTCGAGAAAAGAATCCGTCATAGAACTTTTTACATAGATTTTGTTTTAGTAGGTAGGTAACTAAAACAAATTTAATAAACGAACAACTGAAATTTATTTGATCCACAATTGGGCCAGAATAGGCCCCTAATCTGTCTTTTAGCATACGTTACTGGAACGCGCGTTACTGGTCAAAGAAAAGTCTCGTTTTTTATTTTCGCCACTTTTGCTAGAAACTTCAGGCGTTGTACGGGAACATTGGAGACTGTTTTTGCGCTGAAATGAAGCTGCACCTGCAGAAATTGGAGTTAGTTTGGGTTATAGCTTGAAGCCAATACGTCGATACAAAGTTTATTAATTAATAATACAAAATCAAGCGGCGAAGAAAAGGCGTAAACTAAAACATAAAATTATGGAAAGAATATACTTTTCTTTACAGTTCGACGAATCCACCGATTAACAGATACTGCCTAGCTGTGTAATTTCGTTCAAATAGTATTCAATGACATGTCAACTAAGAAAAAGTTTTTGACAATGATTTCTCTGAAAGGAAAGACTCGTGGCGAAGATATATATGAAGTTTTCTTTAATTTTGTACCAAATACAAGCTACCAATATATAAATTAGTCTGCATTACAACCGATGTAGCACCAGCAATGACTGGAAACAAAAATTGTTTTGTGGCATTGTGTTGAGCTAATGACATGTTCGTTACACGTACGTCAGGTGGTTGAGTCGCATGAAATTCCTAGAAAGGTATCAACAATTACTGCCCAAAATTACAGCTTTTCTAGACAAAAGCGGTGACGAAAATCAGATGCTGAAAAACGAAAAATGGCTGAAAGATTTGTCATTTTTGACAGACAACACGGTGCAAAACACCATTAACTTGGAGCTTCAAGGTAAAGAAAAAACTATTATTGAGATGATAAGCGCAACAAACGCATTCAAAAGTAAGTTGCAACTTGTGATAGATCAATTGAAAAGAAAGAATAGAAAAAAATTCCGTCTTTGAAAGCAAGGATTCCTTAGTCGAATTATCATATTTATGAGGCAGATTTAATTAATGTATTGGGTCAATTCGAAACGCGTTGATTGACGATTTCAGTAAATTGGCAAATATCTCATCATTTATGAGTCATCCTTTGACGTGTAAAACATTGAGGAATTAACTACTAAAATAACAAGTCAATTTAATGTTAAATTAAAATGTTGTGTTGAAAATGAGTTATTGCAGATTTCATCAGATATACATCTCAAAGCCACAGCAACTGATACAAAATTCTGGTCTTTTATATCTGAAGGTAAATATCCGAATCAAAGGCAAATCGCCCTTCAACTGTCGGCAATGTTTGGGTCAACTTACTTGTGTGAGTCTGCATTTTCTGAAATGAAAATAATTAAGTCAAAATATCGCAATCGATTAACTAACGGATATTTGTCATCGTGCTTGCGATTAGCACTCGGTAATTACGTACCATCTTATAAAATGTATGCTCAGGACTTGCAGTGCCACGCTTCAATATCTAAAGTCACTCTTTAAAGTAATGTAACATCCAATAAACTCGTAATTTCGAAAAATTAAGAGGTTTTTCATTAATATTTTAGAGCAGACCTAAACTATCCTTGACTAAAAAAGGATATTTTGCGGTAAAACTAAATCTATACGTATGCACCCTATCTAGACGACAATCCTGCATCAAACATACTTGCGGCCTGTCAGAGTCGATCGATCGTAGTCTAACAATATTGAAGTAGATTGTTATTCTGTAAGTATTTATTTATTTCATAGCCAATGTACCTCTCAAATGTTTGTATATTCGATAGATATAATAACTAATTCAGTTACACAAAACTAAATGTTTTTACTTAAATATTACATTATTTCTTCAAATATAAGTTCAAAAATTCGTTTAATTTACTCATATTTCACGACTTATTACTTTCAACATCTACAAGTATTATTATAGTTATTGCTACTATCGAGAACGAATCCTCGAGAGTAATTAATGATTAAACGAACTCACCTGTACGCGAAGTTCAATCATAATTACTCAGGAAGCTTCGTTCAAAGATATTAGCATCCCTCCCATCCAGTCTGGTAGGCTGCCATAAAACTTAGTGATTATATCATCTTTAGGCTGCCAATTCCGTGAAATAAGAAACGGCGTAGCTTTTCCATCTCCAATTGAACTGACGACGAACTTTAAGAACAAGGAGTATAGGGTTTTAACAGATACCTACATTATAATTTAAAAAAAAATGTTCTTAATATAGTGCAGAATTGCGGGTATACCTATATGTGAAACTACAAGTGTGTTTATGCTAATATCGACCACAAATGCTTGAAAATACTTCAAACGTAAGTTTGTTTAGTCATTAATCACCGTACATAATTTTAGAAACTAAAACTATGAATTCTGAACAAATATTGATAACCCACAACATCAAACTAATGGTGTACTTGCATGTAAATTTCAAAGAGAAAATTGCCATCAGAATGCGTAATACACTGAGAACTGTGGCAATTTGTTACGTTATGTGTCCCAAGAGCACTCTTTATTCGCAAACACGCAAGCGAGTTTTAAAAATTTATTGCGAACAATTATTTGAAACACAGGGATGCTCTTCTTTATAGACAGCTAGTATTTCATTTGGTTTTATCAGAACAGTTTAAATATGACATAATCGATCAATAATTATAGTCCTACCGCAACTTCTGTACCACGCCTTGGATGTTACAGACGCTGGGGACCCCAAAGATTTCAAATGAGATTTATACCACCGAATAGTTCTGAAGATATTGGTTCCTACATTGAAAACCATTTTTTTATTTAAATGCCTGGTTTCTTCTTTCTGTTCGGCTGAGACCTAGGGGCTCTAAGAATTAAGGTAGATTAGTTGACACCATAGCCCAGCATACAATATAATTACTAGCGTGATCTCGCGGAAACCTAACGGCGCATCATCTACTACTCAGTCCATAATGTCCGTTGGCTTTAACTATAGACTCACAGATGCATCTATGAGATTCGCATATTACCCTGAGTGCAGCATCACTTCTAAGAGTGTCATTAACTAATAACGTCCCTAAATGTAGTCTGATGCATGTAACCAGGCCCCTTATTTGGGTTCAACAACACCTTTAAGTCGAGCAAATGCCACCCTTCATGTTCCCTGTAATAAGCCTTCTTATGTCTGACGACACAAAATGTCAACTCATCTCTGTATTTTAGGATTATCTGGAAATTTATCACCTGGGCAACAAACTGACCACTCTGACAACGATTCTTTCAAAAGGGCTATTTATACATCGCCACCATTAGAAGATAAAATACGAGTGGCAAGTTCTAACGAAGCAAGTGATAAGGCGAGAAAAGTGACCAGTTCAATATCTTGCATGCAACAAACCCCTAGCCCTCCATTTTGTAAGGAGAGAGTAGCTTGATGATATTGAAATGAATCGAAACTAAATTTAAAATGGTCCTTTTTGGAGCACCATATTTCATACTTTAATATATCTTTCTGGAAAATACATGTAGGCGCTGTCCTCAACATATATCCCATGCGTGTCATTGGTAAGCAATTACATAGTAGTACTAGAGATACATGTGTAGATAGGTTTTATATATGTTTTATTGACATCGACCTTAAAGGTGAAACACGTTAACTCACGGACTTTAGCAAATCTAGATGATAAGATTCAGGGTATTTCATGAGCTACCACCTCCCTAACAGGTTTCACTGTCATAACATTGCGATAAATTAAAAAAAAGGAAAATTTAGAGTAGGGCGGTGAAACCATAGGGGATAGCGATTGGTCAATCTACCCTTTGTTACACAGTAAAATAATTGAACAACAACATGGTTTTATGAAGCGCCGTTCTACAACTACAAATTTATACTGACTTTAAGAAAGCCTTCTACGGAGTGGACCCCAAAATATTATTAGAAAAGCTAGCTTTTAACGGTATCCGCGGTAATTTGTATCGGTGGTTTAAATCATACATATATAAACATCAAAATATAAAAAAGTCGTGATCAACGGCTATGAGTCTGAATTTGTTTCTGTAAGTTCTGGTGTTCCCCGAGGCTCAATCCTAGGTCCTCTTTTATTTGTACTCTTCATCAATGACATACATGACTGCTTTAAATTCTGTAAGTACTTACTTTAAACCGATGACCTAAAATGTTTTATACCATAAATAATTTTGAAGACCACGTTAGATTTAAACAGGACTTAGACCGATTTTCAATCTATTGCACTATTAATAAATTAAATCTAAGTTGAAACAAATGCAAGCCAATTACTTTTGGAAAAAAAATGTTTTTTTATGATCTATGTGGTGTACGTCTTACTTCGGTTCAATCTCTTAAAGACCTCGAAGGCACGTTGGATGGCACACTACATTTTGACACTCACATACAAAATATAGTAAATAAGGCTTACAAACTATATTGTTTTGTTTATCGATCTGGCACTAACTTCACTAATCCTTCTACGTTTTTAAACATCTATAGGTCTTTAATTCGTTCTCAAATTGAATATGCTGTGCCCATATGGAATCCATATTATAATAAATATAAGGATTCACTTGAATCGGTACATCACATCAGTGCCTTTTTCATTATTTTGGTTAGCAAAAATTATGAAAGAGAAGCTATGTACTGAATCAAGCTCCAAAATCATGGTTTTACTCAAAAACGATAGAAAAAGTTTAAATATTTAAAAATACAATCTTAATTAAAAGTTATAAGCAAAAAAAAACACATAGATCAATGTTCTGTTCAATGTCAGCTCTAGGGCCTTATTTTTTTACTTTTTAGCTGTTTTTAGGGTTCCGTATCTCAAAAGGAAAAAAGGGAATCCTTATAGGATTTGTTGCCTGACTGTCTTTTTAGTAGGTACACGTGAAGGTATCAAGCTGAAATTAATATCAAATACTTAGAACCACGGTCCCTATAGCTGTAAAAAATTTCTAAGTCAACGCAATACAAAAATACGGCTGAAATACATCTTACATATACGGAAAAATTAAAAAACTGATAATTAGGGCATAAACCTGTGAGACTTTGTAGCATCCCCCCCCCTAAAATAAATCTTTTTATTTCCCTTATATTTAAACCCAATGTAAAGTATAGTAGCGTGATCGTCGAGTTGGTTCTAGTTATCTGTTTATGATGTTCGTCATGACTAGTAATATCGCGGCTACCCCTTTATCATGATAAGTCATGAAGTTATAACCTAATGGTCGTATTTGAAACCCCACTATAAAGATGGACTTACAATACTGTGTACCTAAGTAACCTATTAATAATGTAACTAGCTACCTCTGAAGTACAATTGTAAACTTATAATACCCTATGAGAAGTTTCTAAGAAGATGGACTGACAGACTAAGTACATAAGTAACCTACTAATGACGTTACTAACTATCCCTTATATAACCTATAAACTAATTATAGTATATGAGAGATCTTTAAGAAGACAGACTGACAGACTAAGAAAATTAGTAGCCTACTAATAAAATCACTAGCTACCCCTTAAATAAAATTATAAACTTATCCTAGTATATGAGAAATCACTATAAAGACGGGCTGACAACCTAAGTACATAAGTAACCTACTTATAAACCGCTAACAACCCGTTTAGTGAAATCATAAACTTATTATAATAGTTTATGGAAAATCACTACGAAGACGGACTGACAACCTAAGTACTTAAATAATCTACTAATGAATCGCTAACGACCCCTTAAGTGAAATCATCAACTTTTTATAATAGTATATGGAATATCACTAAGGAGACGGATTGATAGACTAAATACATAAGTAGCCTAATAAAAACCCCACTAGCTTCCCCTTAATTAAAATTATAACCTTATTATAGTATATGAGAAGTCACTATAAAGACGGAAAAACAAATTTAGTACATAGTAGCCTACTAATAAACCCACTAGCTTCCCCTTAGGTAAAATTATAACCTTATAATAGTAAATGAGAAGTCACCGTAAAGGCGGACTGACAGACTGAGTACATAGGTAACCTGCTAATGATGGCACTAACTATCTCTTATATAGACTATACACTTATAATAGTATATGAGAAATCACCATAGAGACGGACTGACAGATTAAGCACAAAGGTAACCTACGATCAGACGAAGGGTTCTCTGTGGAAAATGTTACGGGCTCCGGCCTCGACCATGCTCGTTTACACTTGACTGATTGCCGGGAATCGTTAGACCTATATACATTAAGAATTGATCTACTACTGTGGTCAAGCGCCATCAGCGCGCTATTGACCTAGTTATTTTGGTATGGGATTTTATAAAAAGTGACTAATTATACTTTGACGCTTGCCTACGGGAAAACCTAACTGGGAATCATCCAGGAAAGTTCACATAGCCAACAACACCATCAGGACTCGTTATTTGTTCAGGTCAGTCTGGCTGGACCCGCAACCGGGTTGTCTACTCCTTCGATTAATAACTTGTAACGCAGCATGAAAGACAACCACGCCGCATCACGACCACGCTGCGTCATGGCCACAGCACGTGATCACCGCTTTACAGCACGCCGAGACCGCATGACGTCAACGCGCCCCACCGCTGCACCGGACACTATATAAAGCCGCGTAGCCGTGTATCGGGAGCCCCCCGATCGACCTGGTCACGGTCGTAAAACTATTGTTAGGCGGCCTCGGCACGTACTAACGTCCCCAGATGACGATCTCGCTGTCCGGATAGCGAGATTAGTCTCTACGACCTCCCCGAATAGGGCCTCCCTCCAAACACGACGCCGACGTCCCCGGGTTCGTCGGCGCCCACAAGGATACACTAGGTATCAAAGAGTGCCGGGGCGCTTCTCGCCCCCACTCAATCGCAACCGCACCCGCGTAACGGGGAACTCCCCTCCTGGCGGTGACTCACCTTCAGGTTCGAGACTCACGCCGGTCGAAGGGACGCCCCCGAGAGCGACAACCCAAGCCGAGGCTTCCCCCGCGGGAAGACCTTGAGCGTTGGGCGCTATATGGGCTGAGGCTCCTTCAGAGTCTCGCCCCAAAAGTCCGGTGAAGCAGTAATGGCTGCAACAGCCAACTGCATAGTCAGCTCAGAATAAAAAAAAAAAAAATTGGGAGACACTCCTTCTAATTTGGCGATCCGCCGGCAACCACGATCCGATTCGGGTGTTAGCTAGGGATCCCCAAACTCGTTCTCACCCGTCAATTGGCGATCCACCAGCGACCACGATCCGATTCGGGTTGGCTGGGAATATCCAATTCCGAATTCTCTCCCCCCCCCCCACTCCGCTTAACGATTCACTGGCAACCGCGATCGAATTTAGGTTGGCTGGGAATTCCCAGAGAGAAACAAACTTATATCTCGATTCCCCCCCGTTACACGAGTAGGGACCTAGGAAATTTCAGGATTGGCATCAAACGTGAAACTAACAAATTCTATTAGTAAATAGAAGATTTATAAATAACAGTATCTAAGTCCGTCTTGTAAATATTAAAAGTTAAGATCACGTAATAAATCGCAAGTAGTTTATTTCAAACCACAGCGTTTTACTTATCTCCCGGATAGGAATATCCTTCGAGCGATAATAAATCAAATTACCCTAAGCATCATCAGTGCAGGGGTTGATGTGACCGTAGTGCCTAGAGCTAGCCGAGTTCCCGAAGGAACTACATCACAGACTAAATAGCTAAACAATACAACAAGAATGCCTTTGCGACGAATATGGCAAAGAAGCCTACGGCCAGACGTTTCAACCGTACTTTCGTAGCTAATTAAATTGTGAGAAAATCGGTTTTAGAACCTCGTTAAGACACGCATGGAATTTTATGCCTTGGGGAGTTTTAACTAGTACAACCGTATACAATTTAAATTTAATTAGTACTTTATACAGCATAACAATTGACCAATGCAGACTCCGTCTATGGTTTCGAGGATCTAATTATATGTCGCCCCTTTCTTACTCTTAAGTATAGGTGAGGTTATACCCACTTAGGACACAGCCTGCGAGACCCTGGGTTCACAAATTACGGATTGATAGTAGCTTCATCAAGGGAGACCATTTGAGTGAATATGGTCCAGCATCAGATGAATAAATATGTGATTATATGATATCCGGTCAAACACGTCCACAAAACGTCTAATTTACCATTATAAGGTAAAAATGCTTAATGCAGTCTGTTAAGAGGACATATCCACACTCAAGACCTAGCACATTAGCCACGTCAAATGAAGGTTTTACCCTTCTCTGATTGTTTAGCACTTAAAGTTTCGGCCATCCGTACAACAATTCCGAGCCTCTTCAGTTAGTAAAGAATTGTGTACAGCTATACTAATACGTTTTCTTTTCAATGGAGTGGCTTATGAAAAAGAAGAGAACAAATCCTAAGCCACTAACGTAACCTCATAGCCTGCTGATAGTTTGGTCAAGGTTTGCTGTTATTGTCGTCTCCATTTTATTTTCTTTCAAATGTGTCGATCAAAGACATAGTTTAAACAATATGAAACAATAAAGTAAAGCCCGGATAGTCTTATAAAAGTTAGAGTTATTAGATTACTATCGTGACCATGAAAGACATGGGATTTTTCGTTTATCACAACACAAGAATAAAACATTTAACTGTTAGCACAATATTGACAAGTTTCTAAAACTATCTGTCGCCGCAATGGGTGATTTTTTTATTTATCTATGATCTTCTTAAGGATGGAAGGATCCTTAAGGAGATGGGGTCAGAAATCCCACATCAACTCTTTACCACCCATTACCTTGACGAAAACTTATCCGGATCTCACACGAGCAATTTGATATTTAAATATTTTACAAACAATTTCTTTATCTATTAAATTAATGACATGATATATAAAGCATATTAATTTTATATATTTCTTTTAGATCCCGGATTCGAAATTTTTTGCAGGTTTATCGTTCTCGCCGGTCACCGGAGAAGGGTGGAAATGGAGCCAACTTTAATCTAAATTTGTTCAGCCCCTCACACCCTTAGATTCTCGAGGCCCGCAGTCAACCTATCCTTTTTCTAACACTAAGCCTGATTTTCCCTAACCTTACCAAAAGCCAGATCCGGCGGAAATAATCATTACCGCGTCTACACCTCGGAATGCCGAGTGTCCCTACTCGATTGTGAGTTATCAGTCTGCAGAGTAGCAGGAATAGGGGGTAAGATTATTAATTACAATAGTGAATAGCAGGCATAGGGATAGTATTAATATAATAGGGAATTGGTTTTCTTCAATAGGAAATTACATACAACAGGATAGGATAAACACAATAGAAACTACAATATCAGGGTGGGAAATTTGATTTAAACCCTTTACCAAGACATCTCAAAAATAGTAATCAGCAAGACCTGTATAGTCAAGTCCGTAAGGGAAGCCTACTCCACTGGGCTTTAATTTCTATCTTAGTCGGCCTGATACCAATCCCCCCCCCCCAACAATTTCATAACCTAGGCCTTACTCTTGACATATTTCTCTTTTTGAACTAATTAAACCAGGGCTTGATCTCGGGATTTTCTCCCTCACAGAAACACAAAAGTCACAATTATTACATCAACTGACACCGGTCCTTGTAGGAACCTTTTAACTCAACCAGGTTCTTTACAAAAATCGACTGTCCTTTTCAATAGGGAGAGAGAGGGTGCTGTATATTACCCGATAACCAACAATATCAGTAATGTATTTCTGTATAAACGTATAAATTAGTTAGACTCACCCCGAAATTACTCCTTATATCACAGACAAGGCCTCACTCGAAAGTCAATCATTTAAATCCATATCCACCGGCCCCTTGCTTCGAACAACGTGACTTAATGCTACAAATGCCTAAACCCCATTCGTTAAGATCATATATCAATCAAATAGAATCAAAATCTTAACTCATCCAACTTATCAAATGTCTTCACCATGATTTCCAAAAAAATTTCATGAAAGAAGTTCCCAGGGAAACCACGTGATAGCCTAAAAACTCCCTCATACAGTCCTTAAATGATTTCATAATGAAAAATTCCTTACAGGATCTCATTGGTCAAAAATGGGCATTAACGATATCCCGAAATCGTTAGTCTCAGTTCCCTCAATCTAAATAAGACACTTACTTTGAATTGCTAGCCGCGACTTGATTCCGATGTTATGGCTTCGTGCACAGCGATGGTACAGACTCCCTCCAGATGTTTAGAATCGTATCCTCGGCTTGTGCACGTTTTCTTTGGAGACAGCATTCGGCCAGCCTCAAACCGCGACGATTGTAAAAAGAGCGCCGCAACTGACGCCTGCGCTTTTCCCCTCCAGGTCGGCCCCGCACCATCACGCGACATTTCGTCTAGGCTTTCCGGCGCAAGTTAATTTCTTCTTTATTTTACTACCACGTGTACAAATGTGCCCAGCGTTTACCGGCCAGTTACTTTTTAGTAATAATCGAGTAAATAAATCGAAAGCGTAGAACGATACTACTAAATTTGCTCCTTTACACTCAGTGTATCGTTTTGTTGGCATCTATTACAACCAGTACCTTATTTTCGTAGGCTTAGATAAACAAAAACTATTATGCTACTTTCCGAATAGGTCAGATTTAACGAGCAATTGTTTTATGTTGATGTTTAAGATTCTACCGCGATAGACTCCTTATCATGTAGTAGTAGTATGACATATTAAAGAAAGACCGGTGAGGATATCCGAGTCAATCATTAACCTCATACTTCAACGATCTTATTTCTGTCTACTTATAAGGAGTATTCGATTGGTATGAATTATGAAGGTGATTAATCTAATTTATATTTATTTTTGGTAAAATTGATCTTTAATTTACCTACTCGCTTAAAACTTAAATTAGCAGGCCAACACCCTGTGGTGGGGTCTGGATCACTACAAATGATCTTATGATGAAAGAACTATGTACAAATAATAAGTTTGTACCGGAATCCTCTCTGCGTGAGCCAGACTCGCACTTGGCCAGAATAAGCATCATAGCCTTTGGCGAAGTTACAGAGTAGTTACAAAAAAGTTGTGATAAAGGTGTTACCTACAGTAAGAAAACAAGAAAAAAGTTGTAACTAAGTGTTAGTTTAAAATAACAGGTTGAATTACCATATTTATCGTTGTAAACAATTAACAGACGCATTTTCAATTTATGAAATAAACAGAGCGTAATAACCTTCTAAAAATATATTTAGTATGTTTCGAGGCTTGACTCTAACATTATAGTTACGGAGTCTGTATAAGATAGTTCTTATGTTTTTTTTACACTTCTAACGATGTCAATCCTTAGTGAATTTGTTCAGAATCAAGTTTTTGTAGCAAGTATCAGGTAAAACTTTTATCTGCTTTTTTGTTAGTTAGCCATTTATTAGTAATAAAAATAAAAAATAATGAATTGTGTCTGGTATGGTCTAAGATAAATATATTTATAACTAAAATATTGATAAATCAGGACGCCATTTCAAGTTGAAGTATTTGTCGTGGTTTTAATCAAACGGTATCTGGGTGAAATTCATTTGGGCCATCACTAGCAATAAATATTTTATATAATACGAAATACGGATATCTATTTAATAGCTTACTATACATTTTTTTTTGTTCTCTTAATTAAGGTGCTTTACTTTTTTTTTTTTTTTAATTATTTTCATCAGAAGAATACCTTTTTTTCTTTACAAAATTGTAACTGAAAGTTTACTTAAACTCGGTAAATTAGTTGTTTTGTGAGAATGAGCTCCTTGCATGTGGAGTACATTTCTGGGCAGGTGCAGTTGGATAACAGTTTGGCCCTTTTGACTCAGTTCAACGACCGGCTGTGAGAATTGTCGGCGATCCCAAACTTATTTGAAAGTCTGAGGAGAGACTTTGACTCCCTGTGTGTGTTCTACCGTAATGGGCGCGTAAAGTGCGGTTTCGAAGAAACTTCCTCCCGCGAACGCTTGGGTCATGGAATGAACTTCCTGGACTACAGCATGGGGTTCTTCAAGAAAGAAGTTATTAGAGTTTTGAAGGAATTGTCGACGATCCCAAACTCACTTGCGGTATCGAACCCTTAAGTCTGAGGAGAGACTTTGCCTCCCTGTGTGTGTTCTACCGCTTGTACAATGGATTGTGTTCTGAGGAATTGTTCGAAATGATGCCCACGGCTACTTTCTACCATCGCACCGCTCGCCATCGACAGGGAATTCATTCTCACACTTTGGAACCAAAATGGTCGCGAACAGTGCGGTTTCAGAGAAACTTCCTCCCGCGAACCCTTGGGTTGTGGAATGAGCTCCCTGCCAAGGTTTTCTCTAAGGACTACAGTATGGGGTTCTTCAAAAAGGAAGTTATTAGATTTCTGAAGGGTCGGCAACGCGCGAGTTATGCCCCTGGTGTTGCAAGCGTCCATAGGCTACGGTGACCGCTTACCATCAGGCGGACCGTAGGCTTGTTTGCCACCTTAGTGGTATAAAAAAAAAAAAAAAAAAAAAAAAGGTTGGCAAAGCGCGAATGATTGTGATGTTACAAGCGTCCAAGGGATACGGTGACCGCTTACCATAAGGTGGACCGTAAACTTTTTTGCCACTTGAGCGGTATAAAAAAAATGCAGAACTAAAATGGTTGGTAAAACGTGACTGTCTCTCACACTGTGATGTAGGTTTGTATCCAGCCGCTGGTTAAATGCTTAGGGGAATAAATCTTCACGGTATACATCATACAATATTTAATGGAATTCCGTAGTAATCTTCAGCTGAATTTGGCGTGAGTGAAGCCGCGGGTTGATAGTAGTTTATAATGTTTGTTACCACTTAATTCCTCAACTGTAGGGTGATTTTCCCCTTAAAGCTTAACAAACTTATAGAACTAATTTTAAAAAGTAATTAAGGACTGTAGCCCTTAGTATACATTTTGAGCTAACGATCTAGTACCTAAGAACACAACTAGATGTCTCTATCTGTCGCAAATTGAAGCTGGTTTTTTGACGGTCGGTAATTACTCGATATTTGCGAAGTTGCGGATTGAAAGAAAAAAGAAATATTCTATGTGTGTTTTGTGTCAAAAAATTAGAACGTCAAATGTTTGAACTTAATTGTGTAACGTTGTTATATATTATTATTTGTTTTTTTTTGTAGTTCCTTATTTTCCCTGTTTTTTTATACTTATCTCGAATCCAAGAAATTAAATAAATTCTTGCAGTACAAAGGATTAAATTATTGATAGTGAAACATTTTATTCCGATCAAGAATTTTTACTGAAATATAATTTCCTTTGATGAAATTAATAGCAGAAGCATAGTGGGAACTGTAGAGAACCTAGTATAATAAATAACAGTACCTGGAAGACCGAGCTTTGCTCTTTTATTTTAACAACGCCATCTATTGTCAAGTAGCTTTAGTATTACTACTCGCCAATAAATGTCAGCAAGAGTCATATTTACCAGTTTATTGCCAGAAAACACGGATAAAACGACGTTTTAAGTTTTATAAAAATGAAACCTATTAAGATCGATTTATCGCTCATGAAACCGCTAGCATACTAAATTTCATGAATATAATTGGAGCCGTTTCCGATATTCAGATAATAAATATATATATATACATATCTACAAGTATCCATATTTGCTCGTTTAAAGGTATTAGATGCGAAATAGGAAGCTAGAAGTCGAAAAATAATGACTAGAAGTGTCGCTGGAACACTGATTGACATTATCAACATTTCTTTTTACTTTATTAATAAACAATTTTTGAATTTAGCATTCTTTGCATGGTACAAGAACTGATATGCCTAAAAGAAAATTCAGGACTGAGCAAAAAAAAATTACCTGAAAACTTTATTCTTGGAGTTGGGACAGCTGCATTTCAAATCGAAGGTGGATGGAATGAAGGAGGCAAGTAAAAAAAATATTTATTAAACACATATAAAAAACGAGCAAGTAATCATATTTATATATTCATATTATCGTTAATTTTATTGCAATACTAGAATAAAAAGACAACTTTTAAATCCCTTAACTGGTTATAACATGATGCGTGGCATAGGGCTTTAATAATATTTTTACCAAATTATAAATCAATTATCGTTTCTAAGCTATATATCCATACTAATATTATAAATGCAAAAGTAACTCTGTCTGTCTGTCTGTTACCTCTTCACGCGTAAAAAGGTCATAGGCTAATTGAAAACGTCAAGTGTGAGTCGGTTTTTTTTACCATAATTAAGAAGTTGTCATTGAAATCCTACACCGATAACTGAATTCAGGGCGGGTGGAACCGCGAGCAAAAGCTATCTTTGATACGTAATATACGTCATCATTATTGTCATCATCGTCTTAACTGAAAAACACCTTCTACTAAAAGTAGATCTCCACCTTTGAATATCTTCTGCATCTATCTTCTTTATCGTTACAGTTTACACGCTTGTTAGGAATATTCTTTACTGGCTATTAGAGATGCTTCGCCACATGTTGACTCCCTTTTCAGCTTACTATCTAAGGGCAGAACTGTCACTTTTAAGCGACTACCCAAATTACTATAAATCGTACTACCGTGCAAAGAGCCACATATGAAAGTATCACATTTCTTATTTATAAATTACACCTAAAAACGTAGGCGGGTTTTCGTGATCGCCAAAATTGTCCCGCTAGAGACCTGCTTTAGTGTTAGATAAAACTGTTGCTCTCAACGTTACCTCATCTACAAATCTGGAGACCACCTGAGGCCCCAGTAGAGAACGGCAGGGACAAGGCTAAGGTTGCCAGATGGGTAGGTCTTGACTGGATTGTCCAGCTATTTCATAAGTTGTCCAGTGTCCCGGTTTCAGGTAGTCCTGCCTTAAAAAGATTATAAAAAACCTAGAACAATAATAATTATTTCATATAAGAAGAACATACAAAAATGAGCTGTAGGTACTTACTGGTCTTACTGACATTTTCTATTTATAATAAGATAGTATACGTACCACGTAAAAATGCTCACATATTTTTCTGATGTTTTAATACTTATTTTATTTTGTCCAGCCATTATTGTATATTGTCCAGAGATTTCAGTTTCTCAATCTGACAGCCCTTCGACAAGCGGCACTTAAAAAACACTCCTTAACTTTTAGGATAAAAAATTATATTGCAATTAGAACTGAGGGCAAGTAGGAAGATGTTGGATTCCTATATCTAACACATTTAATAAAACTATCTAAAAGGAAACAGCCGCTGACAATGCTAAAAGCTGAAACTGCCAAAATCGTTTTATCCCAATCTCAATTATTAACACGTTGAACGCCGAGAGAAATAATGCAACCTTCCGTTCAGGCCCCGTCGGTCAATGCTGGTCGACAACAAGACTTTGTCAATGCTGACCGCGACCGGTCAGTGTTTGCGATACATTCTTACAGGCCGTAGGGCAGTGCTATCAGTAAATCCTATATTCATGGACCCGCATGGCCCTGTTGTTACTCCGAATCAAGTTGGTTTTTAAATAATGTATAAAATTTACAAAAAATAAATAAATTTCCAAATAGTGAAAATTTTCGTAGAGAAGGAAAGCTCTAACAGAGATATCACTCAATCGAAAGTTGTGATAAATAAATTAAAAGATTTTTTATGCACTCACACTTGAAGGAGCAGGATTTCTGGTACGAACCCTCCCCTTCAGTTCATCCCACTGGTGCTCAATGGGATTCAAGTCTGGGCGCAGAGCTGGCCAGTCCAATGTGGCGATACCGACTTCTTCGAGGTATTTAATTGTGGCACGGGAAATGTGATAACGAGCGTTATCGTGTATAAGGAGGAAGTCATCACCGATATATCCCGCATAGGGAACGATATGTTCCAGCAAAATATCGGAAATGTAGCGGTCTGAAGTTAGACCGCCTCTTAGTCCCCCACCAGGCACGAAAACAAGCTCCGTTTTACCGTCGAAGGAAATGCCGGCCCACATCATACTAGAACCGCTTACATAAGCCACCGTCTTAGAGAAACAGCACTGCGCAAATCGCTCCCCAGGCCGCCTGTAGACCCGACCCCTTCGGTCGCTGCTGCGCAAACACATTCTGCACTCGTCGGAGAACAGGACTCGCCTCCATTGCTCAACCTCCCAATAAAGATGGGAGCGAGCAAATTGAAAGCGAGCTTGTCGGTGACCTGCCGTCATTTTGAGGCCTGTGGCAGGCCTTTTTGGAGTCAAATTAGCTTGCTTAAGTCTTCGGCAAACTGTCCACTCGCTGGCAGCTACCCCACGCACATTCGGAGCTCCTGTTGGACGTTGACACCAGTAAAATTCCGATTTCGGAGAGAGGTTGACACGATAAAACGGCCAGCCCACTCCGATGTGCACCGGCGCCGTCCAGATTTTGGTCTCGGGATAAAGCCATCTGAGTCATTCTAACTTTAGAGAAAAATGCTTTTTAATTCTGTCATGAAAGAACGACGCAAGTAACATTGACTAGGAGCTTCATGATACAATTTTAATTTATAAAAAGAGATCTCATCTTATCACATACACTCCACAAAAATATACCACAGAATGAAGATCATAATAGACTACTTTGTCTTGCGTTCCTAACTGTGAAAAGGCGTTCAATCGGCTATTAAGAACGGCAGTGTTGGGGTCGGTGTCATATAAACCATTAGTACATTTTTCAAAGTATAAGTATAGAAAAGCCATCATGACTTTCCGACTACAAGAACATAGGACGAAAATAATCAAATAGCAGAAAGGTGTATTATTTCTCCGAAACTTTTCAACGCTGCGTTTGTGTTTAAGCTTTTGAAATCAAAACGATATAGATATTAACAAAAATAATGTTTCCATTTACCGATGATACTGAACCCTAGAAGGCAAAATCTCAAAAAGACATTAACATTATTTTGGCAGACTTTAGCGGAGATCTCCCCAATACACGAGTACATGCCTTTTCTGAAGGAGGCTAAGGTCATACCGAACTGGTCCAATGCAAATTGGCGAACGATATCGAGCGCTAGCTCGACTTTCTGAAATTTTTAATCCGCCAATTAGGTTTCTGACTTAGCTCAACTACTGCTCTTATGTGAAAAGTGCCAAAATAGACTGTTTAAAGTTTGTCCTCCGCAACACAATAGAGCTAAAAAATATGCTACCAGGCGGTCACGGTTTCGGATATCGTTTTTGAAAGATGAATTTTACTGGGCAACGAGCTTCTAATTTTATGACAATATTTTGAAATTAAATTACTTCTTCTTCATAAATGTTTTCTTGCCGCTTCCTTAATTTTATGAACTTATACAGTTCTTCACGAAAAGACATCTAGGTACTGACCAATCAGAAAGAAGATGCTGTAAATCGTAACTTATTCTACCCAATCAGCCCTCAAATTTTATTAAAGCAAACTTGGTTTTTTGTAACAATCCTAATTTTAGCTCGGAAGATTACAAAATTAATTATTTTTTTCCAATACTAGGTATCAATCGTAAAATTATTGTTCCTCTACTTGATATCCTTATTCCAATAATTACCCAAATCCTGAATAATTCTATTTCCACTAATCAATTCTCGTCATCTAAGAAGGTTGCTTAGATTATTCCTTCACCTAAGAACACTAATCCTTCCAGTGTTTCCGATAACAAACCTATTTCTATTCTTCCTTTCCTCTCAAAAGTTCTTGAACGCCTGATACATTTTCAATCATGCATTTTTTCAACAGGAAACAACCTTCTAAATCCTTCTGAATCCGGTTTACGTCCTGGACACAGCATGACAACAGCAATCACTGACGACATGCGTATGGCAATGCAAAACAAGCAACTTATTTTACTTTGCTTAATTTCAGCAACGCTTTTAACAATGTTGACTTTGATATTTTATTGGGTATACCATGTTCTATTTACATATCTTCAACAGTGGTTGAATGGTTTTGTAGATACTGATATAGGCTCCGACAACGCATTAACATTGAGGACTCTTTCTCGGATTGGTGCACTGTCTCTTAGGCGTACCTCAAGGTGGCGTGTTGTCACCTTTACTTCATCAATTATATTACTCAACGCATTTCTTCTCTTTAGCACTTGTATGCAGACGACCTTCAAATATTCTTTAAAACTGCAGTAGTTACTACGAATGGGGATTTAGCGATAATTTCAAACTGGTGTAACTCATATGGCCTATTAGTCAATTCTACTAAAACTAAAGTAATAATTATTGGTTGTTTGCGCTTATTTAGTAAACTTGGTATACCATACAGTGACACTGTTAAAAACCTAAGGATTTTATTCTATCAAACTCTATCCTAGGTAGCACAAATCAAGGAAGTCAGCCGGAAGATGTTCTCTTCTGTTGCCTCTTTACGTAGGTTAAAAAATTTCTTCCAACTAAAACTAAAATTTCTCTAGCACAATCTCTCCTTCTCCGTATTCTCGACTATGCCGACGCTAGGTATCTCAATCTCACTTAAGACCAGCTTGATAAATTAGAACGTCTTCAAAACCTATGCATTAGGTTCATATTTGGATTGCGCAAATGCGACCATATCTCCGAATACCGCAAACAACTCAAATGGCTTCCTATACAATTACGCAGGAATACACACATACTTGACTTCTCTACTCTGAATTTTTTAATCCTTCGACCGAACTTTATTTCAAAGAGCGCTTTGAATACCACTATTCAATACAGTCTTAATTCAATCTTTTATTAAAAGTTCCTTCTCATTCATCATATTTCTATGATAAGTCATTTACTGTATTTTTAGTCAACCTGTGGAATTTCTTACGTGTCTCTATTAGAAAAACACAGTCACTTCATGAATTTAAACAACTAATTAAATTGCATTATTTAACTAATTCTTAATCTCTGCTATCTTTAAAAGCTTGTCCTGTTCTTGTTATATTTAATTTCTTCTATCTGCTACATTTTTGTTTAAGTAACGGTATGTATGTGTATGAAAGTATTAATGTATTTATGTATATTCATTTGGTATGTAATTTGTATGTATGTATATGTAGAAAAACAATATGTATTTAACTTCATATATAATGTTGAAATTTTAATGAAACGAGTACACCACCTACCCAACTCTATTTAAATTTCCCTTTAGCCATAGGTTGTGTGGCAGAAGTCGCTTCTTGGCGATAACACCGCCTATTGTATATTGCATCTAATAATTAGCGTTTCTTAGATTAAGTTTTTGGTTTTGTGTACAATTAAGAATATTTATAACAACGTCAAATAATTATGCGCGTGCAACAGAGACAAATAGTGACCGGTCATTGAACGAAATTCTTCCTGCTTAGCGTCCGTGCTATAGTATTGTAGCTTTCAATGTTTTATGTAAGTAATATATCGTTATTTTCACAGGTAGAGGTGAAAGTATGTGGGATACCTACATCCACAACCATCCTGACTTTGTAAGAGATCGTTCAAACGCTGATATAGCAACAGACTTTTATCATAAATACAAAGAAGATATTCAGTTGATCAAGGATTTAGGAGTAAATTATTTCCGGATGTCTCTTTCTTGGCCACGGCAAGTTCTCTCAAGTTTCGAAACATTGGTTACATTAAATATTTTTTAAATTTTCTGTTAAGAGGGTGATATAGGCCAGAAACCTATTTTCTGTAATACTAAAGTTGTGTATGTAAATGTGCTTAAAATCATTACACAATGTCATAATATGAGTTGCTATTAGATATATTTGTTATATACTTCCTTAGTAAATTATTTCATAATTACGGCTTGAAATTATTTTTTTTTGTATGGGATTAAAGTTTTTACCGTTTTGTAGTCACATTTTTTTTAGTTTTTGCTACAACTTAGAGTCAATGCACTAAATAACAAGCTATTCTAATTATTTAACCAACTTTCATTATAATAAAATGCAATTCACGCTTTAAAAATTTGCTCAAGTGTTGAAACAATGGTCACCTCCAGATTTTTTATTGCATTCAATACAATAAATGAAAATCACTCATTGAGGTAATGCACTACACAAAGGCAAGTTTTATAACATATATTTTTCAATCCTTTAGGTGCTATAGTTCAGCCACAAAATTTGCACAAAAACGGCGTATTTACGCGGTCTAGCCTTTACCGCAGTCTTAATATAAAACATTGACTCCCGCGCCGCCTAGTTGGTAGTCTGACTTACTGCTGTGTAAAGTGCTGTTTATCCAGCACTGGATAAACATTTATGTGATAAACATTTGAGTTTGTCTTAAATCTGGGTGTATATATGTATTTACAAAAAAAAGTAACATCATATTTGTATGAAAGTATAAAAGTATTTGTATTCGTTGCCTAGTATTAGAAACACAACCTTTATTTCCTTTAGGGCCAGGCGGGGCTTTGTGTAAGGTTCAAAAATATTTATTTATATTCATATCTCATACTCTGAAAGTAGACCATATATATCTAAAAGTGGGTGGGAAGTAGCAAATGTCGACCCTATGCCGCAAAGTAAACCAAGACAAATTAAGTCAAATTGGGCAAAGTACCTATACAGCCACACTTCGATTAATACTAGGTATATTTATGCTTAACTTGGTTGTCGAATTTCTATTTTCACCTACCTATGCTTGCAAGTCATTTTTAGAAATGAAGTCTAGTTTAGCTTCCATTCTGCTTAGCAACAAAGTACGACCCTAATGTGAGCTGTTTAGCACCTAATTTGCAGTAATAGAAATTAAACTAATATTTTTTTTAATTTGAATAGACATACATATTTTGATTGCTGTAAAAATTTGCAATCTAAATAGCTTTAAGTTAATAGCATTTCGTTGAAACCATCTTCATTATTATTAAGTAAACAAGATTCTTTTGACGGCGCGTCATAGGTACAGTATTGTTTTTTTCATAAAAAATGGCACATTCATTAATAAAGGTTCGCTATCCCTGTCCTGTAGCGATTGATTATCATTAGAAAAAAGATAATCTATGGTCAATCAAATTATTATAAAATAGACATTTAGAACTTGTGACTTAAATGTGTGCATGCAATTGCGATCCTTAAGGTGGTAAACATTTTCTAACCGCGATCGTATATCCTTCATAGACATCGTTTCGTTTTAATGAAGCAAAAACTGCGTCGGCGACCGCACAGAATCTTGCGGGATACAATGGCTTTTAGAGCACCTACCATCAACCACGACTTCTATGCTTTTCTGGACAAAAAGTCCACTATTTTCACAAACCTTAAAGCCTCCTATAGATGCAACTACGATAACAGAATTGCCTTTATGTCTAACATGTCAGTGCCTTTCCTGGGTTTCAGTCCCTAGTGCTAGTACTCATGAGAGTACTAGATGGTACTAATTGAGTGGTCATAGCGGAAGCGGTTTTGGCGGTCGCTAACCAAAAACTAGGAAAAGGAAGAGAGAACTACGTGTAATAGTGGTAGGCCTTTAATTCGATGGGATTAATGTTTTGGCCTTTTTATGTAAATACAGTCAGAATACAAATCAGGACCACATTGTTTATCCACCACTATTGGTTTCCACTTTTTTTTGTATAAAGCCTCAGAAACGAATTTATTTCTAGAAAAAGAGAAGAAATACTTTTTTATTTCTATAAACATTTATAGAATGATATTTTTTTAATAATCAATGTATATTTTTGTTTTCAGAATACTGCCAGTAGGGACTAATAACTACATAAACATGGAAGGTGTAAAATACTATCGAAATGTTTTTGATAATCTTTTAAAAGCAAATATTACCCCAGTTGTAACACTTTTTCACTGGGATATGCCAACAACAATTATGGAGATGGGTGGTTGGACTAATCCACGAACAATTGAGTTATTTGAGGATTATGCAAGAGTCGCATATGATTTGTTTGGAAATGTAGTCAAAATATGGGTTACTATTAATGAACCTAATCAACATTGTAACAATGTTAGTAATGACTGTTTCATATCAGCTTTAAACTACTTCAAAAAAAGAGTAGGTTCTCAATTCGATTGTATTTTTTAATGTTTGTTACCACAGAACTCCTTTTTTTTTATTAACCAAGTTGGAAAACTATTTGAAGGGGTATACTGTAAGAGTAAACAATAACCCCTTTAGCAGATATAGTAGTGAAAGAAGATTAAGTCGTGTTTTCTTCGCTTTGAAGTCGAATGCTAAACATTTGCACTAGATACAAATAGCAAAAATTTGCAGTCAAGACAGGTATAAATAATCTATTAGCATTCAACGTTATAGTGAATAAAACACTTATTTAGCTTAATGTTTTGTCAGTATATCTGCTGTAGGCGGTTATTTTTATTTCTTTTTAGCAGCGTTTTGAAGTTGGATTTTTGTGTCAGAATTTTATTTTTTTAATTGGCTTACCTAAATAACTTACAACTCGGTTGTAAGTTAATTTGATTTGTTACAAAATACGACCACCATATTATCACTTCGGCCTATCTACTTATTTTGTGGACTATGTCTATAACTTTAGTTTTACGTTAGATCTCCGAATATCTGATTATTTATTTATTTATTGAGATATCAGTGATATGGATACCTTACGCAGCTTTACAAATATCGTTTAGACTGAATTCTTCCATTTGCTTCCTTATCGTAGTTGGTTTGACCTAGTGTTTATGTCTAACCTAAAGACGTAAATATTAATAAACAAACTTTACGCAAAGTAAAAATTTGTGTAAAGAAATATCATATTGTATGTTTAATCAGTGTTTGAATACACTAATAATTTTTTTAATTACATTTATAATTATTTTAAATATTGCATTTCATGTTAGTTGTGACGCTATGATTTTTTTTAAGGGCTACGGATCTGACTTTTATGTTCCTGCGTTAAATGCTTCTGGCGTTGCTGATTATTTATGCCATCACCACATACTTTTAGCTCATGCAAGAGCATATCATCTGTACGATAAGAAATTCAGACCATTTCAAAAAGGTAAACAATATTTGCGATACAAATACACACCCTATTACTAAGGCTTCGCTGTCTGTCAGTCCGTCCGTCTGTCACCAGGCTGTATCTCATGAACCGTTATAGTTGGACAGTTGAAATTTTCAAAGAAGATGTATTTTGTTGCCGCTATAACAGCAAATACTAAAAAACAGAAAAAATAAATATTTAAAGGGGCTCCCCATACAACAAACGTGATTTTTTGCTCAATAATGATTACGGCAACAGGTAGACGCTTAAAATATTCATAGAATATTAAGTTATATAGTCACTTTAAAACAAAATAATTAAAAAAAAACAAATATTCAAGGGGAGCTCCCATACAACAAACGTGTCTTTTTTTTGCCTTTTTTGGTATGGTACGGAACCCTTCGTTCGTGAGTCCGACTCGCACTTGGCCTATTTTTCATTGGCATTTGTTACAACATTTCTCTCGTTGCAAAATTTCTTCTTTATTTTTCATCGAGTCATCTATGTAGCCCTCGGCTACACTGTCCGACCGCCACCCTCCGTGGCGTTTTAGTGTCAATAGGTTCGTACCTGAATCGGCGAGCAATGTAGCTGAGGCCCTTCTTAAACTGTGCCCTGTGTATTCATGTGGATCATCCAAATTTAAGAAAGTGGCAATTTGTTTCGGCATTGCTCCAAATTTATTAATGCCAATGTATAGTGCATTATCCATTTTTGTAATTTTGAAAAAATCTGTTAGACATCGCTTTTGTTGAACGAAGCGCTTCGTATTTATTCACTATGACGTGAAAAGGCCCCTGTATTGTGAACAAAAACAGCCAGTATTACTAATAAAGTAAATCAATATAGTTTTGTTATAGATAAATGGTTCTAATTTATCGTCAAAATTAATTAAATTAAAGAATTAAATGTTTATTTATTATATTTTATCTCCCAAAGTTAATTTTATTCATAAAATGTTGACCACTTTTCTGACATAAAAACTCTTTGCCAAGATTTAAAAAAGTGCCGTTCGTTTTAGACGGAGCATCTTGAAAACCGTGCGTTTTACCTTATTAAAAAGAAACTCGTGCGTTTTACATTACAATAACGTACAAGTACGTAATGAGATACAAAACCATATTGAAATTGGTGAAATAAGAGACCCTTTAAGAGCCAATGTGTTATAAATTATATTTACTAGACTTTGCCAGCTGCTCCCCCCGCCCTAAATTCGGCTATAGGCTCGGAACACCTTCATTATACTAATGAAATTTTCTATGGCAAAGTAATCACTGTAGCTATAGTTCGTTTAAACTCGGTTATAGTTATTCCCGCGGAAAATTTTAAATTTTTCAGGATAAAAAGTAGTCTATGTCCTATTCCAGAACCTAACCTATATATGTGCCAAGTTTTATCATGATCCGTCTAGTGGTTGAAGTGTGATTGTGTAATAGAAATCCATCCATCCATCCAGACATACTTGTACATATATAATATAAGTAGGATATTAGGATTTTTATAATTTTAAACTAACAGAATACCCAAAACCCAAACATTTAAAACCAAGTTTAAATAAAGTGTACATTTTACACAATTACAGAATTATTTAACTAACTAAATTACTACTAAACTGCACAGGAACACTTCATTTAAGTACTTATTCTACAGTTAAGAGTATCACAAAAACTACTTAGAGTATAGATACAATAATCAGCTATTGTCGACTTCAGTTAGATAAATATTCTATTGGCGTCGTTTTATTTTATCCTTTAAGATACTTCATAGCAATTTTTGTGCTACATAACAAACATAAACCTTTTCTTCATTACTCAATATATTGAATTTAACTGTGAGTTTTTTTTTTCATTGTTCGTTACTATTATTAAGGTTTTCCTTAATTTACAGTGTGGGGCTCTTCAAAAAAACGTTATTAGATTGTTAAAGTGCCGGCAACGCGCGAGTGATGCCTCAGGTGTTGCTAGCGTCCATAGGCTACGGTGACCGCTTACTAGCAGGCGGACCGCAAGCTTGTTTGCCAACTTGGTGATTTAAAAAAAAAAAAAAACTTTTAAATATTGCGAAAAATATCTATACAAAAAGATATTAGGATTACTTAACACCAAAATTTCATTTACAATTCTACTTTTTTTTTGTAGGAAAAATTGGCATAACTTTAGATTCAACATGGGTAGAGCCGAAAGACAGCAATAAACAAGAAGACAAAGATGCAGCCGATAGATATATTCAATTACATGTGAGGATCTCGTGATATATAATTTATCTTTTATCCTTTGATTATTTATTAACTTTTATCATTATTAGGTATGAAAATTAAAACCATTGTTACCGTGCCATATGATGCATTTTAAATTTTAGAGATGGATGTGTACGTACATATGCTACTCACGTAGGTACGCTTATTATATTAGATATCACGTTGTCCTTTTCTTCACTCTAGGTTACTGCCACGTACCACTGGTTCTTAAATTGAATTAAGCTAATAGATTTTTTTTGTTAATATTAACAGATGGGGCTTCATGCACACCCGATTTTTTCGCGTGATGGTGACTACCCTCTTGTAGTAAGACAAAGAGTAGACTACATGAGCTTTGTTGAAGGATATACGAAGTCGCGTCTGCCATATTTTAGTGTTGATGAGGTGAGTAGTCAAGTAATCAAGTTTAGAACAAAAAAATGCAGAAATTATAGATTTTCTCGCAGCGTAGTTGGTAGTGTGGCCGGCTGCTGTGCAGAGGGTGTGGGTTCGATTTCCGCAATAGACAAACATTTATGTGATAATCTTTTTTGTTTGTCTTGAGTTTGGGTGTAGTAATGTATGATATGTATGTGTTTACAAAAAAAAAAAGTGATTTTATGTATTTATATTCGTTGTCTGGTATCCATAACACAAGCTTTACTTACTTTGGGGTCAGACGGCGCTGTGTGTAATGTAAAATCATAATAATTTATATTGTTTGCATTATTTCAGGTTAACTCATTACGAGGAAGTGCCGATTTTTTTGGACTAAATCATTATTCTACCAATTTAGCATCAGAAGGCACTAGAGAAACAGCTTGGACTATTCCTTCCGTGGAACATGATATAAATGTTAAAACAGAGAGAAATCCAGCGTGGCCTGTACCTGGATCACTATGGTTATCGGTAATATTTAATTCCTAGCTTTTGCCTGCGGTTTCACCCGCCGCCATGGCACCCCGGTAAGGCAGAGCTCTAAGGGTGCGTGCCTTTATTTTGACATACAAGTTATATAATAATTATGGCTTTTGTTTATTTTCTACCTGGCATGTAAAGCATTGGCTTTGGTTTCAAAAAATACTTTTATGTTTTAATTGTAGTTTTTGACGATGTAGGTAAGGCCGTAATGTGGCACAATGATATATTTGGTACTAAATGACGCTTTTTCTTACCTAAAGTAGATCAACCAATATTTAGTATTGACCTGTGTGTATGTATTTACAAAAAAATATATATTAGTAAGTATATATGTATATGTATCAATTGTTTTAATTTAGGAGGTGTGTAATGTCATATTTTTTTATTATT
Source organism: Apoda limacodes (assembly GCA_946406115.1). Lineage (NCBI taxonomy): Eukaryota > Metazoa > Arthropoda > Insecta > Lepidoptera > Limacodidae > Apoda > Apoda limacodes. The sequence continues at coordinate 19,658,224 of OX291553.1, forward strand.
ATTTAGCTTTTGCCTACGGCTTTTCCCGCGCTAAATTCGGTTTTGGACAAGGGCCTTTCTACGACAGCTCCTTAATTATAATGAGAAAGTTTTTGTTATAAGTTATAGCTCTTGGAATTCGGTTATAGATTTTCCTGCGGGATACTTTAATTTCCGAGATAAAAGTACTCTATTTTCTGTACCTTCTCCTTTACGAGTGATACCCCTGGTGTTGTAAGCGTCGATAGGCTACAGTGACTGCTTACCATCAGGCGGACCGAAAGCTTATTTGCCACATTAGTGGTATATAAAAAAAACACAATTCTTCTGTACCAAAACGACGTTTCAAGCAAACTAAAAAACAGACTTTCAACAAATATATTATTTGAAATTTACATTTTCTAGGTTTATCCTCGTGGTATTAGACGACACATCAACTGGATAAGTAAAAACTACGGGAATGATTTTCCCATACTTATTACTGAGAATGGATTTTCAGATTATGGTCAGCTAAATGACTATGGTAGAATAAACTACATCAATGATTATTTACAACAAATTTTACTTGCTATTTATGAAGACGGTTGTAACGTTCAAGGATATTTTGCATGGACCTTAATGGATGATTTTGAATGGAACGATGGATATGTGTAAGTAATATTCCAGATTGTGTTTTATACAGTTTTTTTATAACTTTAGAAAACTTACGAGACCTTTTGATTATTTATTAACCTAGAAATTCAAACACGTTTTTTAGATCGTCCGTTTAATTAATAGTTTTATTAGTCTGGTCAACATGTACCTTTTTGGGTGAAATTTTTGTATAGTCTCCGAAAATTACGATCAAGGTGTCATTCGATTCGGAATATTATGTAGAAAGTTTAAGAAAAAGTTCCAAACGGGGCCGATGAAAATTGCTAAAGTTATAAACAATTTAAAAAAAAAAAAGTAGGGGTTTGGTTTTTTTTGAATATTTCAAAAACTATCAAAGATATTTGAAATTTGAAAAAAGATCTAAAAAGAAGAGGAAATTTCCTAAAAAAAGTCCTACCTCCAGGAACTGTATCTTTAATATTTATAATTATTACGGAGCCCTGAAAATAGCGCTAAAAGCGGGTAGTCTGGCTTCCGCTCGCGATTTGTCATTCGGACACGGTAACAATAAAAATCATTTTAACATATTAAATATGAATATTAAGGAATAAAAAAATTAAAGTACTATTGGGATATATAAATGAACAATAATCCGTAGGCGAAAAATTTTTATCCCCATTTTTCCATTAGTTATGCATTAGTTAATTAACTACTTTTTCTGAATAGAATGTTAACAGAAAAAACCTGATTATTATTAAACTACAACCCTAGGATTTTTTTCACTTCGTGGAGTTATTCTTAAAAGGCATTAAAATAGATCCCCGTTGGAAAAATTTAAAAATGTTAATTTTCCACTTTTTTATTAACAATCGAAAACATTAAAAAATTAAAAACTGCATAAAAGTTATTAAAAAAATTTTGTTTTTCAAATATTTCAAATTTTATGATTTCTAACGGTTAAAAGTTACATGAAAATTTTTTTTTTAATTTTTTACCGCGATTGTTTAAATAATTGTTATAAACAAATGCATTGTTTATAAGATAATCAACAAATTTTTTTTCCTAATCTACTTGTCGATATAAATTATGATTTTTAAGAAAAAAATTATTCCTTAAAAAAAATTATTTATTGCTATAAAATGCATTTCTTAATTAACAATCGTTTTTTACCACTAAATATAAATATTAAGGAACCATTTTTTCTCTAAAAATCATAAATTCTATTGTTCTTAAATATTCTGGAAAAAAATATTTTTTTTTTTCATTTTTTATTTGTTTATTTAATAAACAATTTGTTATAAACAAATGGATTTTCTTACTTTATTTTTTTTTTAATTCGTAATTTAAGTATAAAAACAGCTATGCAAATTTTAGGACATAAAAATATTAAAAGTTATATAAAAAATAGATAAAATTTTTTTTTCATAAAAATAATACATAGCTGTTTTTATAATTAAATTACGAATTAAAAAAAAAATAAAGTAAGAAAATCCATTTGTTTATAACAAATTGTTTATTAAATAAACAAATAAAAAATGAAAAAAAAAAATATTTTTTTCCAGAATATTTAAGAACAATAGAATTTATGATTTTTAGAGAAAAAATGGTTCCTTAATATTTATATTTAGTGGTAAAAAACGATTGTTAATTAAGAAATGCATTTTATAGCAATAAATAATTTTTTTTAAGGAATAATTTTTTTCTTAAAAATCATAATTTATATCGACAAGTAGATTAGGAAAAAAAATTTGTTGATTATCTTATAAACAATGCATTTGTTTATAACAATTATTTAAACAATCGCGGTAAAAAATTAAAAAAAAAATTTTCATGTAACTTTTAACCGTTAGAAATCATAAAATTTGAAATATTTAAAAAACAAAATTTTTTTAATAACTTTTATGCAGTTTTTAATTTTTTAATGTTTTCGATTGTTAATAAAAAAGTGGAAAATTAACATTTTTAAATTTTTCCAACGGGGATCTATTTTAATGCCTTTTAAGAATAACTCCACGAAGTGAAAAAAATCCTAGAGTTGTAGTTTAATAATAATCAGGTTTTTTCTGTTAACATTCTATTCAGAAAAAGTAGTTAATTAACTAATGCATAACTAATGGAAAAATGGGGATAAAAATTTTTCGCCTACGGATTATTGTTCATTTATATATCCCAATAGTACTTTAATTTTTTTATTCCTTAATATTCATATTTAATATGTTAAAATGATTTTTATTGTTACCGTGTCCGAATGACAAATCGCGAGCGGAAGCCAGACTACCCGCTTTTAGCGCTATTTTCAGGGCTCCGTAATAATTATAAATATTAAAGATACAGTTCCTGGAGGTAGGACTTTTTTTAGGAAATTTCCTCTTCTTTTTAGATCTTTTTTCAAATTTCAAATATCTTTGATAGTTTTCGAAATATTCAAAAAAAACCAAACCCCTACTTTTTTTTTTTTTAAATTGTTTATAACTTTAGCAATTTTCATCGGCCCCGTTTGGAACTTTTTCTTAAACTTTCTACATAATATTCCGAATCGAATGACACCTTGATCGTAATTTTCGGAGACTATACAAAAAATTTACCCAAAAAGGTACATGTTGACCAGACTATATGGACTTAGTTGCACTTTAGTTAACTATCGGTTAAGCATATTTTTTGAAACGACACGAGTAGAGACGGCTAGGTTTACCTTTGAGCTTTTGAAAAGTTTTTCTACATCTCTGTACCTACTGAAAAGTAGGTACGCTTCAGTATTTTAATAAGTCAATCAAGTCAAGTCAAAAGTTTTTAATCTTAACTAGCTGTGCCTCACGGTTTTCCCCCCGAAATAACTTATTTCGTGTGGGTGTTCTCCATCATTATAAAAAGTGTCCTATATGTTAATCGGAGAAATATCTATTTACTAAATATACGTTCACACTGTTATATTATTAATTCATCAGTTCATAATATAATAAAATCAAATTTAATTAAAATACATTTTATTTAATTATTTTTTGTATTAAAAGAACAAAAAATTAAAAACCTTGTAACAAATCGTACTGAAAAAAGTGCAGAATGCCAAAGAGAATGACACCATAAAAAGTTGTCTTTAAGGAATATGCGAAAAATTGCAAAAACTTGGCAAAACAGCTTAGTCTTAATTACAGAAACCGCAATAATTTTGTTTTTTAAAAAACCGTTGTCTGTTTTTAAAGATAAGTACTTTAAGCTTTAAAAGCCGATAGTAAACTAAGAGTTAAAGAATATAATAAGCTACTTTATCCTTTCAATAAAGATTAACGTACTATGGCTCTAGTAAGTTTTTTATTTTTTGTAACGTTTTGAGTTTAAAAATGAAAATCATAATAGGTTCCGTACGCAATTTAATGCAAGATATCCTAAGAGTTTATTTAATTGTTAGACATATGCAAATAGTTTTGCTTTAGATTTATTGTTGACGGTAAAGCTGGCAAAATATAATACTATAAAAAACAAATTATAATTTTCCCTGTAAAATAGGTAAAAAGAATTGTATTTATTCTTTAAGAAAAAAAACAAAAAAGGCATTATTAGAGACACAGTAGTATTTAATTTATGTGTTTTTATTTTTAGCATAAGAATAGACTGGTAACTTTTATTTTTAAACTGTTTTTTTAAAATTTTCAGATTCAAATTTGGTTTTTATCACGTGGACTTTGAAAGTCCCAGAAGAACGCGTACGCCAAAGCTGTCAGCCTTTTACTATCGAGAATTAGCCCGTTCCCGAAAGATAAATTGTGATTTTATCAAAAAAAAATAATTTAGACATATTAATGTAGTTTTATTTAATCGTCAATAATTAAACGACAGTAGTCCACTGCCTGCACACCCAGTCTAACTACTTTTAGCTAACTTTTTCAGTTCATTCATTGGTTTAGTGTAACTCATGAATTAAAATAGGTACCTATTGTGATGTGTTGATGTAATTAGTACTTGTAATCAAAAAATTGGGCAACTACGAGTTGAATTCACGTGAGAGGATTCCATATGATAAATATGTTACCTACCATATTTTTGCAATTAAAAAAAAAAAGTTTGTACGCAAAATATTGAGAGATTTACAATGTTATTAAATACCATAGAATTTTTATAGGTTTTATGTTATCTGTTAGTAAAGTACTATTTTATGTATTATTTCTAAATAATAGGCTTATATTTATTGCGAAGATAAGGTAATGGTCAATTTAGTATTATATATTTAAAATTTAATTATTATTTAATAATCGGCTCCATGGGTGTGTGGCTAATAACCCAGCTGCTGAGCGACCGACCGTGTGGGTTCGATTCTCGGAATCATTTATTGTTTGTGTTTGTTCTTGTGACTGATTGTTTTATATAAACTTGATTACTTATCTTACTGCTATATTAACAAGCGTGTAAAACAGACATGGCGGCTTAAGTTATTCATATGCAGCAGAAGTGAGAGTGAGAAGTATACTAGTGTATTATCTATGTACATAGCTTACGAAAATACCAGTGGTATTTTCGTATATCTATATACCAGTAGTTCAGTGAAGTAACCGATGTGGCCTATTGAAAGGGGCCTATACTTAAACCTATACCTAGTAAACTAGATCCTAAGTTCTCAGGCTCTATTCTCAGTTCCTCGGACTCCAACACAGTAAACCCGGTATACAAACGGTGAATTCATGGAATAAAAAAAATGAGATTTTTTGTCTCACACCTTATTAAAAATTTAAACCTGCTCAATAGTAAATATTATGCAATCATGATTGAACATGCAATCAAATCACACGAAGTAGTCGACCTTATTGATATTGCATCAGTTTACCTCTTCTGAAGCAAATCAGGCTTAAATGCATAAGTATTTCTAAGATAAATCTATTAATTTTTCATTTTTCTGAGAAGTAGTTAAATCATATCTGATGTTCATAAATCCGTTTAAAGTACATATTGGTTAGTAATACATTGTTTTTAGATCTTCTTTACTATTAGTTACATATTCCCTGTTTTAAATAAGCCTCATATTTTAACCAATAAGAAAGATTAACCTCGAGCTAGGACTTGAACCTGTAACTGTAAAATTCTGTTTTAGTGCTCTACCATTGAGCAAACGAGGTACAATTCTGGTTGGTTAACATTATGACAACATTTAGGTGCAACGGATGTAGACAGCTCAATGCCGTTGGTTGGTGGTGGTTGTGGAGACATGAGGGAAGGTCTACATTCAACAGTACCTCATCAGCTTCCGGGTGAGCTGAAGAAATCAGAAAGACGAGTGATAAAGGCATTTTTCTTAATGTATTGTTTATGGTTTCGATTAGATATACCAAAAACCAATAGACAATAAAAGTAAGATAAAAGTAAGGCAAAGGTCTACTTTTCTCGTTAGTAATGTACTATTTCAATCTTGTTTCAGCTTTGAGTATTAGTATTAGTTTTATACTGTCTTAAAAGCCTGGATTTGGGCACAATTATAACCGCGTTTAGTTTTATATCGTTTATATATTACCTAATCTAGATGAATTGAAAAATTATCATGCGTTTGCAATTTGTAAGGCTAATATTAATCTAACGTAAATATCTTGTAAGGTAAGCCAAAACAAGCTTATATTAATTTTACGTAAGATCAAACGTGCTTTCGTAATGAATACCTAGAATCATAAAATTAGGCAAGATACAAAATTTCACAGCACATAAGCATAGTATTATATAATCTGTGGCACAAGTTAATCCATAATTAGTGTGTGTTATATCAATATCATAAAAAATATTGTGTCAGTGGTGAGTCAGACTCGCACTTGTCTGGTTTCTTTTGGCATAGGGATAAGTCGAGGAATACACAAGGACATCGGATACTTTTTGTCCCTTTCGAGAGTTCCCACGAAATTCTTGGCGGGGGGGGTCCTGGCATAACAGAGATTAACGAAAAATACTTTTTTTTCCCAGTCAATCATTATGTAGAAATTCCACGGTGATGACCTTATTCTTTGCAGGATTTACCGTCACGTAATGTATTATGTTATAAAATAATATACACAAAGATAAAATCAACGACAAACATTTAATAAATAACATTATCTATTTACATTATTTTAACTTACCTACATTATAAAACTATAAAACATTATTACTCAAACTGTTCCATTTGTAGGGGTCTGTAATGAAGTCAAAGTTTACTCGCCGCGTTCGAGCAATTTCACGTAAATTGAACGCAGAAAATTTTGGGGTCCGGGTCCGCTTTGGGCTTTTAAAATCTACGTGATAAAGCCCAAACTTTACTCTGAAAACAAAAAAAACTCATCAATAAATAAAAAAAATCCTGAGCATTATATACACAGTGCTATCTGGTCCCAACTTAAGCAAAGCTTGTATACACTATGGATACCAAACAACGGATACAAATACTTAAATATATTTTTTTGTACATACATAAATACTTATTATACATTGCTAACATTTAGACTTAACACAAACACAAATTTTGATTAATTGAAACTTTTGTCTTTTGCGGGAATCGAACCCCGTTGGATCCACGGGCATAACAACTACCAACATCTCGCATTGACCCTGACACTGATCAACAGTTGGTAGTGACCCTGCTTGCCAAGCTGAAGGTTTCTGGCTCAATTCACGGTTCAAATTTTTTGTGTAACTAACCACGATATCAGCAGAGCTATTGTCTAATTTTAAATGTAATAGTTTTTTACTCCACCAAACAGTACCATTGCCGCGTAATACGTACGTAATAAAGTAAGACAATCGTCAAGTCGATTAGGGTTCAGGGAAAATTTAGATCAGATCTTTGAGTGTTATCTTCATTTGTTATTTTGGCAAACGGACTGTTGAATTTTTTAAAAAAATATTTGAAATCATAACTTGGAATAAAAGTGAATTTATGAACGTGAAAGTAAAATTATTGCTCTGAACGATAATCGTAAAAAAAGAATATTTATTTCAAGGTTGTGAAGGTACAACAACTCACTACGTAGAATTGTTTGTGTACGTTTGCACTTTTTTTTTACGCATGCTGTCAAGTCATGTTGATTGCATTTACATTTTTTTTTGTATGACCTTAATAAAGCAGAGCTTTCGATACCTTGTATCTTGCAGTAATTGGTACGATACATCATTTGCGAATGATGTGCAAATATTCGCAGTTTTATAACAGAGATTTCAAGATTAACTAAGTCTATTAGAATTGTAAATTATTGTCTTTTGTAGTCACGATTGCTCACCTATTACCGTAATAAAAACATTAATTACATCTTGACTATAGAAGTAATTAAAACAGTAAATAAATTAAGATTATCTACATTTAATCCATTTGTTCAATCAATTACATCATTATAGTTTCAACAATAAAGTGCAATAATTACAGGTTTAATTAATGTTCCTCTTTCGTCTGTTCATCTTCATGAAAATTTGTATGAGAATTTTGATATTTTTGTAAGTAAACCATGATCAATATACTTTATTCAAACAACAGTGGCATGTCGGCATGTGGCCTATACGTGGACCATGAAGTTAATATCTCTCATTTTTTTACTTGTCTCATTTCGTACACAACTTCTTTACATCAAAACACGAGGTAGGATTTCAGCCCTAGCTATTTGACGAGAACGTAAGCGTATTGTGTAACGACTAGAATTTACGAGTGTGATGCGATATTTTTCGACACACTTGCGCGAAAAAATAAATATAACAACACAACTCATTATGTTTACGCTCTGCACTGATCAGCGAAGGTGCAAATAACTTATATTTTCATAATTAAAAAAAATAACATAGAGAAAAATCTAGTTGTGTTATTTCCTTGCCTTTCATACGTAAATATACCTACCTCCATTTTAAGCGAAGTATACTGCTTTTATTGGAGTGAGGTGTGATGTTTTTTATTTATTTTATAACTGATCTCCAAGAACTTAAATAGCTATTTTTGGAACTGTTACTTGATGAGGATAATTTAGTTTGTTTTGAGTGCTGTTTTGTACAGCAAAATTTAACAGCACGAGTATTAAAATGACTAATTAGGTGCAGTTACATATTTACGAACTATTAAGAAAATACAATTGGCACAAACAATCAATTCGTTAAACCCAATTTATGATTAGTGTTGGTGGATATGTACCTACATTTTGTATTGAACAATTAATAAGATTAACTTTTTGTAGATCTTGCTTCACCGCAGATAAATTTCATATGAACGATACGAACATTGCAAACTGTCAATATTAGAATACCACTGATAACTGACTTTGCCAGTTTAACAATTAACGCAGGTTCAAAACCTGTCAATATATATTTTTTTTTGTTTTATTTATTATAAGATTAATATTCAATGTTGTCTCTAGTTAAAAACTTAATTTATAAATCCTCACAGTAGCTATGAAATCATTGATAATTTTTGAAAACTCGAACTTACTCATATCCGTCGTTCCATTCAAAGTCATCCATTAATGTCCAAGCAAAATAACCTTGAACATTGCAGTTATCTTCATTTATAGCTAGTAACATTTGATTAATATAATCATTGTAATATGTCACTCTTTCATAATCTTCAAGTTGTCCTTTATCAGACATACCATTTTCAGTTACAATTATGGGAATCTGCTTTCCATAACTTTTTGTAATCCAGTTGATCAGTGACCGAAACCCAGGCGGATATACCTACAGAACAGAATTAACTTAAAGAACTAAATAAAGGGCAAGATAAAGCTTCTTTTAAACTATTAATTGATGTTGTAAACTTAAAAACCAGTGAAATAAATTGTATAGACAATTTTCTAAACACTAACACTCAAATTTTAAAGCCTTTAAAGTTTTAGCTCATTACTGAATTAATCTGACATTAAAAATGTATGTATTATTTTTGTTTTAGTATTTTAAATAAGTATTGATTTTTAGCTAAAATACATGGTATGCTTATATTTTGGCCGTTTGTACTAAGTATGAAACTCTAAACTGAATAATCGACAAAAGAAACAAAGAAAACAAAAGAAGAAAGAAATATTGTCAATTTCAAGTATTCAGTTTTATAAGAATTTCGTTACTACATAGGTTTTTATTGAATTAAATTGAACAATAAATATGCTTTAAAAAATAGGAAATCACAGGTCTAAATAACAATATGATAATTTTGTATAAAGGCAGGGAAAAAACTCTGTTATAGTGATTTGAGGTCTTCATTTAACAATTTTACGACAAAGAGTTAAAAAAATTATGATTCTTTATTACTAAATAATTTACCGATAGCCAGTAGACTCCTGGAATAGGCCAAAGTGGGTTCTGCTCTATCTTAACACCTGAATCATGTTCCAAAGACGGAACTGCCCATTCGCTTTCCATGGATGATGAAGATGCAAGATATGTGGTATAGTGATTTAATCCAAAGAAATCAGCACTGCCTTTGAGCATCTCTACCTAAAAATACAAGTTTGATTGTCAAAATCCATAAAATACATTTACTTGACTAAAGAATTTTTATCAATAGTATACTCACTTCTTCTTCAGAGAAATATGGTAAACGAGATCGTGTATACCCTTGATTGAAACTCATATGATCTATCCTCTCTCTTACTAATGGAGGATAATCTCCTTCGCTTGAGAATATGGGATGCGCAAACAATCCAAGCTGGTGAAAAAAATTAAATAACATTAACCTGAATTGTTTTTTGTTGTGTGTATGAATATAATACAATAAAGTATTTTAATCGTTAAATTTTGTATTAAAATACTTACATTCATTTGTAAGTAACGCTCAACAGCATCAATGTCTTCTTGATTATTCTTGTTTTTGGGCTCCACCCAAAAGGAATCCAAAGTTATACCGATTTTTCCTGTATAATAAAACAACAAATCCATTCATATGAAAATAATTAAACAAAAAGCTACAATTAAGGGACGCTTATCCAGTGTAAAAAGGCCTTCTGTAACCTATAGTAAAGTAGGAATTTAGGTTTGAGATGTTTGATTATTATATTCGTTACAAGACGAGCATGCTTCAAGGATCTTATAAAAAGTAATTGTTCGGTGGCACAAACATCTATCAACACTAAATTGAATTTAAAAATGCACAGAGACAAACACCCAGTGAAGGCTGAAGTGCGGTGAGAACAAACGATGTTCACCAAACAGGCAAGATCAAGAAGCTAGGAGAAGGTAATAAACATAAATGATACAGAAATCAGAAGGCCAAACAAATTAACTAAAATATAAATCAGAAGGCCAAACAAATTAACTAAAATAGAAATAAGGAAGCCAATTGCTGCAATTTCGACAGTAGGTAGATGGTGTGTAAAATTTATAGAATGGGTACTTCAGACTAATGTATGTGAACAAGTTCCCATGCAAGAACATTGCATCCTATTGTCTAAATAAATTATTATCCACCTAGAAATACTGTTTAATCCAATATACATCAACCAACCACATGAATTAAAAATCTAAATGCCAAAACGTGGCAAACTGGACTACCAAATGTAAGCAATGGATCTAATAGATAAAAATTTACGCTTTAACAAAATTGATGTGAGCGTTGTTTGAGCAAATGCTGTAGACAGTAAATTATTATTTATACATATTTCATATTTAAATGTGATTGTATGTACATGAATGTACCTTTTTGATGTGGTCGAAATTCCTTATCGTAAAGTCTGTATGCCCGTGCATGAGCCAAAAGTATGTAATGATAACATAAGTAGTCACCCATGCCTGGTGCGTTAATAGCTGGGACGTAAGCATTTGATCCGTAACCCTGAAACAATTTATTGTTTTAATTTTGAACATGCGTCTTATAAAGTAGCAAATTCTAGTTAGTCATTATACGGATGTTTCAATTTTCATTTGAATACTTTGCTAGCGGCTCCGGCTACCCTAAATTCGGTTATCGGCCTGGAACTCCTTTACTACTTTACTAATGAAGTTTACAGTAAATAGCTTTGAGCTCGATTGTAGTTATTCGGGATAAAAAAAATCAGGATCTAACCTATATGTGTGCCAAGTTTCATCCCGATCCGTTCAGTGGTAGAAACGTGATTGAGTAACAAACATCCATCCATTCATACAGACATTCTTTCACATTTATTATATTAGTAGGATAGTAGAAAAGGATTGTGTTGCTGTGTTGTGTTGATTGTGACCAGTCAGTCTAATAAAACTAATAGTTTAACCGAAGCATCCAAAGTGAGATTTTGTTATATATCTATCTAGAATACGATGACCATCCGTGAGTTTTGAACGGTATTGGTAACACCAACAGTAGAAAATTTTCACATATAGGTAACTATACAATTTTTTGCATTTATGCCACTTCATTTTTACTCTAGTTTATCAATGTCGGTTACATTTAAATTTGTTTTTTATAGATAACTAGCTTTTGCCAGCGGCTCTACCCACCCTAAATTTGGTTATCGGTGTGGGATTCTTACGTCAACTCCTTAATTATACTTCATTTACTAACTACAACAGGCTATAGCTGTAGATATAGTTTGTTTATGATCGGTTATAGTTATTCCTGCGGGAACTTTAAAATTTTCCGGGACTCAAACTATCTCCATACCAAATTTGATCAAAATCAGTTCAGCGGTTTAAGCGTGAAGAGGTAACAGACAGACAGAGTTACTTTCGCATTTACAATATGAAAAGTCTAGATTTTGTTTGGATATAAGTGTGGTTACAAAAACCAATATTGTTATTATTTGATCGTAAAATAATAGTTATTGAATGATAATACAAGAAAACTAATAAAGCGCCATAATCAATGTTAATGACAGCAATTGCGATCAAACAAAACACCGCTTACTACACAATAATCATTAATTTGTGTCTTAATACACTTATATTGTTCCAAGTTTTTCCTCGCGGTTCCCCCGCCCTAAATTTGGTTATCGGTGCAGGATTTTAACGAAAACTCCTCAATTATAGGAAAACAACTGAATCACACTTGACATTTTTAAATAGCCTATGTCCTTCCCCGGGACTGATTCTATGTCAGTAAGTAACAGACAGACAGAGTTACTTTCGCATTTATAATATTTATATGGATTTAATACACTCTCATTGTTACTAAATACACTTACATTGTTACAATGCTGATGACTAAGAAGTAACAGACAGGCAGACAGAGTTAGTATCGCATTTATAATATTTATATGAATTTAATACACTCTCATTGTTACTAAATACACTTACATTGTTACAATGCTGATGCGGTTCATTAATTGTAGTCCATATTTTGACAATGTCACCGAACAATTTAAACGCTACTCTGGCATAATCTTCAAAATAGTCCACAATTTTGGGGTTGCTCCATCCACCGAGGTCCATCAAAACTGTAGGTAGGTCCCAATGAAAGAGTGTGACTGCTGGAGTAATATTTGCATGCAAAAGACCCTCGAAAAGGTTTCGATAATATTTCACACCTTCCTCATTTATCAAATTATCGGTGCCCTTAGGTAACAACCTGCAAAAATAAAAAAAACAGTTCTTACTTTAACTCTTGTATAATTAATTAAGAAACCCATATCTCTACCTAATAAAAAAGATTTAACAGCAAAAAATAAGGAAAATTAATGTCTTTATAATTAATAAAAATAATCAGTGCAACATTCTCATTAATAAACAATAAATATTTTTAGGTGTAAATTAAACACGTATTCGCTCTAATTCACTGTGAAAGTAGTAGCTTTTTACTGTACTTGGTTACTGTTAAGTATGCTGCTTTAAAAATTTACTAACCTAGGCAGTTTGGCAACTCAATGACTTTAAGGTTGAATTAAAACTTTTTAAACATTTTTTTTGTCTCATATTTGGAAACTCTCTACGAAGCACATGCCTTTCTTTTTGTCTCATATTTGGAAACTCTCTACGAAGCACATGCCTTTCTTTTTTCAAATTTGGCGCGAAAACAAGCTTTTTAAAAACAAAAAAGTAAGGCGTCTTCTAAATATTCTTTGAAAATGGAGAAAAGCGAGTTCCGAGTGCTAATTCGACACTATTTTTAAAGTGATAAAACTATTAAGCAGACCGAAGACAAATTGAAAAAGTATTATGGTTATTCTGCGCCTTCTCATGGGATGGTACATAACTGGTTCACTGAATTTCGTTGTGGACTTACTTCCACTAATGACGCGGAGCGCCCAGGAAGGCCGATTGAGGTCACTACGGGGGGCTTGGTGAATAAAATACATGATATTGTTTTGGCAGACCATTGAGTGAAGATACACGAAATAAGTAATGCTGTGCACATCTCGACTAAACGAGTTTTTTATATTTTGCATGATATTCTGGGCATGATCAAGCTTTCTGCAAGATAAGTGCCGCGTTTACTAACAGTCGACCAGAAACGAAATCGTGTAACAGCTTCTGAGGAATGCCTAGCCATGTATAATCGCAATCCGAGTGAGTTTATGTGTCGGTACTAGCAGTTTTCGAAACGTGGGTCCATCATTATACACCAGAGACTAAAACAAAAGTCGAAGCAATGAACTTCTACCAGGGAACGTGCCCCGAAGAAGGCAAAAATTGTTTATTCCGCTGGTAAAGTGATGGCCACAGCCAAGGGGTTATTTACATCGATTTTTTGGATAAAGGCAAGACAATAACCGGAGCTTACTATGCTGCATTGTACGATAGATTCAATAAAAAGTTGATCAAGAAAGAAAATGAGGTGGTATATGAAACTGAGTCCTATTTTTCAGGGTTTGGCAAAAAATATTTTTTTGATGGGTTGAAGAGAGTTAGAACATCGCTGGACTAAGTGCGAAGAGTTGAAAGGAGATTATGTAGAAAAATAAAAAATATATATATGTAAAGGGAGTGCTTCTTCTTCCCAAAGTCATGGACTTATGAAACCGCCCTCGTAAAAAGCGAGTGAGAGTCTGGTTAGTACACAAAGGTCAAAAAGGAAAATGGATGAACCGCTTAGCCGGATTTAATAAAATTTTCTTAGGGTAGGGGAAAGACATGGCTACAAAACGTCAATTATACAGCAAACTTTCTTGCTGTAATTTGGAAGTCGCCGTAGGATGGATTTCCGATTCCGATAACCGATCTATAATTTCTGTTAATAATTTTGTATCTCTGTTGTTACTTATGTACTACCTGGAAGACCGAGCTCTGCTCGTTTTTTTAACAACGCCATCTATTGTTAACGCAATTTAGTGTTGCTTAACAATGCCATCTATTTTCAAGTAGCTTTAGTGTTGCTGTGTCGGTAAAAATAATAGTATTACTACTCGCCAATAGATGTCAGGAAGAGTCATATTTTTCAGTTTATCATTGCCTGAAAACACGGATAAAACGACGATTTCTAAAAATGAAACCTAGCTAGATAAATTATCGCCTCCGAAACCCCCTGCATACTGAATTTCATGAAAATCGTTGGAGCCGTTTCCGAGATTTAGATTATTATATATATACACATATGATTTTACCAGATGGCTGCGACATATATAACTCAGAATCCATAAAATGTAAGCTATACCTACCTACTTTTGACAGAGTGACTGATTGATCGAATAACATATAAACGCACAGCCAAAGCCGCTGGGTGTTGATATTGAAATTTCAAATGAGGGTTCCTGATAATGTAGGGCTCTACTAAGAAAGGATTTTGGATAATTCACCCCGAAATGGGGGTAGAATAGCGGTTGTAAATTTGTATGGAAATCATTAATTTTTAAGCTTAATGCATAAAACGGTATATGTTATATAGGTTGATTTCACTGTTTTTAGAAAATCATAATAGGGATAAAATTTTAATGAGATTTTCGATATTTTTGTAGGCAAAACTATAAACAGTTAAAAGCATCTTTCTTTAGCGTAGACGCGGACAAAGTCACGAGAAAATGCTACTTGACCTATATATTTACGTAGGTAAACTCATGCATAAAAGTTTCTCTTACCTTGGCCATGATATAGACATTCTGTAGTAATTAACCCCTAAGGCTCTGATCATTGCAATATCTTCCTCATATTTATGATAAGAATCTGCAGCAATGTCCCCATTCGAATGATCTCTTGTAAAGTTGGAATGCTGGTGTAAATACGTGTCCCACATACTTTCACCTTTGCCTGAAATATTTTTGGATAGATTTACGTACTCAGATTCGTAATTTAAAACATACAAAAAAGAAAAACATTTTTTAACAAGTTACGTTTCATTTGCGCAACTTAGCTCAATATTCCTATCAAAATTTATACTTTTTTAAATTTATTGTTTTTTTTTTAAATTAAGTTTTAAGACACAAATATATGAATAAAAAATTGTCTTGCAAGCGTCCATAGGCTACTGTGACCATTTAATATCAGGCGGGTCGTAAGCTTGTTTGCCGCCTTGGTGATACATGTATAAAAAATATTACCTCCTTCGTTCCATCCTCCTTCAATTTGAAATGCGGCCGTCGAGACTCCAAAAATAAAATCATCAGACAAGGAGTAGCTGCTTAACCCAGACTTGTCTTCTAGCACGCTCCTTCCATGCGTTAAGCTTAGCAAGCTAAATAAATATATAAAAATCAATATTAGAGTTATTATGCATTTAGAATTGTTTTACTACGTATCGAGTGAAAAAACGTCCTATAAGTTACTAATCACGACAAAAATCTTATGTTCCCAATATGGTTGTCCGTAAAATGTTGGATTTATTACGACCTATTTGTTAGGAACATAATCTAACAAAAACATGAAAGTACACTCCTAATATTTAAGTTTAAAGAATCTTATTTTTTTTTTCCTTAGTTATTTACATTTTAGATATATAGGATAAAAGGTCTGAAAACCTAGTAAACATTAACTATTACCATATATTTATTTCATGACTATTATTTATTTGCTGCCACTATCATACCTTACACCGTAGCGCTACGGTGTAAGTAGCGTGGGTCGCCCTCTAGGCAGGGGACAGATGACCTAAAGAAGGTAGCCGGAAGTGGTTTAATCAGAAAGGCGGAGGACCGAGTGTGGGGTGGCGTTCCTCGGAAAAGGCTTATGTCCAGCAGTGGTCTGATATAGGCTGATTGATTTCCCATACATTATGTGCCAAATATAGCTTCAGAAAACATATTTGATAGTTTGCATGTTTAGATTTTGTTACTCAATCACGCTTCAACCACTGGTCGGATCGGAATGAAACTTGGCACACATATAGGTTTGATCCTGGAAAGGACATAGGCGACATTTTATTCTAAAAATTCAAGGGTTCCCGCGGGAATTACTAAAACCGAGCTTAAACGAACTATGGCTACAGCTAACTTCATTAGTATAATTAATGAATTCCTCGCCGACAACCGAATTTAGGGCGACCGAAGCCACTGGAAAAATATAGTAAATTAATAAAACAATGTCCTTGCTCAAAAAAATTCGATTCAATCTAATTAATTTTAAATGGCTGACCTATTTTTTAAAGTTTGAAACAAAATACTCAATAAAATAAATATACTCAACAAAAAAAATGTCTTAAAAAGCAAAAAGTTACCGTCCAAATTTTTTTATAAAACCAATCAAACACTATACTATAAAATATTTAAGATTTAAATTACTTATATCAAAAACTACTTAAAAGTGGAGTTAAATTGTGAAGTCACATTAAGAATAATAAACGTAACTAGTTGCGATATAATACATTACGGCAATTTAGTAATTTACTACACGTTACGTAATAATGAGAAACGAGTACGTACATTACTAGCAGAAAACGAACGAACGACATAATTTATCCTTCGGTGTCAGAAAAAAACAGCCAAATAAGTGTTGATAACTTATGACATTGTTACATTTGAAAACTGTAAATTTGATTGGCGTCGATAAGTAAGATAACTATATAACATACTTATTATCTTGATGCGCATCTTTTCTAAATCATGCGAACTCGTATTGTAGCGATAAGTGCGTTTAGGGTACTTTAGTTTAATTGATATAACATTCTAATTGTAATATTTTTCTAGTAATAAAAGATATCGTAAGAGCGCACATACTTTTGCTTTATGGGCATTAAGCTAAAAATCGACAATTTTATTTCAAATAGAGCTCATTTTTCTGTGGAATAGATAGCTTAGCGTAACACGTAGAAAATAATTAATAACAATTATATCACATATAAGATATTACAGTAATTTTTTAGCTTTATAGTTACTTAACATGTAATGAAATAAATTATGTTCCCGCCATTAGTTAGTGAAAAAGAGAGGTTCGGCTGCTATTTTTTTAAAGCGATGTTTTAACAGATATCATAAAACAAATACAGTAAGTTTCTAGTTAAGGAATTTAGAAAGCTATGCTATTTTTTTTGAGTCTGAAAGTTGAAATAGGATAGTGGTCTCTATTTTGAAAACAATCAGAAAACTGCACATTGGAGTAGGGCGTAGCCTTAACAAGCGATTACAATTAGTTTACTTGGCAATTATTAGTATATTTTTCGTGTAAAATGATGAACTATATGTATATATGGCACGTCCAGTGCGGTTTCAAAGTTACTTCCTCCTTTGAAAGCTTGGGTTGTGAAATGAGCACCCAAAGGTTTTCTTAAAGGACTACAATTTGGGGTTCTTCAAGTAAGAAGTTATTCTAATTTCGAAGGTCGAGTGATGCAAGGCTTAAATATAAATTAAAAGGTATTTTTATTTTTACCTGAGTAGCAAATGAAAATCAACATCTTATTTTTATTTTATTTGCAACTAGCGCTCTACTGCGACTTTGTCCCCTTAACTTAGCAAATGCTCAATATTTTAGAATTTAACAGGCTACATGTATCGATAGTAATATAGAATTCAATTACTGAAATAATTTCAGTAATTTATTCAATTCTGTTAAGCTATTCCAGCTTAAAAATTTAAGTAAGTACTAAAGTGATTGGTTTTTAATATTTAACGATCTTATAACATAAATCAAATCTGTAATCAGTCAAATGCAACCTCGTGCATCGTAGGTTCCGTACCACCATATAATTTACAAACAAAAAACAAAAAAAATGTGCCTCCGGGCGGTAACCCATCCAATGACTGACCACACCCGACGTTGCCTTAGTTCGCATATCGTTTATAATACAGTACATACCATTATAGTATATAGTTTACAAACTCAAAAAAATGCCATAAAAAAAAATAAAGATTGTCATAATCGTCAACTTATTACGGGTTTTACTCAAACCGCGAAACGAGCAGTTAAAAACAATTCACACGTTCACTTTCACAAACACAAACAAAGGTAAACATGAAATCGAAATTAGTGAGACCAAAGACCTCACCTAAGGCTGGCTAGAAGAGCCTTGCTCTGAACGACTCCACTCGAGCTCCGCATTGTTTAAACTGGTTGCAATATTAAACTGCAATGACAAAACACAGCCTTAATATCAGCCTTTAACTGTGGAACAAACTTGAGAAAGGGACATTAATAATCAATAGATGTCAATTAAAAACCCAAGGTTTTTCCGTCACAGTAATAATTTACTATGACGTTGTAACAGAATTCACCGATAAATAAATTTTATCGACGGGTACTCCCCAAGTTTTGACGACATTTTTGGATAACGATAATTTAACCGAAAACAATGTACCCTCTTACGTAAGTTCTATTGAGTTTGGAACCGGTTCTTGGAAATATGCCGCTATATGCGTTTAGAAACGATATTAGTATGTTTTTGTTTTTGGGAAACCTTGTCAAAGGTTTAACATAAATGTTAACTATTATAGTTATTCTTGTGATTTATTAACGAATGTTACCAAAAAGCATAACAGTGCACAGGCCAAGTACTTTTAGATTTTGAGACGTCAAATAGTAGATTATACAACAGGTGAAAAAAAAGGTGCTAGAGTAGAAATCTAAGTTTAGCGCGGGTTACAAAGGACCCAGATAAAAAAAAAAATCACGTGGTGTATACTCTAATTTTTACCATTGACTGCGAGAAAATAAAAAGTACTATTATCACATTTTGGTATATATTCGGTAATTATTAGCGAGTGATAAGAGAACAATGACATAAATTAATTAAAATATGAGTTTATCAATTGTTCCAAATTCAAAATGTTTTTATTCACTCAGTGACTTAAAGAGTATTTACTGTTACCGATGAATAAAATGCCGCTTTTTCGAGTGACAACGGTAAAAAATATATTACTTGACAATGCCTTCAGGTTTCCTGGTATCTGTACACTTGTTATTACGTTACCATAAAAACATTTTTGTAAAAAGTCCTTTTTTTACTTACTAAGTATTTATACTAATTATTAAAAAAAAAATTAGAACTATGAAATTTGAAAATAAAGCTACTTACGTGTTACAAATTCCCGAGGCGTCTCGGATCGAAGTACTAAATTGAAATAAAAAATATCAATCCTGTAAAATTTAAGTTTAATGCAGAGAAAGCTACCCTTGATTTTTTTTTTACTTTCATTACATAACTGTATATCTGCTTACATAAGATACGAAAAATTTTGCCGGAATCGACAAAAAGATGGCAAAATCATAAGGCTGTGGACAGACGGACGGACAGATGAACGGAAAGAGATGACACGAGGTATAAGGTTGACTACAAACCGCGAAACATGTAACGGTGGCGCTAGTTTGGTTATCGTAGCCCTTTGATGTAAAAATCTACCACGCTGTTACGTCACGTTTGATAACGGGTGGAATTGGATGACGCATTAACGATTATTGCAATTATCTACTTCAACTTTAAGTTTTCGTATTAGTTCCCGCGACAAAGGTGGTTAAAAATTTGAATGAAAAATATAATTAGTTAATTAGGTCTTTTAATAAAATTATCCAAAAATAAATTTTACTTTAAATACCCAGAAAATTCCCAAAACTTTTGGTGACCGATTATTTGTTTTGTCAATTATTTTTTTAACACATAATGTACCTATATTTAGAAATGTGATTAAATCAGACAAACTTGTCAAAACTCGTAAATAATCTAATAAAGACAGATATATTTTTATTGTCTACAATAATTCTGAAAAATTTTAGCTCGAAACAAGGTTAAGGCCGGATAAAGATGACATAACTTTTACTGATCACTTCGAAGGCGAGAGAAAAGAGAAAGAGACCTTAAAAACGCTATTTTGACATTGATATTACATAGATTTAAAAGTCTTAACTAAATCTTAGAAACCATTAAAAAAACAAATTACTTACTAATATTCCTCTCATCAAATAGTATAAAATTTTACGCGCGTAATTTTTCTTGACGCATTTAAGATGCGTCATGACAAAACCAATTAGTATAACGCTCATAGTCTTTTAAATAATAACTTAGGAAATTCACGTTTACCGTTAATTTCTGCTCCATAGTACTTATTCTAGGAGCAAGTTGCGGGGAAGTCCACTGCGAGAAACTCATTGGCTCCCATAAATTAGTATTATTTATTAAACGACATACCCTGTATAAACGTAGACAGGTTTTGTGCCTTTAATATGGTTTTCGCTTTCCACGTAATTGAATGAATAATCCTACACTCAGTTAAATTCTTTATTCTGTCCATACACTATCATTTTCCTCACTTCGCAAACCTACGTAGGTAGGTACGTTATAAGTCACAAGTAAAATAAACAAAACATTATAAATAGTGATAACGGTTTGAAATATTGTTTTCATTAATCATATTTTAAAAATATTTTTTGTTTCAGATTGCGCACCCTGCCCTTTTATGGGACAACATTGGACAGACAGTATACTTTTAAGGCGAATAACTCTACTTTACTCCATGAGGTAATTACTGAACAAAGGTTATTTTTAAACTACAATGCGACAAGTTTTTACTAATTTGGTTTCAAAGTCTTTACTAAATCAGGCTGTGTTGTATGTGTTTCACACATCATAAAAACTGCATGCTGTTTTATATAGCATGTACATTCGTATGAAGATTTGCATGCTGTACCTTCGTAGACGCATACCAAAGCATACTGGGAATTTAACTAGATTAAAAAACAATACAATTACCTAAATTAGGTCTAAAAGACATGATCTTTAGTAGTACCTATTTATTTATCTATCTATGTTTTGAATTGTGGTGTCTCCCGTATAAAAAGAAACAGTTTTCTTTAGTTGAGGAGAAGAATCCGCCTTTAAAGTTGGAGAAATGTCTCACATACTACAAACTTATCATAAATGAATATACTATGATTTCATTCTTATTATTAAGAGAAAATATCAGCTATTTATTCAATTTCTGCGAATATAAGTTCTTTTTAACACGAGTGATAGTTTGTGAAGTTTTTAACTTTGTGCAGTCTGAGAGTGTAAAAAAGACAAATTTCGTGCAATTGCATACAATGCTTTTAATACAGACAGAAAATAAAAATATAAAATAGTTATGAATAAATTAGTACCTGCATTTTTGACTTTTTAGGTGTCTAATAATATTTTGGTGGCTTCATTAGCACTCAGGGCGCGTGAGAATATACTCTTCGGTGCAATCATCATTGATACCTAACGTTTTTTATTATGCACTTGACCTTTTTTTTGAATAATTATCAAAGTTGTCAATCTAAGATTTTTACAGAAAATTGTATAAAATTCTAAATAATATCTCGAAATAACGCACATTTGAGGTTTTCTAAGTTAGCATACATTTTTTAGCTGAACCAGAATAAAATAAACCAAAATTTGTCGTTTCTTATCCGTTATATTAAAAAAAATTGCCGTTGAGCAATTTTGAATATGGTCATGGTCAGCTAAGTTTGAGTAAAATTAGCCGACCTCCTATGAAAAATGTAAGGCTGATACGAACCTGCAATTCGGCTGAGAAGTTGAGATTTTTTATTCGGGTTCCGTACCTCGAAAGGAAAAAATGAAACTTTCTGTCTTTCAAGACCCTATTTCTCAGGAACGCGAGAATGTATCAAGTTGAAATTAAAAGCAAATACTAAGGTCTACCATAGACCTTGAAGCTGTAAAAAAATCAAGCTTCTAGGTCAACGCAATAAAAAAGTTAGGCCGAAATACGGTTATTCTTGTGTATTATAACACAAATAAATCAAAAAAAGGGGGGTACTTCCCGTTGATTTAGAATCATGAAATTTGGCAAGTAAGTATACCGTGTTTAGACAACGCATAGACGACACTAGCGTATGCTAGTATCGAGCGGATGCAAGTGGCTTAAAGAGTCAGCTTACGCGAAATCTTACTGTACTTACCTATCATGGGATATAGACGACCGAGGACAAAAGCGGCTGAGTCTCTGACTATATTAGTGTGATTGCGGAAGTTCATACGCCTATCCAGCGTATCACACCGGGATATTCGGCATTGTTTTGCGGAAGAGTCTATCATATCAAATTGCTCTAGAAGTTCATCAATGTAGTATTCCTGGCAAAGTTTTAACTTATTTGACGTGCGTTCTACTTTAATACGCATTATAGGCAGGAACTTGATTATCCTGTTCGTTTACCATTTCAATTTTATCATTCTAACATACCTTATCGATGTTTGTTTCATTCTTTTTCCGTAATCACGTGAGAATCAATGTTCCGAGAAGTTTTAGGAATTAACAACTCATCTTTTTTACTTTCCTCAACACTTGAAAGAAAGATGAGTATAGAAGTATATTATTTTCCTTAAAATCATAGAGTCTATAACCATTGTTCTCACACCGAGGAACACACAGCTTTTCGTTTTTGGTTGAAGTATGTTTACATGTTTATAGTTTTCTCCTGGAATTTTACTAGATATTCTACTAGAAGGAGAATGGTTTATTAGATATGCTGCCGTGCAAGCTGCTTCCGCCCAGAACTTATGTAGCCTTTCGTATTTACTATTGTGACTTCATGTACTACATACCTTTGCTTCGAAAAAAAATTCTTAAGCTGTCATTTATATATTCACCACCATTATCGGACCTCATTCCTTTACTGTACGTTTTATCTGGTTTTCAACTAATTTTATTAAGTTACGGACTTGTTCGCTTACCTCGATTTTCTCTTGAGAAAATAGACGAATACTTTTCTTGAGCGGTCAAAAAAACACATAAGCAAACTTCACAATTTTTTTTCCCAAAACATTTATTAGAACAAGATTTATCAGTTTATTTGCTTTAAAGTAATTTCAAATATTATATATGACCTAACCGTTTAGTGCCAATCGATACCTGACATACTTAAGTAAGCCTGATGTTTAGTTTTGAGAATGTAAGCTTCTCCCCTCTCATTGACAATAAGTAGCTCACCTCTTCCCAGTACAACCCTCAGGTTGAAATTTAACTACGTGACTTTTGTTAATTAACTTAGAGACAGACATTAAATTTACAGATAACCTAGTTATATACAATACATCACGAAGTTCCATATCGTCCATTAATTTGATATAACCTACGCCTGTACAATTACATTTATCTCCGTTAGCTATGGTAACGATACTGTTACAGGAACGAACAGGAACGAAGATTGTCTAGCCACTCACAGTTACAAGTTATATGATTTGTCGTTCCTGAGTCTATGTAACACGAAGAACATATTGTGTCATTGTAAGTAGTAAACGCCATTATAGCACAATGACCAGAGATTATTTTATTATAAGGACAATTCTTCTTCGTACGACCTTTTTCACGACAGTTTCAACACTATAGTTTCTTCTTTTTATTTAGTTCTCCCTTCGGATTCGTTTCAAACTTGTGAGATCTACCCATGTTAACTAAATTGGTTGAAGTAGCGTAGACCTTTTTTCGAATAAACAAATATTTTTTGCTTGACTCTCCGATACCTGTCCACTTTTTATCTTCGCTTAAACAGCTTCGTTTTCACTGAATCAGTTGTATTTGTTGCCACAGAGTGCTCAAGTGCAATAATCATGGGCTCGTACTCTATTGTTATGCCTTGAAGCATCATAGCAGCAAGGAAATCTTCATCTACTGGCTTGCCCATACTCTCTAGCTACTGCGATAAGGATACTATCTCATTTACATATGTTTCCAAACTTGAGTAATCCCCCAGTTTGACGGACACAGGTTACGTAACAACCGCAGCCGATTATTCAATACTTTGCCTTCGTATGCTTTTCCTCTTTAGCTGTTTTAGCATCCATGAGGTGAAAATAACAGCACCTGACTACACCAATATTTGATTAAGCTTTTTGATCTTGCCGTAATTTTATCTCCAGTTATATTTTGTCTTTTATATACGACCAAAGGTTATCCCTAATAAGGGTATTTCTTATTACATATTTCCATTCCAAATAATTTGAGCGTACCTTCAGTTTTTCAAATGTCATATAAATATTCGACCCTACGTTTTCCGTTGCACAATTTCCGTTTACACTTATTGTAACAAAAGTGTAATTTATTTTTCGATGTTCATAACCTCCTAATATTACATATTAAATATATGAGGACACTGACATACAATATTTATGCATGTGATGAAGAGGTCAGGCTTACAGATTTTCAACCTTCAACAGTATTATGATCACAAAACAAAAAAGCAAAGTTACCAAACAGTAAAGGCGGCTCTTAAACACCAAAATCTGCTAAATTACTAGTTTATTATATCCTTACTAATAATACTACAAGGTCAATTCTCGTTATATTTCTGCAAATTATTATTATAATACTCAATCATACTCATCATAATGTTTTACCCAAGTTAAACAGCACTTTTTAATCGTCAATTTAATAATTATTTTTATACTTTAACTTTACCACCGTTTAGAATGATTTTACGACCAAGATAGGTTTATATAGTACAGCGTAATACAGACAGTTTGCGACTTGTTGCTTGCTTGTTAGTTGCTTTACAAAGTGTTGTATTATTACTTTAAATATAACTTCTTGCCTGCTCTTTTTGGCAGAAATTAACATTGTTTAGATTGTAATGACGAATCAAAAGTGTTCTCAGAAACCTACTTGAATAAATATTATTTGATTTAATTTGACTACATACAATTGGTTGGTTTTATATGGATCGATAGATTATCAGTTTTTCCTAAACAAATAATGATTAATGAGTAATTGATATTGTAGAGTTATAATTACTAGGGCTAATTAGTAGTTTCAACAGTGTAGTATTCAGAGAAGTAGCAAAATCCGCCTATACCGAATCGAATTAGTGGCTCTTATAAAACAAAATATAGTTGTTATATTTGTTGTACATGCAGGTAAATGAACTTTTCTCGGACGAAGGACCTTGAAGCGAGCTCCAGGCGAGTCCCTCTACGATACGAGTCTGGCATTCTTTATTCCATAGCTAAACATAGTTTTTTTCACGATTTTTCCTTATTTAGTAAAACATAAAATATAGAAGGAAACGGAATTTTATTGGCAATTTATAAATGACGGCATCAGCCTTTTGGTGTATTTTTGGTGGTGTTCTGTTGTTTATGTCACTATATTTACTTGATACCTTAAATACCTTAAAGCTAATTTTTGTGTTTATTTCTACAAAGAACTAATATTTAGGATAATCAAACAACAGAATGTAAACTAATACCGTCCATTTGCCAAAACTTTTAAGGCTTTCTAGGGATTTTGACTTAAATTGACGACCTACGCCGATTTCTCAAAAAAAGTCTATCTTACTTATTGATTTTGATTAAAGATCACCAATCTGAGTCTGACCACCACTTCCACAGAGCTGAGAAAAATTTAGAAGCTGGGGAAAGACACAATCAAAAGGAAAAATCGAACAATATTTTGAGAAAAACATTAAAATTTTAGAAAAAAAAGGCGTAAAAAGGCTTTAAATAAGTTAACTTCTCGTAGATCTCGATATTTTGTAAGGGTATCATATTTTTACATATTAAAAGAAAAATACGAGCAGAATTTTGATAAACTGCCTATTTTTTTTTTAAATAAAATAAACACCTAAATACAAGTAAAATTATTTCATGCAATATCAAAGTTATACAAGCGTGATTTGCATTGTTGAACCTTATGTGAGCACGCGTGAACTAGCTGGCTTGTCTTCATCAGTCTGCGCTCGTAGCTAGAAGTCGTGTCCCAGACACTCAATTCTCTATCTCACTGCAGTGACGCCTGTTATGTATACTGTAGTATCAGTTTGCGCAGTGTTCTATGGACAGAACTGCTAATCAAAAGCTGTGTAAAAGTCCAATAGAAAGCTGCTAAATAATTTTAAATTTTGCATGGTTCTAAAAAAATCATATTTCATCCTAAAACACTATGTGTAATGTCCATTACAAAACCTTAAACATGTTTGGTGATTTTACTCCATCTTTTGTATTTCTACGGTTATCCTAACCTCAAGGTGGTGATCGATTAGCTTTTTATTACTTTAGTGTTACATTTATTAATAATTTTGTACAGATGAGACAGCCAGTGACTGATGGCCATATGAAAATAGGAAACGGAGCCAAATAATGTACTGGATGTGGCAAAAACTATTATAAGACTTATGTTCTTGAATAAGGTTTAATTTTTGCTCTGTAAAATAAAAATTGTAAAAAAAATTATGAGCTTTGCTCCAAATGTAGACCATAGAAGAAAAATTCCCTCCACTACTTGCTGATTTTTTTTTTCTGAACTGACTATGCAGTTGGCTGTTGCAGCCATTACTGCTTCACCGGGCTTTTGGGGCGAGACTCTGAAGGAGCCTCAGCCCATATAGCGCCTAACGCTCAAGGGCTCCCCGCGGGGGTAGCCTCAGCTTGGGTTGTCGCTCTCGGGGGCGTCCCTCTTCGAACGGCGTGAGTCTCGAACCCCCGTTGCGATTGAGTGGGGGCGAGAAGCGCCCGGGCACTCTTTGATACCTCGTGTATCCTTGAGTGAACCCGGGGACTCTTCCATTGAAGTAAACGATGAAATTTTATTTCGTGTACCCCACTGTGTAGGAATTGAGTTTGCTGAATATTTCTTTACTAAGATGTGTATTTTGCCAAGCTATTGGCTTAAAAAGTCGAAAAAATCGTGTCCCCCAATGATTTATTATATATTTAATGGTTTTAATTAATTAACTTAATTAACACGTACACGCTTTAATTAGGTTCTGTAGACTGAGACTTATTGCAGATATATGAAAAAATTAACAACCAATTCTGTTCAAATTTTAATTGAAAGTATTTGTAAAGATTTTATTTATAATGTTGTTTTTTTGGATTTTTAGATCATGACGACATAATTTAAAATTCTTTAACTTTTATCCCTACAAAGACACACCTCTGGGCGTTCACCGCTAAGTAAACCTCTTAAGCCTACGTAGGGACTTTGCTTCCCTGTGTGTGTTCTACCGCTTGTACAATGTGTTTCGAGGAATTATTTGAAATAATGCCCACGGCTACTTTCTACCATCGCACCGCTCGCCATTGGCAGGGAATTCATTGTCACACTGAAGAACCAAAATGGTCGCGTACAGTGCGGTTTCAGAGAATCTTCCTCCCGCGAACGCTTGGGTTGTGGAAGGAGCTTCCTGCCAAGGTTTTCTCTAAGGACTACAGTAAGGAGTTTTTAAATAATGAAGTTATTAGAGTCAGTTATTCTTGAAGGGTTGGCAACGCGCAAGTGATACCCCTGGTCTATACGCGGTGACCGCTTACCTTCAGGCGGACCGTAGGCTTGTGTGCCACCTTAGTGGTATTAAAAGAAAATGTACATTATAACTTTGTATAAGGACTTGGCAAACAATATCTTCGTCGTGCGTTGCTGATTGTGCTTTGTGATGGGGTGGTGTTAACTTGTCATTTAGCGCCAAAGTTGCGAGCTCACTATGTTTCACGTAGTTTTCAATTTTTTTTTAATTTTTACCACGAGCTTTTTCTTTGTAAGTTTTACTTTTCTCAAGGCATAGCAGGCGTTCATAGAACTCACGGTCGGTACTGATACGCCTATTCAAATATGAATAAGAGATAAAAAGCTGTAAAATATATACTACGCGCCAAGCGAGCAACTATAAGTTTTAACTTAAGCCATAACTTTTTATTTCATTAATTCTCAAGATATCTCGATGGCGTTGTTGTTTCTACTTCTATTCCCACCATTTCAATTGTGTTTTGGTAAGTGTATTTATTTATTCACCTTATAATTTTTATTATTTACCCGCAAATGTAATGAGACATTGTGTGTTACACAGGCGGTACGGAAATAAAAAACCCGAGCCAATAACCTTCGGTCAAAAGCCTAACTTTTAAATAGCATCTGATTAGTAATTTTCTCCTTACCACTCTCAATACACAACCTACTATTTCATCACACCTACCTACTTGTAAACAGTGGGATTATGTGCAGGTAAAGCGGGTGCTAAGACTTCAATTACTCCCACGGTTTTTCTTAGTATTTTTTTTTATACCACTAAGGTGGCAAACCAAGCAAGCACACGGTCCACCTAATGGTAAACGGACATTGTGGCCTATGGACGCTTGCAACACCAGGGGCATCACTCGCGCGTTGCCGACCCTTCAAAAATCCAATAACTTGTTTCTTGAAGAACCCCATACTACAGTCCTTAGAGAAAACCTTGGCAAGGGGCTCATTCCACAACCCAAGCGTTCGCGGGAGAAAGTTTATGTATTCACTTTATATTTCTATTAATTTACTCGCAAATGTGGTTAAAATATTGTGATGTAAAATTTATGTTTTCACTTTATATTTCTATTCATTTACACGCAAATGTGATAAAAATATTGTGTGTAACACGGGCGATACAGACATTACAAACGCTTATCATTAAATTACGGCCTTCGGCCTTAGGCTTCTAGCTAGCCTCTCCTCATCAGTAATTTTCTTCTTACCACCCTTAAGACACAATGTACTATTGTAAACATTCACTTGGCAATCTTTACGTTTTACATAAATGCTGGCTGCTGGCTGATATAATTTTGAACGAGAAAAAGAAAAGAGTGATTATCTCTTGCAAAAATAGTATTTTATAGTGGAGCAAACTTCTCCGGTGGTCAAAAATCTAAACTACAGTCGCCATATTGAAATAGTGTGAAACTACAAAGACACTAGCGATCAAACACCTAAGGTCATCATAAAGCGCTCATCTTATTTATCATTATATTATTATATTCATCCATAAAATGGTGGTGGATTATTAATAATTAAATTATTATGTATGGTTCCAGTACGAGATAACTTTTATCATTTTTCTATTACAAACCTGGATTCATATAGGAATCCTGCAGTCCTATGGACAATGCGATTCTATGTCTGCTATTACGAAACCTTAAAGTCGAATAAATAAATAGCTAAGTGTTCTTTTTGGAGTTGGATGCTGTCAGTCACGCCTTGTTCTGTCTGGTTCTGCTAACTTTTAATGCCGCGTACGAAGGGTTCCGTACCATTATCTATGAAAACGGCAAAAAATCACGTTTGTTGTATGGGAGCTCTCCTTAAATATTTATTTAATTCAGTTTTTTAGTATTAATTGTTATAGCAGCAACTGTGAAAATTTCAACTGTCTAACTATCACAGTTCATGAGATACAGCCTGGTGACAGGCGGACAGACAAACAGAGAGTGAAGTCTTAGTAATAGTGTCCCGTACGGTATCCTAAAAAGATAAGTTCATTTAAAGGTTACAACAATCAAGAAAAATAAATTAGCAAGAATCGAAGTAAACAAAGTTTTAATGAATGGACATCATGCTAAATCAAGGTTTGAAATATGCTTAGTTATCTTCGTAATGCTTTAATCCTTCATTTGCGTTATTCAATACTTAAAAAAATTATTAATCATGTTTATATACCTTTTTTTTATACTTATTTATACTGTCACTTTCATGCTCGAACAGTAATTTTGAACTTTCGACTTTTCAGTCTTGTTCTAGAAAGCTTAGGTCATACATTTTTGATGAGAAGTCACTCATTATGGTAATGATATACGATTAAAAAATGTCTAATGGAAAGAGAAAAAAAAAATACACAACATACCCAGGGGTGAGTCGGCAACCCTTAATATGGGGCATCTGAACTTTACCTTGTGATTTCACTTCACTAGCCACTCTGTATATATATATATATTGGTATAGCAATCTATAGCTGTGTTTTTCATTCGTTGACGTAGAATATTCCTGCTTGAACTTTTTAATATATCACGATAAAAAGTAGCAACCTTTTTCGTTTCCTTAATTTAGTAGCCCTGTGCCAAATTTCAGCAAATATGCGACGTGAAAAAAGGACAAATAAACAAACTCACTTTAGCATTTATAATATTAGTATGGATACATATTTTATACATAGGTAACTAACTACCTACAAATATTTATAGATTTAAGACTAGATAATTGGGAAGACTTTAAGAAGATAGGTACAAAAAATTCTATATATAGATCAAATGCGTTTGAGTTATAAAAGCTTTGAAATAACGTAACTGGAACGGTTCATTTAATAACAGACGGTGGCGTGCGTATTACTTTAAGTCCACTATAATTTGGCCATGAGTCTATGCTTTGGTGTACATCTATTTCTAAAACAATTAAAAACACCATAACATACACACATACCAATTAAGAATCTTCTCTATATTAAATACTAATAATAAATAAATAAAATTTACATTTAAACGTAGCGTTTAAGTTGACTGAACTTCGCGAACTTGGTGGCATGTTTAATTTGTTTGACCTTTAGTTTGTGATTTCCACGGACATAGAACAAATTTGTCGTGTTGCTGATGTCATACAACTTATTATCCAAAAAACCAAGGAAATAATAGCCCGGTACTATTATCTAAAATTACTAGGTACAGTGCAACAAACTTTTCAAAACAATCAAAACTACAGTTGCCATATTGAAATGGTGTGAACTTACAACTACACTAGCGACCAAAAACCGCATCAGAAAAGCTTGTAAGCACTATACATACTTAAACTTAAAATTTAAAATTCTAATGTGCAAGATTTTAACCGAGCGTCGTGTCATAATCATACACGTGTTTTTTTAGAGTTCCTCACCAAAATGGTTATGGCTAAGAGACAGAGCAATTGTGAGACGGGGGAGTTAACTCTGCTGACTAGCTTATATTTTTTTATACATATGACTATTCGGATGATGCCCAGCCAGTCACATATACGTTAAGTCGCAGTGCCATGAATGAATAATAAATGTTTAGATTCCAATAGAATCCAAATTAAGACACTTTATTCGGGTAATTTAATGAAGTCAAAGTTTACTCTTCGAGTGCGTGCAATTTCACGATAGTTAAATGCTGATAATTTCGGTGTACGAGTTTTCTGTTTGTCTTTGAAATCCACACGATATAATCCAAACTTGAGTCTGTAAAAAAATATTACAAAAGTTAAGAGCCGTTAGATATTTTTTTTTATGAGAAACCTGTGAACCTGCTAGGTAGTGATGCAAGTGCTAAGGTAAGGTAAAGTAACAATCAAATCCTGACAAACATGAAAAATAATGAATGATATATGTTCGCTTGAAATCTTACTTCAACCCTTTTTAGGGTTTCGTACCTCAAAGTGAAAATTTGAACCCCTAGGATCACTTTGTAGTGTGTCTGTCCGTCAAAACCCTTTTTCATAGGACCGCGTGAAGTAATCAAGTTGAAATTTAATATGAAAGTCCTTAGGTCTACGGTTAGCTGTAAAGAATCAAGCTTCTGAGTCAACTTAATAAAAACATACGGCCATTTTCGTCGCATATTTTGGCTTTGACAAATAAATCAAACCCTATGGGGTAATTTGAATACATCCAAATATGACACATTAAAAACTGACTGACAGGACCCTTTTACTCAAGAGCGCGTAGTTATCAAGTTGAAATTATTATCAAATACTAGTCTAGTCACGTAAAGTTTTTTTTAAAACCACTCAGGTGGCAAACTAGCTTACGGTCGGCCTGATGATAAGCGGTCACCGTAGTCTATGGACACTTGCGACACCAGGGGTGTCACTTTAAAAATAGAACCTAATAAATTCGTTCTTGAAAAAATAAATATATAAAATATCAAAAATATGCCCAAAATACGATCATTTTTGTCGCATATTGTGACACAAATAAATCAAACCTATGGTGTACTTCCCGCTGACCTAGAATCATGAAATTTAGCAAGAAGCAAGATGTAACATCACAAATATAAGAAAAAATTCAAAAAACGGATCATAAACCTGTGAGGATCTCATAACGGAAGAACTATCTACATATAATAAGTTTGGACGGAACCCTCGGCGCGCGAGCCAAACTCGCACTAGGCCGATTTTTCCTTTCTTGCAAAAACTGTCATTAAAAGTTCTATGTGCTATTACTACTTTACAAGTTTGGTAAACCATAGTCGTTATAATAGTTACTTAAAATCTGACAAAATGTTTTTTTTAGCTCTGAAGTATAAAAACTAATAATTTGTTTATTGTATTTCAATGAAATGGAAGTTGAAATGTCTCTACTACTACACTACTCTCTCATACACGCTTGGTTACATATCGCGTCGTCCTTGTCTTCACTTATGTTTGCTGCCAAGTAACACTGGCTCTCGCTAGATAAGCAAGACGGGCAGACCAGGGGCTATAGCCATGTGTGCACAAAGCGATAGCGTTCATAGAAATGCTGATACCTGACAGAGTAAAGAAGTAATCTTTAATGTATAACTGCGCCAAGTAATGTTAGCAAGCAAGGTTTTCGTTGTTTTTCTTTGGCTAAGGGCCCAGGTGTGGTGACGTTCTATAGTAAAAATGCCCAATAGGCTTATTGATCCATTAATATTTTTTTATATAATGATATATTTATTAATGATTGCAACACTTTCGATTTTTCTATTCTTGTATGTATGTACCTATTTTTAGCTCTGCCTTAAAATAGTCTAGCACAAATATTATATGAGTCATACATACGTGTAACCATCATTCCATTCAAAACTGTCCATTAAACTCCATGCAAAGTACCCAATAACATTGCAACCATCTTCATACATAGCTAGCAGCATTTGATTGATGTACTCATTAAAGTAGGACACTCTGTCATAATCAGCCAGTTCTCCATAGTCAGAAGCACCATTTTCAGTCACTATTATTGGGTATTTCGTTTCATACTCTTTGGTTATCCAATTCAGGAGTTTCCTGAAGCCTGGTGGGTATACCTTAAATAATTTAGAGAGTGAAATTAATATTAGAACTGATTATATCGGGAAGAAGGAAGTATGGTTCTAGGAAATATAAAATGACTTGAGCCGGCATGTCAAGGTCGCTGATATAAATAAGATTAATACAATTTACTCAGGCTGTTAACAGATAAAAAAGCCGTAAGTCCGAGCTATGAGTGGAACAATGTATCATGCAGATATCATAAGATCACGATTTCCTTATAGATAACGTAAGACAAACTCTGTAAATAGCCTTATACAAAAAAGGAGCTTAATAGTCAAACCCTTCAAAGTTGGATTCAATCATTTCAATTCATTCAAGGATGAGTTTGACCTATAAATAAAATAGTTTAAAAATAAAAATAACTACTCTTAAATCCTTACTAAGAAAAAAAAATTTGAAAAAAAATGCCTATATCAATCATAGACATATACAACATGTAAGGTAAATGGTGTATACAGCCGGAAGTGGAAGTGGAAGCCGAAAAATATCCTGAAGTCAGAAAATGTTCAGGTTTCTCAACAAGTAGCAAATTTCCTTTCGTACCTAAAACGGTGCAATGACAGCCCTGAAACAGCTGATTTCATTTATAATTATGATGAAATCAGCTGTATATTACTATGACCGTTGACCCCAAAATACCAGGCGAAAGAATAAAAATACAGATAGACGGTTCTAATCACTTTATTTCTACCTACTGTCATTCTGGCGAATCGACAAATCAATTCTGCAATTTTTTTTATTCTGTTTATTTTTGGCTTAAAAATGATATTTGGTTTTAAATTATTCTCTCTATCTTAAATAAAATTATGAAGGGTTCTGTATTTTTGTGTTCTCAAGTAATGTATGCGATTTTGCGATATTATGAAATACCTATTAATGTTTAAAAACTATTATTTTGATGCCTACCATACCAACAATTCAAATTCAGTCGAAAACAAACTAATTTTATTATTAGACATAACTATCCATAAATACTATGATATCGTGCATTTCTTTTAAAGGAATCACTAATCAGTAAAAATCTAAACTTAGGCGTATTTACGTACTAGGACTGCATAAATAAGAACTAGTATTTTTTAATGAGGTCAAATAATAATTGAGAATTGAAAAATTCGGTTGTGCAAAAACTAAAGTGAGCGAAACATTGATTTAGATTGTACGGAAATTTTGGTGTAAAAAATGAAAACCGATTTTTTTGGCATGTAGTTTTTTTATGTATTGTTGTTTTATGTGTAGTTTTTTTATTATGAAGTTAAGCTTTGTTGACTATACCATGGGTTGCCAAATTATTAGGGACAGTCACATTTTTGTATGACAGTCACAGAGTGCATTTGACTGTTGTTTGAAGTACTATAGCGTTGCATGTAGGATTCATATGTCATCATTTTAATTTTAAAATTTATTTATTATAAAAGAGGTGGAGAGCGATAAAGACGAGTGAAAATGGGTACCGAATTTCCTAATTTTAGTGGACTTACTACATTGAATACGATTTAATATATATTTTTTTATTATTTTGAACATTAGACTTTATACATATAGCACGTAAAGTGAAAAAAAATATATTCAATTATTTATTTATACCTGCAGCACGGTCCGAAATTGCGATTTGACTTCAAGAAAAAAAAAACAAAATCAGAGACTAAAACTTTTAAGATATATTAGAGATTAATTTTATATTTTTTAGATTTAAGTCATATATAGGAATGTACAATAAATATGTACAATCAGTGTTTCCCTCACTATTTTTCCTACTTGCATAACTAACGTATTAAAATACCATTTTTCGTGCCTATAACTAATAATTTGGCAACCAACTAAACACAACCACATGTATGATTTGTTATTTATTTACCGCCTGCCATGAAACGCCAGGTATTGGCCAATTCGGATCTTGTTCTCGTAACACACCAGTGTCGTCATCTAAAGATGGGATTGGCCAGTCCTTTTGGTGAGACACTGAAGATCCTAAGTAGGCAGTGTAGTGATTTAATCCAAGAAAATCAGCACTTCCTTTAAGCATGAGCACCTAAAATATAAAATAAGGTTGAAAGAAATTTTTGTAAAAGTATTACCCACTGCAAATGAACGTTCATAATGTGAGGGTCAAACACACCAAGGTCATAATGTGAGGGTCAGCCTTATTTCACCAACCACTAGTCCTGCGTGTTAGGTGGTGAGTCCATCGTAGCAACACTGATTCTGATACATGTGTATTACATTGGAATCCATATTTATATTATAAATGCGGAAGTAACTCTGGCCGTTTGTCTGTTATCTCTTCACGTAGCTGAACCGATTTAAATGAAATTTGGTATGGAAATAGTTTGAGTCCCTGGAATAGTTTAGTTAGAATAGTTTTTTTCCCGAAAAACTAAAAATTTCCCGCGGAAATAACTATAATCGATTTTTTGAAGTGAAAAGCGGCGTTGTGCACTTTTTTTGGTATGGGTAAAAAATGATAAACTCGCGTCAGGTCACGTGTCCTAATCGTGGAAATTCGTAAGACGGAAACCGTAATGCCACGCCTATTATAATTTTTATTTTTAGTATTCGCGATTATGAGCAGTACAGGGAGGGTGGATATGGAATTTTAATTCTATGACAGATTGCGATGTCAAATATACTACGTCAAAAAAGTAAATAAACAAACATTATTATTTCCTGACAATGTCAAAGACATGTCTTGTGACATATTTGAGTGTTAAGCTCAAATCGTGTGTAAAGGTTTTCACTTCTGCCGGCACTCCCGGAGTGTCGTTTTTTTTTTTTTTTACATCAATAAGGTGGCAAACAAGCATACGAACCGCCTGATGGTAAGCGGTCACAGCAAGCCTATATTTATGTATTTATATTGCTATTTCAAACTCGAGACCGCTCTGACCTAAAATATTTATAGCCATTCTTGAATCCATATATAAGCAAGTTAGACTGGAGCAAACATGGACTTTTCATACACGATGCTTTCTTAAGTCACTTGAGATTTGGAGACGACATAGTGATACTATCTGAGTCAAGCTCACAGCTGCAACACTTGATTAAATCCTTGCAGCTAGCCAGCGGAGAGGTTGGACTGAAAATTAATCTCACTAAGACTATGATGATGAAAAATAGTTGTAAAATACCAATATTAGTCAATGGAAGCCCACTGGAATACACGGAAAAATACACCTATTTGGAAAAGACACTTAGTTTTGACAGAAATTAGATAAAATACGTCACACAGAAATAAAATCCTTAACAAAAAAAACAAATGCCTTGAGCTATGCACCAAATGTAAACTAGCAATGGGCAGTTCACCTAGCGAGGCTTACAGACCAGAGATGGACCGTTAAAACAACCCTGTGGAGACGCCCACAAGGCAAAAGAGGGAGACCACTGACAGGATGGGAAGTTAATTAAAAGAATAACCGGCCCAAATAGCAAAAAATAGAGAAGAATGGGCATCTTTGGCCTTCACCCAATTTCGGGTTCGTGCACAAGAAGCTAATAGTACCTACTAACAATAATTTAAGTATACCTACGATACTAACCAACTAACAATAACACTACAAATAACTTGTAAATACAAGAAATAAAAATTCTTTTTATTTTATTTTCTTTTACTTTATATTATTATTTATTATTACAAACTGAAATTCTTACCTCTTCTTTTGTAAAATAAGGCAGTCGTGATTTTTTAAATCCTTGTTCGGAGCTTTTTTTATCTACTCTTTCGCGTACTATTTTTGGATAGTCACCATGTTTGGAGAAGATCGGATGTGCATAGATCCCAAACTGTGAAAAAAACACCAAAAATAGATTTTAATAAAACGTGTCGCGCACATACATTTTTTAGGTCAAGTAACAATACTTGGGTAGGTACCTACTTTTGATGTTTTTTGAAACATTAATTTCACTATAACTGACAATGACTGACTATTAACTTACATGCATTTGTGTGTGCCTCTCAGCTGCATCAATGTCCTCTTGTTTTGTTGGGTCTTTCGGTTCTATCCAGTATGAATCCAATGCGAGCCCAATTTTACCTGCGATGGTCGACAAAAATGGTCAATATAATAAAATATATTTTGTAGAATAAATTGGAATATCCAGGAGGATCCCGTGGTCCAGTAAAATTTGTCTATCAAAAACGATACGCGAAGTTCAGTTATGTCAGGTGTAGTCTGCCATTGGATGAGTGAGTAGCAAATTGTTCTAAGCTCATCTTCGCTAAGTACAAAAAATACTCAAAAATTTTTTTTTTTACAAAAAAAAACTAATTAACTAACTAACTAATAACTTATAAGACTAAAAGACTTAACTGAATCAGAAGCCCTTCAAAATTCTGAGTCCCGTGGCCACTAGCTCGATAACGTCTGCCAACTCTGACTGGGCCAGCGCAGGGGTTTAAACTTACTCTTAAGAGGGGCAATATTAGAATATTGGGTTATTGTTAAGAGGGCGACAAAGGCCAGAAAGCTAATTTCTGTAATACTAACGTTGTGTATTTGAAAGTACTTAAAAATCATTACACAATGTCATATAAATTACTATTAGGTATATTTGTTATATACTTCCTTAGTAAATTATTCCATAAAGACGCCTTGAAATTATGTTTTGTAGACACATTTTTTGTTGACAATAAAATAAATGAAAATCACCCATTTAGGTAATGCACTAGACAAAAGCAAGTTTTATAACATGTATTTTTTTCAATCGTTTAGGTGCTATAATTCAGCCACAAAATTCGCACAAAACGGCGTATTTACGCGGTCTAGCCTATACCCTGCGGTACCTTAATATATACCTGTACAATATATGTCTTAAGTACCTAGACTCATTATGTATGATTCAGTATTTGTGTAATTATGTATTTACAAAAAAAAAATAGAAATTAGGTATATGTATTTCTATCCGTTGTCTGGTATCCATAACACAAGCTTTATTTACTTAGTTTGGGGCCAGACGGCGCTGTGTGTAATGTCAAAAAATATTTATTATTTAAAAAAAAATAACACATCATTTATCAATCGTTTGGTATGGGGACAAAAATACAATATAATAAATAAAAACGATTGAGGTCGATCATATTCATTGTAAATAATGTATTTTAAGACAAACGAAGTTGTGTATGTAACAAAAATCTTCGCAGAATTTTAAAAATAAATATTGAAAAATGTAACCTTTTTGATAGGGTCTAAACACTTTGTCATAAAGGTGGTAAGCCTTTGCGTGTGCAAGTAACATGTGATGACTACACATATAAACACCAACTCCGGTCTGGTTTATTACTGGAACAAACAGATCACCGCCATAACCCTGAAAATTAAATATTGCACGTTAGTTATATTTTGTTTTTCTCTACAAAATATTTGGAACAAGCAGAGATATATATATATAATGTATAATATATTTTCTTCTAAGACTCTAAGAACCTTCAGGGAGTAATAAACGAAAAGTGATTATTTCTATGTATGTATATTTATATTATATTTCTTACTTCTATGAAGATTTTGTGTGTTTATAAGATTGATGTTCTAGGACTTTGTCACTAGCAGTTGTATATATTATATATACTGCGTCGTAATGAAAATTAATTAAAAGCTTGACACCGACAAACTACCGTACATTAAATTAAATATTAATTTAATTAGGAATTATTACAAAAACAAAAGGCGCAGTAGGCATCATTATACCTACCAATTTCCATGCGCGCTTACTAAAAAACAACAAATGTGTTATTTTCAGTACGAATATACAATACATACGACATAAGGCGGCAAACAAATACATATTACAGTGCAACAAACTTTTCTGACCCGGCGGCGGTCAAAGTAAAAACTACAGTCGCCATATTCAATTGTTGTGTACTTATAATGACACTAGCGACACTATTAATTATTCTGTGCCCAAGGTCAGAAGGTCAGAAAAGTTTGCTGTACTGAATGAACCTTTACGCAAAGAGTTTTTTTACATTATTAAAAATGTCCACGTCAAATAGTGACATGAAATAGAATGTACACCTCCGAATATCCAAATATTAATACCTAGCAAATAAAAGCATTGAATTCAAATCGCATCAACTGCTCTACCTCTAGCATGTGCAGCCAATGCGTTGAATGAGTGCCGAATTATGGAGCACAGAGCGCATTCATTTTCGTTAAACAGAACTATCAAATGCGCAGAGTACATTCAATGCGTATATTTAATGCTTGTAAACAAAATATTAAGTTCATGAATAGGTACTTACAAAACCGCATTGTTGATGCGGTTCATTGATAGTTATCCACATTTTCACTTGATCCCCAAATAACTTGAAAGCTATTCTTGCATAGTCTTCAAAATAGTCTACAATTTGTGGATTGTTCCAACCACCAAAATCTAGAAGTGGGTTTGGTAAATCCCAATGATAAAGAGTTACAATAACAGAAATATTGGCCTTTCTGAGGTTTTCAAAAACATTTCGATAGAATTTTACTCCATCTTTGTTAATCAGTTGAAGGTTTCCTTTTGGTAGTAATCTGAAAACATCAAAGTTACATTTAAAATTAATAACTTAATTACATGTTTGATGTGTCACATAAATCGAAGCAGGCTTTTTATTTTATACTTCGAAATAAGTGTTCCGTGTAAAGGTACCTCGTCTTATCCGATTCCGAAAGGGAGAAGGGCTATGACAATTTAAAGAAATGTCGTCTATGTTAGGTCCATTATGGTTCTATTTGCGGTATGGAGCGTGTGTGCTTTGTGCGTGAGGGGAGTTTTACAAAATTTATAATTCTGCCATTAGGCGTGTTTTGCTATCAGTTTCAATGCGTTTAGTATGGAAATACTTCCAAATTAAAAAGTCATAAATCTGTGTAACACAGCTATAAAATTGTTACCTCATCTCTGTAGTTGAGTTATTGACCTTGTGCTTGTTTGCCACCTTAGTGGTATAAAAAAAAAGAGCTTTCAAAAATGTGCTATTAGACGATTACCCATCAAGGTTCTGATCCCGCCCGACGATGTTTATATACGCTGTATCGTTTCCAATCCACAAATTCGATACAAGCTTCATGAGAAAGTATGAACAGTGCAGTCCAACTAAGAATATGAGTAGCAATGACCGCAGCCGCGTGGCCTTTACCTCAAAAGTACAGTCGCTAATAAAATCACAATGTTGACATAATTATTTTGTCCACATAATTATCTTTATATTGTAAACATTCCTACATCGAATTAATCAATTCTTGAAGTTCGCAAACTTGAAAAACTAATATTACAAAATATTACAGTTTTGTTCTTCTGCATTTTATTGTCTTTGGCATATTCGTTTTATTGAATGCCCACATGCTATGTATTGTACAATAAGTGCAACCTTAGCTTACCTTGACCATGATATCGACATGCGGAAATAGTCGAGTCCGAGACTTCTAACCATAGCAATGTCGTCTTTATATTTATGATAAAAATCAGCAGCAATGTCGGCATTTGAATGGTCTACCGTAAAGTTTGGGTGTTTGTGGAGGTACGCATCCCATTCGTTCTCGCCTTTGCCTGCAAGCATTTTTTTTTTGAATGTTTGAGGATGTTTACATTATATAAAAAAAAAAAACTACCTATTAAATAATAGATTAACAGTTGCGGCGCAAACTTATGCTACATACAAATGTCAAAAGTAAAAACTACAGTCGCCATATTCAATTTTTGTGTACTTATAATGATACTACCTACCGTATTAATTATTCTGTGCCCAAGGTCAGAAGGTCAGAAAAGTTTGCTGCACTGTATGCACCTTTACGCAAAGAGGTTTTTTTTTCATTATTAAAAAATTCCACATCAAATAGTGACATGAAATGGAATGTACACCACCGAATATCCAAATATTAATACCTAGCACGTAATATCATTCAATTCAAATCGCATCAACTGCTCTATCTCGGGCATGTGCAGCCAATGCGTTGAATGAGTGCCACCATAAGTATAGAGCACAGAGCGCATACATATTTTTTTTTTTAATGTTTGAGGATATTTACATTTTATAAAAAAAAAACTACCTATTAAATAATAGATTAACAGTTGCGGCGCAATCTTATGCTACATACTAATCGGCTAGTGTTAAGTTGGTTTTATTTATCTCCAACAGCCTGCTTTGACTTGGTCGCCATCTTTTTTCCTTTGTGGCTTTAAAGATAAATATAAAAAAAATTTTTGGACATTACATACAGCGCCGTCAGCCCACTTGGGGGCTTGCGTTATGGATACCAGACAACGGATACAAATACATATATATTATTTTTTTTTTTGTAAATACATACATATCATACATAAATACACCCAGACTCAAGACAAACACAAATGTTTATCACATAAATGAGTGCGGGAATCGAACTCACACCCTTCTAGCTGTCAACTACACTACCAACGAGGGAGTAGACTCATATATTTGCCAACAATTTCTCTATGATTGATTAAATGAGACAAATTGCTTACCAGTCTACTGTTCTTTTAAGTTTTTAAACAGATAACTGTACATGTTACAATGAAAATTATTTGTAAGTACACATTTTTTATTTGACTATAAAATCCTAGTAAGGCAAGACTTTAAAACAATGTTACTTATTTTCTTAATATTAATTGGTGTATTTGAAATGCCAGTAGACGCTTTTTATTTTATACTAGCTGCTTCCAGTGGTTTTGCCCAGTTCTTAGGATCGTACTGTAAAGTTATATATATATCAAGTGTTGCCGGGTAAAACCCAATAAGTGACAAAAAATTAGATTTAGAGGGATTATTTAGAGAGTAAGTGATCATTATGGAATAATAGCCATAATAATCAGTTTTTATTGGTCTACTCAATGGTAAAAACAGATAAGCAAAATTAATAAATGACCTAATAAGTGTTTAATGTTAACTTTTATTTTAGTACAAAATAATATAAGTGTATTTAAGCCATACGACGGTCTATACGCTATTTTAACACATTACGTGTAGAAGTGGTTATAGAGTAAAATATGTCTCTCCAGCGGCGCCACATTGACTATTGGTACATCGAAGTGCTGAAGTGTTTTTACAGCAGAGCCACGAAGTCTGTCCGACTACAAGACGAGAACTGGAAATCAATCAATCTGCTTCAGAAAGGTATAAGACAGGTAGGCGTTATTTCGATGAAACCTTTTCAACTGCGTTAGAAGATGTGTTTAAGGATATGGCGTCAACATAAATGGCAAGTACCTACATCACTCAACTTAAATTTGCCGTCGACATAGTGGCCATGGCAGAATCGCACGATGCTTGGAGACCTCAGCAGAGTCCCGCAACAGGTTGACCTTAAAATAAATATGGATAAAACGAAGGTAATGTTCTATATCCATGTCGCGCCTATACCGGTTGTTGTTGGGAACGCTACTCTCGGAGTTGTTAACGAATACACATACCTTGGGCAAGTAGTCTAGTTAGGTTAGTCCAACTTCTCAAAGAAGGAGGTTCGAAAGGCAGCGTTCGGAAAACTACGCAATATCATTTCGTCCAAACTACCTCAGTGCCTAAAGCCGAAAGTCTTTAAATCAATATGTGTTGCCAGTGATGACGTATGGTACAGAAACGTTGGCCTTTTAAATAAGCTTAAAATAATTTGTTGTCAGTGCGCCACACGATTCCGAGAGATCTTTCTTACTCATAAACTCTATAACTTCTCTAGTTGTCTTTTCTACTATCGGCCAAGTACAAGTCGCCTCGCAGGGTTCCGTACCAAAATCTATAAAAACGGCAAAAACATCACGATGGGAATTATATATATAATATAAAATATTTCATTTTATTTTAATTGAATTTTTTATGTTTAAAGTGAATATATAACTCAATATTCTGTGAATATTTCAAGCGTCTACCTGTTGCTGTTATCAATATCGAGCAAAAAAATCACGTGTTGTATGGGAGCCCCCTTAAATATTTATTTTATTCTGTTTTTTAGTATTTGTTGTTAAAGCGGCGTCTGTAGATATGAAATAATTCTTCTGTGAAAATTTCAACTGATTTATTATCACGGTTCATGAGATACAGCCTGATGACAGACGGACGGACTGAGGGACAGTGGAGTCTTAGTAATAGGGTCTCGTTTTTTACCCTTTGGGTACGGAACCCTAAAAACAGAAAAAACGTAATCTGGATTAAATAATCTCTCATAAGCAACCTATAAATTAACTTATTTATTTATCAAAACTCGTATTACTTGCCCATAAACTTTTATCAGTGTTTTTCTCAAAACAATGTATTTCATACTTAAATGGTTTGACTCGGCAACCCTCAATATA
This sequence comes from Apoda limacodes, assembly GCA_946406115.1. Classification (NCBI taxonomy): domain Eukaryota; kingdom Metazoa; phylum Arthropoda; class Insecta; order Lepidoptera; family Limacodidae; genus Apoda; species Apoda limacodes. The sequence continues at coordinate 19,702,029 of OX291553.1, forward strand.
GCACAACTTTGTCATTAAATTTAGAAACACAACACAAATAGGATTTTTAGAATTCAAACTGCAGTATTCAATTCAGTATTATTTTATTAAGTAGAGATTCAAAGTTAGTGCAATCCATACTTCGATTGCGTAAAATTGGGTAAGCCAGTCGCTTAAGTAATTAATTTATAATATGTACATACAAGGTTAAAATTGTTCATTTAAATAAAAAATAGAAGTTGAAGATGAAAGCCTTGAACTTAATAACTTTATTAATGAGAGACCAAAAAAGTAGGTTGTACTCTAGCTGGCTCTAATCTTTCGAGGCTCTAATCGAATCTTACAATGACTGGTTATCACAGGATAGATAGCTCCTTATTGAAGGCATTAGAGAGCTTTATTTGAAATGTTTACAGACTCATGACAAAGCAAATAAAGCTAAACTCAAAGTCAAAACTCGAAATCGTTACGATTAGCACAGAGTTTTTCGCGAAACCCCATTTTACAGGCAAACTGAAGGATATGAGAATGTTCTCTAAGCATTATAGTTTTTTCTTTCTTAATGCCCCTTATGAGGAAAAAAAAAATTTTTCTGTTTGTAAAATGAATTGATTATCAGCATTAGTGATATACTAGCTCCCACCCGCGGTTTTCCCCGCACTCAGTTTGATGAAGTTTGAAAAATTTGAAATGTTCCAAGGATTATAGCAAGAAAGTTTGCTAAAGCAAGCTTTGGCTGTAGTTATATGTTGTTTGTACACGTGAAATTCGGTTATAGTTATTCCTGCTTATAAATTTTCCGGGATAAAAAGTAGCCTTTGTTATTCTCCATCTCTTTAACTTTATTTGTGCTTCATTTCAGCTTAATTGGATGCTCCAGCGACGCTAATAAATAACAAGCAAATGAAAGAACAAAAAAAACATATTAAAAAGTTTATATAGTAATAGCACAATTACAGTCGTGATATATAAAAAGTTAAATTTAATTCCAGGTTTCCAGTTTTGCTCCACTTTTTTTTCAATAATCTGCAATGATAATTTAATTTGATGTATTTTATAAAAAGAAGCTGAGGAAAACTGAACTAAGAGCCATCTTAACAGAAAAACTTAATTCAAATAGCAGTTAAAATATATCATTTCTTTTACTCTTTAATTGTTAAGGCCCTTTTAAGCTGTCATTTAAAATTAAACAATACACAAAATATATATAAACGAGTAAAACAATGCAGACGAGTTTAAAAATAAATTAAAAATAAGTCAAAAATACTCCTTTTAATAGAATTGAGCTAAAGTACGTTTTCTTTTACAAAATTGAAGTCAAACAAAAGTTACTTCCTCTTATCTGTGTCAACAAACCACACTTTTCATTTAATTCTTAATTTTTTCACTTATTTTTTTTTGTTTATTTGTTTTTTTCGTTTGGTTGTGAGATCTGAAATTTTGACAAATACATAACTAGATATTATATATTTTTCGTAACTTTCCCCATATTTAAAATAAAATACTAGCCTTTAAACATTGAAATAATTCAAGCTCAAATAAGAAAGGACAAATAATAATACAGAATTTAATAAAAAAAGATTGATTTTACTATATGTTCCCAACTGGTCTTGTTTATTAAGCCTTAATAATTTTTTCATTGTTTTTCAGGTTAGAATTCTGTTTACAAAATAAAACAAGTAATGAAAAATACAGCATATTAACAAATACCTCTCTGACAAGAATATTTTTCCTTGATTAATATTTGGAATGCTGTTAGAGATTATTTCAGTTTAAAAGCAGTTTGTTTTTATAATAATATTAAGTAGAAACAAATAAACGAAAAGTTTATTTATTTCAGGACTTTTATTTATTTTCTGTGTTTGATACAAATAACCCTTAAAGTAAAAACACTTAACATTGACCTTTTAAAGTTATAAAATAACAAGCCATTCAAATCAAATTATCATACATTCACACCTTGTTTTGCAGCTCCTTCAATAAAAAAGAAGCCTTAATTAATCTAGTAAAAGAGAATGGAAAAAAATGTATGCATTGTGGGCCAAAAAAAAAAAGTCTGCCCTGGCACCTAGTGTATTTGAAAAAGCATAGCATCCTTTTTTATATAGAACCGTAAAAATCTATCTCACAGAAAATTAAAAATAACTTAAATCATAGTAACTAAAAAAATATTACAAAACTTCTCAATTGAATTCGTTTATTCTATAATCAAAATAAAATTTCTTATTTATCAACTATTATTATAATATCTGCAAGATAGCCGACACAAACAATTGAGTAATTAAACTACTGTTCCAAATGCACTTTGTGTTAAATATTGATTTTTCGGACCATTTTGCACATTCTCCTTTAATACTTGTTGAGGAAAATCAAAAGTATTTGCAAACAGGTTTTTTCTTTCTTTTAATTAAGTTAATACATTCTGTATTGATTTTTTTTGGTTTATTTTAATGGATTTTGACTTTGTAATGTTTGCTATCTGCTAACATTTAGTAATAAAATCTTGAATAATATACATCTCTACATAGAAACCTACGTTCTCTTTGACCTAGTATCATTTTATGTGTTTATTTTTAAAATTTTATACCTTAGATTATTGTCAAAGTCAAAGTCAAAGTCAAAATGGTTTATTCAAATAAGGATTTTACAATCACTTTTGAATCGTCAAAGTTATAAAATATTATTTTTTAAACCCTCCCACCTTCCCGCCGGTTCACAATGTTGTTGATTTTTACCGAGAAGAATCCGGAAAGAAACTCGATAGTTACTCTTTTTAAAACACTATCAATAATACAAATAAACTAAAATACAATTAATGTTTTAAATAAAAAAATTTTTAGTCGTACAATTTTATGTTATTTCCATTTGAATTTGGTTTACCTATGCATCCTATAATTGAGCATCATCAGTCCCAAGGATTTTTATCATTTACATAGTCTGAAATATTGTAGTATGCCTTTTTACAAAGTACCTGCTTGATAAAAGATTTGTATTTACTTATTGATAGATTTTGAATTTTATTGGGAACTTTGTTGTAAAAGTGTATACATTGCCCCATAAATAATTGCAATTTGCTTTCTAGGGAGACTCGTTTTAACTGCTTTATGCCTCTTAAATACCCTATCTACTCTTCTCTACGTCATTTGATATTGTTTGTTTGTATATTTTAAATATATTAAAAAAAAATGGGTTGCACTCCGGGAGTGCCGGCAGAAGTGAAAACTTAAATATTAACTATTTATTTCCCATTACTTCCTATACATATATATTTATTATAAATAATAATGTTTGTTTATTTACTTTTTTGACGTAGTATATTTGACATCTCAATCTGTCATAGAATTAAAATTCCTGTTCTACTCATAATCGCCATATACTAAAAATAAAAACTAACCTAATGTAAATAAAGGTCACGTGTCCTGACGCAAATTCCGTCTTACGAATTTTCGATCAGGTCACGTGTCCTGACGCGAGTTTAACATTTTTTACCCATCACAAAAAAGTGCACAACGCCGCTAAAGAAGTTTTCACTTCAAAAAAAAATTTTATATGATACCCTCGTTATTCGTCCAGTTAAATAAAGAAAATATATTAAGCAGTGACAGCTGCTGTCTGTTGGGAACTCTACACTCGAAGTTGTTGACGTATACGGACAAACTGTTCGATTAGGTAGGTCCAATTTCGAGAAAGAGGTTAATCGCCGAATCCAACTCGGTTGGGCAGCGTTCGGGAAACTGCGTACTATTTTCTCGTCCTTACTAGTCAAAAGTCTTCAATCAGTGTGTGTTGCCAGTGATGACTTACGGCACTGAGACGTGGCCGCTAACTATGGGCCTTATACGCAAGCTCAAGGTCGCTCAGCGGGCGATGGAAAGAGCTATGCTCGGAGTTTCTAAAGTCGCCGACATAACATGTCATAAAACCGTTTGTTAACCGAGGTACACCCAGTAGTTAGTTTTTTCTAACCCTGGTATCACTGATCTTTTGCATGTTGCATGTATGCGATAAATACACGTGTTTTCTTTCTTTCTTTCTACTTTATGACCGACTTGAAAAAAAGAGGAGGTTCTCAGTTTGACCTGTATGTATTAATGAATGTATGTTTGTATCAATGTATGTATGTATGAACATATGTATGTATGAATGTATGTTTGTATGTATGTATGTTTGTCCGCTATTATCTCGCGTTGAGCCGAACCAATTTTGATGCGGTTTTCTTTCTTTCTATTTTTTAACCGACATCAAAAAAAGGAGGTTCTCAGTTTGCTCTGTATGTTTTTATGTATTTATGTTTGCCCGCGATAATCTCGCGTTTGAACCAATTTGGATGCGGTTTTGATTCTTCTGTTTTTTAACCGACCATTTAATCCATTTGATCTATAACAAAACCTTGTTCAGAATGTAACAAATACTTTTCTGAAAACCTCGTCATAATCGGTTCACCCAAACGCGAGATAATCGCGGACAACAATACATACATACATTCATTCATACATACAGGTCAAAATGAGAATCTCCTCTTTTTTTAAAGTAGGTTAAAAAGTAGAAAGAAAGAAAACACGTGTATTTATCGCATGTGACATGCACAAGATCAGTGGTACCAGGGTTAGAAAAAACTAACCGTGGTACCACTGGGGTATCACGGTTAGGAAAAAGTAACCGTAGTAACACTGGTGGTACTACTGGGTGTACCACGGTTAACAAACGCTTAAAACTAGTTTTCACGCTACTCTCTGAGAATCAACTTAATAATAAATTAACTTAATACATTGCTTATAGTACATGCTATATCTATCTGCGGTGCAATATTGAAGGGTGAAGTCATACCTTGTAATATTGCTTAATATTTTATTTCCTGATCTACATACCTATGTGCTAACATTAACAACACTCTAAAATACTCCCTCCTATTAAAAAAAATATACATATATATATATATTAACCTTGAGTATATCCTTTGAAATTATTCACAATAACATAAAACAATAATTATATATAACACATTTACATAACACAAAACTCTGAATATATAATTGTTGTTTATGACGTAGATCATATGTCAGCATTTTGTTCCTGCTTGACGCTATTTAATTTCACTGTTGCTTGCTGTGGAAGGTTTTATTTTTAATTAACTTTTGCTTCTGATTTCTAAATTTGATGTATGCTAGCACTTAACCTTAGGTAAACCATATTAACTTTTGCATTTATTATGCGCGAAACCTATTAGTGATTCTTATGTGAGCTTGTTCTTTTTTTGAAAATAAAAACTACACACTTAGAGAATAGATGCCTCAGCAAAAACTAAGTTTTTTACTGCAGTGAATGCAGTAACTAAGGGCATCTTCACTTCAACTAAAAATAAAGGCGTCTCTCCTGTAACTACATATAAAACAAATATCTAAAATGTAAGGAATGTCACTAAGTACATTATATACTGTTCCCTTTAACAAATAAATACAAAATCAAAACCATTTAATTACCGCATACAGAGTATCAGCACAACAGAATCTCCCTACAATAATTAACGTGATTTTTTTGTTCGTGCCAAAACTACGAGTGGCCACTAAAGAATACAATCTTGTCGCGCAAGATACTAGGTGTGTGGAGTGGGCGTTTCGTTGCTCAATAATTATTAAAATTCGGGGCATTAATCTGACCAGACCATCTATCCTGGACTTACCTTTCTATCAGCTGCCACTTCAGGATGCTGAACGGATTTTTGTGACTCATACAGAATCGTCCTCCTTAAAAAGACCTCAAACATAATTTCTTGATAAATTCGCGAGTAAGCTCACTCTTTGGTACGTGCAAATATATATTTCTGAGCTGAAGGTATCTACTTATGTCATCGTAAGTGGAATGTATTATTTAATTTATTACGGGCAGTTTTTTTATTGACATATACCTCTATCTAGTAGTAGTTCGAGCTACACACTAAATTGGCACGAGAATTTAAACAATCTTCACCACCAGAATTAGACTAGGATCTTAAGAACACTGACATTAGAATTTTATTCTAAGTAGGGCGTAGGAAAAAACGCGCAACATAATAACTATTTCTTATCTAGAAAAACTAAGTTCCATTTGTTAGTACTTCTGCTAACTACATTAAAATAAGGTCTAAAAGGTTTTTCTTCTTTGGTCATGCCACGTTTGTCGTAACCTAGTACCGCCTCTGCTCGCTGTTTATTGGAAAAAGTTTTCGAGTACGGCAGACTCGTTAATTCGAGAGATGTATGCAAGTATTTCTCACCTCTCGTCACGAATTCGCGAGTCCGTAATAATCGGGACTGTTTGCAATAAACTCCTTGGACTCTATTTGGACGCTTTTCACTCGGTCTCTATACGAAGTCATATATTATATTGTGTAAATTCAATAGAATTATAGAAGCTCCGCGGTGTCGAGCAATACATAGAATGTGCTTTTTAAAGAACAGCCCACAGTGAGACTTTTAGTGCGTCAACAAAATTTTGGCACGTCCTACAAAACGCCAAAATGTAAACTAGTGTGAGTGTAAGTAAGTTATTATGCTGGAAAATAACAAACTATGCGAATATTACAGATACATACAAAACAGATCGTTTATTTAGATAACACAGTCTCCGGAAGCACAGCGGATAGGCGCCCCGGCGTACCAAGATTTTATAGGCAGTCTATACACCAAATTATTACCTACTTAGTGGAGGTCATTATATTTTAATCGGACGTTTATAGCCTGTTTTATTGTTAATGGCATGGCCCATTCATATTTAGGTATTTAAAACGTACCTGCTTCTTTCCATGCTCCTTCTATTTGATATGCTGCCGTAGAAACTCCAAGTATAAAATCATCAGGTAGGGTGTAATTGCTAATGCCTATATTTTTGTAGGCATTTAGGTGTTTTATTCCATTAAAAAACACCAGCAAGCTGTAAATATATTTTGGAATTTAATTTATGTCCAACCAAATGTATCACCTGTAGGCAGATGACTTACAAATTTAGATATAGCCACTCAACAATAATCCGTTTTCTCTAAGGACTACAGTATGGGGTTCTTCAAGAAAGAAGTTATTAGATTTTTGAAAGGTCGGCAACGCGTGAGTGATACCCCTGGTGTTGCAAGCGTCCATAGGCCACGGTGTCTGGTTACCATCAAGCGGACCGTATATTGTTTGCCACTTAAGTCGTATATAAAAAAAAAACGATTAAATCTTAAATTTCTTTGGCACAATCGCTTTTGCTTCCTATTATGGACTATGCCGACGCAAGCTACCCTGATGTCATTGAAGAGCAGCTGGACTAGCTTGAACTCCTTCAAAATCTCAGTATAAGGTTCATATTTGGTATTCGAAAATATGACCATATATCATATGGTCATTTGAAAAAGATAAATAGTTTGTCTCACTCAAATGGCTTTCGGTATATACTTTATTGCACATCAAATATGATGTTTAAACAAATTAAAATTAATAAATAAACTCACAGTATCCAATCTGGCGGTCTTATCGCTTATAAACGATCTCTACCAGACAACCTTTGGCTAGATAGAAAATGAAAAATGTACAGAAAAGGTAGGTGATGCATAACTAAATTAACACCTTAATATTAACATTTATATAAAACATAATATACCCAAATATACATATACATTACATATAATATTATATTTATTTTTATATAATACATATAAATACACATATCAACATATATTTGCTAAGATGCATACAGTTAGTTTATTGAACAAGATATATTATTTAATTTGATTGCTAAAAATATTAATGGATTGACCTTTTTTTATGGATAAAGCCAATTTAGTTGCTCAGTTTTGTTGCAGGTACAGTAAATCTATTTCTGTATTTCCATAACGAGGGTTAGTAATTTAAGGAGATGGGTCGTCTAACCGAAGATGAGGATTAGAAATGCCTATAAATTGAAATAGCTTCTTTAGGAACACAGGATTTGACGGATTGTACAAAATGCTGTACAAAAGACATTTTATGTGAATATTCCGGCGAACGGTGAACATTTTTTCTATTCTCTACTCTGTATTGTTCAATCTATTAACTCCAGCCTAGCTAAACAGCTCATTGCGATCCGACATAATTTCTACTTACAATCCCTGTACATTCGTTTTGCTATCTACAACAAGTCCTACTTGATAGGTTATCTGGCAGAGATCGCTATGCAGCACTAAGACCGCCTTTTGTACATATTGTAAGTGTTTGATTTTTTCCTTATTTTGTATTTTCTAAGGTGTGCAGTAAAGAATCTTTTGTATCGTATTGAATATATACCTTTAGTATACTATTCTATTATAAAACTTTAAAGAGGATGGGTCTGTTCATTACAGATATTAAATAATAAAATATTAAGATCAACTATTTCGAAGCTTATAAGCAAAAACTTTAAAAAAAAAACAATTGTTGTCTACCTGTTTGTTATGCCATCAAGCAAAAACTACTAAAGGAATGTTGGGGGGGTTTCCAACCTTTGATATCTTGGAGTTTAAGTATAACTGTTAATTTTTGTAAGTTTTCGGAACCTTATGTAGGTTGGTATATAATTTTAGAACGGCGCGGCGGCAGGAGTGAGAGGCATAGAGTTGCGTGCCTCAAAACCTGGCCACTGGAATTTCCTGCACGTGCAACCGGAACATTAACAACGTGTCAAAAACCTGCTACTACCAGAACTATTTATTTTTAAGTTTTTTCTTAAATTGACGTCACTGTGCTAGTGTTGCGTTCAAGTAATTGCTTCTGTTTACACTTGATTTACCTATATGACAGGAAATGGACAGGTTTTATTCACTATTTAAAGCACGAAACAGATTGGCAAATACTTTTTTATGTGGACTGCTGACAGAATAAATGGGGCAATTGATGGATAATGATAGTATTCCAGAATTTATTTAAAAATGTCAGTTTATCATTAGTATCTGAATTTATTATTTACAAACACATAACGAATTAGTCTTTCAGGACACTTTTATTTAGTTTTTAATATGGCAATAATAAAAAAAAAAAACAGTTGTCTGGCAGAAATCACTTATTGGCGATAACACCGCCTATTGTACATTACATCTAATAATTAGTATTTCTTAGATTAAGTATTTTGTTTCGTGTACAAAAAAAAATTAATTATTATTTCCGGCTACGCGGTTACAGTTATGAGCAAAGACATGTTATAAGGGTGGTAGGTTGGCCCTGCAAACGATTATATGTAGCGCTGTTTTTTATTTTCTTGCGAAAAGTTACTGCGTTAATTGGATGACAATTAAAACTTGAGTTTTTTATTGTATATAGCCCAATTGGGGTGTATTGATCAAGTGAACCGTAGGCTATATACACTGCAATGGGCGTTTTTCATATATTTTTTTTCTTTATAAATTTCTCTAGATGGCGGTGTCTTTAAGTTCAATACATTCAGAGCAATAAATGTCAAATTCCAGAGATTAATGATACCTATTTGTGTGTAATACATATTTGGTAAGAATTGCTAAAGTACGATATCTACTACTACGGTATCTAGTTATGTCAAAAAAAATTAAATTTGTCATATTGAAAAACGCTTATTGCCTTCTTTAGTAGGTATGTACACCTATCACATAATAGTTAAATGGACCTTCTAACTACTTTTAAATGAAACGAACTAAATATTTGATAAATAAATAAACTATTTCTTTCAATACCAACATTTTAATAAAATTACGTTAAAATTACAAAAATAGTTGAGTTATAATTATATTAATATTATAGGTATAATTTTTTATACTCCTCAAGTAATAATAAAAAAAACTTACCCGAATAATAGAAAAAGGCTTCCACGAAAGATTCCACACGTTGTCTTCATTATGTGCACTATCCTTCACTAAACCCTGTCTCGAAAGCCTTATTGCAAATTACCTTGAATGTCAAACACTGTTAACGAAACGAAATACTGTTACCATATTTACATATTAAGTATTTTTTTTAATGTTTGTTATGGTATTATGAGACACTTAAACAACTTAATGAGTATGTTAATTGGAGTACGTTTTATAACATAGTGATTAGTTATCACGTAATATTTAAATCATGTCGTAAATAGGGATCAAAAAAAAATTTAAGTATAAGTTGGAGTCGCGCACCGAGGTCACCAAGGATTTTTTTAATTACCTACCTTCTCAAAACTGTTAATATAGGTAATAAGTTTGTACGTACAGTATTGTGAGATATACCATGTTATTTAAAGACTGCAGACTTCTTATAGGTTTTATATAATTTATTATTAATAAATTTCAACTAAGCCGATCCAGTCGATTTGGAGCAAACAGGCAAACACAAACACAAACGAGTGATATAAATACTATAAGGGATCCATTTTTTATTCGGACGTACGAAACCCTAACAATGATTAAAAAATTAGGGCACTTTACACATATGCCTGTTCAACCTCAAGATAAGGTTACTCTGGCGCACAAAAACTTTAGTGTACATCAACAGAATTAAGCAGCCCTTAACATTAGGGTCAAAGTTGCTGCTTTGCTGCGTGATGAGAAGTGGTTGAAACTGGATACCACCTTGACTTTTTCCAGCTACGATAATTGTTGATGATAACTCTGAGGAAAGGCTAAACCTCCCTATATGGGATCTACCATTTATACTTGTATAGTGAGTAGTATTTTGAGGTTACTTCTAAAATAAGTGATATAATTTATTAAAGCTTAGCAACATCAACAAAAGTAAAAAAACCTACAATATTTGCCAATGACTCATTTAGTAGAAATGTAATTTCTTATGCAATTTTTGGTATTGTGTCAATACTCTACATAAAGTGACCTTGTTTTTGGACTCGAACTATTTTTTTATAAGCTAGACTCGTGATATACTCGGACAGACAAACGGCAGAATGAAAATAATAACAATAGAGGTAGAGAGAGTGGTCCACCTGCGTAGTTCACTTGAGTGGACCATAGACATTTTCTTTTCGTAGTTTACCAGATGGATTACTTTTCCTTTGGATTAATTTTTTTTTATTACAAATACTCGTAAACAGTATCATTACGTGCAGGCAAAGCGGCTACTAAGACCTTAATTATTCCCACGGGATTTTTCTTTGTAAATTTTACTTATCTCAAAACAAAGCGCGCGTTCATAGAACCCATGGGCTGTAATAACGCGCCTCTTCTATCAAGTATACTTAAAGACTGCCTGTTCAAAATATGAACTACACGCATATTGACTTAAGCCAAAACTCTTTATTTCATAAATTTCCTAGATATCTGGCGTAGGCGTTGTTTTCACTGCTTCTATTTTTGCCATTTCAATAGTGTTCTGTGGTGGGTTTATTTATTATTCAACTTATATTTTTATTTATTTACTCGCAAATGTGATGAAAATAATTGTGTGTAACACGGGGTGGTACGGAAATGAAAACTCTAGTAATTAAAGCCTTCGGCCTTAGGCTTATGATTAGTCTATCGTTCGTAATTTTTACCTCACCACCCTTAATATACAATGTAATATTATCTGCTAACCTCTATCTTTGTTCAAAGTCCTTTAAAGTATGTTCATATACTACTGTAGTCTTATACCAAAATCTTGCAAGCAATTCAGACTTAATCCTTCATAAGTTTTCTTTTAGATGCTGACAAAACTGGCAAAATCCAAATAAAATATAGTATTTGCTTCCAAAATTCCAAACAAATCCGCTGAGTTTGAGATAGTATCAATGTCACTATATCAATCTATTCCCGGAAATACGCTTGTCAGTGAAACAGTGACAATTTAGCGAGAGTCAACTGAAGATTTACTACGATGTTGGATTCCACTGTGTAATATCCTTTTTTTTTGGTGTTTTATAAAAGATAAGCTGTGTTAGTATCAGCTTTATTTTTATTTGGTTCAGAAACACAATGTTTTTACTAACACATTTTTCATAACGAGTAAGCAAAATATAACTAAGCTGGCCACTCCGGTATACTTTGTATAGGTAGGCCAAGTCAAAAGTTGAAGGTTCAGTTCCTTCATCATCTTCACCAGCAGCCCACTGCTGGCCAATGCTGGACAAAGGCCTTCTGTGCTTTCCGCATTCAATCACTCCCAGCTTATTTGCTTATATCGTTGCGCCATATCATATTTGATTATTTTATCAGTATTTTTTTTTTTAAGTGAAAACTTCTTTAGCGGCGTTGTGCACTTTGGACAACGCCGCCACTTTGGATTTGGATAAAAAATGTTAAACTCGCGTCAGGTCACGTGTCCTGATCGAAAATTCATACAAAATTCGTAAGACGGAACTCGTGTCAGATTTATTTACATTAGGTTAGTTTTTGTGATGGGTAAAAAATTATAAACTCGCGTCAGGCTGATCGTCAGACGGAAACCATAATGCCACACCATAAATATTCGCAATACGGAATCCATAATGCCACGCCTATTATAATTTTGAAGTTAAAACGTCTTTAGCGGCGTTATACACATTTGTTTGTGATGGGTAAAAAATGTTAAACTCTATAGGACGAATAAAATGTAAGAGGAAATTGGGTTCATGAAAAAATAAAAGTGCGGATTACACATGTTAAAATGTTATATCCAGGTTGTATGTTTTTGAAGTAAACACTTCAAAAAAGGACAATTCATAGACAATTTGTAAAACGAAACTTGAGTCAGATTTATTTAATTTAGGTAAGTTTTTTATTTTTAGTATTTTTTTTTTCTGACTGACTATGCAGTTGGCTGTTGCAGCCAGTTCTGCTTCACCGGGCTTTTTGAGGCGAGACTCTGAAGGAGCCTGCCATATAGCACCCAACGCTCAAGGGCTCCCGCGGGGGGAGCCTAGGCTTGGGTTGTAGCTCTCTGGGGCGTCCCTTCGACCGGCGTGAGTCTCGAACCCGAAGGTGAGTCTACGCCAGGAGGGAGTTACCCGTTACGCGGGTGCGGTTGCGATTGAGTGTGGGCGAGGGTAAGGGTCAAAATCAATATCGTTCACTGGTAAAGTCTCCCAAAACACTATTTGAAGACATGAGTGGGCCCAGCTTTGTCGAAATAGTAGACTTCCTTATTGATGTTACAACTCTCTTAAAAAGCTTTTGCCGTGGAGGTGGAATTCCATTTTATATATTATTAATTTAAAAAAGTCTAACATGTTTTGTTCGTCTGTGCTGTAATTAGTTTTATACAACAGTGACGTGAATCCTCTTTGAAAATAGCTGGATCACGAGGGCTGGAATTTTGGAGCTATTATATGGACGAAGTGTCTTCAAAGTCATAGAAGTCTTGCACAGTCCTATGTTTTCTTTTGGTGTTTTTACCTGTATCTGACACGGCCTTGCTTAACCTCCTGCACTCATGAAAATGTGGCCGACCGCAATACTGCAGTGTGATAGTATCGAAATTACCTTTGGGGGAGTTTTTCAGATGAACCTTGTAAGAATATGAACCTATTATAGGTGAATTACATAGAATATTTATTTTGCGCTGCGCAATGTCAAAGCCAAAGTCAATTTTTTTTATTCAAGTTAGGCTTTTATAAACACTTTTGAATCGTCAAAGTTATGAAATACTATTTTTTGAAATCCGGATCACAATGTTATTGATTTCTGCCGAGAAGAATCCGGCAAGAGACTCGATAGGTACTCTTTCAAAAAAAAAAAATACAAATTCAATCAATGTTTTTAAAATAAAAAAAATAAGTCGCACAATTATATATTATTTAATTTTAATTTGGTTTACTTATGCGTCCTGTAATTTAGCATCATAAGTCCCAAGGATTTTTATAATTTCCATAGTCTGAAATATTTAGCATACTTTTTTACAAAGTTGTTGTTTGATAAAAGATTTAAATTAACTTATTGATACCTTTTGAATATTATTAGGAACTTTGTTGTAAAAGTGTAAACATTGCCCCAAAAAAGAGTAACTAATTTTGTGTAGACGTGTATTAAGCAACAACTTATTTTTATTTCTAGTATTTACTTTGTGAACGTCACTTTTCTTGCTGAAATTATTGATATTTTTATGCACATATAATTTTCTTATATTCTTATATTGATTTTTTTATATGTACTGCGACGCTCAAGTTAAAATATTTACTTCCCTTATTTGTAATTCAAATTTTTAAAACACGAATTGCCAGTTTTTGTTACATAAATATTGTATTTACATCAGCAGTACTATTTTTGCAGAGCTTTTTGGCTAGGTTATGAATATTTGAGGACCCCATTGAAGTTTGGAGTCCAACGTTATGCCAAGAAAGACTGTTGAATTAAGAAGTTCTGATTGCTTGCCATTAATATTAATACATGTCTGGATCTGACTAAAATTTGGTAATGTAAATTTAACACACTTGGTTTTCTTCTCATTAAGTAACAAATTATTAGAAATGGCATTATTTAATTCAATATTTTAATTCAATTGCTTAGTTCACTATATTCTTAAAGTCTCGATCATAAAAAAAAGCTCTAAAGCTTCTAATTAAATCCAAATCGGCCTTTTTAATCTAAACCTATCAAAGAAAAAAATTCTACTTAGCAAGAAATCAGAAATGAAATAAAAGTCATATCTATGCATTTGTTCCCTTTCAACTTGTTTGACGTCAAGTATGTCTTTTTAAGTTAGAAGATGTGAATTTGGATGTCAAATATACCCTTTGAGCTTCACTTATATTTGTTGATAATGAAGCCAGTATTATTCAAAAATTAGGCAGTTGCGCCTTTTTTCCTTCATTTCGTATATGTATATAACTCAACTTTGAAAAAACAATTAGATATGCCCTTTTTCGTGACTAGGACTGTGAAAATATAATTTCGACCTCGCCAAACACATAAAATAACTATAAAGTACCACCAATACGACGCAGCAAAAAGTCAAGGCAACTAATGAAACGAAAACGCCAACCTGTTTCTCAATTTGTTAGGTACCGTACCTAAGGTCAGCTATAAATGCCACAGATATTCATATAACAATTATCATAACAAAAACATGCTGCAAAAAACGTTGTAATTGTTTGCATCCGTATGACTTCTACACAAACGATGCTGTACAAGTTGGTATGTCTAGCTTATTAAATAAACATGATTTCAGCATTCTACAATAACATCGTACTATTCTGTGTCTAGACTAGACTGTGTCTAGACAGAAGCGTAAAATACGTTGAAATAAATCCAAAAAAAAACAGTACGGCAGTATGCCTTGCGTGCTTCCAAACGTCAATGGTCTAAAATAAATTCCTACAACAAGTGATCAAGCATTGTAATCGTCCGACAATATCCTATCTATTTGAAAAAAGTTGATTGGTTCGCTATTAGGCGGGAGCAAAGTGCGTATTTGCCTCTGCTTCCAAAGGCGTCTATTAATGAATTTTGATCAATTTATAATAAAAAAAAATGTAAACTGCGTTCTTGTTCTCTACTCTTTTCAACAATAGTTCATTAAATTAAATAGTTTATGAAATTCATAGAGGGGGAGAATGTGTCACTCGGTCAAAAAATATTTTCTCGGGCGACGTATATTGAATCCCTCACTATACTCGGGATTGTACTCTCTTCTACTTCCTCCGCTACCTTCTAGATAAGAAGTTGCGCCCTCTTCATAAAATACTAATTTTTCTCCGTTGTAATACAATCAACTATTTATTTTTTAAGCATACATACAGCATATAAACTAGTCGAAAGTAAAAAACAAATATATTAAAAATCCGGTGCTTATGCGCTATCCTTTAGATTAACTAATATCAAAATCAGAATTGTTTTTACTAGATGCCTTTAATTGATTGTATTTTATTTTGAATTTTGGGATTTTTAGCGCAAGCCCGACTCACACTTCGCCAGTTTATGATTGGTTGTTTAACGATTAAATTCAGTTTAGTAATACATAACGTATTGACGTCTTGCGATAGAACAGAAACATTGAAATTACTTTGTATTTTTTGTATCTATGAGGATTCCTCAAATTATTTACAGGTGCTATTAGGTCCCGTACCCATAGGATGCCAAGGGAACCTCATTACTCAGTTTACGCTATTTGTCTGTCTCTCCGACCATTAAAAGTAGATAGAGCATCTTTTAGACCAAAGTAGATAAAAGCCTGTAAAAGTAGATAGAGCATCTTTTAGACCAAAGTAGGTAAAAGCCTGGAATTTCCAGTAAAATTAGATAGAGCATCTTTTAGAAGAATTTCCAAAGAACATACATATTCTATTAATAAAGGTGGATTTCCTAACAAATTATAAATAGTTCAAAAAGTTGAAATTTAACACTAGAAGTGCCAAAGTTTGAAACGCCACTTTGTTCCCCAGTTTTGTCCCATTGTACTTGATGCAACGTTCAAAAGTATAATGCAAGAAAGTTATGATTTACAGTTATGAATTATGACTGTTTGTAAGATACATGATACATGTTTATTTATTTATTTAAAATCAAATACTTGAATTTAATAAGAAGGAATAAAGCTAAGAAAAAATTACAAAAACGAAACAAATAATTTGTACACTTTAGGGACTGAACCGCAGCCGTGATAGTGACGCACATACAAAAGGCGTTTTGTATTTTAACTTGTAGAAACCCCCCCCCCGTTTATAAAAATAATAAAATTATAAATTTGAACTCACGTGGAGTATACCGACGTACTCGCCAATTTGAATACGTGAAGACATGTGTAATTCTAACATATTATTGTTGTCTCTATTATTATAAAGAAATGTTAATAGTATTTTGTAACCGTTAATGTTATTATTAAAGAAAGCTAATATTTTATTTGGCTGTGATCGTCTAATGGCGTAATCGTCTATTTGGACCCCTCGTTGTGACCGATAATAACCCAATATCTTAAGAGGTATGGATTCAACCGGTCCCAGGTGTGAAAGAATAAAATCAAAACCCTAATTTTACATTATACCTACATTAAAAGCAATGGCCTATAACTAATCCTTAACCGCAGAACCACTAAATCCTGATTAGCATTAGACCAGAATTTAAATTACTAAATGCGAGTTTCAGATTAAATATATGCGATTTATTATCCTAACGTAGTCGAAGTACCCTAGCCTAAGTCACCCTATTCACCAGCCTAGCTACCTCCTTACAGCTCCGAACATGTCTCGTAATAACACGGTTGCCCCTCGAACACGATAGGCCTTAAAGTTATAACGACTAAGACCGCATACCCCTTAAGTGAAGTCGTAATCCTATAGTAATGTATGAAATCGCCTCAAAGGAGAACTCTTAAACGGTAAGTAGTCCATCGATACACTAGTTATCTTGCCCTTAAGTAAGCTTGTAACCTCATAGTAATGTAGGAAAATCACCTTAAGTGGAAGAGCCCTTAGACATATGAAAATACTAACCACTAATAAACTCACTGGCTTCCCCTTAACTAAAGTGGAACCCTTAGACATATGAAAGTACTAACCACTAATAAACTCACTGGCTTCCCCTTAACTAAAGCTATACACTTATAATATAACGAAATCATTTAAGAGACAGACAGACCTATTTAATAACTAAATAAATTATTAGCAGATACGCTATTGATCCCTTAATTAACCTATAATCTACACAACTAACCTGTCACCAGTTCTCTAGCTTGCGCTTAAGCGAAGGTCGGAACTAATAACAACATATATAAGGCATTAGGGAGACAAGCGGACCTATTAAGTACATAGATAAATTATTAGCAGACTAGCTGTCGATCCCTTAAGCGAAGTTATAAAACTGTAATGTAATATGAGAAGTCACCATACGGATGAACTAACAGATTGAATATATATATAGATAACACACGAATATACTCGCGGCCTGGCCCTTACGTAAATTACACAACCCTCTTAATAACACTAAGAATGCACCACAGATGGGCCGACTGGTTTAGTAGTTGCATAAATTATTGGTTGACAACCCGTTAACAACCCCTATGTGAAACCATAAAGTCGTAATGGTATTCGAGAAGCCACCCCAAGACAAATAGACAATCTAAGTATATAATGAGCTTACCACTATCCTTACTAGCTTCTCTTCAAATCTTATCTTATAATAATATATGGAGAACCGCCGTAAAGACAAACTAACAAATTAGAAGTAAATGTAGATCTAAAATACAACTACAGCCTACCTTTGAATAAAGTAATGACATGGTTCTAACCGTATCCGGAAATCCTCATACATTCATGATTATTATTTTACCACTGTGGCTCACGCCATCTGTGTAACAATCGTAGAATTACTCGGTCGATCGATATCTTAGCTAACTGTCTAATAATGGAGATATTGAGGAGGTCTTATAGAGGGCGCTAAGGGCGGACGATTTAGTATGGAAGTCTATCTAAATCTACCAATCCTAGTTTCCAGGTCGTTTACGGGTAACCCTAACTGGGAATCATCCAGGAAAATTCACATATACAACCATTCCTTAAGGGTTCGTAAGTTGTTCTATTCAGAATTATTGGGGCCGCCACCGAATTATCCCTTCGGCCAATTAAAGACTAACCGGTCAGACTTTCCATACATTTGCCTGTGCGTCGAAGTGCCCAGCTGGCGTCTCGTGGTCACGTGGGTGCGCAGAGTTCACATTTTAGTCTTCTGCGCAGGTACAGAGTCTAATCGTGTTACTCGACCTTCCTTCGACTAATTTACGTTGGTTCGGTTTTGGTTTAGTATCTCGCGACCCGGTCAGTACGAATTTCGTTCTTAGATCTAAAATTGAGTTTATGGTTACAAGCTATGGCGATTATCTACACTAGAATATAAAGTTTATGAAAACAAAACTATAAAATTGAGACAAAACCTAACGCTCGCCTAACTCATACACTAGGTTGTTCCTACTTGATCGCTAAAATGAATATTGAAAATTAATTATGTATAACTTGAATTTGAATAGCCTTAAGGGCCTAGGGTACCGTCTGGCCTTAAGCGGTTGTCAATTGTATCGTACTTATTATCTGACTGACGTCTTGGAACCTTTAACAAGGAAGGTATATAACGACCAACTCCTGACAGACTCGTAGATAGGTTTAATCAAACTAGCTTACCTTGTGGCTTCGCCCTCCTGTCATTTAGTAATTGAGTTAATAGATAACCTTTATCCTTCGTACACCGTGCCTTAAACTGTTCTTTAGGATAGGTAAGTAGTGCTCCCCGCCAACTCCTACATTTATAACGCTGCGGAGGTGGCAAACAACC
Source organism: Apoda limacodes (assembly GCA_946406115.1). Lineage (NCBI taxonomy): Eukaryota > Metazoa > Arthropoda > Insecta > Lepidoptera > Limacodidae > Apoda > Apoda limacodes. The sequence goes on from OX291553.1 coordinate 19,721,143, forward strand.
AGACGACCATGTATTTATCCTTACTACTATGACTAACTACGGAACTAAAGGGACCATCTCGTTATTATTTGAATATAACCTACGACCGGTCGGTTCGAACCCGAGGCTCCTTAAGTTTAAATAGCCGCTAGTCCGGAGAAGCTATACTCGCCCGAAACATATGCCGTGCAAGCTAAGTTCACAAGAAATAATAAAATAGGTGTGCGATTACGCACATGGTTAAGTGGTGAATTGTTCATCAGAGTAATTAAGGCGACGGAACACCTAGTTTGACACACAATAGATATGTTTAAGGTGGATTGTAAGGAAGACATATCCACACTCAGGACCCGGCGCATTAGCCAGATCAAGTAAGGGTTAGCCCTTTCTGAGTGTTTAGAACTTAACGTTTCGGCTTTCCATACAACAATTCAGAGCCTCATCAGTTAGTAGAGAATTGTGTATGATTATACTAATACGTCTTCAACGGGGTGATTCATGGCGAAGAATAGAACAAATCCTGACCCACTAACGTCACCTCATAGCCTGTTAATAAAGTTTGGTCAATGTTGAAGTTCTGTCATCTTTATCTTAAATGGCTTAGTCAAAACATAAATTAAACAGTATAAAGCAATAAAATAAAGCTTAGATAGTCTAATTAAAAATTAGACTCTCTAGATTAATGTCGCGGCTCTGAAAAACATATGAGGTTTACGTTTATTTTTACACAGGAAACAAATATTTAAATATGAACACAATAATACTTAGCTTTCCAAATCTATCCGTCGCAATAATGGGTGGAGTGGAGGTACTATTTATCTATGGATTCCTTAAGGAGATTGGGTTAAAAATCCCACATTAAATTTTAGCCACCCATTACCTAAACGGCATCTAACAGTTCAGCTTCCCCACTCGACGCCGGTGAAGGGTGGAACTGGAGCCAACCCAGATTTAGGTTTTATCAGCCCCCTCACACCCTTAGATTCCTGACGCCTGCAGTTATCCTAGTATGTCTCTAACATCAAGCCCCAATCTTCCCTAATCTTATAACAAGCCAGACCCCGCTTGAAGAACCCCTACTGTGATTGCCCCGTCCTCACCTACCTCTATCTACCAAGGGTCTGCTTGCTTTGGGGGTCACCCATACCGCAACGCAACAAGACATCGGGACTAAAATGATTGAGATAGTAAGTAGCGGATATAGAGATATCATTAACATAACCATCAATTACATGTAACATAACTGTACCATTCTAATGAGCGTCTACCAAAGCGTGTAGGATTTTCATCAATGAAGATACATATACACAGGACAGGATTCACACAAGGGTTGCCTGCCAAGTCATGTAAGCATGCCCCGTCACCTCGAGTCCGATCAAAGCGCGAAGTCGATGCTTAGGACTTGCGTAGGGCTTTCATCAATAAGATATACATATACACAGGACAGGATTTACACAAGGGTTGCCTGCCAAGTCATGTAAGCATGCCCCGTCACCTCGAGTCCGATCAAAGCGCGAAGTCGATGCTTAGGACTTGCGTAGGGCTTTCATCAATAAGATATACATATACACAGGACAGGATTTACACAAGGGTTGCCTGCCAAGTCATGTAAGCATGCCCCGTCACCTCGAGTCCGATCAAAGCGCGAAGTCGATGCTCAGGACTTGCGTAGGGCTTTCATCAATAAGATATACATATACACAGGACAGGATTTACACAAGGGTTGCCTGACCTTAACCCTAATCTTAAACGATTTCTTAACTAATCAGATCAGAGCCTAATTACGGGGTTTCTTCCCACAAAGTATCACAAAATTTACAACATCATGTTAAGAGACGCCGATCCCGGCAGGAGCCCTTTTCTCCACTAAATTTTCTGCAGAAATCGGCAATCTCTTTTCCTTTAAGAGTACATAGCCAACAATGTCAACAAACTACCTCTGCATTTTTAATAAGCAAGGGTTTTTCCCTTCTCTACTCCAAATTTACAACTAGAATCCCAACCAAAAAGTCAACCACTTTCAATTTTCCCCAACCAACCCTTCACTTTAACCAAGGTGGCATCTTACACGGTCCCTTACACAGTCCTTACGCCATGGTATAAAGGAAGTCCCTCACAAAGCCCCATAGTACAAACCCATCAATAATAAGTTGACATTGCTAGCCTCAGTTCTCACAAAAGACACTTACTGATATTTGATGTAGGCGAAACGTGCACGGCGTCGGTATTAAATTTCTTCAAATCTTTGTTCGTCCTGTCCTTCCCGCTTCCTCAGGAATCTCGAGCACGGCCAGCCTCTCGGTACGACGACAGTGGAAAAGGGTGCCGCAACTGACGCCTATCGCTTATAACCGTTCTCCCCTCCCCCCCCGATAGACGCGGCCTGAACACGTGGCGTGTCTAGGGATTGTGGCGCCAGTTAATTTCTTCTTTATTTTACTTCCACGTGTACCCACGTGCTTCGCATTTTAGTGGCCAGTTACTTTATAGTAATAATCGAACAATCATATCGAAATCGTCACCCGATTCTACTAAACTCTTTACCTGCCGAACTAGTTTCTCCGCTTCTTTGTGACTCGATTATACAGCTTCGATTAATTTACACATTGAAGGCTCGTCGTAAGCGGCGCGGAGCCTACTCTACTATCCCTCTCGCACCCTACGATATTTATAACAATTAACTGAAAATAATCGATCGATATTCTCCATATATTTTAACCTCCTGGTTATCTGCTACTTTACGAATCGGTCGTATTTAACGAGTAATTATTTTTCTTTGTGTTGATGATTTTAGGATCCCACTGCGATTTACGCCTTATGGCGTAGATATAAATATATTAATCTAAGACCGGTGAGGACATCCGGGCCCCTCACTTACTTCATACTTCATTGATCTCCTTTCTATCCATTTATTAGGAGTATCCGATCGGTATGAATTACGAAGGTGATTAATCAAATTTATATTTATTATTGATAAATTCTATCTTTAATTCACCTGCTCTCTTAAAACTTAAATTAGCATGTCAACACCGTGTCGTGGGGTCCAGATTATTACAATTCTTTATAAAAGGCTTGGGACCACTACAATCCTCCCCAACAAGTCATAAATGTACACTTATCAGTTGTGACTTGTTTCTTAATTAACCACTGGATCTCTACACCTAAGTTTTAAGACCTCGACTTACAACTCGAACCTAGTTCAATAATGACATATAAATTACTCGAGACTTAATCTAACCTTAATTCAACAATAACGCTAACCTTAACCTAAAAATCCCTACATAAACCTAAATCCAACAACCCTTATGTTGACCTGGACTTCCCAAACATAGCCGTAACCTAAACCTTATAACCCTCATGTCCACCTAAAACTAATAAACCTTATGTTAACCTAAACACTATAAACCTCATGTTAAACTAGACCTCCTAAACATATCTGTAACCTAAGCCTAATAATCCTCATGTTTACCTAAACCTAATAAACCTTATATTAACCTAAGCCTAAATAACCCTAATGTTAACCTAAACCCTACAAACCTCATGTCTACCTAAACCTAATTAACCTAAACCTGATAAACCTAATATTAGCCTAAATCCAATCCTAGCCCCACCGTCAGTAAAATAGAAATCGCATCGAAATTTCCCGTAATCTCCTTCGGGAGCGGTATCGCGACTAATACACGAGGGCTCTATACAACAATGAAAACTTCTCCATCCACTTCACCCTCGCACTTGAGTTATCATTTCTACGCGCTTCCATCAAATTCCCTGACTGAAATAGTTCCTTTCAATGTGTCTTCTCATAAGGATCATCCTTCGTTTTACTGCACTTTACCCATTCAGTCCTAGGCTTATCCTTCATTTCCTCCAACTCACTCTCGCTTATGATCGATGGTTTTGCTTCCATTCCCCCGCCGTAACATCAACTTAGTTCACCCTAAAACATAACCATACATTCACCCTACTAAAACTGGTCTCAGCACCTAAGCTTATATCGGTCTCTCGACACCACTGGTTTCTAACAAATCATACTTAAAGGACAACTCCCATCCTATGATCACCCTCAACCCCAAGGTTATCTCATCTTTCAAAGTCTCCTTTCATTGAGATATTAGTGAATATCCCAATATAGCACCGTACCCAGACGATCACTAATCCAACTTGTTTTATTCATTAATCTAACTTAATTTATGGTTTAAAGCGCTGTACCCAAAAAGCTACGATCATCACCTAAGAGCCTCCTAATAATAATGAATGACACGTCATAATAATTACTCGAAATAGAACGTAAGAGATTAAAAGGAAATTATAGTGCTTAAGATCGTGCTTTACTCAAATGCAGCAAATAACTATGACGAACACAGCTTCAGTTAAGGACCACTGGCCTCACTCAACCTCAGCCAGCGACTACTCAGGGACCCACCCTGTCGAAACAAGGTCAGTCCCCTGCAACGCTACGATAGGAAACACCAGATATAATGGATAGTTATGAAGAATATAGTAGATCGAAGAAGGGAAATATGATTGGAAGCAAACAGTTGAGTTTTTCCATTATTAGTCGTAGATAATCAGGACGGGTACGACGGAAATGCTTCGGTTAAGGACCAAGGGCCTCACTTAATCTAGGCTTGTTATGATGAATATGCTTCGATTAAGGACCAAAGGCCTCTCTCAACCTCGGCTTGTCGGGATAGTTATAGTAGTTTAAATATGGCGATGATGTTTGGAAACAAACAGTTGAGTTTGTTCATTATTAGATGTAGGTAATTATGATAGATATAGTAGTTTGAATATGGCGACGACGTTTGAAAACAAACAGTTGAGTTTGTCCATTCTTAGATGTAGGTAATTATGATAGATATAGTAGTTTGAATATGTCGACGATGTTTGGAAACAAACAGTTGAGTTTGTCAATTATTAGATGTAGGTAATCATGATAGATATAGTAGTTTGAATATGGCGACGACGTTTGGAACCAAACAGTTCAGTTTGTCCATTATTAGATGTAGGTAATTATGATATATATTGCAGTCTGAATATGGCAACGACGTTTGGAAACAAACAGTTGAGTTCGTCCATTATTAGTCGTAGGTAATCATGATGGATATGCTTCGGTTAAGGACCAAGGGCCTCACTCAATCTAGGCTCGTTACAATGTATATGCTTCGATTAAGGACCAAGGGCCTCACTCAACCTCGGCTCGTCATGATAGATATAGTAGTTTCAATATGGCGATTATGTTTGGACGCAAACAGTTGAGTTTGTCCATTTGATGACGTTCGGAAACAAACAGTTGAGTTTGTCCATTTGATGACATTCGGAAGCAAACAGTTGAGTTTGTACATTTTTTTAGCCGTAGGTAATTGTGATAGATATAGTAGTTTGAATATGGTGATGACGTTAGGACGCAAACAGTTGAGTTTGTCCATTTGATGATATTCAGGAATAAACAGTTAAGTTTGTCCCTTAGACGATGTTCGAAAGCAACCAGATGAGTTTGTCCATTTTATGACATTCGGAAGCAAACAGTCTAGTTTGTCCATTTTTAGTCGTAGGTAATTGTGATAGACATAGTAGTTTGAATATGGCGACGACGTTTGGAAACAAACAGTTCAGTTTGTCCATTTGATGACATTCGGAAGCAAACAGTTGAGTTTGTCCATTTTTAGCCGTAGGTAATTGTGATAGATATTGTAGTTTGAATATGGTGATGACGTTAGGACGCAAACAGTTGAGTTTGTCCATTTGATGATATTCAGGAATAAACAGTTAAGTTTGTCCCTTAGACGATGTTCGAAAGCAACCAGATGAGTTTGTCCATTTTATGACATTCGGAAGCAAACAGTCTAGTTTGTCCATTTTTAGCCGTAGGTAATTGTGATAGATATTGTAGTTTGAATATGGTGATGACGTTAGGACGCAAACAGTTGAGTTTGTCCCTTTGATGACGTTCGGAAACAACCAGTTGAGTTTGTCCATTATTGGCTTTAGATAATTATGATGGAAACAGTTGAGTTTTTCCATTTGGCGATATTCCGAAACAGACAGTTGAGTTGGTCCAATATTAGCGATAGATAGCTATGACGGATATGCTTCGGTTAAGGACCAAGGCCTCACTCAATCTAGGCTCATTATAATGTATACGCTTCGATTAAGGACCAAGGGCCTCACTCAACCTCAGCTCGTTATGATAGATATAGTAGTTAGAATATGGCGATGATGTTTGGACGCAAACGGTGGAGTTTGTTCATTCTAGCAATAAATAGCTATGACGGATCTGCTTCAGTTAAGGACCAAAGGCCTCACTCAACCTCAGCTCGTTATGATGTATAAAAGTCTGAATAGGGCAATGACGTCCGAGGGTTGTTTATTTAATGATATTAAGAAGCAAATATTAAATTGTTATCAGCAACTATAAGAACCGGTTGTAAAATTTGAACCTTGTGTAATAATGCTGATACTAGAGCGGCCTAAACCCATACCCCGCATATCCCCCTCCTCCCCTTAACTACTCACCCCTCATTCACGTTAAGCCTAACTTCCACTAACGGCGTATACATATGTACGCATACCTCCACACACTTATACAAACATACACCGGAAGCGATCCATCAAAACAGCAGTTGCCGGAACATTAAAACCTCCCTGAATCCCACAAGGCAAATTTGTTAGGGCTGCCACACCCACGTTTTTTTTTTTTTTTTTTTCCCCCGGCGACTTAAACACATCTCCAGCATAACACCTTTTGCTTCTTCAGTTAAGGACCTGACTCTCCCACCATTAAGGCAGGGCCCGACCTCAACTTCGACACATATACACATGTACGCATACTGATATGTATACACACACATAGACACGCACCGCCCGCGGTCACTCAGGGATCGTACCTGCCGAAACATTACGACCCCCTGCAACTCACACGGCAAAAATCTCAGGGGTTACACTAGCCATGTATAAAAAATCCAAATCATTTCAATTCAGGCCCTAACAACTTACAATCTTTACTCGCGACGATTTAAACACATCCCCAGCATAACCCCTTTTCGCTCTTTCAGTTAAGGACCTGACTCTCCCACCATTAAGGCAGGGCCCGACCTCAACTTCGACACATATACACATGTATGCATACTGATATGTATACACACACATAGACATGCACCGCCCGCGGTCACTCAGGGATCGCACCTGCCAAAACATTACGACCCCCTGCAACTCACACGGCAAAAATCTCAGGGGTTACACTAGCCATGTATAAAAATCCAAAATCATTTCAATTCAGGCCCTAACAACTTACAATCTTTACTCGCGACGATTTAAACACATCCCCAGCATAACCCCTTTTCGCTCTTTCAGTTAAGGACCTGACTCTCCCACCATTAAGGCAGGGCCCGACCTCAACTTCGACACATATACACATGTATGCATACTGATATGTATACACACACATAGACATGCACCGCCCGCGGTCACTCAGGGATCGCACCTGCCAAAACATTACGACCCCCTGCAACTCACACGGCAAAAATCTCAGGGGTTACACTAACCATGTATAAAAATCCAAAATCATTTCAATTCACGACTCGTACCAAATTAAATAATAACCTTGTCCTACTCGGCTGGGTTTAATAATTTTGCCTTAGTTTCACATCTACATAGCAGGTAATAGTATCTATCCACGTTCTAGCTCACTTCTAATCCTACATTGAACCTAATTTATATATATATATATATTTATATTTCATGCGAATCCTAATTCTGAATAAACGTTAATACAGTTTAATAAACACTTATTATGTTGACCCCTCCCCTAACAACTCCACCATTTATCCTGTGGTACCCTCCCCTCATGTAATGTACATTTTATTTCTAACTGCCCTTAACATGACTACACTAACAAAACCCGGTCCCTGACCTTTGCCAATGGTTTTAATCCCCGACACATACCTCATTTCTCAGTTGCTACATATCACCTACTCAACAAACCCTTTGAACAGATAATACTTATTAACAATAACCTATTTAGTTCAAAAGGAACATGTTAATAGGCATAGCCGACCCGAACACCACCTAATACTACCTGACATTATTCTATCTTACCCTTAAGTACTTTAAATTACCTAAACAGAGATGTATAAATTTATATACATAGTAAGTACACTTCTCGTTTACACCTGAGCACCTCCACACTGTCAATCTATAACCTTTCATAAATGGTACCACAATGGTTAAAACCGGTTGACGTTACCGGTCCGCCTAGTAATAACATATTTATCGACAATCAAAATGTAATATAATTTGGCAAGCAAAAGCATGAGCCAATAGTATCCTAATATTTTAATCTAATAGCCCGTGAACGGTAGCAACGAATCTATAAAAGATAATCTAAACCTAACGTCTACATTAGATCGCACAGAATCACCCCAAACAGCTCCGTTGGCCAAAAACCCCACGCTCGCGCCAAGACCTCGAGAAACTGAGTTCAAATCCACGCTCGAGCGGACACTTTTTTTTTCTTTAGTTTATATTATTTGTTATAAATTTTCCTTTTACAAAATTATATTACTATACTAACAACTCACAAAGTACATATAGTCGTTTTAACATCTACTGTTTACTTGGTTCAGATTACCTTCTACCAGTCATGAATCTTCCCGTTGGAGGAAGTTCACCTGGTCTAAGGGCTCAACCGACGTCACCGTCAAGTGAAACAGCTATTGGATGTTCGTACTTTGGAAGAACCTTTTAACTAATACCTATAAACCGAAAATTATACACATACACAGATATGTTTAAATGGCTCATGGGGATGATCCCAACTTACTAAGTCAGCGCTACTTAGTATAACATTAAAGAACAGAGATGGATGAGGGCCTACTTCAGCTAATATCTTAGTGACTTTATGACCTTACTTCTGCATTAACATTCCAAATGCTCGCTATCCCGCCTTTCAATGCATTCCCTAATTATAAATTAACTCACTCTAACTCTTCAATAGTAAAGTGATACATTAAGGCTGCACCCTACTTCAATGTACAGGTTTCTGCTTGGTTTTAAAATCGATTTCGCTGTCCTATGGTAAGTTCCAAACCGGAAAATAACATGGCCTTCTACATTCTTTGACTAGCAGATTACTGTATTTGGTTTCTGTACAAAACATTTTTTTTTTTTTTTTTAATGAAAATTACGGCCAAAGTTCTCGTCCTTCTATTTTTAATTCGTAACTCACTATCAACAAGTAGCGAGAACATAATTTATTTCATGCCATGTTAAGTAACTACAAAGCTAGAAAATTACTGTAATTAAATTTTTATATCGCATGTGATGTAACTGTAACTAAATATTTCCCCCCCTTTACGCTAAGTTGTGGGCCTATCTATAATATTTTTACGCCACTGGAAAACGAGCTCTATCTGAAACTAACATTGTCGACTCCCGCTACACACCCGCATAGCAAAGGTATATGTGCGTTGGGGCCCTCTTAAGTGCTCGTTATTTTATTATGTCCTCCCCCTCCCCCAGCATATAAGACCTTTATTCCACAGTGCCCCCCCCCCCCCCTCTTAATAATAATTCTATGTATATAGACAGTTCATTAAGGCCACCCCAACTATACTGATCTCTAATCTATGTCCATACGGTAATATGCCTCGCGACAGGCCACTAAAGTCCATAAGGGGGTTCCCCTTTTTATAAATAGTACGGCTAACTCCTCCACTTTATCAGTTGACAATCACAAGTTCAAGAATCCTTCCATAAAACACCTGCGAATTTATATACTTATCCACATCTACTTACGCACACATATACGTACAAACCAACACTCACAAGCTTATTCGAACCGTACTCACAATATTAAGCTAAGGTCCATAATTATTGAATAGTGCTATCCAATAATAAATTTATTCGAATCTAGTTTTTAAACATTTTCTTAAACCTATGTTATGACAATATGCATATAGGTACTACCACATAGAAGTCCAGATTGAACGAGACTAGTAAGATTTATCTTAAGAATACCGTTCCCTAGGTTTCGGATGATTGAGATATACGAGTATGTATTTGTAAATAATGTTATTAGGTCATACACATACCCCTGCCTACCATTCTATGAATGTAATTGTAATTTTGCGTATTAGCCGTAATTTTATGTCTACATATTACTACTAATGCCTTCCTATATCTAAGCCTAAGTCGTAGAATATATCTTACTATACTAGTACCTAGATAGATGAACTGTACAACCTAACTAAATAAAAACATCCTTTTACACTAATTTAACATGGTTTTATCCTAAACTTGGCCTACAATTCCCTTATATGCTATATTAAAGTACGTGTCTATAACTAAGCTTAAGTAACAAACAACTACAAAATGCCTTCTAACCAAGATTTATATCTTGCTTATTGGTTCTATTCTGTCACACCAGTCACCAACTGAAATCCATTTTAATGACCTCCCATCCGTTGTACGACAACAAAATGTAGGCTTTTACAAGCCTATTTTAGTTCTAAATCCTATCCTGGTAACGGCAACACATAATGTAGAAACCCCCCCCCCGTTTATAAAAATAATAAAATTATAAATTTGAACTCACGTGGAGTATACCGACGTACTCGCCAATTTGAATACGTGAAGACATGTGTAATTCTAACATATTATTGTTGTCTCTATTATTATAAAGAAATGTTAATAGTATTTTGTAACCGTTAATGTTATTATTAAAGAAAGCTAATATTTTATTTGGCTGTGATCGTCTAATGGCGTAATCGTCTATTTGGACCCCTCGTTGTGACCGATAATAACCCAATATCTTAAGAGGTATGGATTCAACCGGTCCCAGGTGTGAAAGAATAAAATCAAAACCCTAATTTTACATTATACCTACATTAAAAGCAATGGCCTATAACTAATCCTTAACCGCAGAACCACTAAATCCTGATTAGCATTAGACCAGAATTTAAATTACTAAATGCGAGTTTCAGATTAAATATATGCGATTTATTATCCTAACGTAGTCGAAGTACCCTAGCCTAAGTCACCCTATTCACCAGCCTAGCTACCTCCTTACAGCTCCGAACATGTCTCGTAATAACACGGTTGCCCCTCGAACACGATAGGCCTTAAAGTTATAACGACTAAGACCGCATACCCCTTAAGTGAAGTCGTAATCCTATAGTAATGTATGAAATCGCCTCAAAGGAGAACTCTTAAACGGTAAGTAGTCCATCGATACACTAGTTATCTTGCCCTTAAGTAAGCTTGTAACCTCATAGTAATGTAGGAAAATCACCTTAAGTGGAAGAGCCCTTAGACATATGAAAATACTAACCACTAATAAACTCACTGGCTTCCCCTTAACTAAAGTGGAACCCTTAGACATATGAAAGTACTAACCACTAATAAACTCACTGGCTTCCCCTTAACTAAAGCTATACACTTATAATATAACGAAATCATTTAAGAGACAGACAGACCTATTTAATAACTAAATAAATTATTAGCAGATACGCTATTGATCCCTTAATTAACCTATAATCTACACAACTAACCTGTCACCAGTTCTCTAGCTTGCGCTTAAGCGAAGGTCGGAACTAATAACAACATATATAAGGCATTAGGGAGACAAGCGGACCTATTAAGTACATAGATAAATTATTAGCAGACTAGCTGTCGATCCCTTAAGCGAAGTTATAAAACTGTAATGTAATATGAGAAGTCACCATACGGATGAACTAACAGATTGAATATATATATAGATAACACACGAATATACTCGCGGCCTGGCCCTTACGTAAATTACACAACCCTCTTAATAACACTAAGAATGCACCACAGATGGGCCGACTGGTTTAGTAGTTGCATAAATTATTGGTTGACAACCCGTTAACAACCCCTATGTGAAACCATAAAGTCGTAATGGTATTCGAGAAGCCACCCCAAGACAAATAGACAATCTAAGTATATAATGAGCTTACCACTATCCTTACTAGCTTCTCTTCAAATCTTATCTTATAATAATATATGGAGAACCGCCGTAAAGACAAACTAACAAATTAGAAGTAAATGTAGATCTAAAATACAACTACAGCCTACCTTTGAATAAAGTAATGACATGGTTCTAACCGTATCCGGAAATCCTCATACATTCATGATTATTATTTTACCACTGTGGCTCACGCCATCTGTGTAACAATCGTAGAATTACTCGGTCGATCGATATCTTAGCTAACTGTCTAATAATGGAGATATTGAGGAGGTCTTATAGAGGGCGCTAAGGGCGGACGATTTAGTATGGAAGTCTATCTAAATCTACCAATCCTAGTTTCCAGGTCGTTTACGGGTAACCCTAACTGGGAATCATCCAGGAAAATTCACATATACAACCATTCCTTAAGGGTTCGTAAGTTGTTCTATTCAGAATTATTGGGGCCGCCACCGAATTATCCCTTCGGCCAATTAAAGACTAACCGGTCAGACTTTCCATACATTTGCCTGTGCGTCGAAGTGCCCAGCTGGCGTCTCGTGGTCACGTGGGTGCGCAGAGTTCACATTTTAGTCTTCTGCGCAGGTACAGAGTCTAATCGTGTTACTCGACCTTCCTTCGACTAATTTACGTTGGTTCGGTTTTGGTTTAGTATCTCGCGACCCGGTCAGTACGAATTTCGTTCTTAGATCTAAAATTGAGTTTATGGTTACAAGCTATGGCGATTATCTACACTAGAATATAAAGTTTATGAAAACAAAACTATAAAATTGAGACAAAACCTAACGCTCGCCTAACTCATACACTAGGTTGTTCCTACTTGATCGCTAAAATGAATATTGAAAATTAATTATGTATAACTTGAATTTGAATAGCCTTAAGGGCCTAGGGTACCGTCTGGCCTTAAGCGGTTGTCAATTGTATCGTACTTATTATCTGACTGACGTCTTGGAACCTTTAACAAGGAAGGTATATAACGACCAACTCCTGACAGACTCGTAGATAGGTTTAATCAAACTAGCTTACCTTGTGGCTTCGCCCTCCTGTCATTTAGTAATTGAGTTAATAGATAACCTTTATCCTTCGTACACCGTGCCTTAAACTGTTCTTTAGGATAGGTAAGTAGTGCTCCCCGCCAACTCCTACATTTATAACGCTGCGGAGGTGGCAAACAACCAGACGACCATGTATTTATCCTTACTACTATGACTAACTACGGAACTAAAGGGACCATCTCGTTATTATTTGAATATAACCTACGACCGGTCGGTTCGAACCCGAGGCTCCTTAAGTTTAAATAGCCGCTAGTCCGGAGAAGCTATACTCGCCCGAAACATATGCCGTGCAAGCTAAGTTCACAAGAAATAATAAAATAGGTGTGCGATTACGCACATGGTTAAGTGGTGAATTGTTCATCAGAGTAATTAAGGCGACGGAACACCTAGTTTGACACACAATAGATATGTTTAAGGTGGATTGTAAGGAAGACATATCCACACTCAGGACCCGGCGCATTAGCCAGATCAAGTAAGGGTTAGCCCTTTCTGAGTGTTTAGAACTTAACGTTTCGGCTTTCCATACAACAATTCAGAGCCTCATCAGTTAGTAGAGAATTGTGTATGATTATACTAATACGTCTTCAACGGGGTGATTCATGGCGAAGAATAGAACAAATCCTGACCCACTAACGTCACCTCATAGCCTGTTAATAAAGTTTGGTCAATGTTGAAGTTCTGTCATCTTTATCTTAAATGGCTTAGTCAAAACATAAATTAAACAGTATAAAGCAATAAAATAAAGCTTAGATAGTCTAATTAAAAATTAGACTCTCTAGATTAATGTCGCGGCTCTGAAAAACATATGAGGTTTACGTTTATTTTTACACAGGAAACAAATATTTAAATATGAACACAATAATACTTAGCTTTCCAAATCTATCCGTCGCAATAATGGGTGGAGTGGAGGTACTATTTATCTATGGATTCCTTAAGGAGATTGGGTTAAAAATCCCACATTAAATTTTAGCCACCCATTACCTAAACGGCATCTAACAGTTCAGCTTCCCCACTCGACGCCGGTGAAGGGTGGAACTGGAGCCAACCCAGATTTAGGTTTTATCAGCCCCCTCACACCCTTAGATTCCTGACGCCTGCAGTTATCCTAGTATGTCTCTAACATCAAGCCCCAATCTTCCCTAATCTTATAACAAGCCAGACCCCGCTTGAAGAACCCCTACTGTGATTGCCCCGTCCTCACCTACCTCTATCTACCAAGGGTCTGCTTGCTTTGGGGGTCACCCATACCGCAACGCAACAAGACATCGGGACTAAAATGATTGAGATAGTAAGTAGCGGATATAGAGATATCATTAACATAACCATCAATTACATGTAACATAACTGTACCATTCTAATGAGCGTCTACCAAAGCGTGTAGGATTTTCATCAATGAAGATACATATACACAGGACAGGATTCACACAAGGGTTGCCTGCCAAGTCATGTAAGCATGCCCCGTCACCTCGAGTCCGATCAAAGCGCGAAGTCGATGCTTAGGACTTGCGTAGGGCTTTCATCAATAAGATATACATATACACAGGACAGGATTTACACAAGGGTTGCCTGCCAAGTCATGTAAGCATGCCCCGTCACCTCGAGTCCGATCAAAGCGCGAAGTCGATGCTTAGGACTTGCGTAGGGCTTTCATCAATAAGATATACATATACACAGGACAGGATTTACACAAGGGTTGCCTGCCAAGTCATGTAAGCATGCCCCGTCACCTCGAGTCCGATCAAAGCGCGAAGTCGATGCTCAGGACTTGCGTAGGGCTTTCATCAATAAGATATACATATACACAGGACAGGATTTACACAAGGGTTGCCTGACCTTAACCCTAATCTTAAACGATTTCTTAACTAATCAGATCAGAGCCTAATTACGGGGTTTCTTCCCACAAAGTATCACAAAATTTACAACATCATGTTAAGAGACGCCGATCCCGGCAGGAGCCCTTTTCTCCACTAAATTTTCTGCAGAAATCGGCAATCTCTTTTCCTTTAAGAGTACATAGCCAACAATGTCAACAAACTACCTCTGCATTTTTAATAAGCAAGGGTTTTTCCCTTCTCTACTCCAAATTTACAACTAGAATCCCAACCAAAAAGTCAACCACTTTCAATTTTCCCCAACCAACCCTTCACTTTAACCAAGGTGGCATCTTACACGGTCCCTTACACAGTCCTTACGCCATGGTATAAAGGAAGTCCCTCACAAAGCCCCATAGTACAAACCCATCAATAATAAGTTGACATTGCTAGCCTCAGTTCTCACAAAAGACACTTACTGATATTTGATGTAGGCGAAACGTGCACGGCGTCGGTATTAAATTTCTTCAAATCTTTGTTCGTCCTGTCCTTCCCGCTTCCTCAGGAATCTCGAGCACGGCCAGCCTCTCGGTACGACGACAGTGGAAAAGGGTGCCGCAACTGACGCCTATCGCTTATAACCGTTCTCCCCTCCCCCCCCGATAGACGCGGCCTGAACACGTGGCGTGTCTAGGGATTGTGGCGCCAGTTAATTTCTTCTTTATTTTACTTCCACGTGTACCCACGTGCTTCGCATTTTAGTGGCCAGTTACTTTATAGTAATAATCGAACAATCATATCGAAATCGTCACCCGATTCTACTAAACTCTTTACCTGCCGAACTAGTTTCTCCGCTTCTTTGTGACTCGATTATACAGCTTCGATTAATTTACACATTGAAGGCTCGTCGTAAGCGGCGCGGAGCCTACTCTACTATCCCTCTCGCACCCTACGATATTTATAACAATTAACTGAAAATAATCGATCGATATTCTCCATATATTTTAACCTCCTGGTTATCTGCTACTTTACGAATCGGTCGTATTTAACGAGTAATTATTTTTCTTTGTGTTGATGATTTTAGGATCCCACTGCGATTTACGCCTTATGGCGTAGATATAAATATATTAATCTAAGACCGGTGAGGACATCCGGGCCCCTCACTTACTTCATACTTCATTGATCTCCTTTCTATCCATTTATTAGGAGTATCCGATCGGTATGAATTACGAAGGTGATTAATCAAATTTATATTTATTATTGATAAATTCTATCTTTAATTCACCTGCTCTCTTAAAACTTAAATTAGCATGTCAACACCGTGTCGTGGGGTCCAGATTATTACAATTCTTTATAAAAGGCTTGGGACCACTACAAACTTATTTCTTGTATTTAATGAACCACCAGTGACTTTCGATGTAGCTGCGACCACAGTCACGCACCCTTAGTTATAAATCGTTTCGTCCCTGTCCTTTAGTCAAAGTTACTGCCAAGTAACTCTGCCTCTTAAGACATTTCCACACAGTGAGTTGACGTCACAAATGACCAAAAAGTTGGCAACTTTCTTACACAACAATTCAGAATTGTTATTCAGCGCGGCAAAGCTGCCAGAACCTTATGAACTCAATTTTTTTATTTTACAGTAGACTATTTTGTATTTTAGGCAAGTATAAAATTACTTAAGTTTTTAAGGCATACAAAATTAAGGCGTGCGTGTTTGTCATTTTTTTTTTACTCAAAAACGGCTTGATCGATTTTAAGTATATGTTTTTTTTTTGTATTTATGTGGTCACCTGGATAGTCTTCAGGTTTATCTATACCTAAAAACTATCTAGGCGGCCCGATAGGTAGTTTTCGCGATCCAGAAGTAATTTTTATTATTTTCTGATCGAACAGGAAACAGTTTTTGCTAGCGAGGTTTGTGGCATGCAGTGGTACCTGAAAAAAGGAAATAACGTGTGGTAAAAAAAAAACTGTTCCATAAATATTTATACCACCAGGTTTAATATTATAGAGTCTGTGATGTAGCTTTGAAATAACTGTGATATTATTTTATAGACAAATGAGTTTTCTAACAATAATTTTAGGAAGGTATGAATAAACACAAATCTACATGTACGATAAAATAAACATTTATAATACAGAAAGTTTCTCACGGCAACATTAAGACCCATAAATTAAAAACATAATATATATTAATTATATTACAATTGTAGAACCAATAAAACATTTTTAATTTACAATTCAGGTATAATAAGTAATGCACGTATGGTAAAAGGTGGAAAATGAATCTAGGAATAAGTTTGGATCTCCCACATCGTTTAACATTTGGGTTTCATTATCAAACACTCCGCAACAGCTCACGGAGAGCTCACTCGTCAGGGTTAAATTCATTCCACATGATTCGCATGCGTAAAGCTTCTAGTTCTATCAAAGCTTTCAGTATTCGCGAAGACACCGTGCAAGGAACATATTCCTGCCCCGCTTCAATCCCCTAACGTATTTCGCAATCTGTACGAAATAAAAAGAAAAGTTTAGTACTATTACCTAGTGAGAGTTATTTCTAGTCCAAATACTAATAAGTGTGTTGAATGTTTTCACATATGAATAATAGAAAACCTGTGCAAATGTTTTTTTTCTATTAGAGTTACTGAAGTGTGAAAAATCAATTCGATATGCTAAAGTGAGATATTACCCTAATAAATCAAAAATAATTCATAAGATGAACTGATTTTGGAAGCAATCAATACGTATTTAAAGTATAGAGGTTATATTTTGATTGTTTTATTTAAAGATATAGAGCCTTTTTAAATAAAAAAACAATTATGATAATCGATATGATTTAAAAATAAAAAATAATAAATGACAGGTTATTAACAGGACTATATACTGCAAAAGTAAAATAAAATACTTATGAGAATAGTTCACAATTATTCTTATATTTTGTGGGTGTACAGACAAAAGTTTTATTTTATGTGTACCTACACTTTTCTCAATGCGACAGTCAAATTTTACTACCCCATTATCACTTCGTTGTAATCGGATTCAATCGAAATAAATCATTTTTCTATAATAATACCTATTAATTTTTCTTAATTTGTTTGAATGTAAAAGTTTGTTACGTTAATTCAAGCTTAAACATTTGGCCAATGTTCCAGATTTTTTTTACCATTAGGCAACTCATATCTATAGAAACGAAAACAATACTATGAAGCATGTCGGTCCATGCTAAGTGTAGAATTTTAGAGCCGTTGCAACATATTTTAAGTCCGTGAATTAGCTTAACTACTTTTAAAAATGATTTGATTATAGTCGTGATATTTTGAAAAGTTATACTGAAATTTCAGATAACTGAAATCTACTGGTCAGAAAGTGGCCACTAGATATTTCAAAGACAGACAACAGTATTGAAAAACTCTCTAAATCGCGTCACGGTGATTTTAATTTTCCCATTTAACTATAGAAAGTGGAACCATAGCCGAAAGAAATAAAAAATGTATTTCTATTTTATGCGTGGGGGAGTCACCCTGACTTATATGCCAAAGTTATTTACATATTCAACTTAAGTTACTACATATTCAGAAAAATTTCAGCTTTGTTGCTTTAATAACATAGATTAAAATAGCTGTAACATACGGATGACATACTTATTTGACTACGGAACTCTAATAAAAACGCAGCCAAGCATAAATTTAGTCTGTATATACATATATGTTGATATATTCGTGACAGATTTGTTTGACAAAGGTTTGAAACTACGTACCTGCTGAAATCAGGTTTCATAATAATAAACAAGTTTTGTAATAATTTAAGTATGTATTTATATATATATATATATATAAATTGATAGCAAACTTTGAAACTAGAAAAAGGATTATTTCACATGTTAATAATATTATATAATATATAAAATATTAATATTAAAGTGAATAAATATTTTCTAAATAACTACCTACGTCTAATTTCGCCACATCTTAATGCATTGGAAAGAAGGTCGTAAATTCTTAGATCGATAAAACGGCTGTAACCTATTTAACACCTGAACGCTTGACTGAATCTGAAAAGGTTTCTTCTCATCGTCTTCGTTTAAGGTTTGACTGTGAATAATGTGACGGGTGTAAATACATGTTTATGTAGCTATATCTTCTTAGCTTAGATCATAGTGTGTCGTAAAATAGTATTATGAACTTTGTCTGTGTAGTAGTTGGAAAGCAGTCGATATTTAAAAATGAGGTTACTGTTAGAAAGTTTTGAATTATGATTAACATGTAATTGTAATGTAATGAAACATGTATTAACGCAAAAATATTTTTTAAATAATTCAAAATTCTTGGTTTTAAGTAATCCTGGTACCTTTTTGGTCTTATATTTGAAACTCGTGCAGTGAAAATATTCATTCTCAAGACGAAAACCTGGTCATATAGTTTTTTAGGCTAGATTGAATTTTTTATAGATTTTTGGCCAATTTTTGGATTGTCCTATGTGTAATTCTGGGGATTCTTATTATTCTTAGAAAATCACCTAGTGGGTTGAGAGTTTGTGATTTTCTTTATCTGGCAATAAACTAGCTATTAATTGTAATAATAATAGAAATTGTTATTCACTAGAACGCACGAATCAGATCCTAACATGAACCATGGTGTTGGCAAAACAAATTTATTGTATAAATATGACTTCAATTGGTCAAGGAGTTTAGAAGTAGTACTATAACAAGCAAGGGCACCAACAATTGTATATATAAACATGTCCCATAAGTCAAATATCATCTGATTTGGACTAATTACTGATAAAATAAAGACCAGGCATAAAATAATTTACTCTTTTAGGTATAAATTCTTGACGATCCGTTCCGTTCCGTTCCGTTCCGTTCCAGCGTCTTACCAGCCAGCGTTCCACTGCAAGGACTCAAGGAACGGGTCACATAGGAAAAGAACTGTCGATGAGAGGGTTCTGTAGAGTGCTACAATAAGTAAGTCATGATCAGGCAGATACCGCTAATGCAACGAAAGTCATTGTTAAGTTTTTGTGAAAGTCTTTGGTCTTTGCCTACCCGTTCGGAAAACAGGTGTAACGTTATGTATATATGTAACATTTAGCTAAAGGATCTGAACGGAAGATGAACCAATATTTAGGAGTAACGTTGGTGGCTGGACATTTGAGATACCGGTTCGTTTTGGAAATTTTAAAAGTTGGGTTATAATAATCAGCAGAAGACATCTTAGAGCTATAGTATATATAATGCTGATAATAACGTCTGTTCCTGAAGCGAGCATCAGTAATTTTGTAAATTTTATGTTGATGACCGAAGAAAACATAATACAGCTGCAAATTATGTAGATTTCTATGTTATACGTGGCACTAAGTTTAAACATTTTTTAGCCTATTGGGTTTTGGTGTTACTGAATAGATCATGACGTCATAACATAACGGATAAAGCTGTTACAAAAAGAAACTACTGTCATGCATGTAAAATAATAATACGAAATTAGTTTTAATAAAGTTGTTTAGTAAATAATCGCAGTGGTCACGACCCAAAAAAGTTTGAAGGTCGGATTGGCTGCCTTTGGGCACGGAGTCCGTACCATAAATTGAATTAAGCAAGTTATATATATTTTTATACTTTGACATGCATTTTCAATTTGCTTTACGATTTAATGAAAAAATGTAAAAAATAACGATTTAATCAGCAATGTAGGTCATAACCATCAACTTATACTATAATTTTTTTCATTAAAACGTAATCAAAAGGACAATGCATGTCACTGTCATCAAGGAACCAGATGGTTTTTACTGACTTGAATCGCCCCTAGTTCGTCTTTAGGATCTAAGTATTTTGGAAGAGATCTTACGTAATTTTCCGATCGCTGCCCAGTCGTACAAGATTTTTCGAGTAACCAAAATGTAAAATCAAATTTGAACATACCTAATTGCACTATTTGCTCTAGGTATGCGTATACTCTTCAACAACTTCGAAAGTAACATTCCAAGCAACAACCCGTACAGATGGTGGGACAGACATTGAACATTACCTTCGTTTTATCCATGATAATTTTTCACGGTGCAAACCTTTACCGTAAGGTACCTTGATGTTAAACTTGAAATCTAAGCTATGCTTAATAGTACATTAAGTGATTCACACGGATGACGTCGGAGGTAAAAGCCAATTGTTTTTAAATAATAGTTATTAACAACACACCTCTGACGTGAAATATAATACTATACCAAATTTCAGTTCTGTACGCTGACAAAAAAAGATTAGCTAACAATAACACAAATTTTATACCAATAATTTGGTGACTAATAAACTAAATTGCTCATAGTAGATTAAATATAAGTTATGTGCAGCGAATCAGTTGTTTAATTATTATAAAAGTTTGGTTATTACTAAGTAAATTTCGAATTGCTAAACCGGTTTTCTTATCCTTTCTTTCAGTGTAGCTTAGGACGTGGATATTCCCTAATGTCCCAAAACAGTCTATCTTACTTGTTCTAGATTGAAGAAGTGGTACATATTGCAAATCACAGAAAAATACAGAGGTTAGGAAAATAACTAATTTAAAAGTATAATCGAACAGAATATAAAAAATGTTCATATATTAAGAAAATAATTCTTAAATAATCACAAAAAAGTGCTGCAAATTACTTTTACCCCGATATTTTATCCCGATATTTTGTCAGTGAGCCCATTTATTTTTCAATTAATGAATCAAAAGAAAAATCGGATAGAATTTGTATATAAAGGCTAGTTTAAAAAAAAAAAAAACATGATAAAAACAGCTAAAACGTAAGCGCTCTACGCGTAAGCGACAAAAAACGTAAAGTGCGAAGTTCAACCTTATGAAAGCGCGCTTAAGATGGTTTTAGCTTTTGTATACTTGACTGGCTCAAGTGGCGTCTATAGTCCCCTTAAATATTTTTTTTTTATTAAAGTTATAAGAAATTGTAAATGAACTGCTACCTGGCATTTATTGGTTCGATTCCCGCACAAGACAAACATTTATTATTTTGTGTTTATCTTGAGACTGGGTATTTTATATACTGGGACTGGGTATATTATATTATGTATGTATTTACAAAAAAAAAAGCCTAACCTAACAGCGCTGTAATGTCCAAAAAATTATTATTTATTACTAGACTTTGCCAGCGGCTCCGCACGCCCTAAATGCGGTTATCGGCGACTGTGATTTACACCTTAATTACAATAATAAAGTTTGCTTTATCAAGTTTTAGCTATAGCTATAGTTCGTTTAAGCTCGGTTATAGTTATTCCCACGGGAATTTCGGGATAAAAAGTATCCTATATGCTATTCCAGGACCTAACCTATATGTATGCCAAGTTTTATCCCGATCCGTCTAGTGCGGTTGAAGCGTAACAAACAGCCATCCAAACAAACTTTCACATTTATAATATTAATAAAATTATTTACAGATTTAATGCCTGCCATTAATTTTATACAGTCGTATGAACATGAAAACATTTAAGTCTCACAAAATTATTGCTGATATGTCTGCACGTAAAATTATAGATTAAATTTTATAAACGTCCAAAAACTAATTTTGTAACGTAATTTTTGGTTTTCAGATCATATTTATATAATACTTGCCAATTAATGTAGAAAAATAATATGAGTCAAACGATATCTTTTAATACCTTATTTATAAGCATTATAATTAATATTACTTATATTGATACTCCTTACACAGACAAAATGTTTAAATTTAATAATGAAAACTCCTTTACGACAAAATATTTCAGTCTTGTCAAGTGGAACGTAATATAATGGAATGTTGAATTATGAGAAGGGTCCAGAATAGAATAAGTAATTAAAGCTCTTAAGCTTTGGTGATAATTAAACTTTAATCCTTCTTAAAACGGAAGGAAAGTGCCTGACTACATTTGACTTCGTAAGTTACATTATCTTATTACTAGATAATTGTAATTTTATATTTTGTAAATAAATGAAAAATGGCTTTATATATATATACAGGTTGGCCCAAATAGTGACGATAAAAACAAAAATTTATATGCCTTACACCAAGATCTATCCGAAACACCCCTACGTATGTTCCGCAATTTTTAGTAGTTTCTGAGATATGATTTTTTTAGTTATTTTTTACAGTTCAATTCCTATTACTGCTTTATTAGTTTATTTATTGCCAAAAAATGTTTTTTTGGTGTTTTTTCAATGTCTTCTTTATCACTAATAAATGGGCTGTTATAAAAAAATAACAAATTATTAACAAAGTCTCCGGAAATTTCTAATCAAATATTAAAAAAATACGTTTTAGGTAAAGTATCTTATGAACTAAAATGACAACTAAAAATCAAAAAGTGGTCAAAGAGACTTCTAATTGATTTCAAAAACTACTGTTAACACTAGACTTCTATTGTGACTAGGAATAAACATTATTTCATACGACTTTTTTTTGAGATTTTAATGATCAAAGGAGCAACCTGGCAGCAACATCCAGGGCTTTTGTTAATAGTTTAGTTATTTATTTATTTTAATTGTTATTTTTATATAAAAATCATAAAATGTACATTTCAAAAGATATAAACAAAATAAATTTTAATAAATATGATCAAAGGTGTTTAAATGTGAAATCAGTGTAAATTAAATTAAATCTTATAATAATAATAATAATATACTTTATTGCACCAACAAAATAATTTTACAAAAATATGTTTATAAATACTTATAGAAAACAAATGGCGGTCTTATCACTTTAAAGTTGGGTATAGAGGAAATAATAAAGTTAACCATAGTATAGTAGGTGTGTGTCGATACAGTTATTAAGAAGTATATATATCATACAATAATGTTTATAATATAAATAAATACACATAAATAATATATATGAATAATGTATATATAAATATAAGTAAATATATGTACATATATAAATATGCATGTATAATAAATGTAATTATAATACATATTACGTATAAGTGAATATATATAAACAAATATAGGTAGTGATGTTATTTTAGTCTTTCAGGTAATGAGTAATAACAAGATTTTTAAATATTGCTTTCGATTTTGCTTTTTTTATTTCCAAATGTAAAGCGTTCCATAATCTAACAGACTTTACTGTGAAAGAATCATTATACGATTGTGAATAATGCAATGGAGTATAGTTATTTTGTTATTTTTTTATAACAGCCCATGTATTAGTTATTACGAAGACATTGAAAAAACCCCATATAAATTTTTTTTGAAAAAAAATACACTAAAAAAATTAGTACCAGGAATTAAACTGTAAAAAATACCTAAATAAAATCATATCTCGGAAACTACTAAAAATCGCTGAACATACATAGAGGTGTTTCGGATAGATCTTGGTGTAAGGCATCTAAATTTTGGTTTTTATCGTCACTATTTGGGCCAACCTGTATATAATTTGCATAGAACTCCAGTACAGAGGAGTGTGTCGATTACGTAAAGTTGTTGCTAACAATTCTCGTTTGAAATCCATTGAAATAAGATATCATTGCGCATTTGAAATTACGTATGAAATTCATCGATTGTCGCGAAACCGCAATATATATCTTATTTCTATCGAGAATTGTTAGCACCAACTTACTTAATCGAGGCCCGGGTCTTACAATCTTATTTAATCAGTTTTAAATTATAACATTTGATTATCTAAAAGCACAAAAATATAAATGAAATACAGAATAGCAAAATGGTCAGTTAGATTATGACGTCAAAGTCTAAAACATCGCATCATTACTAGGTGCAATTCTTATACATAGTATATAGTACTTACTGTTCGTATAGTACTTATACACTAGTTTTAACGTGTTACCAATTATTGATATTTTAAATATTTTATTTTCCTAAGCGATTTATTTTTTATTGCTATTTAGCAAAATTGGTATTTGATTAATTATATGAAAAGTACATATCTATTGTTCAACAAAGAAATTACTCTTTAAATCTTTTTATTATTATGTAAGAACCACGTTTTCTATAAATGGACTAAAATGTAGAAAATAATTCCTAGATATATATACGGGGGTGCATAATCAATATATAAGAAAATCTGATTTTGTACTTTTAGTCCATTCACACAAACATTGTAGTTTTGATTTTATATTTCTTTCTACTTTTTGTTTTATCTGTATTCATTTTTAAATTGCATATAATGCACTTTAAATGATATAAGTTATTTTTTTGTTGAAATTTCTTTTAAAACTCGATGGAACCTAAAACAAATTGTTGAATATTGCATTGTCATCTGGTTTTGAGTTATATACTTATTTAACGGTTATATTAAAGTTTCATGTCATGTTGTGTTCATGTTGGTGAAAAATACACATAATAAAAAGCGAGTAAATTAAAACGTTGTAATAACGTTAGACGGTGACTTAGAGTGACTTAAAACTTTTGCACCCAACGTAGTTTTACTAGAAAACACAATACATTCTAATTCAATTTATTTTATTTTAATCACAATTTTAATATAATGCCTACTCCACATGTTTCTCTGTGCTCTGTGATGGAAATGCGGCAAATCAACAGTGGCTAGAGCTGTTACGCATTACGCCGCGTTTATTTCCCAACAGAGATCGCATTATCCTCGGTGATGAGCTACAAATAAAGAGGATTTTGATGAGTAGAAGTACTTAGCATTTGTATTTTATATACCAATTTATAACTTTATAATGTATCAGCGTTTTTTTAAATAGTTTTATTATGATATGCGTAATGATTTTGCTAAAACAGTAGTGTCAATAATGAGCTTAGAGTATATAATATTCTTTGATAAAGGTTAGATTAGTGGTTTTTTATTGACAAGCATATTATACACATTCAATTCACTTTGTACTCTCTACGCGCATATCCAATTTTTCCGATAAGCAAATATGAAGGTGTTTTATGCTGAATATGGCGTCACCGGTCCGCATTCAACGCATTGACCGCACACGCCGATGATGCAGAGCAGTGGATGCGATGTCGAAAAAGTGAACAGCCATGTTTTTTGTATGCGATTTCATAGCTACCAATTTCGTCAAAAAAAACGCACGTATTATAGTAAATTAAAATAAATGCGGCTATTTGTGATCTCTAACATACCAATTCCTCACTTCCGTAAGTAATAATTGTTGTTTGAGTCCAAAAAAATAACCTTGAATTGGTTGGCTTAAGTTTATCGAGATCAATAGGTACTTATTACATGTTGAAACACATTTTTGCATAATTATCTATGTATACCAAAAGTTATATGTATGTGTGTGTGTCTTAGTGGTCTCTAATAAAATGAATGTGAAATAAGGCCCAACGGAAACTATAAGGGTTTCTTGTCTGACTACGGAACCCTTTAAATAATCAACTAAACAAAATCATCGACATGATAATGACATTAAAAAAGAATATACCAATAATACCTACTAAAAAGTCATTCCTTAAAAAACACGGACTTTTTGATTTACGTTTACCAGCTTCGACTAAGTTACGTCGTAGTTACTTAAATATAAATAATCTGGGATTAAGTATTTAAAAATTTTTTACAAAATTGTCCAATTACACACCAGGACTCTACATAACTCCTTCTGCATTTACATCGCTTCATCACGCAAGCCACAGTGGCTTTGAAATTGAAGTGGCTTGTGCTCCGATGTAAAAAAAATCGACCAGTAACTTAATTTATTAGACAGGCTTATATTACGTCCATATATCGATATTTCCGAAAATATTAATACATTAACATATATTCACTTGAAAGTTTTCGTATGTGTACGTATGTAGCTATATCTATATTTTATATGTAAGGTCTGATTACAATTTTCTATATGAAATTCCATAAGAGTTCTTTAAAATAATGTATGTATGTTTTAAACACATGCCAAATCAATATTTATTAAAATAAATTAATACAAACGAATACGTGTAAATAGCAAAAAAAAATATGACTACTAAGAAATCTAAATTGTGATACAATGAACTGTTACGTTAAATTCTCATTAAAATCTCTCTTTAACTATCAAAGTTTAACGATAAGTGAACAATAGTTTGTGATGGTGAAAAGTGAAGTAACAGAATGACATGGATGGCGCTGTTTGGGCTTGTGTGGCTGCTACGCGTGCGCGGCTCGCTATGCGGGTGTGCAGCGTGCAAGCGCGCGCGACACGAGCTCCATGACGCGCAATGCACGTCCAGCCAGCGTACGCCAACTCCAGAAGAACCTGAAACATTCGACATGATCACCTTACAGCACTGCAAGCGAGATGTCACCGTGCAAACTGACTTTGATGACGACGAAACCGATCTAGATAAAATTGAACTTCAAATTGTTGAAGAAAGTAAGTTTGTAGTTGAATATACAATTTCGAAAAGGGCGCATCTCTAATATTTTGACAAGACCCTTTTCTCCTAATCACAATATGTATGCCTGCATTTATATATCCCTATAGATTTTAAAAACCTTACGATGATATTTAATAATTAATAGTTGAAAAGCCCGCAAAAAACGCTGTTGCCGTAGGAACTTTCGATCGGGATAAACAAAAAATCCTATTATAAAAAATTGGTCGATGCTACAAATTTAATCGGAAAGCTTTGAACCATCTGACAAACATTTTTGAAACAGTTATATGTACAAGCTTAACAAAAAATTGAAGCCTATCCCTCTCAGATATTGGAACTAATTTTAAAATCACGGACAGCTACTTATTTTTTTTTTAATAAAGCATATTTAGTGGATTGCGCATATGATTAATATTTAAGCATATTTTATCTTGAGTTTGCATGTAAAGCGTAATTCAAATTTTTCCCATTTTCAGGCTCACTTTAGCCATCTTATAAAGATTTCACGCCTTTAAACAAATTAGCAATTATTTATTGGCTAAACTTACAAAAACCAACTTTGAATCCCAAATTAAATCATAATCAAAGTTATAAAATCTTAAATTTCACTTACTCTGTGCGTGTAGAAAGTAGCCATTTTGTATGAAAACGTGTCAGCTTCACTGCATCCGCCGGAAACATTTGTGCTACGATAGAAAAATAAAATATATAAGACTATATATACAGAAAGGTTGGTTATCCTTACTCTATATCTGCACTTTTCGTAGAAGTCATAACAGTCTATACTTATCTAGTATCAATTGCGCAAACTTACGGCCCGTTCGTGTAAATTTTACTAAATATATTACATTTCCGGTTAGACTTAATTAATGTTTACTTTGCGATCAATGCTAAAAGGCGTTGAATTTAAAATAAAATTAATATTATTTAATCAATTTCCTAAATAAATTAAACTTTTATACATCTAATCGAGGTGAAGGGTCCCTAAGATATCATCTCTTTTATTCATGGTCCACTGAATGATAATGGCTGAAACAGCCTGTTAATTTTTATCATCATCAATCATTTTTAAGTAACCTTAGAATACAACAGAATTATTCTAAAGCTTATTAATTTGAACCGTTTTGTCAAAGATAATTTTTCACCCATTTATCATTACGTCAACCATGAACAAAGCCGAATCTGATGATTCAACTAGTGTTCTATTCTTATCTACGTTTATTAAACTATTTTAATGAAAATTGTCTTCTATATCTACATAAATGCAAATACGCTACATCTGATCAGCAATGATACCCTGTACCTTAGCTTAATATGTAGTCTTATTATAATTAAGCTATTAAATCTAAATTTATCTTCTTATTGCATATATACTGTATTTTCTTAAATTTTCACATTTGTATAAAAAATGATTTATTTTTTCCTACAGAAAACGTAGTCAACTATGAATGTGGGCGTGAGCAATCAGCTCAAAGTCCAGGAAGGGTCCGTCCTATCACGGGAAGCTACCAGGTGCGTTATTCGATAATATCATTTTTGTCCCTTAGGTTTTGTTCTCTCTTATTTTTGACTTGTTTATTTATTTAAGGTTTCTCACGATGTTTTCCTTTACTAAAAAGAAACAATGTTCATAAAAGATTAAGGTAAAAGAATCATTGGTTCATATCA
Source organism: Apoda limacodes (assembly GCA_946406115.1). Taxonomy (NCBI): domain Eukaryota; kingdom Metazoa; phylum Arthropoda; class Insecta; order Lepidoptera; family Limacodidae; genus Apoda; species Apoda limacodes. Next base: position 19,749,950 of record OX291553.1, read on the forward strand.
TCGGCTTGAATCTCCTGGTCTTGTTTATTTAACTTGATATCGAGGCTAGGTATGAATAACAAGTACATTAGGATTTATTGTATGTGTATGTATGGGTTCCAATTGTGTTTTTGTGAGAGTATAATATTGTTACACTAACAATGAAGTTTTGTATCAAAGCAATTTTCTTGTACAAGGTTTGTTGTATAAAGTATCAAAGGATATTGTTAGTAGGTACAAGAATTGGGTCACAAATAAGTATATTATTTTTTTGGAACATTGTTTGCCTTGTTACACTATATTATTGTTTGTCAATACTTTTGTCTGTATAAAAAAGTACGGCGGCAACTATCGCACGAGTAACTTTTCTTATATCAAGGAATTTTGGGATAAATATATATAAGATTACCCATATCAGATCCGCCATCTTAAATTTTTAAACACTGATGAAAATTAGAATTCAGCACCTTCAACTGATAACAGATTTGTATTTAGCAAAAGAGGATCAATTAAATGTCGATGAAGCAAATCGGTTTATTAGTTCTCAAGATAATATATCCGATCCCGAAATAAGATCACACACACGCACACACACACACACACACACACACACACACACACGCATACACACACACACACACGCATACACACACACACACACACACACACACACACACACACACACACACACACACACACACACACACACACACTCACACATGATAATTCGCAAATGATTCTGCAATTTTTTTCAGCAAGTCCTATTTTCGGAACCATTTGATTAAAAATTAATGTTTCTATGAGTTTCCGTTAGGAATCATAATAGTATTTATACTTTTTGTATCAAAATTTAGTTTTAGTTGCTTTTTTCCTTGAACAGCAGCGTACAACCAAGTTTCATAGTTGTACAAAATTGCAAGGCGTTGTATGTATGTGTATGGTTCATATGTTTTCGTGGACTGCGGTAGGTACAGCTACCATCTTTGGGCGGGTGCACCTGGATGCCAGCTTGCCCCTTTCGACGATCCCAAACTCACAAGCATCGAACCCTTAAGTCTGAGAAGAGACTTCGCCTCCCTGAGTATGTTCTACCGCTTGTTTAATAGTATGTTATCGAGGAATTGTTCGAAATGATGCGCACGGCTACTTTCTACCATCGCACCGCTCGTGACTGGCAGGGAATTCCTCCTCACACCTTAGAACCTAAATGGTCACGTACAGTGCGGTTTAAGAGAAATTTCCTCCCGCGAACCCTTAGGTTGTGGAATAAGCTAGGGGGGAGCTAAGGTTTTCTCTACAGTATGATGTTCTTCAAGAAAGAAGTTACAAGATTTTTGAATAGCTAGGAGCTAGTGATGCCCTAGCTATTGCAAGCGTCTATTGCAGTGACCGATTACCATCTTGTTTGCCATAGTAGTGGTAAAAAAAAAAATTGATGACAATCTAACAGACATTTTTTAGAAATGAAACATATATTCGTATTAAATGGAAACCAATTTTCTTCTGAAACGGTTTAGCATATGTTAATAGGGAACTGAGAACATGGAACATATCATAACAATGTACGTAGAAATAAATAACAAAAAACACAAAACTTTGTAACTGGTTAGAATTCCTAAAAGGCTTGTCAAATGTCTTGTTTACGTGAGTATTTTTTCACAGTACCCATCAGATTCAGATGAATCTGTCTGGGAGACAGCTGACGTGACTCTGGAAAGGGGAGTGAGTGGGTTGGGGCTTAGCATAGCAGGAGGTGAAACTGGTGGAGATGTTAGTATTACACGACTGGCTGACGGAGGAGCTGCTAAGAAAGACGGCAGGTTGCAAATCGGAGATATTTTGTTAAAGGTATTTACATACATCTGTTAAGAAGTAACAAATGAAAATAAAGATATAACGGTCCTTTGTAACTTAGGCAGGATTAAAGACAAACGATAAAAGATTTTCTGAAATTATCGTAAATAAAGGAAATGTATAATAAAATGCCTTGTTGATGACAAAACAAAAATTCTTGAATTTAATGTTGGTATACCCAATATTTAATCTTAAATTCAGTGTCGGTTTAACTAATTTTTGTTCAGTAGACACTTGTATTCAATGTTGGTTTACCCATTTTTTGTTCAGCAAGCACTTGAATTTAATGTTGGCTTACCTAATATTTAATCGACAGATACTTAAATTCTGTGTCGGTTTACCTAATTTTTGTACAGTAGACACTTGAATTCAATGTAGGTGTACCCATTTTTCGTTTTGCAAACAATTCAATTCAATGTTGGTTTACCCAATTTCTGATTGGTATATACACATTTGAATCCGATGTCGGTTTACCCAATTTTTGTTTGGTACACACTTGAATTCGATGTTGGTTTTTCACCCAATCTGATTAACTGGGCAATCCACAACCTATCATCCCCCCGACCGACCACGGCACGGTCGAAAAACTATTCTTAGGCGGCCTCGGCAAGTGCTAACGGCCCCAGACGACAATCTCGCTATCCGGACAGCAAGACTTGTCGCAACGACTTCTCCTAATAGGGCATCCCCCCCTTACGGGTACACGAGGTATCAGACTGCCGGGGCGCTTCTCGCCCCCACTCACTCACAATAACAAACGCGTAACGGGGATCTCCCCTCCTGACGTTGACTCACCATTGGGTTTAAGGGTCACACTGGTCGAAGGGACGACCCCAAGAGCGACAAACCAAGGCGAGGCTCTCCCCGCGGAGAGCTCATGAGCGTTGGGCGCTATATGATCCTTCAGAGTCACGCCCCAAAAGCCCGGTGGAGTAGTAATATCAGTATCAGTATAGTCAGTTCAGAAAAAAAAAAATGTTGGTTTTACTAAATTTAGTTCGTAGATACTCAAATTCATTGTTAGTTTACCCCGTTTTTGTTCGGTAGACACTTTAATTCAAGAATTTACGTTGTGGCAAATCATTGGTAGTACATATTATGATTGCTAGAACTAAATAATAAAACACAAATAGTAAGGTTTAAAATATACCTGAGGTCCACATAGAGTATATTTAAAATCTATAAATTTAACATAAACATAAAGTATTAATAGAAAAAGAAGTACACAACAAATACAAGGAAAACAATAAATATTATAGACGCCATACTTATAACAAATAACTTGCCTAGTAAGCATTTAATGTAGTTACAGAGTACATGCGCGTCATTGTGATCAAACGATGTGCCAAATTGAGTTTCTAAGTTTCTTAGTCTTCAAAAACCTCTGTCACAGAAGGACGGACAGACACGGGATCTTAAAAGGGTTCCCTTTGCCTTTTAAGATACAGAACCCTTATAATCTAGCAACAAAATAAAAAGGGAGCAACGTACTTTACGTTAAAATCCATTAAATTTCAGGAACAGTGTAAGGAATGAATTTATTGAACAAGCGTTAAAATACACTTAATTACTAGTTAACTTAGAATAACAGAAAAAAATATAATAAAGGAATTTTCAACGTAGCTTCATTATTACTAGACTTTTGAAATGTCTTCGTAAGTAAATTCGCAAGGAAAGTTTGAACATAAAATATTCAGAAGATTTAATCCAATTTGCTGACTGCGGTGTAAAATTTTATGATCCCTTAATAACTTGATTCATCCTTATTTTCAATCCTAAACTTCATAATTTGCATAATTTTCTCGTGAATTCTTGGTTAATGGTTTTAAATAAATTTGATATTAAATGTATCTAACTTCAGATATAAATTGGTTGAGTCTTCCAAAAAAAGATTTGAATTTTCTTGTCTTTTTAATATTTTTGAGAATAACCTACGTGTTGAAAAGGAATGTACCTTTTATGATCAGTCTAAGTTTCGAAATGACCTGTGTTATAATAAACGTGGCCGGGTCCATGTCGGCAGATGTTGCAGTACTTAGTTTTGAGATTGCTTACATAAAGATTAGTAATATTGAAGAGCTTAGTTTAAGCTACCATAGCTCAGAATTCTATAACATTAGTAGCTCAAATATAAATCCACTGTACTAAATTTTTGTAATTTTTTAACTGTTATACCATCACGTATAATTTTTATCTCAATTTTTCAATCAACTATAGTACATGATTGATTTATTTTCTGAGTTCTAAATAGGGTAGATAATCATATTTCTTAATCATTTATTTTATGAGCTTTATTAGGCTGTAATAAACCGTTGTATAGCTGCTGTGTTTTAAATATGCCATACTATTAACTCAGTTTATAGTATGTTATTTTATGTTGTATATTTAGGAACATGCTTATAGCCGCATACATTTTGTGCTCGATTGGTTAGTGACGGGATGTCCTGACAGATGTCAAGTGGCGAGGGCAGTGATGTTGGGGGTTGGGAGGCATGTAACTATGGAATGATGCAAATCATTTTCTAATTTAGGCTTTCATAGAAGGTATGATTAATATAATTTGAACTGCATAAAAATAGTCATTTTTATTTTGTAGTAAATATATTTATTCTCAATTTTTATGAATTGTTAAAAATACAAAGAATAATAGAGTTCAAATAAACTGAACAAAGAGGATCAAGAACTCGCCATCAGTTAATTGTACTTTTACAAAAACAATTGATACTAGTTTTTTCCGCGGCACCGCCCGCGCTATTTTGCGTTATCGGCGTAGGATTCCGATGGCACCACCTTAATTATAGTAAGGAAGTTCGCTATAGCAAGCTCTAGCTGTACTATAGTAGACAGCTACAACAACAGCTTGCAGTGGACATTTACGTGGAATTTAATCAGTTATTCCTGCGAAAACTTTTCATGGCTAAAATATAGCCTAAGTTCTTCTCTTTTCAACAATATCTGTGAAACATTTTAGTTAAATTTGTTGCTCTGTTGTGACATCTAGGTCTTACAAACAAACAAACTCAGTTTCGAATTTATAATATTAGTATGGATTTTTACATTACATTAATCATTACGAGTTTTTTACCCAAGCCCATACTGTTGCAAAATATTTATTTTAAAGTATTATATTTTAACACATTTTTGGAACTTGTTGTAGAAATGCTATTCTCGACAAAATTACTCAATGTACAAAAGAACAAATTATGTTTAGGTATTTGATTCAAAGTACTGTATACACTTGCGTTACATATATAGTTTTTACTATAGTATAGTTGTTACATCAGCATCCAAATAAATAAAACTACATTTTTGAAGAGTTTTGGCGATTTATTTTTTGTATTTACTGATTGTTCCATCAGGTTAACGATAAATCAATGGAAGGTGTACCCCACTCAGTTGCAGTGAATGCCCTTCAAGAAGCTGGGGACGCCGTCAGATTAGTAAGTATAATTACTATTTTTTTTTATTTACACATAAAAATAAACAAAATCCATAATTTTCAAATCAAATTATCAAATTTTATTTAAGTAATTATATTAATTTTTTTTTTTTTAATTTATTTTAAAATTTAAATTTAAGTTTATTTAATGAATTCTTATACTTTAAAGCTCGCACTATAATCACTGCAAAGTATTAAATATTATATTATAAGTTTGTTAAAGTAAGCTATAGCTTCAGCTGTAGTACGTTCAAGTGGAATTCGGTTATAGTTACTCCCGTGGGAACTTTTGAATTTTCCGAGATAAAAAGTAGCCTTTGTCCTTTTTCGTGTCTTCAACTATCTCTGTGTTATGATGGTAACAAACGTTATAGTTCTTTCCGCGGGAACTTTCAAATGTTCCGTGATTAAAATCCGATGTGCTATTCTAAACTATAATCTATCTCTGAGCCAAATTTCATCCAGATCCGTTGAGCCATTCTGGCGTAATTTAGTAACAAGCATCCATATAAACTTTCGTATTTATAATGTTAAGTATCGATATTTGATTTTGATTTGTTTTTCAATTAGCGAGTTCGACGAGCCAGGCGACCAAGGGTGGTGACTCTTTGGCGTGGAATACGTGGTCTAGGCATTGGTATTGCTGGTGGATCAGATGAAGCAGCTGGTGGCGGAGGAGTGTTTATATCACATATCGCTATCGGAGGCGCTGCACACAACGATGGTAGATTACGGCTAGGCGATAAGATTTTAGCGGTTAGAGACCAAGATGTAAGTAGCTAAAAATTTATATTTTTGGTAGCTGTACTTATCCGAGTGTTAGTTATTATCCCTTCACCTCGGCCTGAATACTTCGTCATGTCGTAGGGAATAATAAAATATCAAACAATCAAACAAGTCTTTATACGATTTATTTGTATTATATTATGTTCCTCGACATAGGGAATTGAAAATTCTTTGATTGGAGCAACTCATGCGGAAGCCGTGGCAGCGTTGCGAAGCGCGGGAGAAAACATCACTCTTATTGTTTTACCAGCTGGTTCCTTCCCGCAACTTACTCATACAGCGCCTCTTTGTTCTAGTAAGTTATAGACTTAGTTAAGTTACAATACTTTAATCAATAGAATTAATTATAAGAACATAATTTGATTAGTGATTGGCTAAGTAGATAATAAAGCGCATTATGTATACAGAAAATTACTGCATAATTGAGGAACTCTGAAAATGTTTGTAAGTAACCAAATTATTCGTTCACTAACGTTCACTTTAGCCAATGTTCAGCAGTATTAAAGTTTTGTAAGTAAGTAACAAAAGTACAGTTAGAACCATTGTTCTTTATTAAACCTGTTAAAAACGAAACAAATGTTTACAATAATATTCTATTTTCGACTCTAAGGTATTTCTTTTTCAATAAACTTTCATTAAAAATAAAATTATAATTACTTATCATTAAAAAAATGACTATTTTAACAGCAAGAACACAAGCCACTTCCTGTTCAACACTGCACGAATTAGTGGAAGAAGAACCAACTGAAGTGCCAAGGTAATTATTTTGCTTTTACATTTTGATTTGGATTTTTTTTTACCACTAAGGTTGTAAACAAGCTTACAGTCCGCCTGATGGTAAGCGGTTACCGTGGCCTATGGACGCTTGCAACACCAGGGTTGCGCGCGTTGTCGATCTTTAAAAAAATCGAATAAAATCTTTCTTGAAGTCGTATGGACTTAATGTCTTTAGAGTAAACTTTGGCATGGAGCTCATTCCACAACCCAAGCATTCGCGGAAGGAAGTTTCTCTAAAACCGCACTGTACGCGACCATTTCGCTTCTAGAATATGAATGAATTCCCTGCCAATGGCGAGCGGTGTGATGGTAGAAAGTAGCCGTGGGCATCATTTCGAACAATTCCTCAGAAGTGTGCATCCCATTGTGCAAGCGGTAGAACACACAGGGAGGCAAACTCTCTTCTCAGACTTAAGGGTTTGATAAGGCAAGTAAGTTTGGGATAGTCGACATTTCTCACTGCCCGTCGTTTAAATGAGTATGCATAGCAGCAGAGTATAGCAGCAGTATGGCCGAACTTGCGACTTGTCCCGACGTTGAAGTACTGCTTCGCTCTGTTGAATTAGGGTTTAGGTGAGTTGCTAGCTAGTTATTGAAATTTGTAAAAAATACGACCCCAATTTCCGACTTTTCTGTTGGAACAAAAAAAAAATCATAGATGTAAACTTTATTCTGGTATGTCTGGCAACACAGCAGAAATCAGTTTAATTGGTCGAGCCGTATTCGAGTGATAATTTTTTATAACCATTGCAAGCGGCAATTGATTTTTATTTATATATAGATTCTGCAAAACTTTCAATATTATTTAGGTATTTTTAGGTAGATTATAAAAAAATAAAAAGAATATATCAACTCACCTATTAAACAATTTCTATTATGTGGTAATCACATATATCTTTAACAACTTTTTATTGTTCAATGCACTTATTACAAAAATTTAAAAACTCTTTTAAAATAAGTTAAAATTTATCACACAAAAAGCTTTCAGCCAAATTGCAGTCGTAAGTTTTCATACGTCGAATTCCTATTTATAAGATTGGTTGTAGAGCGTAACATTGAAAGTATACTTTCTACGATATTCTGGAAAATAGTTAAAGCTTTGGATACACGAATCAAAATATATATTATAAACTCGAATTTTGTAATTATCTAAACATAATGGCACCCGATAGTCCAAATTTTGTAACCTAGATTTTTTTTTTCTCTATGATAACAACAATTTCCTTTATTTTGTTACTGTCACATTAATTACTTTAAGCAAACTACTCTTCTCGCCTAAAGTCACATATTTTGTAAGTGGTTCAAAAGGCTATAAACAAATAGCACTTTTTGCTACGTTCCACTTAAGATAACTTCGTTCATTAATGTGGGATTCCTGCACACCAGGACCAGCAACTCCTCGATTGTGAAAAGGAAGTTTGCTATTCCAAACTATAGCTGTTGTTCGTCGACGTGTATTTCGTACATAATCCTGCTCTGACTGTTTCTGTATAAAAGTAGGATATATCTTTCTATATTTCATCAACCATCCCTGTGACCATCAATTCTGGATTATACAAGTTACTATAGATATTTGTAAATATCTGTGCGGAGCTATTACAAAGAATATTGCGAATATCAATCTTTACCAGTTTAGAGTGGATTTAAGCTTTTCTGTTATTGTATATAAAAGGATCGTATCCTAATATTACAATAGGTATACAAAATAAAGACCATGTTTGGTTTCCAAATCGTAGCTTAACTTCGTTGTTAGGAAAATTACGCACGAAGTTGAGGATCACTATGCATTACTATAGCTAGAGTTCAGATTCGATCCAGTTTCATAAAAGTCGTATGGTGTCGAACCAACGTAATAGAGTACCATTTAAACTACGCAATTTCTTCTCCTTTAAAATACTTCTGTCAGACCGATAGGAAATTTAAAAAAGGCGTTAGAGTGTTTTAGCGCATTAAGTGTTTTTTTTTATATGTTCGAGCAATCTTTAGTAGTTTAGTTAGTAAACTTTATTATAAACATATAGTAAATTGAAACTAAAATATATTGTTTTCCATTAAAAAATAAAATAGTTTTAAATTTTTGTGCTTTAATCATACAAATGACACTGAATAAGGTTTAGGAAATTTGGTAAAGGAATATACAAAACTTGAGCAAGATTTCAGCACATTGGCTTCAATGGCAGAACTTTAGTAACATTGTTCCCTCCCTTTCAATAGATATTAAAACTTTCAGTCAGCAATTCTGAAGTTTCAAACTGAAACTAGTTTTGAGAAAAGTTGAATGTAAGCGTCTAATTCACAAAATTAAACGTATTATATAAAAAAAAAAAATATAATAAAATATTAATATATTCAAACAGAAGATACCAAAATCTTTGTTAATTTAGACTTATATTGTAAATGATAAAGCGTCTACAAATAATTCTTTATTTAAAAATACATCCAAATTACCTTATCTAACTTTGTATAGTTTTAAATCAAATGTGACCTATGTAAACGTTACTTTATAGTTTATAAAGGTCGCACTTTATACTTTAAATGAGTAGGCAAAATCGATTTTTGCTGCGAGCGTGAGACAAAGTAATGCAACGTTCGAATATTACCTTTTGGAATTTTGCGATACTGAAAAAAAAACAGCGCTATGATTAGTTTCGAAACAAATTTATTTTAATGAAAAGCATAACTACATTGTATTTTTTTCATTGTTGATGTACCTAATATTTATAATTAATAATACCTACTAATAATTAATAGCGTTTATTTAAAAAAAAATATGCTTTGTTTTCGATAAAAGTGTCATAAAATAAAAAAAGAAAGCGAAATGGCGCGAAAATAATTAGTTATTTTAACCTAAGACTATTTATTTACGTATATATTGTATTTTTTTTTTTGAAAAAAATAGTGACTCAAGTTACGAAGATATTTCATTAACACCAGAAAAGCTAAGGCAACAAGCGTCACGTAAAAATATCTTAAAGCATACGAATTATTCAATAGTTGGCGACTTTTAAAAGGTGCTAATGTAAAAAAGAATAGTTAGTACCTACCTATTGTTTATTTTTTGATAGGAGCAGAGTATGGTAGGTAGTATTTGGAAATTAGAATAAATTTATGTTACACACGAGAGCAAATTATTTTAGGTCTCGTGCCTTTAAATCCCTCGCTGTGCTCAGTAGTCTATATAAGAATCCAATCACTCGCTAGCTTGGGGTTTTAAGTTGACACTCTTCACAAAAAACAACTTTGCCCACTTGATGAACAAATAACTATTATTCTTAAATTTTCTTCTAACACGGAGAAAATACCGTACAAATTATTATCAAAATTAACTTTGAAACAATAAAAAAACATTAAAACAGATAAACGATTTAAATTTATTTCAAGAAAAACTTAATTTTGAGTTTACTTATAATAGCGAACAGTTTTTAATATTATAATATATCTTTTACAGACATGTTGAAACTAAAAAAAAATATATAAGAGATTGTTCATTTACATATATTTAACCTTCTCAATCAGATAATTCTTCGATTTGATTCTTGATGATTTTTACACAGGTGTGTGCGTATGGTTCGACTTGTGCGATCAGGCTCTAGGCTTGGCATGGACATAGTTGGCGGTCTCGGTGGGGAAACTGAAGGGGGTATTGAGAGTGAAGACGAGGCCTGTGGAGTATTTGTCTCAGGAGTGGCGACTGGGGGAGCGGCACATGGGATGTTGTATAGGGGAGACAGAATACTGAGTGTCGATGGACGCGACTTGACACGAGCTACACATGAACAAGCTGCAGCTGCCCTAAAGGTACCAGCAGTTTCAATTGTTTTATTGTCACAAGTTCTGTAAGTGTCCAACATTTTTAACCGACTTCAAAAAAGGAGGAAGTTCTCAATTCGGATGTTTGTATTTTTGATATGTTTGGGCATAACTCCTTCATATATAATGTGGTGATATATTAATGTAATGGATTTAATACTTTTTTTTTTACCACCAATCACCCAATTCAAACCTGGTGAAGGAAGACATATAATACCGCCATATTAGTTCAAATATACACTATCAGATGCAGCTTTGCCATTACCTCAATTCATGCAGGACCAAAGTGTAGGGTAAAAAGTTGCAATTGCCCACATTATGATGCATATATAGACATGTATCCAGTCACACTGGTTTCTCCCTTCAGCGGACTAAAACCGTGAAGATATATATATACACTATACTACAATATGAAAAACAAGAATTTATGGAAATACTCTTTACAGAAATACTCGGGAAGTGCAGTGACAATAGCTGCACAGTATCAACCAGAGCAGTACGCTCGGTTGCGCGCGCGCATTAGAGCAATCAATGCCGCAGCAGAAATACATACGCGACACATGTTGCAATCGACGCATATTCCTGTACATACTGATTTACATGCATTATTTCCAAGGTAATTTAAAAGTACCTATGAATTTTTGTTCTTTGCTTATTTAGACAAAAGTAACTGAAAGTAGTAAACAATACAAAACATCTAAGTTTATTTATTTCTCACTAGCTGACCCGGTGAAACTATGTTCTCTTTTTAAAGCAACTGGAGCGCCACCTATAAATAGTATTAGTAATAGTAATAGTAATAGTAATAGTAATAGTAATAGTAATAGTAATAGTAATAGTAATAGTAATAGTAATAGTAATAGTAATAGTAATAGTAATAGTAATAGTAATAGTAATAGTAATAGTAATAGTAATAGTAATAGTAATAGTAATAGTAATAGTAATAGTAATAGTAATAGTAATAGTAATAGTAATAGTAATAGTAATAGTAATAGTAATAGTAATAGTAATAGTAATAGTAATAGTAATAGTAATAGTAATAGTAATAGTAATAGCAATAGTAATAGCAATAGTAATAGCAATAGTAATAGTAATAGTAATATTTATTTGTTGAACATAGGGGACAGGTATACAGGTCTTTAAATAATTACAATTGAAAGCGCTATGTTCTACCATTAAGGCATACAAATATTTTTAAAGAGATAATAAAAATTACATGGTAAACAAACATCAAACTAACTGCTTATAGCTTACAATTAAATTAAATAAAAATATAATGCTTACTCTATTTTTAAATAAGATACAGGTCGAAATAAATTAAAATGTCAAATAAAATAATAATTAAAAAGAATGTCAGTTAAAATATAACATTAATGTAATGTCAGCCGATTTTATCATTTAAAAAGTCATTTATAGTGTAGTAACATTTATCGATTAATTGTAATTTTAACTGTTTCTTGAATTGGTCTAATTCTAGGTCCTTTATTTTGTCAGGTAACTTGTTGAATATAGTGGGAGCCATGCCGAGTACACTTTTTTTCATAATAGCTGTCCGATATTTTCGTACACGTAGAAGATTTTTGTGTTGAATTCTTGTTGGGATAATGCGTTTATTAGAAAATTTTTCAAATAAATAAGGGTTATTTTTTACGAAAGTCGCTATTTTCATGATGTATATAACGATGGCATGGTCAATATTTTGAACTTTTTAAAGATGATGAAGGTTTGCAACTGTCTCTTATATTTATACCTGACATTGCTCTTATGCATCGCTTTTGGGCCCTAAAGACGGCTTCTCTTTCAGTAGCATTTCTCCAGAATATTATACCGTACCTCAAGGTAGATTCTACTAGTCCGTAATAGGCGGTCAATATTGTTTCAATGGTCGTCAACTAAGCTTGTTGCATATTTCATTTATCTGTGGTTTCCACTGGCTAAATTTGTGGTCAATTAAAAAACCTAGTAATTTTGCAGCACTTACAATTTCGGCTTTGTTATTACCACAGCTTATGGTGATGTCTTTAATGACTTGTCCCTGTAAGAAAAGCATAACTAAAATACTAACATAAAATTGCGAAAGGGTAGTACTAATTTAGAAACGTTCAACGGCATGTGCACACTAATTTACCAAAGTTTCATTACAATTGGCTGACCCTTAGTACGCGAGTCCGACTCGCACTTGAACAATACCGAACACAACAAAAAAGAATCATCGGTCCAGCGTCCTCGAGTTTTTGTGAGACTTACAAACGTTATTTTTGATTGATTATTATTGATTAATTGATTGATAGATGTCTAAACATATTTATCAATTATTTTATGAAGTATATCACCTAGTACTTTGATATCAGGATTATTCAAAATATTCATATTTTTATTCCTACGATAAGTTTTTTAAAGGCCCTCAGGTTAAGAAAAGAAGAAATTTATTTTATTTTTCTTTTTTCATTGAACAATTGAAAAAAAAATGAGATTTGTAAGAATTGTAAGAGATATTCGGCAAAAATTTATTAAAAACTCTGAAAAGCGAAATCTGCTTTGAAAAGGAAGATACAAAAGTTTTGTACGTACTTATCACGTATAAAATGGCGGATCATCTTACTTTACACAATAAACAACTTTTAGAATTCTTTACTCGCTTATCGTTTATAATTTTTATCTTTGCTGTTTGAATCGTAAAACTTATTTTTTCTATTCGTTAATAATTATTTTCAATAAGTCAAACACAAAGAAATCTATAAATCAATAATTAAATATTTTAATAGGTAGTTGGTTATTACTTAATAGTAATTAAATAACAGTTTATCATTCTTGTCAATATTAAATTAATACATTGTACATATAATGACACTGACTGATATTATTACTTTTAAAAAAAATGTAAAAGAGTAGAGTTATCTTTCTAAGAACACAGTGCTTCCTTTAAATATGCATTGTCACTTTGTGGTTCAGTCGTATTTAAAATTCAGGACATGCACTTAAATGTGGCCTGCCTGCTTGTGTTGAATTTTTAATTTTGATAAATGTCCTTTTGTAACATATGCATGTACGTAAATATTTATGTCAACGAGCGAGTACGGATTTATGTATGTCATCGTATGAAATATATTAGTAATGACTTTGAGATTCGTTTTTGGTAAGAAAAGCATCATTATTTTTAAACTTATTTTCAAGTTGGTCGAATAACTTTTTTTTTTATTTTTTAATAAAAATCATTTAAGGTTCACAATAATTGTGTAAGTTTCTTACTATTACTATTTTATTAATGCAACTGTAAAGAATGCATTAACATAAAACAGCACACCTAGTAGGCACATTTTAATATATTCCTCATCCTTTACTTCTTTACAATATGAGGCACTATAACTGCTGCAGTAGATAGTACAAAAATACAAACACCAGTCTTATTCAAAATGCGCGACGAATGCCTATCAGAGTTGAAAAATACCTGTTATACAGTAACCATTCACGCAGAAAACCAAGAATAAACATAAAATACAAAAAAGGGTAAAATCAACAAAACGAAAATAATTGTTAATCTAACTTAATTTTGGGTATGGTAACAATCTAATATAGTAACCGTAACTATAATTTTGTTGAAATTACAATTGTTCGGTTAAGTTTACATTTTGACTTTGTTTTATAATAGGATGATAACTGTTAACTTTTTCTTCATGATACACGGTAACTTAGCAACAAAAAACATTCTGAATTCTGTTTCTGACTAACAATAGTGTCATGTGGTTATGAGTACCTAAAATAGCTAATAGAGATAGATCATTGCAACATGCTAACTTCTATTTTTCGGTTAAACTGTATTAACATAAACTTAATTTTTAACAGGTAGCGAGTAACATGGAAAATACCAGTATTTGACCACTTTCAAAGAAGAACTGAAGATTAGAATTTAGGTTTTTCATAAATGTTTATATCGGTCTACAGTTTGAACGTTGCGGTGTTATTCTAGTGATTTAATCTACAAAACATTTATTTGGGTAATTTCAAACAACAGTTTTGGTCTGGACTTGTAATGTGAGTGTTACCAGAAGTAATTATTTTAGAAATATAGTAAAAAGAACAAATATAATGTAGGATACGAAATTTTAATTGCTTAGAGAGAATACAATGGAGTGTATGCAGGTACAAGATATTGAATTTGTTATCATAATTAACTATAGCTATATTTACAAAGTTTTTTTTTTAATACCACTAAGATGGCAAACAAGCTTTCGGTCCGCCTGATGGTAAGCGGTCACCGTTGCGTTGTCGGACGCTTGCAATACCAGGGGTATCACTCGCGCGTTGTCGATCAATCTAATAACTTCTTTCTTGAAGAACCCCATACTGTAGTCCTTAGAGAAAACTTCGACCGGGAACTTATTGCACAATCCAAGCGTTCGCGAGAGGAAGTTTCTCTGAAACCGCACTAGCTCTACTTTAAATTTAAATAAAGAGTTGTTTTGACAATAATGCCTGCTTTAGTTGTATTGTAGGTTATCACCGCATTTACATTTATTTTGAAAAAGGTTTCATTATTCAGTAACATAGCCACAATACTGTTGTTTCTTAGATTTTTATATTTAAATATATTTAAAAATTATACTGCATATACTCTCTTGGCAACTCAGTATATTTATTGGTTGTTTTTTTAATACGAGATGAAAAAGTCACAGCTGAATAGGTAATGTTTGTTATAGGTGTTTCATAACTGTGATATTAAAATTATAGGCTTATACTTGAATTGTAAATATGAATCTGAATAAACCAAATAAATTATTACCGGCTATTTTTTCATTTACCTTCTAACGGAACTGGGTGGACGAGAAAGGTGGAGGATCGGGGGTGGTGGCGTTCCTTGGAAAAGACCTTTATCGAGCAGTGGACTGTTATAAGCTAATTTATTGAGAATTTCATTAGATCCTGATATATATGATAGGTATTTAAAGCAATAATTTAAATAAATTCATTTTTTCATAGCAAAGATGCAGTCAGAAGATTAACCTCAAGCAACGACTTAATTTATCTTTTAACTGCATCTTTGCTATGAAAAAAATATCTATATTGATTATTATTATAAATATGGCGTTAGGGATATGTTTCTTCTAAGACTTCAATCCTTAGCGAGTTTCCAACGTAGAAAGATTATATGTATGTAGCTATGTATATTTATCATGTATATGTAAATTCTATGAATATTTGTGCATTTGTTAGATTGATGTACCCCCTACATCAGTTATTAGAAGCTGAGTATTTCAAGCGCAAGTGGCACATTGGTAGAGCCTGCGGCTGCCATTTCGAAGGTCCCTCGTTCAATTTCCGGTAAGATGCAACCAATACTGTTACAAGTTGTAAAGTTGTCTTAATTCTAGTTTGTGCCCGGTACGGATGCCCGGAATAGTTTATCACCTATTACGTTTGTTGTACGTAACATCGGTGAAACGTGGCTGTTATGGACTTACGATCGTAATATCTCTGACAACCCCTTCAGAGATAAGTGTCGTGGTGGAATATTATATATTATGAATCCTGATTTGTGCGCTTAAAGTTATTGCGCTACTGTGTAGTGTATGAAATTATCTTAAGGATCTTGTAGTTAATTTAATTTGAACATTTATTGACCCCTGAAATAGAAAATGAAGACTGTGTAGGCAGTTTCAAGGTATTGACTAAGCACTTCCTCAGGCATTCTGAATCCTTGTTGAATATTTATTTATTGCATAAATTCAGATGGGTAACATGAAATTAAAAATGGCTAGTATTTAACTGTAAATCAAAAAATCTAAAAGAGTAAGATCTAAGAAACTAAAACTGATATTATTAGCCATTCACGGTATCACCGTTTGCACTAAGACATGCATGGCTTAATCTTTGAGACAAGCGTATAACTAATTGGGAGGATCAACCAGGGAGCTGTTGTGCTGTTGATATAACAGATTGAGATAATACATCATCGATATAAAATAGCTCCTACGAGCATCGACGCAACTGTATCGTTTTAATTAAGTTCTTTTATACAGCTGTTTACACAGTATAGTAGATAGAGTTTTTCAGCATAAATGTTGCCAACACCATAATCAAAATGTCTGTACGCGAATTGTCAATGCAAACTGTTCCAATGTTTTTTGAAAAATTTACCGATTTCTGAAATTTTTTGTTTTTTTGTTTTGCCGAAATTTAATAAAACTTGAGCTTCATCTCTTTAGTTATCAATGTTTTGGTTTAAAAAAGTTCATTCTATTTTCAAATTTCATATTTTTGAGCAGCTCGAGCGCTTGAAAACAATGCGGGTCGCTCTTTGATACCGTCAAGCAAGTACGATGTACAAGGTATAGCGCTTTTCTCAAAAATACACATACAAAAACTAATTATATTGACGACTGTATTGTCAATAATAAAAATAGTTTAGGTAAGTCGCCAATTTGCTGCGTTCAAATATCGATTTAGATTTAGTTAGACAAATCATTGCGGGTTGCTCTTTGATAATGTACAACAAGTAAGATGTATCCCGCAAAAGCTTGTGCAGATATGGTCGCATATCGTATCATGTTTAAGAAAAAATATTTATACCATTAATGACATCTTAAATATTTATTTTTTTAAATGGAATTTAAGGTTGTAACCGTTTTGTAATCATATTTTTTATCTTTTTGCTACAACTCATAGTTAATGCACTAGACAAAAACCAATTCTAATTATTTATCGTCTTTCATTACAACAAAATGCATCACAAGCTTTAATAAATTCCACAAGTGTTGAAACAATTTTCACTTCAAGAATTTTTTAGTATTAAATACAATAAATAAAAATCTCTTAGTAAAGTAATTAACTACATAAAAGCCAGTTTCATAATATATATTTTTTTTTTTTACAATTCTGGAGATACTAGGTTTTTGCTACAAAATTCGCAGTAACACTGCGTATAAACGTAATCTATCCTATACATCAGTGTAATATCGCACTGTGAAAAATGATTTAAAATTTTTATTATTCGCTATCTTATTCCCACGGCTCTGCAAGCAGTAAACTGAGCTATTGGCATAGAATTCCTACAACAAATTTTGATTAAAGTAAGGAAGTTTACTATAGGAATACAAATGTGTTAATTAATGGTATAAGCTATATCCATTTCTAATTTTAGCCTAATCGGTGTAGTTGTTTTGGCGTAAAAGAGTAACAACATACTAAGTCACAAACTTTCGCATTTATTTTATTAGTAAGATGTGTTAAGATGTGTTAGGTGTAGGTACATATCACTTATTGAATTTATTATTTAATACAAACTATGTGTTTAATAATGCTTACTTTTATGATTTCTTTAGATAATAATATATTGATTGATGATACGAGTAATGGTATATTTCATCACGTAAAAATAAAAAATATTTACAAGATTGAGTTATATGTGTTCAAGTTTATTTCAGTTTGCCGCCCACTCGAAGAAATTCAAATCTAAACTGATGGCTCGAGGTAAGGAATTCCCGAAGCGCTATACATGACATTGATTGTGATGAATTGTGACGAGCACCTGAAAGAGTTTGTTTAGAATTTTCGGGTAAAAATCTCATATGGAAATATTTTATTCAAGCTTTTACCTGCGGTTCCTGGATTCGGTTATCAGCGCAGAATTCTTACAGCAACTCCTTGATTTCATTGTCAGAATTTGATATAGCCAGCTTTATCTGTAGCTGTAGATCGTCCACATGAAATTCGGTGTGAGAACTTTTGAATTCCTCTTACTGTACCAAAAATTAGCTCAGTTGCTTGCTTCATAGCGAAAGGTAAGCAAAAACAAACAAACCGATTTTCAAAATTAGATTTGATTAAAATATCGTTTCTTTAGTAAAATTGTTATTATATTTTTCTGTTAAAATCATTTTTTTGTAATTTTTTTTAAATTTTCGGCAACTTCAATTTTCTAGCAAGTTTTAGGAAATATTTTTTAACAATAAATGATATGTAGTTAGTTTAAAGGTTTTAAATAGCTTAACTTGTTTATAAGATTATTTTATATTCTATAAGACTTTAAAAATCCAAATAACTAATAAACGCGTACTTACTCTATGTTTAAAAGCTAAACTGGTCCTTTAATTTATCAATTTGTAAAACTGAAGCCATATGTACAAAAACTCTAAATCTTCCCATTTTTTAGTAATCAGCATCTAAACATAATATAAAACAAAGTTGCTTCCCGCCCAACGGTACCCGTGGGCGATGCGTTTCATTTCATTGATAGATAGAGTGATTCAAGAGGATGATTTAAAAGTATAGTTTAATATTGTTTTGTGTTAATTTGATGAAATATGACGATAATTGTTCAGGATGTCGAAAAAATAATGCTGACATGGAGTTTTACATAGCGTGCGCTGGCTAAAGTTCCATACATTTCTAACAGATGGTGGTGAAAGTAAGTTTATTGACATAAACATGTCTTGATTGGGTAAGTATCTAATATTAATCCGCGCGTGGGTGAAGGTGTGGATAGTAGCTATTTGTTTGTTGTAATAGATGGTGCTACAGCGCATCAACTTTAAGGGCTGAACAACGTCTGCCGGGCCAGCTAGTACCATATAAAATGACAATGGACGGACACTTTTGAGTGTCCCCGGATTAAAAGTTCCCACATAAAGGATTTGTTTGTCTGTAATACCGCAGGTATCTTTTCCTGCACGTATCTTTGCAGCAACCGGTGACTTCATTTTTGCTGCATGGGTAGCTGAAGGTTATCACAACAATATAAATACTTTTTTCCTTAATTAATTAATGGTTATCTGAGTAAGGAAAAAGAGTATATTAGGCCCTAGCTTATCTTGTCTATTTACAGAAAAGCTAAGTAAAAAATATTTCAAACTTAGCAAAACTTGTACTATGGGTACCTAACAACTAAAACAAGTACCTACGCCTCCTTTTTCTATAGTACATACCTACATATTATACATAGAAAGCACCCAGACTGAAGACAAACACAATGTTCATCACATCTTGTGTGGGGATTAAACCCACGCCCCTTGGTTCAGCAGGCAGTGTAACTTCTACCTGAGCTACTGAGGGCTTATTTGGGAGAAAATATAAAAATACGGAATACCTACTTTAATAAACAAGAGAAGTTTACCGTTAATGTTATCTCTGAACTTATGAAAACATAAATAACGTAAGATGTGAGAGAGCATCCAGGTGAAATACCAGGAAGGGCACATCCTGTCGGAGGAAGTACGTAGGTGTATTTTTACTCCTTGTTATTTTTTTCTATACTTTATAACTAATATAATGGCTGCGTACTCTTATGTCATTCTTAATATTTGTAGCAATTTTCAAACTTAAATCAATAAAAATCTAAGACCTAGTTAAACACACTGTTGTAGATTTAACAAATATATATTCTTAGTGGTCTTCCTAAGATCGATTTTCTTATAATAATAATAATCAATTAATTTCAAATTATGTTGTTTCTGATATCCAGACCAGCGCTGAATCTTTGTACAAACATTTGAACAAATGGTGTGGCACGGGTATTTGATTTAAGCATTTGTGCAAATGAGCAATATAGTTTAATTACCCGATCCACACTTTGGTATGTGTTCGAATATATTAACAAATGTTTAAAGCTATTTCGAGCGCCGCCGGCTTAGTAATAATTTTAGTGCAAATTCATTTACCAACAATCATAGCAAATTAGTGTTCAATTCTGTTTTTAAGAAAAAAACCAATGTTTAAATACAAGGTAAACATTTAAACTGAAAATAAAACTAGTGAATATGTAGTTGTCACATATAGTACCTAATACAATAATAGTTGTAAATAATTGTAAAGTCAACTGTATTCTGGTTATAGTTACGATGTGTATTGTTATAATTATTTAGTTAACTTTACAAATTTTACTTTTCTGTTCTGTAAATGACAAATTGTAAAAATATTTTTTTCGTGTACGTGTAGACTTTGAGATAATACACAAAAAGGTTGCTGGAAACGTTAATGTTTTGTGTTAAAAATTAGGTTGAATTGTGTTTAATGTTAGTATATTTAGCAATGTGGATTAATTTATTTAAATTTTAATAAAATAAGAACACATACAAAAATCGTCAACATCCTTTTTATCAACATTTCATTTTTTTTATTTATATACTATACCTACAAACTCAACAAAACTTTTACTACATAATATTTAAGAGAATACGATTCGCGGCGCCTCGCAGCGTGCTTCATAAAAATTAATTTCCTCGTTTTTGACATTTACTGATCAAATACTGGGAATTTTGTAGACATGATATCAAGTCGAATATTTATGTCTCTGGTATCCCAAAATAATATTTTTATTAAGTTGTTATCTTATTTGAGACCATTTGTATGAAAAACTAGAATCTTGTATTACTTTTAAACTATACAATTAAATAAAAAACTGTCACGCCGCTGACCTTGATATTTATTCCAAGAACACTTGTGTAAAATTTTATGGTATTTGAATGGTAAGTGTCAAACATAAGAGGGAAATTCGTTTGTATGAAACACGCTGCAAGGCGACGCGAATCGTATCCTCTTAAGTAAGGAAAATGTTTGAAATTTTAGGACACCAAAACAATGACTGTATTTTATAAAGTTTTCTAAATTTTATAAAATTCATCTCGCAAATAATTTTCCCTGTTCGTAGATGTAATGTATTGTACACATTCCACAACTTTAAATTATTCATTGTACATAACTTTTCTGTGCACTTGAGTTTTAAATTCAGTACATGTTTTAAAGTACGGTTTGCGTATCTTCATGTAATGCATTTTTAATTTTAATATTTTTGCTACGTGTCTTACAGGTAAGACCACAGCTCACACATTTATTTTATTCCTACAGTCGGCCATCGCCTTTGATGTTGAAGAAAAACTTACAACAAATTCAAAGATTATAGAATACAAAGTTATACATAGACGATGTTAAAGTTTCTTCAAATAACATAAGAAATATAAGTAATTTAAAACTTGCAAAAAGAGAGTTAGTCAAATAACATTAGGTGTATCCAAATAACTTTAACAACAAAACTACCTTAAAATTATACTTGTGTGCTATTTAAGTGCGGTATGTAAGAATACTAATATTATTAGCCTATCCACTGCTGCACCGAAATAGATTTAAGGATATAACCGAGTCACTGAATGCATATAAATTTATCATCCCTTTGGTTAAGTTCGAAGTGTGAAACGATACGTTGTACATAAATCTAGAATTTACAGCTGCTAAGCCTAGCGGTTAGGCCTCGGTATTTATGACTTGCTTCTACCTCGATCCATCAGTGAATACCGAACAGTTTTCAGTAAAATGAAACTGAAAGGCATAGTTTAACCGAGCATGAAAGCTAAACGAAGAGTAATGAAATCAGTTGGGTGTCATTATCTGAAAAAGTTTTAGCGTTACCCAGATGTGTGAAAATATCTCCGTATAAGATTTCGCGGAATTGAAAAAGTTCGGCTTGTTGAATTGATAGGCCAATATTGAACGTGATCGAAGAGTCGTTCACTTTTTCTCCGCATTATAAACGTATTATAGTCGGATCCGTGACTCAATGGTAATGACTCGACTTGATGTTTTATACCACTAAGGTGGTAAACAAGCTTGCGATCCGTCTGATGGTAAGCGGTCACCGCAGCTTATGGACGCTTGCAACACCTGGGGCATCACTCGCATGTTGCCGACCCTTTAAACATCTAATAAATTCTTTCTTGAAGAACCCCATACTGTCCTTAGAGAAAACCTTGGCAGGGAGCCCATTCCACAACCTATGCGTTTGCGGAAGGAAGTTTCTCTTTAACCGCACTGTACGTGACCATTTAGGTTTCAAGGTATTTACAAAAAAAAAAAAAAATGTCTTGTGTCCATAATACATACTTTGCAGCCTAATATGGGACCAGGTAGTGCTGTGTGTAATATCAAAAACTTTTTATTTAAACACTGTCTATTACCTACTTATCATTCTCACGTGTTATAAGTTAAAGTATGATAATTATTTTTCGTGTTGATTTAAAATGACTTAAAATAAATTAAAAAATATTTATTTATTTATTATCTATTACTTGTCATTCTTATATTTAACTAGCTTCTGCCAGCGGCTTTGCCCGTCCAAAATTTGGTTATCGGCGAAGGATTCTTACGGCAACTCCTCAGTCATAGAAAAAAAACGGGTTGCACTCCGGGAGGGTCGCCAGAAATGAAAACTTGAAAATACATTTTTATAACAACATTACAATAACATTTTTGATATTCTGGAATGGTTAGGGAATAATTTTTCACGAATGGCTTTTATTAATCAGTATAAAAGTACTATCATTTAGGTGGTAGAATACAACATTCATTTAATGCGCTATCGTACACAAACATGACAATTTATATTACATAAAAAATTAAACAGAAATTTTGCCGCCCGGTAGAAAGAGAGGGGGATACTTCCTCTCCTACTCTCTCCACATCTTGCTAATTTTCGATCATGTCATGTATCCTGACGCGAGTTTAACATTTTTTACTCATCACAAAAAAATTGGACAGAGCCGGTAAAAAAGTTGACTTCAAAAACCCACTCACACTTGACGTTTTCTCTCTCTCTCTCTCTCCCCCTCAGTCTTTCCCTTTCCCCTTCTCTCTTTTTCAAAAATAAAAAAAAAACTAATTAACTACTAAAAAACAAATGGATCAACCTCGAAATATTGGTGTTCCATGCGAACTTTGAGTTCTGGAAAATCCTTTATTAGCGCACGCCTAAATCATAATAGCTATATGTGTAACAATTTTACTTGATCCTTCCAGTGGTTAGAGCTGTCCGTTGATAGACAAGTCAGTAAGTCAGTCGGTCAGTAACGTTTGCCTTTTATATATACAGACATAAATAAAAGTATAATAATTATAAATTTTTATGGGTTGTTTTAAAATCAGTTAAATTAAAATACATATATATATATATATTATTTATTATTTAACATTCTAACGTGTTACAAGTAAAAGTATAATAGTTATCATAAGAATGATAAGTTATTAATAATATAGAAATAAATAAGTAATAGATAATTTGGTTATTTTTAAATTTTACTTTTAAATTTTCCGGGATCAAAAGCCTATGCCATTCTCCGTCTCTTCAACTATCCCTGTGCTGTTTAATTAATAATTAAAATTTAAAAGAATTTTATTAGAGTTTTATTATTATTAATCAGTACCGATTTCGGTGAAATTTGGTACGGAAATAGTTTGAGTTATAATTATAAATTATCTATAAAAACGGCAAAAATCACGTTTTTTGTATGGAAGCCTCCTTAAAGGGACTGTTAGTACGCAGTGTTAGTAATAGGGTCCCCTTTTTACCCTTTGGTTACGAAACCCTAAAAATGTGTGTCTAATCTTTAGATTAATTTAACAAAAGTAACAGTTGTTTGTTGACAATAGGTTTAACTTCATAAATATATGGTTATTTTAACAAACACAAAACATTCACGAGCTTCTTAAAGCTGCTTTTAACCTATTTCAAAAAGGCAGTTAATTAGAAGCCGGGAACTGAGTGAGGATGCAGCTTTTAAAATTGTAGCGTGTACACTAATTATGGTAGCAGTAATTGCATTTTTTTTTTAAATAAGGTCAAATATGTATGTATATCTTTACAGTTATTCTCAGAAGGAGGTTACTAGCGCAGCGGATGACCCACACCCTCATCGTAATGTAGGGAACAGCCTACTTTACTTAGTTCTGTAATTGGTAGTATTTTTTTTTATCATACAAAGAAATTTTGCCGTGCAATATACTTTTTTTTATGACCCACCAATATTGCATGATACTCGGCACTAAAAACCTTCAAAAATACAAAAAAAAACCTAAAATAGGTACTCCATAGTTGTTTTGTTAACTTTGAAACAACTCTGGTTGCTTGTGAAATAGCAAGCAGCGGATGATTAGGTCTCTCTCTGAAAGTTTAAACACTGAAATTCACAAAGATTTGCAACGTAAAAATTTGGTGAACGTAACTTGTAGGAAAGGTTTGTTTGCTGATTATATCTTGCAAGTTATAGTAAGTTATTTTATATTGTGTCTTTGTACGCAAACTTTACTTTGACAGTTTCAGAAAAGATACATACGTTTTAATACTATTGTAAAGACAAATAAGGAATCTTATAAATGATAGCAGGCAGACAAACTGGTAGGGAAATAGACAAGTTAAAATTACCCTAAAAAGAAAGATCACAAAATCAACAAACCCGTAGCGTCTTATTTTTATACTTATTTGAGTTTAAATCAAAAATGAAAATAAAAAGCAGGTAATTTTCTACAAAAATTAATACATCGAACCCTCTCAAAGGTTTAATTCTAAACTCATTACAAAGTTTGAGAATTTAACTAGTAATGAAAAAACTTTTAGGTAAACAAGTTTGAATAAGGGGAAATGTGCTTTATCGTTGAAAAACGAGTTAATACTTTAATAATTGTAGTAATAACATTGCAAAGTAGCAGGTAATAATATCAATAATAATATAATTCATTGCACCCTTGTTTTATACCAAAGAAACTACTGGGGTGATAAAACGAATATAAAAGTATAAATTCCACATTTCTATAGTATTAGTATATGGAGGGTATTTAACTACAATCTAAAAAATTAGAAATATATCTAAATAATAAATCTAAATTTTAATTAATTAGGTAAATCATAAATTTTGAACCATAACGTAGCAATTTATTGATACGTAAGTAGTATAGTTATAGTTTTTTTTTCTGTCATATTTTTTAAGAGAAAACTGTATCCAATTTGAAATATCTTGACTTCTGAAGCTGGTTAGTAAACGTTAAAACCTATTGTTTTTATCTAATTTGTCTCCCCGATTTTGCACACTAATTACCTTCTTATGTCCGGTCTAATGAGCAGCATGTCTAAGAGCAAGCAGCCATTCGAAAGTCCAGGAAAAGCACTTCCTGTCAAAGGAGACTCAGGTGCATTACAATCTGTTGCTTAACTATATTTTATATATTTTTTATATACTGATCCATCCATATGATGTTTCGTCAGACGGTGATCCATAAGGATCGCAGGTATCAATTGATACTTTGGCCTTCTTTAGAAAAGATCGTGCATTACCCATGACAGACTTCGAGCTGAACACCAATACTAACGGTCTTTGCTCTAGTCCGTTCGTCGCTATTTAGATCCTGTTGTAACATATATAACCTCATAACCTCAACTTGGAGATTTTCCTTGCGGGTAGAGCGGGGTATTGTAACATATATAACCTCATTAAGTTATGCATTTTTAAAACTTCACTCAAAATTATTATTTTTAATTTCTATTGTAAAACTGTCAGATGGACATTTTTATTTATGACTTAGTCCCAACTCTTACGTCTTACGTAGTATATTATATTCTCTTTGGTCTCAACTTGATTTTTCATCCAGCAAAACCTCTACATCGATTTACATAAGGATTTATAAAGTGGATATCGATGGTGGATACCAATGGATATCGAACTATCCTGATCTCCTCGATGATCTCGCCGAGGAGTTCCAGCAGGATTCCGTGATCTTTCAGAATGTCGAAAACCCAGATTCAGTTTTAATTAATGGAGTACGATACCAACCAATTGCGGATTGTTTCTCGTTCCAGGTGGAAGCTCTTTCAGCTCCCAAGGCCTGGACTAAGCGCACAGTGTTGTCTACCATAGCCCGGATCTTCTTGGCTTGGTTGCGTTATCCGTCTGTTCCATTAAGGAATCATGTTTCTATAGTCGAGGTGTCACTCTCCACGGCGTCTGTGACGCTTCTGAGGCTGGCTATGCGGCTGTGATTTATCTTCGTGCCGTCCAGCCCAATGTTTCGGTCTTTCTCAGTTTGTTCACGACCAAGACAAAGGTCACACTCCCTTCGCATCTGTCTTACGATTCCAAAGATGGAATGCTACTCTTTGAAGCCAATTTCTCTATCACGTGTTCTCGAACTTGGGCCAATCTGTAACCATTTCCACGCTTGGACTGACAGCCATATTGTGCTCACCTGGCTAAAAGCTTCTGTCCATTAATTAGAGACGTTTGTGGCGAATAGGTTTCCCAAGGTTTTGGAGTCTTTTGCTGCAATGGAGTGGAATCACGTCTCAGGGGAATTAAATGCAGCTGACATTGATACTGTTTTACTGTGTTACTTTTTGGACCAGAGTCAGGGTGGCTTTCTTCTAATCTGGAGTTGGTGGACCCTGGCTTACGGTCTTACGGCTTAAGGGTCCTAGCGGCAAAGATTGACCCCCTACTTTGTTCAGATTTGTTGTTGACTAGGTTCAGCTGCGGTTGCGCAAGGTAGTCTTCTCTCTTTTCACTGAGGCTTTCATTGCCCGTCTTTTTCGCTTTGTTAGCCGCGGTGGATTGCCAAATATTATCTGTTCGAATTCCAGCACCAATAATAAGGCTGCTGATTGGTATCTACAAGAAGTCCACCAGATCCTTATTGCAAATCAGCAGGGCACGGGTCATCACCTTTCCCGAAAGGGAATTTAGCGGATTTCGATACCCTTCTTGGGGCGAAATTTTCGAAGCGGTGATGAAGGTAGCAAAGACACATCATCAAAGACTGTTTTTACCTTCGAGGAGCTACCTACAGCCTTCTATAAAATTGCTTAACTCGAGGCTCCTCTGTACGATTTCTCCGGACTTGAATGATCTGGAGGTGTTGACTCCTTGTTTTTTTTTAATAGGTGGGCCCTTGATGGCCTTGCCCAAGTATCCCTTATAAGATACTCCACTCAACCACTTGGCAACAGATGTCTCAGAGCTTTTGGAAAAGGTTTTCTCTTGAGTATCTTCATTTCTTGCAGCAGCGAGTGCATTGGCCGGATAAGACTTTATCCCCAAAAGTGGGTGATCTTATCCTGGTCAAGGTGATGATTATGCCACCTCTTTTCTGGAGGCGTGGTAGCATCCTGCAACTTTTCCCCGGCTCGGATGGCGTTCCCCGTGTTGCTAAAGTTTTAGTAGGTGACTCGATTCTTACGAAAGCTGTTGCTACTCTTTTGCGCTTGCTTTCTTAGGGTTTGTCTGGATGTCTCAGTCAGACTCGATCTGTCTGGGGTGGACCGTTGCTATCGGTATCACGCCTTACGCACAAAACGCTAGATTTCGAACGCAACCTGTTTTGTTTTCTGAAAAAACTCCATGGTCAGGTCATGGTACTCGCAAATTATTAACCAAATAAATATAGGTGCTACAAAAGCACAACTTTAGGTAAATCGCCTTGTTGGCTTTTGTTTTGTTTTTTTTTGTGTTTTTTGTACCTGTCATCATTAACGCATCAAGTAGCTTTTACTTACAAAAACAGTAGTTTTAAAAAAAACGCAACTAATAGGTTTTAACAATATTTTGACATTATGAGGAGCAAAAGTATGGCTACAACATTATTTTATGCGTCGCGTTCTTTAGTTTATTTATGATGCCCAAAAATATCCTAGTCGTTTTTTTAACAAAGAACCACTTTAAAGAAAAACCACGCTGGGCCACTGCCTACAAAAAACGCGTTGATCGTGGTTTCTAGGGCAGCCTAGGTACTTCAAGCATTGCTATTGATAAGCGAACCATCGTTTTAATACCAACTACCTGTTTCGTTTAAGAGGCAGTATTACTTGACAGTAAACACATGGATGACGCGCTATGTAAGTAAGCGTGGGTCAGTAGTGCAGCTACATCGCAATTCACGGTTTTTTTTCCATCGAACCAAAGTTTTTTAATCGTATTTTTACGTTTTTCACAGTCTGAACAAAATCCCGAAGAACACAGTCATAAAATTTAAGTCGGATCTGTTCAGTAGATCCAGTGACACATTTGCCAAAAAAAAATTAAATTTAGATTTGCCTCAAGCGCAGCTGATGATTTCAGTAGCGCTATAATTGGTATAGGAGAAATTCAGTTATATTAAATAATCAAAAATGCTAAAATAAAATTTTTGTTCTTAAAATTCCGCAAGGTTGTAATTACTTTTCTTATAAAATTTCAGTTTCACTTTTGACAGCAGTCAAAAGTATCACAAACTACCCAACTCCCGATATCAGTTTTTTGTTGTAGTATTTCGTCACCCAACGGCTTAAAGGAAATACAAATGTCAACATCAGATTTCACCACAATTTTTCTACCAAAAGCTAATGGAACGTAAACAATCCTGCTACTTAATAGTTAAATGAAACGACTACTATGTACGTTATTGAAAGGCTCCAACTACTAGTGTCGAGGAAAACGGACCGAGAATCCGGAGAAACAAGAGCATTATCCTATTGTATCCATGTAAAAAATTAAATCAAAAAATTCTGAATCCTATGTAGTCGATGCAAGAAAAAAATTATGTTTTATCCTGCTTATCCGGAGTCGATTTTTAATCGGTCTAGAGAATTCCGGATGCATGGAGTTCAGGCCTTAAACTTCATAAAGACCCATGTATATACCTACAAACGCGATTTCTATGCTAGCGGTAACGGAGGAGCTGCAGGCTCAAAATTAGAGAGCGGCGGAGAGTAGCCATATTGCAGAAAGTGATATAGAGTATAATGTGGTATCCTTTCATTCTGATTCTTCTTTTTACTACTTTCTTTATTAAATCAATTATATGTTTTATCCATATGTTTTTTTCCTGATGTATTTAAGTCACATATTTATAGATATTTTAACCACTAGTAGGTAAATGATATTTTTATTTAGCCGATTTCAAACTGTAAGTTTATGTGAAAAACTTATATTTTTATAATGAGAATAAAATACAAAAGTTACAAACACTTTTGATTCTACATAACATTAATTAAATAAATAAATATTCTGAACCTATTACCTTAATAGTGCGTCTATGCAGAGACGTAAGCAAAGAGACAGTGCTATGTAATTGCTGCCTAGTGTAACGGCGACAGACAACGCGTAAATCTTGCGAAGAATCAATAAAGTCGTTTTTAAAAAAACTACGATAATGATCAAGAAACTGATTGCTCAAACATATAAAAATATTTAATTATAATTATATATTGTCCATCAATCAATTTTAAAGCTTTTCGTTTTAAAGATTCAACAAAAAAATTTGTGCGAAACAAGTTTTTATCGGAAAATAAATGTAGTGAGTAAAATGTCAAAAAATCATGGTTCTACGTTCGAGCAATTAAAGATTAAGAGTTGAAGTTTTCTGTGTCAAAATATTAAACTCATAAATAACATACAAACTGAGATCTAGATCGACAAACATGACCAATTTGACATATACGGAACTTTAAGATTAGTATCTTAAGGTTTTCTTAAAACGAAATAGATTTAATTAGGATTATAAAATTTCCAGATTAAAAATTACTCAAAGAAAACTTTCCCATTTTTTTCTTTGTATTTATGATTTCTTCGGACAAAACTTAAAAATATTCAGTGAACTTCTCCTTATGCTTGAGTCGTAAAGCGCTGAAGAGAACTTCCTCGTATTTTATGTTAGTGTATTTTTTGAGTGTCCAATAAATATTTTTCTTTCTTCTTTCTTTTTTCTGTATTGTTTCTTAAATACATATTTAATTTTGATAATTTTGCCTTGTGATTGCAAATGACAATATATCAAGCTTTAAAAATAAGATATGTATTTTGTAAACCACCATAACAAATAACTAATAACCAACAAAAAAGTTTAAATCTTATATCGCAATAAAAAAAAACACAAAATGAGCACATGCTTATATATCGTCATCGTAAGCCGTATTTTCAGTGCGGAAAATATAATATAACATTACAAAAAAAAAAATATAAGTAAAGTGTGTTTATTTTTAAAATTTTATTTTAATAAAGAAGTAAAAAAGCAGATTTATTGGCAACATTCAGCCACATGTTTTATTACCTTTGAAATATAAAGACAACTAAATACAGGTAAACACCGTGTGTTCTCGCAGGAACAACAGCTTGGAACACTAAAAAACTTTATTTGATTTTAGACTTTATTTGTATAGAAATAAGGTCGCTTTACGATTAAGGTATAATAGTTTAGTTATGTAATACGAGACTGTGGCGCTAGTATAGGCGGAAGTTCCCAAGATTAAAAAAAAAAAGGCGCCATTATAAAAAAAAAAAACGTTGGCGCGGTTTTGTAAATTAGATTTGCGTAAGTTTTTTAATATTAACTATAAATTTGATATTATTAACGTTGACAAAGTGATAAAGCATGAATAATTTGTTTTTTGTTATTGTTTGTTATAGATTTGGAACATATAATTGATAACTATGAGTAGAATTAAGTGTTGTATAAAAAACTGTGACTCCAATGGTCAAACTAAAAATATTTATCTTCATGCTTTTCCTTCGGTGGGATATAAACGAATTCTTTGGTTAAAAAACATAGGTGATAATAATTTATATTCATATAATGCAAAACAACTACATAACAAAAAAGTATGTAGCAAACATTTTGAAGAAAAATTCTACGAAAATGGAAAACTTAATTATGTTTACGCAAGACGGAAGGATATCCAAAAAATCAACCAGAAAGTAAGTTACCTAATATAATCCAATAGGTTACTATTTCTTACGGCAAACTAAAGAAGTTTGTTATAGCAAGCTATAGATGCAGCTATGGTTTGTTCGTGAAATTCGGTTATAGTTACTCCGCGGTTTTTTTTTTAATTTAAGTAGCCCTAAAAGTAGCCTTTTTTCTTCTCCATATCTTCAAGTACGTCTGCTCCATTGCGGCAGGATTGAGTAACTAATGTTTTAGTCATTCTCGAGGACACTTTTTAATTTTCCAAGATGAAAAATAGTCTACGTCCTTCCCCGGCTCTTAGGTTATCTCTATACCAAATTTCATCTAAATCGGCTCGGTTGAAGTGTGATTGAGTAACAAACAACCAAACATCTTAACTTTCCCATATATAATAATAATGTGCTCCACCCGCCCTAAATTTGGTTATCGGCCTTAGATTCTTACGCCAACTTCTTAATTATACCTACGAATGAAGTTTGCTATACCAAGCTAAAGTTCGTTTAGGCTCGGTTATAATTATTCCCGAGACAGACATACAGAGTTACTTTGGCATTTATAATATCAGTATATATATGGAAGTATGGATATATTTTGGCATATTAATATATATTATAGCTACGTGTTTAATGTGCTTGATGACCGATATCTCTATTACATAATATATTGCTGTTTTTGAAGATATCCTTATAAAATTATAACTTTTGGATAAAGTTTTGCCGTAGTAGTAGTAGAAAATTTATCCAAAAGTAATAATTTTAAAAAGAAATCTTCAAAAATATCAATATATTATGTAATGGAGATATCGGTATAAGTTATCTATTAAGCTATAAGGACGAATAATAAGCAGACCCTTATTCTTATGGTTTCCCAATGTCTGTATGTCACTTCGTCCGTTTGTATGGAAACACTAATTTTATTTAGAGACAATTATTAATGACCACAGTGTTGAAATGTCATTGTTCTGTGTCCATAGAATATTTTGCCTTAAAACAGTCATGAAAAAATTGCTTTCTGTGTTCCAAATGATATGTGTTTATCAGTAAAATTCTGTAGATTTATAACTAAAATATTTTAAGATTTTTACGTCATAATTATAAACTTAAAACAGTTGTTCACAGTCCGTACAGCCTCCAGAAATAATAATAGTATAAAATAGTATATAACCAATATATAGCCAATAATGACTGCCCCAAATATCCGTATACCATACAGTACTGGTTGCAACCAGAGTCGAGACAACTTTATAATAACATAATTAGCGGGCCCTTACCGGAAATCGAACCCGAACTTCGACAGTCGCCTGTTCTACCACTGCAATGCGCCATTCGGTCCTCTACTCCACTATTAAATTAAGGCTACGTTTTGCACAAGGTAGAATGCAAGTGGTTTTGGGTCAAAATATTTTTACTGACTTACTCATAATATTTTTCCACCTATATTTGCAGACGGGTTTTCTTACAGCTTTTTGGTTTTGCAATTTTGCCCTGTGTCAATTTTGTTCAGCCTGATATTAAGTAACTAATCTAGTCTAATAAGTAACTTTGTAATTCGGCGAAAATGAAGATCCTTGTCCACATTGGTTGCCATAGTTTTTTGTGGCCGGGCGGCAGCTCTTCAGAGGCTTGGAGATATATCTCGAGGGCACAGATTTTGGAATCTGCTGAGGATCATAGTATAACTGAAATGTTAGTTGATTTACAGGCGAAGTATATAGGCGAAGTATATATATAGATAGTCGTAAAAATATTATACCCACTGTAAAAAATCGTATCTGTACAAAAATACCCTGTACGTAGTAAATAAAATTAGCTCATCGTGTAGGAATGTAAAAAATTTAGAATGATTATGTCATATCTTTGAACGTATTTAAATTTATTGTTTCAGAGTGGCTATCGTCGGTTAGAGTAGGTTTACATATGATTTAGAGATAACATCTTGTCCAAAAAACTACACGTCGAAGGTGACTTTGAATTGGTTGCCTAGTCAACATGGAAGAGTCCATATCACAGAATAAAGAACTAGTAGTAAAAAGTATTAGCTTATATATTGGTGTTGGCACTTGCAACTGTGTATTTTCTATCTCCACAAGATGGTTCACATCCACAGGCACCATATTTAAGTCAATATAAGCAAATATTGATACACAAAATTTAATTGTATGTCCTGAGTTACAATGTCACTTTATAAAGTTTATGCCGTGCAAACTCATTGTAACTCAGAAAAGGTAATAAAATGAAAGTACTTATAGCACATTAATCATACAGAAATATAAAACATTCCTTTTTGAACATTTTTTTTAGTTTGAATGGCATTAGGACGTAACAGACGTCACTAAGAATTTTTTGAAACTTCGACGCGCTCTTCTGTAAACTTACGACAAAAGATTTACGAAGTTTTGCCTTGCAGGTGTCGCTATAATCATTGCAAGGTTGAATCTTGTATGGTAATTTACGATAGAGAACTTTTTAAGATTATTAGGAGAGATAAGTTTGTAAGAATTTGATTAATTTTGTTACAGTCCTGAGTACACTTTTTGACGTGAAAAAAACATAAGTAATAGTACAAACCTTATTTAGGTGAATTTGCTAATATGAATTATCATATTATCAATTTAGGTATATTATACAGAAAATACACAACATTTTAAAAATAGCTAGTCTATTAGTAGCTATTAATAAATAATTGTTTATTAACATTTTAGAAATCTCTTTTGTACGAAGAGGAAACAAAAAATATAAGCCTGTGCCTAGGTATGTTGATACTCAAAAAAATAATATCTACAGATATTTTGTATTAGAAGGTATTGTCTAACATTCTTTATCATTTCAATAATCTTACACGAATATTGTTTTAAAACATTAATTAAAGTTCAAACTATACTATATATTACATTGAAGTTTTAGTTCAAAACTAAACAAAAACTTTCGTAAATGGTCTAATAATTATTAATTGCAGCCTAAGTAATTAGCTTAAGAATTTAAGAAAATCGAAAATAAATGTACATTTCATGAATATTTATGAATAAACAATGTCAACTTTGAGAACTTTGTTTGATTTTACGTCCTTTGGTCTATTCTGCGTAGATGAACAACAATATAAATATTAGTCTGGGATGGAACTTGGTATCTATAAAGCCACATTAGAAAAGTAATTTATAAGCTGGCTAGTAATAATTGAATTTAAGAAAAAAAAATCCTTTCCGTTTTGCGCACTAGCGCCACGCACTCGTATTACAGAACTAATCTTAGTGTTCCAGTAAATGTATGGGCCGTTGCCTATCTGTACTATATGTATATAGTACTGAACTTGCATATCTATGTTCATTACTTTACGTTTGCTTCTTGCCGACTAGGCTATTATAGAAAATACAAGACATTTATATGAATTTTTCATATGCCCTAGTGCTTATTTGTATAAGCGATATGGCTTTGTGCACGATAAGGCAAAATCTCGTAGATCTACTTTCATAGGGCAATATTTATTACGTGTACACGCTAACGAGATTCGTCTATCTAGTGCAACACTAAGCTTTATTTAGTATATCATAGAGGGCCATCTCTGTGACGTGGACGTCGGCACGAGAGCGAGAGCACACGCTAATGTAGTATATCTCTCTAAAATAATCTACGCGTCATAATTAGTCTACTTCGAGCAACGAAGCGCGTTGGTACTTTATGTTTTTTGTTTTCCGCATTACAGTATCTTGTTTCACAATGCTTGGTCTAACAATTTCCAGAAGGTGTTTGAAATCTGATGGTGTTACACGAATAAAATTTTATAAAACGATACATCGTTAGATTTTAATTCTCTCACTAAATTATTGTATGCTCCTTGATTTGATCGCTTGCTAATTCACATCTTGTCCTAACAACTTCGTTTCACTTTTTTTTAATTAACATAAAACAATCACATTGCAGTGGCAAGCCTTGATCGCGATATGTTTTCAAATGAGAGAATATCTGCTCTACGAATAGTTCCCGTGTTCGTAGGCTTGAGATATCTCTGCGGTAGAATTTATCAACATAGAGCAAAAAACTTTACGATGGTGCGGTTTCTTCGTGGACGCTGAGACGCAGAGTAAATTATAGACTATCTTCACGCGCTCTAGCTCTATGGCTCTATCGTGGACGAAGACTGTCTAGGTCAAAAAACACTTATGGTAATGATTTTTCTATAGTATAATGGTGTAGTAAAAGTGTTATTTTACTATAAAAATGTAAGTAAATGAGTGTTTTTACTTTTTAGTCTCAGGAGACTAAAAAAAAAATTTTAGTCTCCTGAGACTAAAAAGTGAGAGTTCACAGTTAGAATTTTTCCTCTGGCAAAACATACTTTTGCAACAAATCCGACGACTTCTTTCTTTACTGCTGGAGGACGTCTGGTGCGTCTGCGATCGAAGCGGAAATTGCCGTACTGCCTGGTTACCGCACGCCCTAGCGTGACGCTGCACGCGTCTTGCGTTGCGAGGCTTCTGAGACTGTGCTGACTCTACTCCAGATCCTCGGCACAGCCTGCACTGCTCCTGTATATCTCTGAGCTAGCTGCAGCTGCCACACCGAGCATCACAGCAACCGGGCTTGGGTACCTTGACTCAGCGGGTCACCGGTGTTCACCGCTACCTATCATCGTTCACTACGTATCCGTTCGCGGCCTAATCTAGCAGCCTACCTGTGAGAGGAAATTGTGCAAGACTCTACCTTAGGCCGAAGAACGGTAGCACTGCATTTCTGCTCCTAGAGATTATTAAACTTAACTAAAACCTCCCATCACATTCACTTAGGTAGTCTTTCTATTTTTCTTGTTAGCTTGGTAGCTAACGATTTTAATATATATTATCTATTATTCTTTATTTTAAGGGCCAGGAATCACCTTAAGCGATTAGGTTATAATAATCAATAAACAGTTGTTGAGAAAGGAAGCTTGAATGAGTATTATAATCGAACCTTGTCCTTGTTTTTTTTTCTGAACCTAGTCGGTGCAAGGTGAAACACTTAGAGTCAACTTTTTTATTACATCTATTTAAAATAGCTGATAGTTTTTTAGTAATCATGGACTAAAAAGGCTCTTTAATCACTGGGGAATAAAAGTGATTTCAATTTGGAATGTGGACATTGTTGGTAAACGTTCCAATCACCAAATAGATCACGACAATTGTATGAACAGGTAACAAGCTGTATGATAAAAATCATAGAATTTGAGTTCTGCAATCTGTCCTATGAACTGCGCAATAGCCTTACAAAATTAACCATCCTTTAGGGATAGACAAAGTAAACCGGTGGTCTCTTTCCTCTTTCTATCAAAGTCAGCCATTTTGTTTGTTTATGATTATCAAAACAAGTTAGAAATAGACAAGAGACCACAGGTTCGCTTCGTCTCCGTCACACTTTTACAATAGTTTATTAAAAGCTGACTAGGAAATGCACTGTCCAGTTCTCTATGTCTATGAATAAAATTAAAAAAAATGCATTCCATCTTCGTAATTGTGTACTAAAATTTGTATTTAAGCTGAAACTTTTATATAAAATAAGTGCGGCTTCCTCGAGTAGGAATAATGAAAGAATTATATTAACTCCATATAACATTGTATCGGACGCTAAAAATGTGATAAATGTACAACATAACGGATGGTACTTTTAAAACTGTTACGATGCATTTACATAATTAGTTAAATATAAACCTTAGCTTTCGATTGTTTCTCTGTTATATCTTTTTATAAATAAACTAACTTTTCCTAATAACAAATTACTTACTTTTTTTGTCATAGAGGGTAGTAAAAAGAAGAGTTTTCTGCGCTCCGAATTCTACTTTAGAATCTTTCCCTCCACTCTGAATTCAAAATAGCGACCTCGCCGTAAAAATATTATTTTCTAAGGTATACAATCTAGTAGGTCTTTTAAACTTCATCCTTTTTACTACGAGAGACCATGAACAAACTCATGTTACGTAGTTTAAAGACAGATTATATACTGAACCCGACAGGTGGGCAGTAACGGTCAAAAATGACAAAGTTTAGTTGGGGGTTATAATAACTAAAAAACCAATGAACCGGGTTTCTATAATACAGGTTGGTTAAATTAATTAACATTTTAAACAAAAAGCTTAGGCCAGATTTTACCGACCTGTAATTCTAGCAAACCGGCCCATTGGTTTTTTAGTTATTTTTAAAGTCGACAGGATTACCAAAGTACCTGTTTTAGACATTTTGAATATCACCTATAACTCCTAAAAAACTAAAGCAGAAATGGCGCCTATATAAATTTGACATTATTAACCATACTGCCCACCGTGTCCAATTGTCCGATTTATTTTATAAATTTTGGCCTTAAAACGAAGCTACATGATTTTAGTCGTAATATCTAGGACTATTTGTTTTTTTAAAAGCTTTAACATTCCACTGTTTTTTATCTTTCTTTGGGATCTATGAATCTAAACCTTTATATAAGGAAGCAATCAATGCAATGTTTATTTTTCTTCAACTAAGAGAGATAAAAGTTTGTCTAATGGATATTATTGCAGATGATCCAGATCAAAAAATATTGCAACAGAGTTCAAACTACCAAAAAAACCATTTTGTCATGATAATTAACCCAGTACAACGCTAGCCGCTTGTGTTCATCGTCTGCCTGCCTGCGGCTCTAAACGGATCATCTGTTCAACTGGTAGAAAGCTGTCCTTGCTTCTTCCGAGAACCTTTTATCATCGGTTTATAATTCAATATAATTGGCATCATTCACCTTTGATTTGAAGATGTGGTCATGGCACAATTGCTTCTGCCTTCTGGCTTTGGCACGATGCTTGGACATCTTAAGTAGAATTTCCCAGGTGGGGCTCAAAATGAACATGGGTTAAACGAGTTGATACCCAATGTTCATGTCGCCTTGATACAAGATGTTTTTGTAAATGCGACTGTAGAAGCTGTCAACGCGTAAAAATTCTACATTTTTGCGTCCAATATATCTCAGTGCCTAAAGACGAATGTCTACAATCAGTGTATGTTGGCATTGATGAGTTACAATCGACAAACGTGTTCTTTAATTTTTTCCCTCTGCAATAAGTCAAAGTCGCTAAATGTGCTCTAGAGAGATATATGCTGCGTTTTTTTAAATTTTTTGCATTGAATTAGAAATTTTTCCAATTGACCAAATTTTAGATAAAGGGTCATTCATTAAGGACATAACAATTTCATATCTTAATAAAAGACTTAATAGTTGAGAAATTCAGCTCAAATTTATTCCAGGTGTAGTAGACATATGACATTTAAGTGTGGAATTCGATCTCTCTCATATGACCACCACGAACCCGTTTGCAATGGTCGATTCTCTGGACCAAATTTTCCACCACTCTCTCACACATTTCGACCGGAATGATGAATATTGTTTCCGAGCTCGTTCAATGTGGCTGGCTTGTCGGCGTAGACTAGACTTTTGCCGTAGCCCCAAAGGAAGAAGTCCAACGGCGTTAAATCGCACGAACGAGGCGGCCATTCGATGGGTCCATTTCTCGATATAATGCGAGTTCCAAACTTCTCTCTCAATAGGTCGATTGTTGAGCCAGCTGTGTAACACGTTGCACAGTCCTGTTGAAACCACATGTCATCCAAGTCCAAATCGTCCAATTGAGGCCAGAAATAATTTTCCAACATGCCACGAGAGCGCTCTCCATTGACGGTAACATGGCGATCGTGATCATCGACGAAAAAATACGCCCCAATGACTCCTCCGGCATAAAAACCACAAAGTGATTTTTTGTGGATACAATGGTGTCTCGCAGAGCACATGAGGGTTTGTTGCTGTCCAGTAACGCATATTTTGCTTGTTGAAGAAGCCATTCAGCCAGAAATGAGCTTCATCGCTGAAGATGATTTTCCGATGAAATTCCGGATTTTCATGAAGCTTTCCCAAAGCCCAATTAGAGAAGTTTCGGCGTTTCAAATGATCGAGCGGCTTCAGTTTTTGAGTCAATTTGATCTTGTACGGATGTAGGCCAAGATCTTTGCGCAAAATACGCCACAATGTGGTCTGAGAGAGGCCCAATTCCTGAAAACGGCGTGAAATCGACTGATTTGGATCATTCCGAATGGACTCATTTGCAGCTGCGATATTCTCGTTACTGCGGGCGTTCCGGAGTCTAATTGGCACTGGAACATCCAAGAGTGAATATTTGGACTCGAATTTAGTCACTAAAGCACGCACAGCCTGTCTGGTGGGACGATTTTGACGACGAAAAATTGGAGTGAGTGCTCTTAAAGTTGCAACCACCGACTCAGAATTGTGGTAGTAATTTTTAATAATTTGTAATCGTTGCTCGTTCGTAAATTTGACCATGATTAAAATGTTGACTTTCACTAGCGTTTTTACTTTGACAGATTGACAAAAATGTTTTAAGGTGCGTTCACACGAAGATGCGGAATTGTTATGTCCCTATTGAAAGACCCGATAGTTACCATATATGACCAAAATAGCTCAAATAGTAAGCAAACTACAATGGTAATAAGCAGGCCACATTGCTCAACGAACTTTATCGTGCGAACTAAAATTACTTAGCAACAGTTGGTTGCTGAATTGAAGACGGAAGTAATGATGTCGACAGATTCCGGTTCCGACTTTGATAAATTACTTCCAAGTGCACAAAAAAGGCAGTCGACAAAGTTAAGTAAGAAAGTCTGAAGTCAACAAAAAGCTAAAAACCGTTAGACATTTGATTTGATGTGCGTATATTATGTTTCCTTAGTAACTTACCTTAATTGTATTTATGTTGGCACATATTTGCTTAGTTTATTTCCAAACTACAATTTGAGTTAGGGCTCTAAAGATATTGATGATGATAAATAGAGGTGATAATGACATGACACTTCACTATAGACAGCGATAGCAATATGAATTCAACTCCAGAAAGTATAAAAACAGCTGCAAATGAAATTGTTAATAACCTTTTGCCGCGGGATAAATATTTAAAAGCTTATGAAAATTTTATTAACTGGAGAATCGAAAGATGTGTAAAATCACTGTTCGAAAGTGTGTTTTTAACGTATTTCAGTGAGATGACCAAAAAATTAGACCATCCCCATTGTGGTTTATATATTCAATATTAAAAATCACAATTAATACCAAGCACAACGTGGATATAAACGAATATTTAAAATTAACATCGCTTCTGACGCGGCTATGATGGGTATATGAGTCAAAAGTCGAAAGTGCTCAGTATATGAAAAGATTTGAATGAAGCATCTGACACTAAATTAACTTACTCGCAGCCTAGTCAGTAGTGTGGCGTGGGTTCGATTCCCGCACTGGACAAACATTTATATGATAAACGTTTGTGTTTGTCTTAAGTCTGGGTGTATTTATGTATGATATGTATGCATTTACAAAAAAAAGCATATAATACAAGCTTTGCTTAGTTTGGGACCAGATGGCGCTGTGTGATATGTCCAAAATTTTTATTATTATTATATTATCTAGCAACAAAGAGAAGTTTTAAGTATATAATCTAGACGGTAACACATAATGACCGGTATAAACACTGTTTGTTGCAAATGTTTAATAGAAGTACATTGCCGTATAAGTAGAATAGCTACTTGCGACATGTTAAAAGTCGGCAAAAAACATACGGCAATGTATTTCTACTAAATATTTACTTTAACGATGTTATTATTACTCGTGTTAATTTAGTATTACACTCATAACACTCGTGCATTAATAACTCACTATGCGCTCGATGCAACAATCTACTATTTTATCATTGTCACAGAAAGCATATTAAATCATGAAATGCCAGTGAATTATAAGCTACTTTGTTCATTTTAATTCACGAAGATATAATGGAAAAATATGCTTGACTTCGTGAATGAAAAGCGCTTTATGATAATAGGTAATACGTTTTGTGTACCGAACATTTTGTATGAAATATGATGTTAAAAAAAATTTTAATTGTCACTTACATTTTATATTTAACTAAAGAAATAATACTGTTCCATTCATACCCTTATAAAATATAATAAATATCTCAAAAACTTTGTTGACGAACCTTTTTTTTTTAAAATACAAATTAGTGCTAAAACTACCGCTTAGTTTTATTGACCTAAAATATGTGTTAAAAACTTAAAATGTGCTTTAGAGAAATGGCCGCCAGTATGAATATCCCTGGTGCGTAAGAAGATGGGGCGCTAGATATGGTGCGAATCCATTCAGTGTAATTCGATACTCTTGTATACACTTCTGGTAAGGAGGATGTAGCGCAGCCATCCGTTTCAGCTAGGACCCCAGTAAGAACACCTTCACAAACTAAGGCATTCCCTTCATCGCCCTAAAACAAATTTTAACATGTAAACTTATTGAATATAATAAAAAAATACATGTCGATAGGTTCCTTCAATATTCAACTTAAATTCATAGAGCTATCATAAGTGTATGTAAGTATATGTATGTACATATGATTGTGCAAAAACATAAATATGATGGTGCTAATGCTACTAGTACTATTAAATATCGGAATACTCTTAAATATCTGAATTCTTTCACTCGATTGACGATATTTGACGCCTCACATGGTGCGCCCCCTATGCTACATAATAACAAAACAATAATAATTGACATGTTTGAATTTGTTTTTAGTAGGTTACAATGTTATTTATATTACCTAATAAGTGTTTCGGTACATATTGTATACTCTTTAGCTGATTATCAAAGTATTATTACTTTGAATAGCACTGCTAACAAGCTCTTTTTGTCAGAAATTAACATTGTTTACATTATATTGACGATACAAAAGTGTTCTTAGAAACCTATTTGAATGAATATTGTTTGATTTGATTTGAAAATATTTTCGTTTATGTAAGTAAATAAGTAGTAATTTTTGCTTGTCAGTGTAGTTAGTTATAGGTATTTATTTATCTTTGGGAAGTACTTACCGCACACCCAGAAGACACTATATCATAGGAGACTGCGCAGACCATAGAAGATAAAATGTTTGGACGAAATTGGGCGCTGTTGTAGATTGTTGTGCAAAGGTTTTGATTGTAAATATACTTGTTTGCATATCTCAACTCTGTGCTGGCCTAAAAGTAAAAAAAATATTAGTAAAGTGTATCAAACTTTTCTTACCCGGTGTACGGTCGCTAGTATCATATAAGTTCACATTACTTTATTATGGCAACTGTATTCTGTTTTTCGACCACTAGGTCAGAGAAATTTGTTGCACAGTACATTTATGTCTAATAATTGGGGTACCATTAGATTAATGGATATAAAAGTTGTAATTGAATGATTAAGCAAAACCGCTGTTAAAAGAGAACACAACTAATTATATTGTAATCTGTGTCAGAATAATCTAACAGAAAGACACCCTTTTTTCATGCGATTAAACAGAAATAGAACTTAGGTTGAATTTTTAGTTGCTCTAGAACTTATTTTTACACTTTTTAGTGAATATTTTAAGTCAGATTACTATTATTGTACGTATGCAGGTATA
This sequence comes from Apoda limacodes, assembly GCA_946406115.1. NCBI lineage: Eukaryota > Metazoa > Arthropoda > Insecta > Lepidoptera > Limacodidae > Apoda > Apoda limacodes. The sequence continues at coordinate 19,792,530 of OX291553.1, forward strand.
TCTTTAACCCCTAGAAAGAGATAACCAATCGCTGTACAATCTATAAGACCCACATATTATAGCATACATGATATAAGGGAAAGACCCTTTTTACTAACCACTTTAGTCCTGCATGGCCATGGTGAGCCAATCAAAACCGATTTTGATACAGATTTTTGGACTAAGGTGGCCTTTTTTTGTCCCATATGTCGAAAATCATTATCTCTGGAGTAACAAAAGGTTGAATGAAAGACTTGTGCCAGACAAATGTACCCCGTTCAATGTGCCAGCTCTTGGTGATTATAAGCAGTACGTAGACATGGGGAATATTCTATAGTACATTACTGCAGTTGCCCGGAAGCGCAGCATAAATGGGCCATCGCGAGTATGCGGGCCCAGGCATAGACGAGACACGCATCACAAAGTCCGGTTAAGCTAAGTTGTGGCCAGGGCTTGTATAGTGCTTTTCTTAAACATTCGTGTAAAAAAACTAATTATATTGACGACTGTATTGACAATAATAAAAATAGTTAAGATAATTTTGCCGCCACTTCGCCGCCGCTTTATTTATCAACGGTGGGGCTTAAGAAACTTCATTCTATTTTTAAATTTCATATTTAACCGCTTGAATGGTCAAATATAAAACATTGCGGGTCGCTCTCTGATACTGTACTGCAAGTACCATTTAACCAAAAGAATCTTGTGCAAGATATGGTCGCATGTTTGAGAAAACATATTTACTTCTCGTATGAAACGCATTTTTTATAATTTAAATGAACTAATATATAATTTACTTACTGCAGCAGTTGCGTTCAAAGCTCCCCATCCGACAACATTACAAAGCGTGAAATCAGCGGGCCAGAATGTAGTCAGCGGTAGAGAAATAGGAACTACAGTGTTGTTTGTGAATGGCGTCACCAGCTGAAATATAATATAAGATAATGTACAGAGAGAATAGTTAGTAAAATTTTACGTATGAAGCAACGGACAAACAATTTTTTTTATGGTGCATATTCTTGCTAACCCATACTAAACGATAACAAGAAGTGGGTCAAAATTGACTTCCATAATTTGACGCACCGATATAATACAGAAATGAGCATTTGAAAACATTTGTTGTAACGCGGGGACCAGGGCTAAGATACCATGGGTGATAGAAATAACTGCACCATGGGCTCATTTTACGCAGACACAATCATTAAAATCGGGGTTTCGTTTTCCCCACTCTTCTCTCCATATCCGAAGCAAATTGAAATTATTTTACTTGAAAGGTTAGGAATTATGTGAGTCGGTACAATTTGTGTTCTTAAAAATTAGTTTACGTATTAGTACGGGGCATGTCTGGAGATGTCATAAAAAGGGTTTTTTTTGGACTTTTACTGGTTATTATAGTTATATAGGAATGGGATAAAAAAAGCGAAATAACAGACATAGTGGTTGTGTATATTTATCATATATAAAAAAAGATAGCTCTAAAAAAGGGGAAACAGGAGAATACATTTGTATGTAGAAAAACTCCGGGATATCTCCGCCAAGTATACAATTTCTTGATACTTTTTAAAATGGATAGAAAACTTTTAAAGTTTTTAAATTTCAAAGTTTTAAATCCTATCCTCGATTCTGGCTCGGCCTTTTTGGACTCTGTTCAATGACGGGCTGTAAGAATTGTCGACGATCCCAAACTCACTCGCCGTCAAACTTGCCGTATCGAGCCCTTAAATCTTAGGAAAGACTTTTCCTCCCTGTGTGTGTTCTACCGCTTGTACTGGGATGTGTTCTGATAGACTGTTCGAAATTATGCCAACGGCTTTTTTCTACCATCGCACTGCTCGCCATAGGCAGGGAGGGAAGCAATTCTCACACTTTAGAACCAAAATGGTCGCATACAGTGCGGGTTCAGAGAAACTTCCTCCCGCGAACGCTTGGGTTGTGGAATAAGCTCCCTGCCCAGATTTTCTTCTAGGACTACAGTATCGGGTTCTGCAAGTAAGAAGATATCAGATTTTTGAAGGGTCGGCAACGCGTGGTGTTGCAAGCGTCCATAGGCTACGGGGACCGCTTACCGTCAGGCAGACAGTTAGCTTGTTTGCCACCTTAGTGGTACAAAAAAAAATATAAATGTGAAAGTTTGGATGTTTGTTATTTAATCACGTTTCAACCACTTGACGGATCAGGATGAAACTTAGCAAACATATAGTTCAGGTCCTGAAATAGGACAACGGCTTCTTTTTGTGCTGAAAAATTAAAGAAATCCCATGGAAATAATTGTAAAACGAACTATAGCTACGGTTTAATTTATTTAAAGTACTTCATTAGTAGAATTAAGGAGTTCCACACCGATAACCAAATTCAGGGCGGGCGGATCCGATGGCAAAATCTAGTTATAAATAATATACATTTGAAATTTCTTTGGCTAGAGCCCGTATTTGTTTAAAGATTGCTGTTAAAACATTTCATTAAAAATCATTATCGCCCCTCTGGTTTTTTAAGCTTCAACCCATAACTTCATTTACTTGCAATGGAAGCATAATTTATTACACATAATGTTAAGTAACCATGAAGTTAGAAAAACACAGCAACAAAGTTTAAAATTTTAGTAATTAAATTTCTTATTTTTACGTTATGACAAAAATATCTTTTAAAATTACAGGTACAGGTACGATATCGATTTGACACCCATACGTTAAATGTCAAGCACATAGGATACCCTCTTAAAGCATTAAAACAAATTTATCAATGCCTTCCCATAGTAGGTAATTGTATAACGAAAATAGGTTTCGATTTGGAGCTGATTAAGCTTGCAGTACCTACTCTGAAAACTTACTGTTATAATAGCAATATCGTTGACTCTGGCTGGTGGTCCGATGTAACCTGGGGCGACAGTGAAGTTGGCGATATTTCTAACTCGATCTGCCAAAGTGTCAGTTGTGAGAAGGACTCCTCCAGCAAACACACGATAGTTATTAGCAGCTATTTGAACAATCACTCTAAAATATAGTAAAAACAGATGGTTTTATTGTTAAAATATTTAATTTTATGATACATTTTTAAAACAATGTAAGTCTGGAGTTTATTTTTAAAATGTTTAAAGTAACTTAAAAATTAAGACTATCTAAGTGATTGTATTTAGTTTTTGTGACTTTTCAAGTGCGTGTCGAGACCACGTATAGAGAAAGGTTCCGAGCTCCTTGGTAATTATCACCAAATTGCATAAAGTATCTATTTGAATTGATCAATTTGGTGACCTTAAAAACATTTAAAAGACCATCTATTAAACATGTTTCATACCTCACACTGGCCGGCGCAGATATAAATTTTAAAAACGTGAGCAAGCAGAAGTTTTTAACCATCACATGGTTTTAAAATCACTTTATTAATAAAACTTTATTATAAAGTTTTAAAATAAGTTCAAGTGAAAAAATATGGACATTGAGTGTACACTACCTGACAATAAAAGCTACAGCTCAGTTGGCAATTAACAATTTACTGTCACTGAAGTCAAAATAAAGATACATGAAGACAGTATGTAAATAGATAGATAGCAAAATAGTATACAGTCCGGAATAGCATCATTGAATTCATAGTTTATAAACAGCCTCACCTCTGGTTTGGCCTTCTAACTCTACTCATCCAGCGATTGCTTACTTCCCGAACTTTGAAGTATTGAAGTAATGTAATATTTCATACAAATAAATAAAATTACTAAACGCAACTCAAGACACCTAGTGTACTGAGCGAATCAAAATGGATCCAGATACTAAAGTGTACACAAACTAGATCCAGATACTAAAGTGTACAAAAAATATGATAAATATTTACCCATTAACAGTATCATGTAAACATGTAGCAGTCGTTAGTGCGTGTTGAAATGTAAATAATACACCTCCACATCTGTGACCTCTTGTAATAGTGTTCACACCAGTCAATAATTGCAAGGATATCTGTCAAAAGTGATAAAATGAGATGTTTTTACAATTTTAATAAATAACTAAAAAATAAGTTACATTTAATTGGAATAGTTGTATAATCGCATCAAATAACGATTCAAAAAAAAAATCGTCGTTTTTTCTAGCCATGAAACCATTGACTCCCTCGCAGCCTAGTTGGTAGTGTGGCCAGAGGGTGTGGGTTCGATTTCCGCACAGGTCAAACATTTATGTGATAAACATTTGTGTTTGTCTTGAGTCTGGGTGTATTTATGTAAGATGTATCCGTTGTCTGGTTTTCATAAAACAAGCTTTGCTTAGTTTGGGACCAGATGGCGCTGTGTGATATGTTCAAAAATTATTATTATTATTATTATCTTAATTCCGAAACATTAGTAATTTGTACCCTTAATAAAAGTTCTCTTACATTTTACTTTTAGAAATTAATAATTAGATTGTCTCTTTTATAAAACAGCTCACTAGGTAAAATGTAGTTAAACATAATTAACTCTTTTTTATTTGATTGATTGTGTATTACGTCTTTCTTATTGAAATCATTGATTTATTGATTTTGAGGTTAGACTTTTGTTTACAAGTAAGACAAGACGGTTTTCTATAAAGACTACAGTATGGGGTTCTTCAAGAAAGAGGTAATTAAATTTGTGAAGGGGCGGCGATGTGCGAGTGGCACCCCTGGTGTTGCAAGCGTCTATAGGCTACGATGGCTGCTTACCATCAGGCAGAACGTAATCTTGTTTGCCACCTTAGTGGTATAAATAAATATATTAAACTGTGTTCCGACGGACTTAGACAGAGGTAATGATATCATGTCCGTACACCACCGGTGTGAGTCACTGTTTAGATAGCGGCAATAAAGTGATTCGCAAAATGAACTTTGGACAACAGCACAAATTGATAGTTCTAAGGTTTCCGGGTATTGATATCAACTAAATGAGATCACTTTTTGGGCGAAAAGTTGCTTACAAAAAATAGTCATAAAAACAATCACTATTTAGATACAGTCTCTAGTAAAAGAAGGAATAAGACACTGTCAAGATCATGGAAAAATATTAGACCAATTCTTATTCCGTCGAAAATCGTTAAGTAGCCAGTTTTTATTTCACGGATTATTTTATTAACAATTTAGTTATTTCTTGTTATGTTACCAGGAATTGCAACACCGATGGTTTTTGGGTACATGAATAACATACTTACAACTGTTATTCACAATAACAAAAATATATTTAGGAATATAAATAAATAAAAAAACAGTTAGCAAGGTGAAATGGCAATGGGCAGACTACATCACTGTTATCGAATTGATAATCTATGGCAAAGAAAGGTGACTCGAGTAGGGACTTAATATCTTTTCTTTTTTTCTACTTTCGTACCACACGCCATCAGCAGAGAATTCATCCTCACACCTTAGAACCTAAATAATCACGTACAGTGCTATTTCAAAGGAATTTCCTCCTACGAACACTTATGTTGCGGAATGAGCCAAGGTTTTTTTCTAAGTACTACACAGTATGGGGTTCTTCAAGAAAGAAGTTATTAAATTTTGAAGGGTCGGCAACGCGCGAGTGACCCCTGGATTGCAAGTGTCCATAGGCTATGGTGACCGCTTACCATCAGGCGGACCGTTGGCTTGTTTGCCACCTTAGTGGTATAAAAAAATATGATAAATGTGAAAGGATATTTAGATGTTTGTTATTTAATCACCAATGAGCTCCCTGCCAAGACCAACGACAACGACGATATAAGTCACATTCTTGAAAGATTCACACGAAACGAATAGATTAAATAGATAATACTTCACATAATATATTTACTTACCGCATAAGGAAATTGACCCTCAGCTGCTTGCACACCGTTTGTTATTCTCGTGACATCTTGGGTAGGGACTGCTGTAGCACCTGGAGGCACATAATGATTAATGTTTTCGTGTCACAGTAATCAGAAATAAAATGTTAAGAACAGTACCTATACAGCATTTTGTCCCATATATGCGTTGCCATAATATGTCATAACATTCAGTCAGTGGAGGTATTTCGATTTCACCGTGCGTTCTAAGTGGCGGTGGTTCGACTCCAGCGTTTACCAAAAATTATTTTTATTAATTTCTCAAATACATTGGTTATTGGCTCTTCGGCGAAGTAAAACATCGTGAAGAAACCTGCATACGTCAAAAAAAACGTATGTGAAGTACACAATTCTCATTGGTCACACGTGTGGACTTATGACCTAAAATCTGGCCTGGCCTTTACAAAATATTTGCTTTTCTTAGACTTTTAAACAAAAGAAAACTGTTTATTGTTTTACCTTAATTCTTATACAAGTCTTTATCCCCTATTTTGTCATCAAGGGATTTTCCAAAAAAAATTGACATTGTTTTAAACACGTCCATCTTAATTTTAACTTAAAGGCCAAATAGTATTTGGCAAATACTAAATTTTTGGAAATGACTCAAAAAGACGGATTCCCATACAAACTTCCAATCCCCATTTTACCCCCATAGAATTGAATGTTGCAAAATCCTATCTCCGTGCCTACGCTATAATATAACAGGAACGTCTGCAACATCAATTCAAACACTGAAAAATGCATTTAATTAATACCTGTAACATATGAAAGATCACTATCCTATTAGGTTTAATTTATTACGTGCTAAAAATATATATGTTTATAAATAAATGGTTACCCAATGATTTTTGAAATAATCCAACTAACGTCATTAATTTCTTTTATCAAATATTAATAGTACATTTTCATTGTAAGTGCAGAAAATATTTTATTCCGACGAGTTTCAAATGATGTCGATCCGAGCCGAAAGCTATGGAGAGTTGGAGTGCCAGTTCCGCAAGTGTAATTCACGTCGTGTATTGAACGACTGCGAAGTTGCAAAAAAGTGAAATACCTATATAAATTTTGACAGTTTTTTTTTTTATTTGGTATTAGGAGCGTTTTGATGACAAGCTTTATACGCATTGAATGCGGCCAATGCTGTCTAAGCGTACATTCGATCTTTTTTTTGACCGAAAATAAATGCGCTATGATGTCACTTCTGGACCGCATTCAACGCATTGGCTGCACATGCTCGGGAGGTAGAGTAGTAGATGCGCTATCACATAGTGAATGGTCATATTGTTTGTTTACATTTGGTGAACAGAACGATTTAAATGCATATGCGTTGTCATAGCTTTCATCGCCGTCAATAGAACGCACCTAAAGTAAAAAGCACTGTCACACAGCACGCACAGCTATATTCGGAGTGTCCCTGAGGGATTGAATCCGAAATGAGGATATCCGGAATAGAACTAAAGTTACCGACATAGCTCGCAGAATTAGCAAGCTGAAGTGGCAGTGGGCTGGCCACGTCTGTCTGAGGACCGATGGCCGATGGAGCAGATGTGTCCTATAGTGGAGACCGCGTATGGGAAGGCAAAGTGTAGGACGCCCTCCAGCCCGGTGGACTGACGACCTTAAAAGGGTGGCTGGGAGTCTGGATTCGGAAGGCAGAGGACCAGGAAATATGGCGCGCCAAAGTGATGATATGATAATGTAATTGTAATTCACATGAAAAATATTATTTTAATACGCAGATACTTCTATATATGATTTATCACCACCACCATTGTTATCTCAGCCCACTGTTAAACCAAGACCTTGTAATGGTTTTCACAATGTACGGCTGTAGTGGCTTTTCCTTGAGTTTTTCAGTCCAAGCAGAAACTTACATTTTCAACGGGTACAGTTCGTTAAGATTATGACTATCTTAACGAATTGTCAAGACAATAAGTCTTGCCATTGTACGTCCCTATTACGGGCGGACATGCCTCTTCTTAAGAAAAGGAGGCTTAAGCCAAACTCCACCCAGTTTGAATCTGCTGCTCTGAAGGCTTCTGATTTAGCTGCCGCTAACATATAACAACCAACATTACCTTAAAAGCACTGAAGTACGAAGAATTTGAAAAATGAGCCACTAGAGCGTTAACCCATTTAATAGTTAAACATGCCTGACGTTGCATTACTTTGCATATATTGTTTCCAATAAACGAATGGGTTAGGACTACCAGCTATTCGTGTCTTCAATGATGGTTATTGGGTCTGAAACATGGTTATTTATTGCTGATAATAATCCCATGTCAAAGCACCAGCTACGCCTGATATTTCAAAACGTTGTTCATTGCATAACAAGGATATACGTAGTACTGAAAAGTAACTCTTTTATTGCATATATATTATGAATTTATTAATTAAACATAAGGTACTTACAGCACAAACTTAGCGCCAAAATAAAACAAGTTATTTTACACATTTTGATACTAAACTATGTTAATCACTTAATTTCCAAAATATTTTTTTTTTTTTTATTTCCAACTCTTTCTTAACATCTACTATGACTGAAGTCTTATCTGCAGTTAACTAGTTATATTTATTTTAAATCACTGAGTCATCAAGGCCATAGATAAGTATTGACGAGATTAGATAAAACTAATCTTTCTTAGTAAATGTTTTAGCTTTGATAGGGCTAGCATGAAAAGCGAATTGTGAACTGATGACTAAGTCTTTGGTCATATTTTTTTTTGACCTTTAGCTGCCATTTTTTTATACCATATACCATAAGGTGGCAAACAAGCACACGGTCCGCCTGATGGTAAGCGGTCACCGTGGCCTATGGATGCTTGTAACACCAGTTATAAATTATTAATAGCGCTTACGTTGTTACTATTACGAAAGTTAAGACATTGATTCATATTTTACTAATGTGGATGCAATAACAAAGATCATTGTTTTATTAATTTGCCAAAAGTTGCATATTTTCTATTAATAAATGTTTTTCCTGTTACGTGTTAGTAATGTACTTTTTTTACGATTGTAGTCAAAAACTGTATTATAATAGTTATTTATGCAACTGTCGTAAGTAGTTTCGTTGGTATTAAAACATGAGTTTGAGTATATGAAACAAGCCGGTGACAAGTTGCATAATAGTATCACACGAGGTTTTAATGACTATTTATGTACAGTTGCATACACAACTTTATCTACACCTACGGTATATGTAAGTTTTTTACAAAAATATACAATAAAAAAACTTAATCGACTTTAAAATTGTAATTTTTTTAATTAATAACTAAGAAAGGTGAAATAAAAGTTCTTCTACAAATTTTTATTTAATATGCCAACTATTTTCGGTGCTAGTAAATATTTGGAATAACCGCGGCGATGAGCGCAAACGCGCAACTTAAACGTAACGGGCGCATACAATGTGAGTAGGTACTGGGTAATGGATATGTCGTTGCGTGCGGACTCTTCTGCGCGACCAGCTTTGCCAACTTAGTGGTTTCAACACTGGATATGGTGGTATGGGACCTCCTGCTCGTAGGAAAAACTCTTATCTGGTGGCTTGTAGATTTTTTAGTTGGCAATTTTTAGGTTGATAGTTTTCAAAAACGAAGAAAAATTTTCCTAAATAAAAACAATATTGCATATTGTAATCAAAAAATTATTGTACATAGTGTCACCGGCAAATTATTGTGTCGATACAATTATTGTATATCTAACATCCCTGCCACTTTCTATGCAGTAGCGTCAAAATCACGTATAACTTAGCACAATCTCCCAAAATTTTGTGCTGATTTTGACATATTGCCAGCGATAAATATTTTTGTTCCAATTCTATATTCGATACATCATCTTTTGAATAATATATCTGATGCTGCACGAGACGCATTATTCAGAAGAATTCTTATTTGTTATATTCTCAAAATTTTAAGGGCGGAGGTTCGAGCCTGGCGTGTACCAATAAGTATTTTTCTTTAAGTAAAAGTTCTTCACACTACTGGCTTTTTGGTGACATCGTCAGGAAACCTGCATATGTTAAAAAAAGACGTATGTGAAGTCTACATTCCGCAGTGGGCCCGCGTGCGGACTATGGCCTAATGAATGGCTCTTATGGAGACTATTAAGGATAAAGATACGTTAATTTACTAAAAAAACTACTATATTTGAACTTTTGTACTATATCTGTAATAACATCGCTTTATATAATATACTCCCAACCCTCTAAGTTTTCTATTTTTAATTCAAAACTCAGATAATGTAATCTATTACGTAAAATATAAAGAATCCATAAATTATTAAAAATTATTACACAACGTGGTGACTGAAATCTCTCTAGACGGCGTTAATGTAAAACATTCTAGCAGTTATTTATGTTATATAAATACAATAATAAATAAAAATAATACTTCAAAAAAATTTTTTTTCAAAACTTTTTTGCGGTTTACATAACCTGAATCGACGCAAGTACTGCGAAATTATAAGGGTGAAACATTTTACTTTTTTCCATTAATAATATTCTGAATATTGTATATAGGTACCTATTCTAAGATCTCTATGTGACCTAAATTAATGATAATTGATTGTGATTTCTCATAAAATAATATTTATACTATAAAATATAGGTAAAATTTGTTTGTTTGTTGTATTATATGTATGAGACAATCTCTGCAACAACTGAACTGAACTGAACCGATTGTGAAAATTTTTTCACTGATAAAAAGCTAATAAAACAATATTTTTATTAAAATGAGTTTGTAGTTTAAAAATATCAATGATTGTAAATCAAGTCAAAGGGCACTATTCCTTTAAGTTGCAACGAAACAATGAGGTGAAACAATTTTTGGCATAGGTACAACTGGAGGGACTTTAAAGAATACTTTTATCCTGATTTATAATTCCCACGGATTTTTTTGAAGGTTAAGGGTTTATTTGTACGTCATAACCACAGCCGAAATATACATTTTATCATTTTATTCGCCTTTGATAAATCCCATAACGACATAGTACTGTGACAAAAGCTGAATAGCACCCAAATAGCCATAAAAAAAGGTTAGTCGGGTTACCTTATCTCACGAATGCCCTGTGTAGACGGCGTCGATAGCTGATTTAATAAAATAAAGTTGTTTAGGCTGCGTCATAACAGTGCCTACAATAAACTTGATGTTTAGCATTGAGATAGCTGTACAGATAGAGAAGGAAAAATAATATATTTATCCCGATTAAAAGTTCCCAGAGGAATAGGTTTTTTCAAGGGTAAAACCACTTGGTCCGACTAGTATGTAGGTAATAAAGAAATCTTATCTATTTTTATCTAATTTCACAAAATAAAATGTTTTGTAAAGGAATTTCCCTCGTTTTATTAGTGTAACTTTATTCATTTCGTGCTCAAAGAAAATATCCATTGACGATGATAGAGAGGCAAAGTTACAAGTGCCCATAAGCTTAGCCAGCTTTCTTATGGGCGTAAGAACTTCTTAAGATTGTTTACTTCCTTTCTTTAATATAGTTTATCGACATACCTAAAAATGTATCGATTATAAATAGTCGGCCAAGGCAAGTATAGCAAACTTGAATGATTTAGCGTTTGATACAGTCTTTCTGGTAGCTGTAACAACGTCAAATAAATAATGCATCATTTTATTAATAAATTTTTGATATGGTTTTTTTTTTTTTTTTTTTTTTATACCACTAAGGTGGCAAACAAGCTTACGGTCCAGCTGATGGTAAGCGGTCACGGCAGCCTTTGGACGCTTGCCACACCTGGGGCATCACTTGTGCGTTGCCAACCGTTATAAATCTAATAACTTCTTTCTTGAAGAACCCCATTCCGTATCTGTCCTTTAAGACCTTGGCAGGAAGCTCATTCCATAACCTAAGCGTTCGCGAGAGACTGTTTATCTGAAACCGTACTAATACAATTAATTAACAAACCCTAAGCTTTTTACACATAAACATATATATACGATTAAACAAAGTTGAAACTTTACAAAATCTCTGATGATATTCTAATGCAAGTTTGAACACTTTTAGCTACTATTCCGGCTTCCAAATGACTGATCACGTTTCCAGTAACTTAACCCAGTACCTTAAAGAATTTTGGTATAATTTTATAAATCCACGAATTAAACCATCCATTTATGTTAAAAAAAATCTAAATCGGTTTATAAATTACTGAGTTCTGAGGTAACAAGCTTAAAAAAAAAATTCAATCCACCTTACCCAACCGAATTGAGAACCTCCTCCTTTTTAAAGTCGGTTAGTAAAATAATGCAATATCTTATATTGTCTTACTAGGTAGGATATTATAATTATATATATCGGATCGACACGTCAGCTACACTTTTTTTTCACCAATTAATTATCCTGTGTTATAATTTACCTAGTTTACTGAAACTGAAATATATATATAATAATAATTTTATGGAGCTAGTTAATATTCGAATATTTCTTATTGAATCCCAAGCTATTTGTTTACAAGTGCGCGATCTCAGTAAAGGAAGTTTTTACAAGAAAACTTCAAGTAAAAAAGTTCAAACCGGAACAGAATTATACAGATTATGGGTCCCTGTACAAAGTTTAACTATAGGGTATCTTGGGGAAGTAATAATTTATTACAGAAAGTTTAAGTAAGTAGGAAGTTTCTACAAAAAAAGATAATATTGCATATTTTTCACAAAATCTACTACTTTTTTACTACTTTATCTACTAATAAATTGAAGAAATCAATTACAGTATATATGGAACAAAAATTTTTTTTTTATTTTTTTAATTTTTTCGAATCAACAATAAAAAAAAAATCTCACAAACTATCTGACTTTAGTTTGTTGTGTAATTTTTTGTCTATGTGCTGTTATTTTGGGTTGTTTTAAAATGTTTTTCGGCTGTTAGCGAGGTATCTTGTCTTGGATGCATTAATCTGAAATCGAAACGTATCTAACTCAATGTCCAAAGTAATTTCGTGATTGATCATACTTTGTTTGACTCGGATAGTTTTCACAATATCGACCGCCTAAGTTGCGAGTTAATACGTGTTGTATTAAGTTTTAAGTTCCCATGAGATTACCACCGATAGGACAACCTCCAGCTTTCAACAGTTCTGAGGTGTAAGTTAAGAGGCTTGTTATTCTTCAGACATGATATGCATCTTGCAACTTTGTGCTTGTAATACCTTTTCGACCTAGCATTTAGATGTATCGTTGTGTTGGCTTTCCTGGCTTACATACTTGCTTACAGTCGTAATTGGCTTCGCGGTAGGTTTTCTAGTTGTTAACTCGACATTCATCTGTTAACTTATCAAATTTCTCAGCCTGATTTTGGATCTTTTGATCAAATTATGTTCAAATGTATAGGGATGGTGTTCTAGTAAACTTTCATTAATAAATTGACTAATCTTTCAAAAAACCTTACGATTATCAAAGATATAAGATTGCAAACACTACACGAAAGCAATAGATTTTATTATATTTTTGTCAAACTTCTAACTGGAAAGAAATTAAAAAGATAAGAACTACTATTTTGAACAAAATTTATTGAGTCGTATTTCAAAATATAATTCTTTGAGATAGAAACTTTCCCATTTCGAAAGGTTTCAATAAAAGTGTCACCTACACTCAATGTAAAAATTTATAGGTCAATGAATTTCGAAGACATGAATAATGATACATTATTTTTTTTCTAAATCATTTGAGATGGACACCTAATAATTTAGTGACGCTGATTTCAATTGATTTCAAATAAGATTATTTCGTCGGTTGCATTTCAATACGTAATACGTTCTACGAATATATGTTTTAAGAAAAAAAAATTATAGAGAGCAGAAAAAACTCGTTTAAAATATTTGTTGTTAATTTTTTATTTAATTAACTTTTAATCATGGATACATTAAGATTAATTAGAGTTAAAAAGTCCTTTTATAAAACGATTTTACTCGATAATATTAATTTGTAAAACTATAAAATTGCGCTCTGGAACTCATATAAAATATAATATGTATATGTACTTAATAAGTACCGCCGCAAACATTAAACTTTTCTTCTTCTCAAGTAATATGTACACCGTTTTTCGGTAAAACTAATTTTCATCCTTATGTTTAACTTGTTCGAAGATGGCACAAGTTACTTTATTCGCGAAAAGTTATTTAACTTAAGGCGATTTGTAATAAAAACGCGACGACATTATCTATGATAATTTTCGGAAGTATGTTGTCTTATTTACGCTAATTAACTTTTTTTAGGCTTTTTACGTTTTATTTTATGCTAGCTTCTGCCTGCGGTTTCACCTAAATTCGGTTGTCGGTGTAGGATTTTAACGGCAACTACTCAATCATAGAAAAAAAACGACTCACACTTGACGTTTCCAAGTAGCCTAGATGTCCTTTCCCGGGACAATATTTATTTTCTAGCTTAATAAAGTGAAGTAAAGTTAACTTCACAGGAACGGGACTAGCCTATGTACCATGTCAACAAACATTTTGAAAAAAAAGTCATTTAAGTAGTTCGAGTCCAAAAAATTTTTAATCACACTAAGCGATCGACTAACACTTTTTAGCTATATTTTTAACTTTTTCCATATTATTTTACGTTTGGATTTATAGATTTACTAAGGGGATAAGACATTGATATAGACCAAAACATAAAAGTGTTTTTAAAATTTTTAATGCTCGACCGTCGTTCGTATAAAAGAAAATATATACTTAGTAAAATCTTTGCAGTGTGTATTATGTGGAACAGCCCTAATTTATAAAAACAAATTTCTTGTTTCGAATTCGCTTCGCTTTAAAATGAAAACAACCGCAATAATAAACAATGAAAAAAATATTTTATTTTTATCGATTTATCAAAGAACACCTAGATTATTATTTTTGGAATACAAATAAATAGTATTTAGTTCATAATTTGACTATATAATTTTTTTTGAAAAGAGCTCCTTTATTTTATCGGGTTATATTTACCTACTACTAGATTTTTACTGCAAACTTCACACAGGTAATATGTATAAGGTTCACTTGTTAATTGCTTTTTAGTTCTTAATATTTATGCGTTCGGGTTATTTATTTTTTTAATCTTTTTTTTTCATATATGAACATTCTTGAAAAACACTTTGCACGAAGAAAAAATTAAAAGAACCAATGTATATTATAATAGTCGAATCATAATCATAGCGCCTTATTCCAGTAGAATGATGTTTAAACCAACGACAGCGGTTGAAGAATATTGCAACTAAGAACCACTAAGAAAAAATCATTTACCTACACCATCAGCACTAATGAGAATTTGATGTTACTTTCATTTCAGGGTAAAAACAAAGAAGTCTTTGTTGAAAAGTACGAAAAGTAGCCTATGCTAAACAGAAAATATAGTGTAAAACTTGCTTTATAAACATTGATCCCTTAAGTTTCCTATTTAGGGAAAAAGGTCCCTAAGGCTAGCATTGATTGAAGATTTGCTAAAATTTTAATAAAAAATCTTTCTTCTCCTCGACCATCACTGCCCATCTTGCAAACAATGTAGATCCTTTAAACACTTTTCTTATATCTAGGTGAGTAAATCTGCCCAGCCACTATTCCGGAACATAAATTTTGATTGCTCAATATAGATAAATCCTGGAAGGTCTGTTCTAAATTGTGTTTTGTCACTAATATAAATTGTTGTCAGTCGCCATATTCTAGACCCGACATACTAGTAAATATTATGATTTTTAAACAATCTTGATTTCTAAAGCACAGCGTAACACATGTTGTCGTAAACAAGTTCTTTACATACACTCATATTTTGAGCCGGCGCTTGACGTGGCTTAAACATGTGTACACATATTTGAACACATAATGTGGCACTGGTGTTTAACATTAGTGCCAATAAAATGCCCAAATATCCGTGCCACATTGGTATTCAAACGTGTGTATACATAGTGGAGCACTAGTATTTAACATCAGTGCAAATGAAATGCATGAATACCAAGCCACTATGTATTGTGTTCAAATGTGTGTATACATATGTTTGAAGCAATGAGCGCCGGCTTTACAAACATTTGAATTTACAGTTACTGAAAGACGACAAGTTGGATGGATGTCTTATAATTCTATATTGTATGTTATAATTCCTACCCTTTAAATTAAATATGCTGAGCTTCCTTTGCAAAAATTAAATAAATTTCAGAACACTTTTGTTGCTCTATTACTTACATCTTGAAAAACTAAATCAAAAAGACCGTTCCGCTGGTGGAGTACGGTAAGGCCTAGACGCAAATATTTGTACACATATTTGAACACTTTTATGAGCGCTCCAAAACCTACCTCGGATGATAAAGTGCTAATATTTGCGTACAAAATCTGCACTGCACTAAAGTACCGTTGCAAAGACTAGAATCGCAAGACAAAAAATACCTTTATCCCGAGGAGATTAGTCTGCTTTTTCTATTTCACTTTTATAATTATTCATTTGTTGCAGTTAAGGACTTCAGATTTTATGAACTTTGTCAAAACACTATCTTCACTCGACATTTATATTAAAAATTGTTATTGATATGAAAAAAAATAATTAAAAAGGTTTGTAATGTAATATTTAAAGTTGAATGGAAGAAATCCTTTTTAGTGATAAGACAGCCTTTGTATAAAATTATATTAGTTTATTTAAGTATACTTCTACAATTTAATTTTATATTTAATTTTCTTCTGTAGGTATATTTAATTTTCATAATATAGTGTATACAAACAAACAAACATTATAATAGCACGATGATTTGCAGTATTTGCGCCTCTTTTGTTTTAGACACGTGGTGACCAGTTGGATGCCTAAATAAGTCTTAGTTTTGAAAGTTTCATACATAATTCCCTAATTCCCGAAGGATTAATTAAAATTAAGTACAATATTATATCCCTAGAGACGAAATGACTTATGTACTTTAAGTTAAACGAAAATTGTGTTGTAAAACCACTATTATGAATGCGAACAATCCACATATAGAAACTGCTAATTTAAAATCATGTGGCTGGAATCGGCTTCGTCTTCTGTTTTCATTACAAAATTTTCTCATACACGCACAGTACATTCCGAATTTCAAAATAATAATCAAGCTTATTTTATGTATATTTACATATAATATTGAATTGAGAAAACCAGATTCAGCATCAGCATTAAAGGCTAACTGGTGAAATATACTGACTTGAAAACTATCATAGCAAGCTGCTTCTGTCTCGCTGTTTGAAACTTCAACAATTATTCTAGAAGTTTTGATTTATGCATTGTTTAATCTATTCTTAACTGTTTTATAAAAATTCCAATTTTCTCAAAATCAAAAAACTTTTTAGGCAAACATTGACAATGAAACGATAGAAATCGACATAGAATACATGTTTGAGTCAAAACACAGACTTAAAAGTTCAATATTTGCATTCAAACCTGCATCAATGGGAAAATGAAGCTAGTAACTAGTTTGATTTCCCTGAACAGAAGCTGAACTGATGCCGTGTTGTGTATCTACTACGAGAATATACGCGATGTGAATTAAATGGAATGTAGCGTTTGAATTGCCTCAATGTGCATTGTTAGAGCAGACGAGAGACTGAGAATGGGAAGTGTTAAATGAAATGAAACGTAAACTGGTGATAAGGATAAAAAAATGGCAATCAGTTCCTTTACTTCACTTTTACTTAAATCATATAATTGTTACGTTACTCTTTGATGCAATCTAGTATTTAGTGACACTGTAAACCTAGTAATTTGCTTTTATTTTTATATTAATCAAATGATTTTATGTAACTGTAAATATAATATTTTCCATCTCTTTTTCTTTGAATCATATAATCTATAAGTTATAGTTTAAAAAAAATCAATTTGACCGGCGTATGTAATATTGATAGAATTGCATAATATTCGAATATGATAGTCTATGTTGGCTTCTAAACAAATGTGCCAAACTTCATGAATGTGGGTATGTTTTTTTTTGTTTCTATGTATATTTGTCAGAAACAAGTGGTCGGATTTTTGTATTTTTTTTAAAGAATTGAGTCTCGTTTAACTTAGGGACATTGGCGACCCTTTAGGACTCTAATCACTCCTTAAGGAATCCCATATTTTTTAATTAATAAATGATCCCCTACTGATTTATGAATATGTTTAGGTACCAACTAAAAAATAAACAATAAACAAAATAAAAAAAAAACTGCGTTCAAAACCCACTAAAAAGTAAAAAATAAACCTTACACACGCACATGGAACATTAAACTACGTTTTTTTTTCTCCATGAAGTCGATTGCTAAAACATAATTACCTCGTATGTTTGCTGCAAATTTTTGTCATTTGACTTCCAGTTAAAGAAAACACGAAGCTCAATATTCCATATGCTTAAAGTTTTTTTTTTTTTAACCGAAATTAGGTAATTATATACTTACCTAATTTTTATGTTACGCGTCTTGCTTTCTAGTATTTTTGTCTCTATTTTGAAGCGTTAATAAAATAACGTTAAATGTTTGTTACATAGAATGTAAGGTCTCAGAACGTCATTCTATAATAATTAAGACTATTGTCACTTGTTTAACATGCCATTCCAGGTTAACGTCATAGTTATTACAGTCATTTCATTTTCCATTTCTTCGCCGTTAATAGCAGCCTTAATGCGTAGATTCCATAGATATTAAACCTATATCTGTAAACAATCTTGTGTTGCGCCAAGATATTTTCCTGTCCGTTGTGACCGTATCCAAAATTTGTTACATAAAAATGGTAAAAACAATTTTGGAATATGCAAGCCAATACATACTCTAAATTATGACACCCTATTTTTCGTGGTATACGTTATATCGATACTCCCATTTCGGACCGCATTTACAAAATGCATCAAATAATATTTATATTTTTTTTTTAATTAATTGAACTTTAAGTCGATGGCAATTGTAGTTTCTGAGAAAATTAGTCATGACTTATTATGAAATACTACTCTGTCAAGAAAGTACCAGGAAAAGGTCAATAATACACAAAATGTTAGTTATTCATTCAAATTTATTTTATCGCCTTCAAAGTATGCTCCTTCAGAAACGATACACTTACGTCAACGAATAATCTAATCATCAAAACATTTGACACGCTTTATCCAAAAATGAGTTCACTTCTCGCCGTGAATTCTCCTTATGTCTTTTACCGAATAAAAACGGGTGTTAACCACTAAGTGATAATTTGAGTTTTGAAAAAAGAAAGAAGTCGGCTGGAGCCATATCTAGTGAAAAAGCAACCACTCGATGTTACTCAACGATTCCAATAAAAAAGTAGAATATTTTAATCTTTAAGGCTGCGCCCAACTTGAATGTGCAGTTTTCTGCTCGTTTTAAAAATCAATTCCACTGTCCTATTGAAAGTTTAAGACTGGAAAAAAAATAACACGGCTTTCTACACTTTTAGCTAGCAGCTAGCAAATTACTGTATTTGTTTTAAAATAACTGTTAAAACATTGCTTTAATAAAATAACGACCGAACCTCTCGTTTTTCTATTTTTAATTCATAACTCATTATGAACTAGTAGCGGGAACATAATTTATTTCATGAAATGTTAAGTAACTATAAAGCTAAAATATTACTGTTATAGAATTTTTATATCTTATGTGATATAACTGTAATTAATTATTTTCCACTTTTTACGCTAAATCGTACGCCTATCTATAATATTTTTTGCCACTGAAAAATGAGCTCTATTTGAGACTAAAATTGTCGATTTCAGCTTAAATAAAGCAAATGTATATATGCGCGTTTGTAGGTAAATTGCGGTTTACGATTTATTACGTATTAAATAAACTACTTGCTAGATCTCGTTCAAACCAATTTTCAGTGGAATTTTGCATGGTAATGTACAGATTTTTTTTTTTAGTTTTATCATTCTCTTATATTAAAAGTTACTGGGGGGGGGGGGGAGATATTTTACCACTTTGGAAGTGTCTCTCGCGCAAACTATTCAGTATAGAAAAATATTTTGAGTTTCAGTTCTAAGTATGAGGAACCCCAAAAATTTATTGTGTTTTTCTCTGTTTGTGTAAAAATCTTAATGCGGTTCACAGAATACATCTATTT
The DNA here is from genome assembly GCA_946406115.1 of Apoda limacodes. Classification (NCBI taxonomy): domain Eukaryota; kingdom Metazoa; phylum Arthropoda; class Insecta; order Lepidoptera; family Limacodidae; genus Apoda; species Apoda limacodes. Next base: position 19,812,334 of record OX291553.1, read on the forward strand.
ACCACCAAGTTTGAACAGTATAGTTCTTATTGTTTCGGAAAAAAGTGGCTCCGACATACGGACGGACAGACAGACAGACATGACGAACCCTTATGGTTCCGTTTTTTGCCATTTGTCTACGGAACGACGACGACAGGTTCAGGGTTGTTGGTTAAATAACTAAAGCCATGTAAAAGTCCAAACAATGCCTATTTTTATGACATTTTCAGACGTGTGCTGTATATTTGGTTGAAATTTAAAAGAGAAAAGTGGGGAATACAATATCCGATTTTGATGATTGTGTCTAGGCAAAATCAGCCTCAGGTAAAATTGTCCCTATCGCACAGTGGTCGGTTTGTGCCTTTTTTGTAAATTACGTAAATTTACATGCGTGTTATTGACATCGGTCAAGTGACAGTCGGACTAGCGCGCCACGGCCCACGGCCACTTAGCGGCATACTTTTTGTTTTTGTCTGTATTCGTTAATTAAGTGAATGGTGGTAGGTACGGAACCCTCGGCGCACAAGCCCAACTTGCATTTGGCCGGTTTTATTTGCAGTGAAAAAATTAGAAATACTAACTAGTGATTACCTATTTTTACAACGTGTTTGCGAGTTTTAAACAAATAAATGAAGAAGAAATATACAACATCTAGTGGCGGCGCTAGTGTACAGTATATAGGGCTATAAACACAGACTTTATGATACTACTTAAATAGTCTATTTATTATTCAATTACAAGTATTTGAAAAAAAAACATTATACATTAATGATGTATATGAGCTGAAGGTAAAAATAATATCCAAAGTAATCCTAACCAAGCGAATACAGAATTAGGTATTTGAAAAACATTTTCTATTGCGCTAGGTCCAAGATACCGACCGATGTGCGATAGGGACAATTTTACCTAGGGCTGATTTTACCTAAATACAATCATGAGAATCGGGATATTGTATTCCCCACTTTTCTCTTTCGAATTTCAACCAAAAATAATACAAATTATTTCGCCAAAAATTTAATGAATTATTTTATGTCAGCATGTTTTGTTTTCCTAAACACGTCTAAAAATGTCATAAAAAAGTGGCATTGTTTAGACTGTTGTAGGCTTTAGTTATTTAACTAACAACCTTGAACCTGCGGATACCTATCGACTGTATGTTAGTGGGCTTTTTAAATTGTTCAGCAGATGGTGACAGGGTGACAAGGGTTTTTCATATTAAACTTTATGAAAATAGAGACGAGTTAATATTATCGCGGTTTTATAAAGCACTACGATTTTGATATTTTTAGATTATTAGATAAAGGGATGAAGCATTATCACAGCTTCTTTTCACTCATAAAGTCGGCAATCACCTTTGATGTTTAAAAATTCCGACAGCTTCTAGACGTTCATAGTGCCCGAGACCAAACTTTGGATTGGATGGACAGTTTCCGGATGACGATATGTTAATAAATAGTAGAGAACGCTCGCCCCCGTCCATTGCTCCATCTGACGCCTGGCCGAAATGTATGCAAGAAATAAATGTTTAGGCTTTCAGTGAATCATAACATATGAGTGTTCAATCGAAGTTTAATTGGAAGTTTAGCCACTTAAGTTTAGACCAATTCTTAGAAACATAATTATATTTCCACAATCTAAAATGAATCAAGTGCAGATATTTTGGAAGCGTTCAATTTTATCTAATAGCTCCGTAATGTCAAGATAACTTTCCTTACGTAATCAAATAAAGGAAGCAGTAAAGTGTGCGACAATGTAACTTAAGTTTGACAAGGCAGAAAGTTTTGCAAGCATTTAAGTAAATGCAGAGAAGCATACTATATACCAAGCGATCCTTTAGGCGCCAAGATAGCGTGTTATTAACAATTATACCTAAATTTCTTACTTGTTCAAGCCATGGTGAGGCGTCGCCAGAATTATGTACTAGGCAGATAATCTAAATTTCTAAGTGTCATAATTTTTTAACTTCGAATGATAATAGCATGTGGTCTATTTGTATTAAGAAGAGGGCCAAATTGTTTCGTCCACTCAGCTAGTATATTGTATCTATTCTATTCATATACTGCACGCTAAGATCGTTATAAAAATTGTAAATATATTTTATGATAACAAGTGCTACAAGCCCTAAGCTCCCCATAGAAAGAACAAATGTATATTTTCAATGGCCAAACTTGAAATCGTAAGGGGTAAGTTACGGGTTAGAATAACTTCATTACTAAGCCTCTCAGGAGTGAAATTGATGGCCTATTAACAACTTGAATATAAAGTTGACATTCTGCTTTATGTTAGTTAGAAAGGGTTAGCTTTAAAACTTTATGTCCCTGGAGCTTAATTACATTGTCTGTCACATCTAATTAACATTTTAATTTTACCGTATCCCTGTAAGTATATGTTTTGTGACTTTCCTTATCAAAAAATCGGCTAAGTGCGTTACGGACAGACATTAAGTTTAATTGCGGTTATATTTAAAACTTATTGCCAATTTTGTTTCAAGCCATAATATATGTTACTTCGCTATGGATTTTTTTTCTAGATTTTTAGAAGACGCAGTTACAGTTAAGTTAAATGTGAAGCAACATTTTTTCACTTTGGAAACTTATGAAATGCAAAATATACTTTTAAAAAAGAAACCTACTTAAGAACCTGAAATAAGATTTTAAAGACAATAATTAAGGACGCACAAGACTTAAAAAAGACACCTAGCATAGCTCTCTCCATAGCTAGTCGTACCAGACACCAACAGTTAGACACATTTCTATACCATCGCTGGAACCACTGGTTGTCGACTTTGTCTTTATCCCTTCTATTGAGAAACTCTGCTTAGGTCTACAAGCAAATCTGCCATGACCTCAAGTCGCCCAAATATTGCAACTAAGTGGAATACTCAGTAATACCGATTTTTGAAGGCTCGGCAGCGCGCGAGTGGTACCCCTGGTGTTACTAGCGTCCATAGGCTACGGTGACCGCTTGCCATCAGGCGGACCGTGTGCTTGTTTGCCACCTTAGTGGTATAAAAAAAAAACTCGTCATTTATGTCAATTCCATCACTATTCTTTCGAAGCTTTACACCAGATACACTTTCCAACCCAGTGGTAAATAGTTTTAGCGATATAAAGTTTCACTATCTACGTTTATTATAATAACTACACTAAACCTATCCCATCGAAAACAATGTCTCTTTAGTCGCTGATATCCATCCAAAAGAAAAATAATTCAGCGTTATATTTTAGTCCCACCCGTGTTACGGATAGACATTCCAATCCCGAACCCTTATCAAAGAAAGCCTTCAAGTGTCATTGCTACCGTAGCGAGACATCACGGTTGAGCCGCTTCTTTTAAGCCTTTTAAGTTTAATTTAATGCAAGAACGCGCGGAATTATTTTATTCTGACACGTTTTTTCATATTTAACCACTTGAGTGCCCATGGAATCAGACGTGTTTCATGGAATTAGTATTCAAAAATAACTCTACATTGGTGCAATCTTTAAAAAACTAATCTCTATTCTTTTTTTGCCTAAAGCTTTAAAGGAGGATGCCCATTTAAAACAATCTAACAAAAAAAAAAACATCTAGAAAATTGTTCAAGAAAAACGTCATTATTTAAAAATAACTGTAAATAGATTTGATTTAGAAAAACGTTTCGCTAATATTAAATTGCTTACATTATTGCAATTTAATATTAGCGAAACGTTTATCTTCCGCCGGACATCACAGCTTAACAGTTTAACCTGTATGATTGGGGTATTTACTGATAAAAAGTAGACTCCAAGGCGCTTCTGATGAGGTAAGTGTCATCAAAATCCTTTGATTGAAAGACGAAGGCGCGGGCAAAAGCTAGTTCTACTATATATGTAATGTTTTATATTTGTGGTAGTATTTAGGACTGCTTAACGAAAAAAGTTTAGTGAGTGTCTAAACAATAACAGATATTATTGGGTATTTAAAAAAAAAGAATGAATGCAAACATCAATATGCTTCTGTAAATATGCCTTATTTCTGAAAATAAAAAATATCCGATATTAAATCCCTAAGTTAATTATGATGAGTGATAGCAGGCGTTTAGCCAGTCAAAAGTCTGCTTCACCGGACCAGCGACCCGAAGGTGAGTCGACAGTTAAGCGGCCACTAGTTTAACAACGTCCACCAATCCGCATTGACCTAAGTCAACTTTCTTAAGAAAGACGATGGAGCCTGTTGGGTATAATCAAAAGAATCGTGAATCAGACTCGTGAATTCGTGAGTAAAATGTATGTTAGGTATATACAAGTACTTTCACGAGTCTCGAGAGGCAAGACTTACTTGCATACATTTTTCTGTTAATTTTAAACAAATAGTATTAGAGATATACTTATGTTGACTTTTGCTTTTTTAGCCCATATTTAAAAATATTTGTTTTAGTTTAGAGTTCTTTTTTCATATTTTTTTTTCTAAGTGTTATACGGTCCTAAGGATTGGGTTATCAAATATAAAGCGTATTTTGAAATCCGACTGCTATTTCCAGAGATAAGCGCGTTCAAACAAAAAAAAAAAAAATTGGTTAGCATTATTATATTAATTAAGAAGTGTTTATTATTAAAATGAAAAACAGATTTTATCCTCCATACTAAGATTATAAATTCAAAAGTGAGTTTTTTTTATTGTTAATCGTTTTTTTGTTCGTTTACGTCGCAACAGAAAATCCAATTCAGCTGAAATTTGGCACAGATATACATAGTTGAAGTTACGGAGCGGACATAAGCTACATTTTTACACGGAAAAATTTAAAGTTGCCGCAGAAATAACTATATCAGAATCCTATGTATACGAACTATAGCTACAGCAATAGCTTGCTCGGAATATTATGCCGATACCCGAATTTAGCGCAAGCGGAGTCGCCGGCAAATGCTAGTTGACAATAGAATAAACGAGCAATATGATAAAACATGTTACTCTATTGTAAACAATACATTGATACGACGTTTTGGTATTAAACCAATAAAATGATAAATGGCAGCAATAAATTATAGGCTGAAAGACATGAATGACAGTATTTTCCGCAAAATACTTGTAACCAAAAATTAATTTGTTTTCAATTGCTTATCACATTGACATTTTGTATAATCCATTTAACACCGAAAAATCCATCTTTTAGAATTGTCGAATAATACCTTTATTATAGGGATTGCTTTAACAAATAATATTGTTTTAAAAAAAGCAAATATAAGTTACTTTCTTGTCTTGGCGATCGTTAGACAAATTAGACTAATATTGAATTACGGAACCAGACGGTACAGCGGGGTTGGATTTAGAAATGATAAAAAAGTTAATTGGAAACAACTCCGTTTATCGTAGATATTAAAAAAATAAAATGATATTAATTTTATTTTCTAATAATATTAAAACAAATTTTTTCAAATAAAACTCGCAAAGTGCTAGTTGGATTCGCGCACCGAGGTTTCCGTTCCACTTTAGAATACACGAGCCCGACTCACCCTTAAACGGTTTTTATTACTTTTTTTGTTTTACTATACAGCTAGCACTATAAACATTTTAAGTTTGAAGCTTGTATGTATTATCGTTTTTGCGGTAAGTACATTAAAAACAATAAAAAAAATTATGGAGAGCCCCTGAAAATATTTGCCTAGGTTTTGCTAACGTAACATTAATATATAGTTAAACATCTGTTGATATAATTTCTTTGTAACATTTATAAAGGTTGAGTACCTACAAATGTTGCGTAGTCAAATACAAGTATTGTGGAAGGAGTACTGCAACAATAAAATACTATAAAGTAAATGTTCTGGTGGTTTATTAGGAACAGTCTCGAGTACGCCAGACTCAGGATTTCAAGAAAAACATGTATGCAAGTGGGTTTTACCTCTAGAGACTCGTTAAGTACTTGCGTTAATTTTTAACCGACTACAAAGCGTTCCCCAGACTGTTCCCAATAAGGTACTCGAGAAAATTCGTAATTTGCTACGTCGTGAGTCAAATATAGCGCCATCTAGTTACAAAGTCCGAAAAAAAATCTATTATGTTCGTTATTACAATTTGTAGGTAAAAGTAATGAATTTTAGAATATTTTAATCTTTTTCTATTTTGTATACTATCTACTCGTAAATGCTAACCAAAGTCAATGACATTTTGTGTGACTGACTTGCACTTCACAGTTTTTTAATTTTTCCTGTCCTTTTGGACTAAATGCTAACTAAACCTTAAATTTTAAGTTTCTATCTTTTTTTTTATATACCACATAAAGTGGGAAACAAACTTACGGTCCATCTGATGGTAAGCGGTGACCGTGGCCTATGGACGCTTGTAACACTAGGGGTATCACTCGCGCGTTGCCGACCCTTCAAAAATCCAATAACTTCTTTCTTGAAGAACCCTATACTGTAGTTCCTAGAGAAAACCTTGGCAGGGAGCTCATTCCACAACCGAAGTGTTGTTCTGCTACAAGTTCCTTAGAATAAATTAAAATTCAGTGTAAAAATAAGGGAACTTTGAATTAAGATGTTTTTAAAAATCATTATGAGAACTGCTCTTGTCAACTGAAGTTTTGGACTTCTACCACCAGCGACACTGAAATTACACGGTACGCTAAGACCGACTAGCACTAGATCAATTTTTTAATGTTCCTTCCTTAATGGTTTTTTTTATTATATTACTTTCTCTGCTATATTAAACCTTAGCATTTTGATTATCGGTGAATGACTGAGTGAGTCGCTAACCAAATAAATGAATTTCGACTTGATATCTTTCGCCAACTGTATTGAGCACAAATTTTTAGTTGAGGGTTAGAGGTTGTCATTTCTAGCTTCACCCATGACGGAGATACACGGGGCTTAAACGGATATTACGGCTGCCCCGCCCGGCCCGTGTTGTTTGTTCGGCTTTTGCTCCTGTTTTGCTTACTAGACTTTGCTAGCGGCTCCGCCCCTCCCTAAATTCGGTTATCAGCGTGGAACTCCTAATTAACTCCAATTAATTAATTAATTAGTTTAACCAATGAATTGCTATAGCATGCTAAAGGTGCAGTAATAGTTCGTTTAACTCTGTTATAGTTATTCCCGCAGGAAATTTTGAATTTTTAGGGATAAAAAGTAGCCTATATGCTATTCCAGGACCTAACCTATATGTATGACAAGTTTTATCTCGATCCGTCCAGTGGTTTAAGCGTGATTGAGTAACAAACATCCATCCAGACATTCAAACTTTCACATTTATAATATTAGTGGGATAGATAGTATACAATTAACACCGATCATGTCAGAACTCCAATAATAATAAACAAGTCAATGAAAAAATAATTACCTTTAATACTACTATTGCCCTGTAACTCGCCAAAAACAAAAGCCTGCGAGACACGAAACGCGCAAGTCGCAACGCTTGCTGTACTACACGCAACGCTTGCTGTACTGCAGCTACTACGGCTTTATCATCTTCGAAACTCTGTCCTTTCAAATAATCCTTCAACTTTGGAAATAGATATAAATCGGGGGCAAGGTCGGGTGAATATGGAGGATGCTCAAGTATTTCGGAACCAGGATCTCAAATTGCACCCATAACAACGGCGGACCTGTGAGCCGGGGCATTATCTTAATGGAAGAAAACCATTTTTGCCAGTTTTCTTCCTCCTCATGAATTTCATTACACAATTTATTTGTTTGATTTACAGACAAAAAGCCAGTTACAGAAGCTCCATGGTCGAGATAGTCAATCATAAGCGCCCCATTACTATCCCATAAAAGAAAGTCCATGATAAATGTTCATGGTCTTGTTGTTGTTAATGTTTGTTCTTGTGCATCGGTAAGCATTCTGGGCATAACCAGCGCACGGTTACTTTTTTGACGTGACAACGTCTTATAAATTGGTTTGCCGGGTGACACTTCAAGAAACTGCGTTACGCTCCGCTCACGTTATGCGCTCACAATGAGAGCGAGTGAGAGGCACGCGGCATGGTTAGCCCGCCTAAGAGCGAGAGAGACAGACATAAAAAGTGAAAGGCACAAGTTGTCACGATTCCGGACGGTTGTCCGACACTAATTTTTTTTATCCCTAAGCGTTTATGTAAAATGTTATGCACGCTACCAGTTGGAATCTTTGCTTTCTCGGCTATAAACGGCACGTACTGTGACACGAAGATCTGCTAAAACAGTCACTACCATTGTTGGGCGACTAGAGCGAGGTCATCTTTGCTGGATGTTCTTCCACATTTAAAATGTGTTAATCTTGATTAACATGTCCCGTTCTGATATTTTTGACGTGACAACGTCTTATAAATTGGTTTGCCGGGTGACACTTCAAGAAACTGCGTTACGCTCCGCTCACGTTATGCGCTCACAATGAGAGCGAGTGAGAGGCACGCGCCCGCCTAAGAGCGAGAGAGACAGACATAAAATCATTGTCACGTAAAACTTTCGCCCGTATACCGACTTTACAGGCAACCAGTTTTTTAAGCACAGATACGTAATAACTGCACGCAATTCAATCCATTTACGACAACACGCTCCGTCAAACTGCAAACAAGAGACTACCATTTCTAAAAAACAAAAGATATTTTATTTTATTTTTTAATCTAATCAATATTCCAACAATCAATATAATTTTACCGAAATCTACACTGGATATCTGTTTGTATTTGCTTGTTTTATACCTAAACAAAATTAAACCACCTTCCATTCCATTCCTTCCATTTACACTTTACGTAAGTTCCGTTTTAACATACATTTTCCGATGTCGTAACCACCTACATTTTGCGTACCTAGTAGGTACGTTCTAGTTTAACATACATTTTATTTAATAAACCAAACCAACACGTTAGTAAGTAAACCATTGTTGACAGCACTCCGAAACATTTTACAAGATTCTTAATTTACTAGATTTGCAACTCACCAAATTATCAACTCAGCGCATTCGCAACTAACCAGATTTTGTACTATCGATCACAAAATATGTATCACTATGATAAGCAATAATATGCACATTTTGCATTTATTATAATTTTCTATTTTATTCTTTTAAAAAGAGAAACCCATGTTTAGTGGCTATTATCAAAGTGTCAGGAGCTTACGCACAAAGACAGGTCGTTTATTCAAGTTTTGACATCATATGTATACCTGAAACTTGGTAAACACTAGATTTTTCATAATCGTGAGTACTTCAACAATAGATTTAATGTTTATCGGTGTGATCAGTCGGCTGTTGAAAGCGGTGGAAGTAGGGGTGGTGGGGTAGCCGTGGCGATTCAGATCAAGTATCGCCCTTCCCTTTCGCATTGACTGTCACTTTCATCTCACGCCGGGCTTTTTAAATATTGGTTGTATCTATAAACCTCACGGGCCAGATAACAGGGAGGCATTAAGCTCCTTTATAGATATTGCTGGTGATTTAATATCTAAATATCCCAATGATTTATTCTTAATAATCAGTGATGTTCTATCCAATGATAGAGTCCTGTTCTTCTACCACACAAGTAAAACTGAGTGGAAATTATAAGACACAGCTTATCAGCGATTTTTATCATTTAGTGGAATAAAACAATACAGCTTTATAAGCAACGTAAAAATTATCAGTTGTGAATTAAACGCCTGTAAATACCCGCTTGTAAACGAAGACTCTCATCATAAATCACTCTTAGTTGATTGTAAATTTGAACACATACCTACTCTTTAATTATCCCCGAACCTCATTTATAATTTTCATTTAGTGAATTTTGTCACAATAATAATGAATTATCTAAAGTTGTTTGTTTGTTTTTTAACTTAAATATGGAAGAAAGTGTAAATGAATTCTACGGGCATTTTAATGAACTGATTTAATTACATGTGCCCTGTCGGAAGTCATGTTCCTCAAGTAAGATCCCAGCTTGGTATAGCAAATCATTAAGGAAGGCTTTAAACGAAAAACGTTAATATCACCCATTGTGGAAACGATACGAATTTTTTAAGATTTTACGTAAAAATGTTATAAAAGAATCCTTCTTAGAGCAAAAACTTAAAATCAACTCGAAATTATTTTGTTCTTAAATTAAGTATATACGTTCTAATGTTTACTAGAAATCTACTCTTAACTCTTTAGGTAATAGAAATCAAGCAACCTCTATTGACGCTTTAGTAGATATAAATTCTAATAAAATAAATAAATTAAAATTAAGTATATAAATATTTAAATTCTGTCAATATTAACAAAGAGTCAAATTGAGTCCATACACTAATAATAAAAAAAATTAGTGCTTTCAATGACTTTGCCTATTACAATACTCTTCAGTTAATCGGTAAGAGGGCTACTTTCCTCTGATTTGGATACAAGCATGGATCACTCCTGTACCAAAGGGTTTTCGTTGGTATAGTGTTTCATCATATTATTCCGAATCAACATGGATTTTATAGAGCACGTTCAGTTGATAGCAGTCTATTAGTTTTTACGAGTGATATTCTTAAAGCGATAGACGAGGAATACACCGTAGATGCCTTGTATACCGATTTCGCCACGGCTTTTATAAAAATTGTCATAAATCAAGTCATTTACTAATCAATCTTTGGCAACTCGGTATACATGGAGATCTTTTTCATTGGTCGTACGTCGAGAAAATAAGTCAAGTTCTCTCTGGATTTATGTCACAAACTAAACATGTTAGTTCAAGAGTCCCTCAAGGGTCCTATTTAGGTCCTTTGTTGTTCATATTGTACATTAATGATACAAATAAGGGTTTCTTACATTTAAATTTTGTATTTTATGCAGACGACACAAAAATTTAAAAGCCATTTCCAATTTAGAAAAATAATGCAAATATAACTAATAACTTATTCCTTAATTTGAATAATTGTCACGACGTCTAAGAAACACAACATTTTACATTATAATTACAAATTAGATGGTCAATGTCCGAAGAGAGTAACACAAATTCGCGACCTCGGCGTAACCTTCGATTCAAAGTTAACATTTGTTCCTCATATTGACTATTTTAGAAGAAGCATACAAACAACTCATACTTAGTACTGCAAAGCCTTTCAAAAATCTCTTGACCAATAACATATTAATATACAACAGTTTTATTCTAAGTAGAATTAAATTTGCCAGCACTATTTGGAAATTACAAAGTACAGATTGACCGAATTGAAAGAATCCAGGAAAGATTTATTAAAAACTTGATTATAGAACTGGCCACACTTATTCTAATTACGAAGACTCATTAAAATGTCATAAAGTCACCTCTTTAGAGTCTGATCGTGACTGTGTAAACTCCATTTTACTATATAAAATTTTTACTACTACGTGATATTACCATCATGGTGTCGCGAGCAGTTGAAAGTCAATGTCGCCAAAGACATTTATTTTACATACCTAGTAGCAGGACTTACTATTCTCAAAATCTGTACATAAAGCGTCCCTGTTAACTTTTTAATGAGAATGACAAAGTAACCTAGTACCACAAGAATTGTTTATTAAAGTCATTATACAATGTCATTTAACAAATTAAAAAAAGTATGTCATTTTATTGAAAAAAAATTGATATACCTATGTAAAATGCATTACCAAAAAAAAAATACTAGTTTGGATGACAGCTGTCAAATTATAAAGGACTATATCTCCGTAACTATTGATCGTAGGTTAGTAGTTTCTTCACAGAAATGATAGATCTCACCTAGAGCTTTATTTCAGATCACAGGTGTCAAACTAGAAAGAGCTATATCTCCGTAACTATTGCAGATAAACAAAAAATTCATATTAGTTCAACGGTTGAACTAATTGGGTGTACTAGCGGGAATGACCCCTGTAAAAAGCTACTAGCCCACCATCTAGAGTTACGGAGATATAGTCCTTTATAGTTTGACAGTTGTCAACTGAAATAAAGCTCTTGATGAGATCTATCAGTTCTGTAAAGAAACTACTAGTCTACGATCAATAGTTACGGAGATATAGCCCTTTCTAGTTTGACAGCTGTCATTTAAAATAAAGCTCTTGGCGAGATCTATCATTTCCGTAAAGAAACTACTAATCTACGATCAATAGTTACGGAGATATAGTCCTTTATAGTTTGACAGCTGTCATCCAAAATAGTATTTAATAAACATTAAGAAAAAATTGAAGATTGACCGAATTGAAAGAGTCCAGGAGAGATTTATTAAAAAACTTGATTATGGAACTGGCCACACTTATTCTAATTACGAAGACTCATCAAAATGTCATAAAGTCACCTCTTTAGAGTCTGATCGTGACTGTGTAAATTCCATTTTACTATATAAAATTTTTACTACTACGTGATATTACCATCATAGTGTCGCGAGCAGTTGAAAGTCAATGACGCAAAAGACATTTATTTACATACCTAGTAGCAGGACTTACTATTCTCAAAATCTGTACATAAAGCGTCCCTGTTAACTTTTTTAATGAGAAAGACATATTAGCATTAGAATGATAAATTATAAGAAAAATTAAAATCATATAAAAATATTTTAAGAAATTATAAATTTTATAACATTTAAAAAAAATATAAAGTACGTTTTTAAAAAAAAATATAAAATAGTAAATAAGAATTAACTCCTACCCATACACAATTAGAAAATATTTAAAAATAAATAGTATTGAAACAAATTTTTTAAATTGGTAATGCGTTTTAAATATTTCACTTTTTTTCAATAAAATGACATTGTATATGACCAATGAGGTTTTAATGATTTTCGTTTTTAAATAAACAGTTGTTTAATTTAGGGTTTATTTCAGCAAAAATAATTAAACGTAAATAAAAAGATTAAGTACATATAACAAAAAATTCCCATTAGTTCAACGGTTGAACTAATTGGGTGTATTAGTGGGAATGACTCGTAAATACGCCGTTTTGTGCAAATTCATGATATTTTAATGGTTATTTTTTTAATTATTATATGATGTTCATATTAGTACCTAGTTTTCACTTTTAAGTAAGTTCATAGACATAAAGTATAGAAATATTGTTTAAACTTAAGGAAACTATAGGTTTTATTTTTAGTTATGTAAAATTTTAAAATGTAATATAAAAGACCGTTTTATTCTTAAATAAATAAATTAAAAATTTAAGTTAATGGCAGTTTATTTAGTTCATTTATCGACATGTAATAGTATGCAATGACATTGTGGCATTTGACATAAATTATCTCCATAACAATTCATTGTAGACTAGTCTTAGATTATATTAGTTGTTTCTCTACAGAACTAAAATATATCATCAAGATGGTTAGTTTTGGTGACGGCTGTCAAACTATAGTGGCGTTTTGTTGACCGACATAATGTACATAATGCAGTCATCCTACCAAAGAGAATGAACCAAGATTTGTACTGTGTTATACAGAATTTATGACTTTTTAACTTGGCAGGATTATGACATTGAACGCATTGAAGCTGTCAACAAAACGCACCTTATAAAACAATAACAAAGAACTATAGACCGACCTGTACCGTGCGAACTTTACGGTAACAAGACTATTTTCTTTTCATCAATAGCTGCTTAGTCTAAGATTAATAATTACGGAGATATAGTTCTTTATTTTTCGACAGATATTATCTAAAATAATGACCTTGATAAGATTTATCATTTCTGTAGGGAAACTGCTAGTCTATGATCAATAGTTACGGAGATATAGCCCTTTATAGTTTGACAGCTGTCATCCGAAATACAGATCTTCGTAAGATGCGTATATCATTTCTGTAAACAAACTAATAGCCCACGATCAATAGTGACGGAGATATAGTCCTTTATAGATTGACAGCTGTCATCTGAAATAAAGAGCTTGATGAGATATATCATTTCTGTCAAGAAAGTATTAGCCTACGATCAACAGTTAAGGAGATATAGTCCTTTATAGTTTGACAGCTCACACTCTTTGCATAGCAGTCGACCACACTACCAACTAGGCTGCGAGGGAGTAAATATAAATCTAATTAGTCTAATAAACGATACTCATTCGATCAAATTGATTAGATGTTAGCCAGGTGACTAATTATTAGTATTCAATAACCAGAAGATACAAATATTACTCTTCTGTCCAGAAAAGTGGGAAAAAACCAATAAAATGACAAAGTGTAGCAATAAATTCCTTCTAGAGGTTATAAATGACATCCATTTTTGCGAAGTAGTGAAGAAAATATGAATTTGTCAGTGAATGATACCATATGCGAAAATGGGAATAAAATTTCCGAACAGAATTATAACATCTATACCAAATAAATGACCTAATTTATAAGAATACAATGTTTTATATTTTATTAGTAAGAAGTCACTCTTCTGCAGTCGCTTTTTTAAATTTTAATAAATCTGTACTATAAGACGTTGCTTCGTACCAAATTTCAAGATTCTGAATTCACGGGAAGTACCCTGTAGGTTTTGATTCTCTTGCGAGTTTCGATAATTTGCGGCATAAACGGCTGTATCTTTTGATTGCGTTAGCTTAGAAGTTGGATTTTTTCTCAGTTTTAAGGGACAGTAGACCTGAGTAACTGATATAAAGTTTAGCTGGATACTTCCACGCGTTCCTGGGAAAAAGGGTCTTGACAGACGGACGGACGGGCAAAAAAGTGATCCCATAAGTGTTTCTTTGTTCCTTTTGAGGTACGGCACCCTGGAAATATGTGCATACTTCTGCAGGTAGGATTTTTATGTAAAATCGGATACATTTCACTTAAAATGCGATTTATCAATTTTTTTAATAGCCTTGTGTGGATCACAAGACTTATAAGAGATTCAAAAAAACATTCGATCTTATTTATGGATGGAGCTTAAAATACATTCTACTAAAGCTATATAAGTGCGATACAGTAACAAACAAAAAAACAAATTGAATAAAGTTGTAACAAGTTTGGATTGTCTTTGAATGAAGCAAATTTCAGCAATTTTAAACAGAAATTATGATATAGATTTATTCATTCCAATATTGTAATTGCATTTGTAATTGAAGGCAGACGGGCTTTTGGTTCTATTGAAATCTGCGCGATGTTGGAGTTTCTTCAGCGATGCATGGTACAATTAAGGTTTTGAAATATTTGTCTAACAGATTCACCACATATAAGTGACTAGTTTTTGCCC
This sequence comes from Apoda limacodes, assembly GCA_946406115.1. NCBI lineage: Eukaryota > Metazoa > Arthropoda > Insecta > Lepidoptera > Limacodidae > Apoda > Apoda limacodes. The sequence continues at coordinate 19,827,350 of OX291553.1, forward strand.
GCGGTTCAACCCACACTAAATTCAGTAATCGCTGTCAGATTTCACAACAGAAACTCCTCAATTATATAAAAAAACCGACTCACTACTTTCAAGTAGCCTATGTCCTTTTTCCCGGGACTCAAACTATCTCCATGCCAAATTTTATCTTAATCTGTACAATGGTTTAAGGTTGAAGAGGTAACAGTCAAATGGACAGAGTTACTTTCGCATTTATAATATTAGTATGGATTAGAGGACCAAACTTATGAAATTGCAGAAACTTGTGAGACAGATTATTATATAAGACCCTAATGCTCTGAAACTGTTGACAACTGCGTTAGTTACTAACCTTTCAAGCTTCTGGTGTGAAAAAGACATGGCATTAACATAATGACAAGTCTGTCACTCATGTTCACATTCCCCCCGATTTGGTCATTTTCTTTTGAAAATATCAACATACAAAAGTTGAAAATATCCCAGTTTTATTGTTAACTAGTTCTCAGAAATTAATATAGAAATCCATAAACTTCAGATATATCGTTATCTGCAGACCAGTTTCAGAGGTCAAGAAGCACTACACTCATAATAAACTTTCACAATAGATAATACTTGAGAAGCGCAATTCATAACAGAAGATCAAATATTTACTATTTCCTTTGATAAAATAGATAATAAATTTTATGGTTAATGAAATGTAATACATTTGATAACATAAATATTTAAATAAATATTTTTTTGGACATTACACACAGCGCCGTCTGGCCCCATAGTAAACATAGCTTGTGTTACGGATACCAGACAACGGATACAAACACATATATATATTACCTTTTTTTTTGTAAATGCATACATATCACACATAAATACACCCAGACTCAAGAAAAACACAAATCTCAATAATCTCATAAATGTTTGTTCAGTGCAGGAATCGAACCCACACCATCTGCACAGCAGCCGGAAACACTACCAACTAGGCTGCGTGGGAGTATGTTTTTTAATTAAGTCTCAATTACACATTTAGAAATAATTAAATGATTACACGATGCCACAAGATCCTTATATAAAATAAAATATAATTGAAATTGAATAAATGTTATTTGAAAATTTGAAGGTAGGATATCAAGTTAGTTTGTTTTTATTTAATTTACATAATAAGGATCGCCGGTGGCCACATGATCCTTACTCTATTTTTACAAATTTAACACATAATGAATACCGTCAGTAATTATTATCCTTTTAAACATTTTTTTGACGATACTATGTGTTTTGTTTTAATTATATCATAGTAAAGCAGTAAAACATATATAAACATTCTTACTCGCCACTTATTTTAATCTAACCGAGCAAAAAAAAACATAAATTATTTTTATATGTATATTCTATATCATTTGCAAAAACTTTGCTTCCATTTTATTATTTTGCCTTAGGCTTTCAGCGTCTCCATACTATAAACGTCATTTCGCTTTTCCATCCAACGCATTATATGAAAGAAGCGAGAGGAAGTTAACATGATAGCGTCACTCTACTGCAGCTGCAGCTAACACAATACATTTCACTTCGAGTCCACAGTCTCACACAACAAAAGCAAAGCAAACTTCATTGTTTTACCTTACTATTTACTCTGGCTCTATTTCTAGATGTGTGTTTTGTTGTCAAGTTACAATATATTAAATTCTGTAGATAGTAATAGTGAATTTTGGTGTTGCTATTACGTAAATTGGAACACATCAAAGGGCAAAATCCGTCAAACTTGAGATTTGATAAGTAATAGTTAGTAATAAGAGAAGCCCGATTAATACAAATTTTTAAAATCTCACTAAAAATTTTAAAATGTTTGAAGTAAGATATTGTTTCAAGATAGGTTTAGTAAAAATATCATAACATAACCTAAACTAACCCAAAACAAACGAGCTTTGACTAGTAAATCCTCAGGCTTGACGTAATTCTCCCATTGACTGTGACACATAAATCAATTATCTAGGGACCACAATATGAAGTTCTTTAAGAAAGAAGTGATTAGATTTTTAAAGGGTCGACAACCCATCAGTAATGCCGGTGTTGCAAGCTTTCATAGGACCGCGAGATTGCTTGCCACCTTGGAGGTATAAAAAAAAAGTAACAAAGAGCTTATTAATTTACCACTAAGGTGACAAACAAACCTGATGCTAAGCACTCACTAGTAGCCTATAAGCAGTTGTAATACTATAAACATCTTACCGACTCTTTAAATAGTTATTTTCGTCTCAATGGCTCGGAAAGGCTCACTTTATCGTTTAAAATCTCCGTGGAAAAGCCCACTTTTTTTAAAATTCTGCAAAACGGTTTGATTATGTTTGATAATGAAACCGTCCGAAAAGCGGTTCGTCCTTACTGCCTACTTTATACATTAGTGAACCGTTAATAACATTTTAGTTTAATTTTTGATGCTATTGCATTATGCATATGGGTTCAATCTTTGAATTCTTTGCGAGTATTGATAACATAATTACAACATTATAAGTATCTGAAATAGGTTGAGCGCTTTTTATATGTCTGCATAGTCAACAAATCGCACACTCAGAGGTACTTACCTATTTTTCGTGGGTAGACTGAGGTATTTTACGTCACTGGTGGAATCTCATGTTTTTTGTAATTATAAACTTTATGTTTGTTTTGTAAAAGTAATATGGTTACAGTCAAAACAACCAAAATGTACAACGTAATTCAAATTAAATGTCTTTTCTTTTTTTTTAAGGTGCGTTCTGAATTTGCCCCATGCCTGTTTTAAAAAATCTTAGAACAAAACATATTTATTGTTGTTGTATTTATTAATTTAACAAATAACAATAAATTATGTATTTAATAACATTAAACAAAGCATTATCTTTAATGCAATAGTATTGGTGCGGAATGCAAAATTTGCGGCGATGGGGCGAAATTTGCGATGTTGCGAAATATCAATTGATACCTATAATTTGGGGATTATCCTATAGGTGGTTACAAACAGTAGCGTCTGACACAGAGGATAAGTGGACATCAAGGGACTCAGAAGCGGCAGTTCTGTAGATATATAGGTAGGTGCAGCGTGAGTCCTTGTTGGTTCACGGGTAGCTTCTTCTGGATCTTCTGGAGGCGCCTCCTGACGACACCTTTGGTGATCCAATTTCACTGACACGTATACGATAGTCTTACAGCGCAATTCGGTTGCGGTATGTAGGTATTATATATCAAACACTTGCGTCAGTATATAATTAGGCGACGTATATATACTATTTATCAAACTGATGCGAAAAATATAGTTTATCGAATTTTATAAATGGGAGTAACGGCGGCGTCGGTTATGAGTTAAGATGGCGAACAGCAACTTGTTTTCTCACATGTAAAGCAGCGCCACTAGCAGAACTCTGTGAGGCTTCAAATACATATGATGCACCTAGATGGCTCCACTCACCTTATTAGGAGCGCAACCAAGTATAAAAAATAAAACTAAAGTGTTATTAACGGATCACTAATGCATAAAGTAGTAAGGACGAACTGCATTTCAAACGGTTTTAATATGTTTGTTTTTTTAGAATTTTTTAAAGTTTTGCACGCAAGCGGATAAAGTAGGCTTTTATACGCAGATTTTGAACGATAAAGCCAGTGAAATCAAAAATCAATTACTACCTTCTTGCAAAACCTCGTATTGTGCTGTAACCCCTCACAATTTTGCAATGACGTACCAATGTACGCGAATCCACCCATACGTTAGGTACATATAACGGTGGTTGGTGGTGGTTTTGTTATTTGGTTTAATAACCGTGGCTCAGTGGGTAATGACCTGACTGCTGACTCGAGGGACGTGGAGGAAATCGAACAATTCCCGCACAAGACAAACATTTATTTTTGAGTTTGTCTTGAGACTGGGTGTTTTCTATGTATAATATGTATATATATTATACCCGTATTTGTATACGTTGTCTCGTATCGATCTTTTTCCCAGGGGAAAATAAAATAAAAGATTTTAGTGAGTTCGTTATTTAAATTTATTATAGTTTTATAATGCTACCACCTTTTACAATTAAATGTTACGATTTTCTTTATTTCCGCTATAAATTTTAATTTTCGGTAATTATCACAAATTACCGAACATCTGTTTTTTCTCGTTGACTTGTATGTCACAGTAAATAAGTATGGCATTTTTGGCATGGATATAGAAATTACAAAAATTTTAAAATAATTACGCAAAAAGAGAACTAAAGCTAAAATACCATATCAAAACAAATCACTTGCTACACCATATGCTGGTGTATGTTAATTCCAAAAATATTTTTTTATTGAGAACTAATACACCACTCCATCAGAGAAGAAACGTGTCGCAAAAACGAGTTCCCTTTTTGACAATTTAAAACTAACTCAATATTTAATATTTAATATTGAAGTGTATAAGATTCACTAAGAATAAGAAAATTTAGTCGATGGACAGTAGAAAAGGAATAGTTAATCTAGGGATAGAGCATTAATAGGTATAAACGACCCGTTCCTTTAGATCGATTCGATCCATTAGGCTACGCTACAGACGCGTCGATCTTCGGGCTTGGTGAGCTGTAACCGAACTATGTCAATTGGGACTGGATCAGTCCATTTCCATTGGAACTGAGTGCTGTCTATTGATGAATAGAGAACGAAACTATTTGAATATCATTATCAGATTTCAATCAAATTCAATCTTATGAAGTTAGTTAATGCAGGTAAACTATTATTTCACTAAAACCATAGACATAGAGAATTGGACAGCGCATTTCCTAGACAACTATGAAAAAAAAATAGGTCACAAAAGTCGCAAAAGTGTCCATGAGAAAAGATACCTCAGGTTAGCTTTGTCTCTTTCTAAAGTGTGGCCGATTTCGCGAGCCTATTGCGCAGTCCATGGACAGTTTACAGAACTCAAAGTCTATAAATAAAATAAATACCTCAGAGATTAAATATTTGTTTTTTTTTTTATTGTAATACAGCTCTGTCATTACCCAGTTTCTAGCTTCCAATTATGTCATTAAATTTCAAAAGAAAACACAGAGAGGTTTATGGTATGAAAAAAGAAATAAATGTCACGTTGTGTTAAAAATTATACTTCAATTATGTTAGAAGTCTTATACTTAAATATTAAAATAAACTTTGTTCAAGTCTGCCTGATGTAAAAACAACTTTTCGTACATTTTCACGCTACATTAATAAATAAGACATTGTTCGACTTCAAAAGTCAGATTACATTGATTGAGTAATAACAACTTTTCGTACATTTTCACGCTACATTAATAAATAAAACATTGTTCGACTTCAAAATTCAGATTACATTGATCGAGTAATAACCCTGTCTCTGGAAAGTTGTCTTAGACCAACTTTACCGAGAAATAATTTGTATATTTTAATCAGTGACAACCTTTATTTGAACTACCACGTAATTAAGTAACGATTTATTCAACCAGAGATTTATTAATTGAACGTTTTCTGGTTCAGTGCACGGAGATTCTAATCGCTAAAGCAAACGGTTTGATTTCTGGTGATTAGTAAATTATTTGTGTCAGAACCCACATGTTTAGGTCTTGGAAATTGATTGTGTTTATTTTTCAGGAAATTTAGATGTGGACAATAGTTGTTGTTTATTTTATTTATTTAGCAGAAATTTAGCAGCTCTTAGCATGCTTTAGAAGATTTGAGATAGTAGCCTGAAATAAATAAAAATGCCCATTTATCTGAAAAATATGGAAAAAGTCTATGTTTCTCTCTGAGATCTATGGGACGTTGACAATAACCTTTGTACAGTCCCTAATTTTACTGACGTTAAAATTTAACCGTTGTTTAAAATTGGTTCGTATAATTGTTATTATTTAAATAATTTTTAAAATTTTATTTAATATTGAATATTCGAACAAATATTATTCCTTTATTCAATCAAATTATTCAAATTTGTAAAAGTAAATACAATACCTTTTGATAAAAATGTTTTTTTTTTTTGAATGATAACTTTATATCGAATCACGACACAATGTTTGTGCCAACAACGCGAGTTAACGTTTTATTGTTCTTGAACTAGTGCCAGCTGCTAGCACGTGAGTGCACGTTATAAAAACAAAACGAAACATAGGAAAATGAAAATTTTATTCGACTTCGTTCCTTTCACGGGATAAATTTATGTTTTATATGATTCTGGAGCCAAGTAGCTAAAACTAAACCTTTACATTTCATTGTGTCTGTCCGTTTTAAGAGTTCTTGCTAAAAAAGAAAAAGAAAAGGCTTATTAGATTACTGGATTGTTTGTCTGTCACACAGGCATTTAGAAAAGAAAAGTGTTTCAGGTGTCTTGCAATTTGGCATAGTTAAACGGCATATAATTCTTACTTTATTTTCTGAACAATAAAATAAAATAAAAGTTTTTGGGACTGATTGTAAAATGGATATACGATACAAATAAAGTTTCCACACTACAATCATTTGTTATATAATGTAGTTTTTGCGTTATGTACACTAGGTAACGAATTCAGCAATTAGAAAGATTGGAAATAACTCAAGTTGATGGATTTTTATATTTACATTAGATATTGAGAAAATTGGAAATATCTTTTTCCATTAAAGCGGGAATCCAATTTGCGCTTAGTTGGTTTTTTATTTCGTCCTTAGCTATCTATGCTCCTCTAATATATTATAATATCTATTCGCAGGTAACACATTTTATATTGGGCGTTACCAAGTAAACATATTATATGTCACGTTATGTTTCTATAAAAGAGTTTTAACTTTTTTTAAAAAAAAAATGTATGCTTTAGCTTCGAATTGCAACCGTCTACAAATATTCTGGCATTACAAAACAAATAATTATCAGTTTAGTTTTAATAGGCGGGTTTTTGTTGATTTAATAATGAGTCAACTCAAGAAAAAATAAGCCAGCATTTACGTTGTTACATAAATATTTAATAGAAATATCATGACATTAATAAATACAACTACTAGGAAACTCATGAGTTTCTAGAACATAAATCTTCACCTACTTGAAATACTCACACGGATCTTCAGAGAATCGAGTAAAACAAAATAAAAGCATAAAAAAAAACGGAAAACTTACATACTGTCGTGCTAGAGATGTAGCGTTTTACCGGTTCAAGATCCGTGATCATCACAAAGAACGATCGACTTGCATTAAAGGTGAGAAATGTCTGTCAGTGTATATTATATGAAACAACTTATGAATCATCATTAATTTCAATAAGATTATACATTATATAGGCAATTCCAAATTGAAAGTCTGACTAACTTAGTGACTCCAGCTTGTTGAACCAAAGGCGTATAGGTTCGATCCCTGCACAGTACAAACTTTAATGTGACGAATATTTGTGATTTTCTTGAGTCTGAGTGTTTATTTTGCATAGTATTTTGAAAACTCCTGTATTTTACCCGCTGCATATGGTACGTATCTATAGTAAAGAACTTCCTTTGATTGGGAGCAGGCGCTGTGTGATACATGATATAAAAATGTAACGAAAATGCTACACATTAAAAATTATTTCCAAATTTCATTTGGTAAAGCAGTATCATCTTCACCGTAGCATATAATCTGCTTCTTCCATATTTAATAAAATATCTCTCTATCATCTGACTACGAGAAGCGTGATATAAGATAACCTAAATAACCACATTTTAGCGCATACTATACGAAAGTGAATCCAAATCAGATTTTTCCTATTACTGCACTAATTATCCACTCGTTGTTAATTTTACTACTATCAAACTAACAAATTATTAACTAAAGTTTTCGACCATTTCATATATTAAATTAATTAAATAAAAACTTCGTTTATTAATAAATAATTAACGGACATTTTATGGAAAAATATGCGTTTTGCGACTATGAGCAATAACGCTTTATGATATCACGTTCTGGATAGCGAAATATAATAGACAATTAAAAATAATATATAGTTTGGTGTGCAGTTTGTATGAAAAAATAATGTGTGGATACACAATAAGTTAAACGTAAGTTAATTGTATAAGTTAACGATTGTGATATTAAAGGCAGTCTAAAACTGTTACCTTTCTCAATCAACATCAACCAACGAAGTTATTTTCATAACACTTTTCAGGCTTACAATTAACCGACTTTCTTAAGTGTAGTATAAATAGCTAAAATAAACGTCGCGTTCGTGTTCTAACTTAATAACTCAATTATGCAATAAAAACTTTTATCTCTCGAGATTAAATTAACCTGTTTAGTTTCAATCTGTCTTCATTTGGAGTAACTTTACTTAATTTTCATAAAACAGTGTTTAACGTGAAAAGTTTGTACAAGTTTGATTACATAACAACTTTGTCTTTGGAAAGTAGTTTTCAACCGACTTTAACTTAAAAATAAGTTGCATCTAGTTGACATTGGTTTAAAAACCTAAGTTTAACTACTTAGGTTTATCGACCGAGCGAACGAAACGAAGTGGTGAAATGCTGAAGAGTTTGCTACATGGTATATTTTTTCCACATAATTGAAGTACTACTAATACGATCTCTATGATTTTTGGCACACAAGTGGTTGAATCCAATATTGTTTTTGGGTTAGAACATGCATGAGGACTCACAGTGTTAATCTATAGCTTCGTCATATCTATGTGTACATCTGTTAATCAAATATAAGGGCTTCGTAGTCACATGGCAAAAACGGATTTCGTCATGTCCATTCGTTTTTCCAGTTGTCAATTTTATGGTAAAAAACGTTAGCCATTATACAATTTCGTCATATCTGTCCGTCGGTCCTTAAGCGGTAAGTATGTTTATACCTACGTAGACAAAACGTTGTTCCTTTCTTATCATTCGTCTGCTTGACTAATTTATCGTTTCGAAGAAAAATTAAAGAAAATTCGAAGTATCTTTAATATTGACTTGCAGGACCAACTAAAAAACGAAATTTGTTTAATAGAGCAACTAAAATTTAAAAAAAGAACTTTTCTTTAACAAAGACATAAACCGAAGGAATCCACTAAAAAGTAAAAAATAAGCCCCTAAAGCAGAGATACTGACAGAACATTAATCTACAGTTTCTTTGTCTTAATGCCGGATGCCAACAGATCCTTTTTACCTGCATAGATATGCAAGTTCAGTACTATATACATATAGTACAGATAGGCAACGGCCCATACATTTACTGGAACACTAAGATTAGTTCTGTAATACGAGTGCGTGGCGCTAGTGCGCAAAACGGAAAGGATTTTTTTTTCTTAAATTCAATTATTACTAGCCAGCTTATAAATTACTTTTCTAATGTGTCTTTATAGATACCAAGTTCCATCCCAGACTAATATTTATATTGTTGTTCATCTACGCAGAATAGACCAAAGGACGTAAAATCAAACAACGTTCTCAAAGTTGACATTGTTTATTCATAAATATTCATGAAATGTACATTTATTTTCGATTTTCTTAAATTCTTAAGCTAATTACTTAGGCTGCAATTAATAATTATTAGACCATTTACGAAAGTTTTTGTTTAGTTTTGAACTAAAACTTCAATGTAATATATAGTATAGTTTGAACTTTAATTAATGTTTTAAAACAATATTCGTGTAAGATTATTGAAATGATAAAGAATGTTAGACAATACCTTCTAATACAAAATATCTGTAGATATTATTTTTTTGAGTATCAACATACCTAGGCACAGGCTTATATTTTTTGTTTCCTCTTCGTACAAAAGAGATTTCTAAAATGTTAATAAACAATTATTTATTAATAGCTACTAATAGACTAGCTATTTTTAAAATGTTGTGTATTTTCTGTATAATATACCTAAATTGATAATATGATAATTCATATTAGCAAATTCACCTAAATAAGGTTTGTACTATTACTTATGTTTTTTTCACGTCAAAAAGTGTACTCAGGACTGTAACAAAATTAATCAAATTCTTACAAACTTATCTCTCCTAATAATCTTAAAAAGTTCTCTATCGTAAATTACCATACAAGATTCAACCTTGCAATGATTATAGCGACACCTGCAAGGCAAAACTTCGTAAATCTTTTGTCGTAAGTTTACAGAAGAGCGCGTCGAAGTTTCAAAAAATTCTTAGTGACGTCTGTTACGTCCTAATGCCATTCAAACTAAAAAAAATGTTCAAAAAGGAATGTTTTATATTTCTGTATGATTAATGTGCTATAAGTACTTTCATTTTATTACCTTTTCTGAGTTACAATGAGTTTGCACGGCATAAACATTATAAAGTGACATTGTAACTCAGGACATACAATTAAATTTTGTGTATCAATATTTGCTTATATTGACTTAAATATGGTGCCTGTGGATGTGAACCACCTTGTGGAGATAGAAAATACACAGTTGCAAGTGCCAACACCAATATATAAGCTAATACTTTTTACTACTAGTTCTTTATTCTGTGATATGGACTCTTCCATGTTGACTAGGCAACCAATTCAAAGTCACCTTCGACGTGTAGTTTTTTGGACAAGATGTTATCTCTAAATCATATGTAAACCTACTCTAACCGACGATAGCCACTCTGAAACAATAAATTTAAATACGTTCAAAGATATGACATAATCATTCTAAATTTTTTACATTCCTACACGATGAGCTAATTTTATTTACTACGTACAGGGTATTTTTGTACAGATACGATTTTTTACAGTGGGTATAATATTTTTACGACTATCTATATATATACTTCGCCTATATACTTCGCCTGTAAATCAACTAACATTTCAGTTATACTATGATCCTCAGCAGATTCCAAAATCTGTGCCCTCGAGATATATCTCCAAGCCTCTGAAGAGCTGCCGCCCGGCCACAAAAAACTATGGCAACCAATGTGGACAAGGATCTTCATTTTCGCCGAATTACAAAGTTACTTATTAGACTAGATTAGTTACTTAATATCAGGCTGAACAAAATTGACACAGGGCAAAATTGCAAAACCAAAAAGCTGTAAGAAAACCCGTCTGCAAATATAGGTGGAAAAATATTATGAGTAAGTCAGTAAAAATATTTTGACCCAAAACCACTTGCATTCTACCTTGTGCAAAACGTAGCCTTAATTTAATAGTGGAGTAGAGGACCGAATGGCGCATTGCAGTGGTAGAACAGGCGACTGTCGAAGTTCGGGTTCGATTTCCGGTAAGGGCCCGCTAATTATGTTATTATAAAGTTGTCTCGACTCTGGTTGCAACCAGTACTGTATGGTATACGGATATTTGGGGCAGTCATTATTGGCTATATATTGGTTATATACTATTTTATACTATTATTATTTCTGGAGGCTGTACGGACTGTGAACAACTGTTTTAAGTTTATAATTATGACGTAAAAATCTTAAAATATTTTAGTTATAAATCTACAGAATTTTACTGATAAACACATATCATTTGGAACACAGAAAGCAATTTTTTCATGACTGTTTTAAGGCAAAATATTCTATGGACACAGAACAATGACATTTCAACACTGTGGTCATTAATAATTGTCTCTAAATAAAATTAGTGTTTCCATACAAACGGACGAAGTGACATACAGACATTGGGAAACCATAAGAATAAGGGTCTGCTTATTATTCGTCCTTATAGCTTAATAGATAACTTATACCGATATCTCCATTACATAATATATTGATATTTTTGAAGATTTCTTTTTAAAATTATTACTTTTGGATAAATTTTCTACTACTACTACGGCAAAACTTTATCCAAAAGTTATAATTTTATAAGGATATCTTCAAAAACAGTAATATATTATGTAATAGAGATATCGGTCATCAAGCACATTAAACACGTAGCTATAATATATATTAATATGCCAAAATATATCCATACTTCCATATATATACTGATATTATAAATGCCAAAGTAACTCTGTATGTCTGTCTCGGGAATAATTATAACCGAGCCTAAACGAACTTTAGCTTGGTATAGCAAACTTCATTCGTAGGTATAATTAAGAAGTTGGCGTAAGAATCTAAGGCCGATAACCAAATTTAGGGCGGGTGGAGCACATTATTATTATATATGGGAAAGTTAAGATGTTTGGTTGTTTGTTACTCAATCACACTTCAACCGAGCCGATTTAGATGAAATTTGGTATAGAGATAACCTAAGAGCCGGGGAAGGACGTAGACTACTTTTCATCTTGGAAAATTAAAAAGTGTCCTCGAGAATGACTAAAACATTAGTTACTCAATCCTGCCGCAATGGAGCAGACGTACTTGAAGATATGGAGAAGAAAAAAGGCTACTTTTAGGGCTACTTAAATTTAAAAAAAAACCGCGGAGTAACTATAACCGAATTTCACGAACAAACCATAGCTGCATCTATAGCTTGCTATAACAAACTTCTTTAGTTTGCCGTAAGAAATAGTAACCTATTGGATTATATTAGGTAACTTACTTTCTGGTTGATTTTTTGGATATCCTTCCGTCTTGCGTAAACATAATTAAGTTTTCCATTTTCGTAGAATTTTTCTTCAAAATGTTTGCTACATACTTTTTTGTTATGTAGTTGTTTTGCATTATATGAATATAAATTATTATCACCTATGTTTTTTAACCAAAGAATTCGTTTATATCCCACCGAAGGAAAAGCATGAAGATAAATATTTTTAGTTTGACCATTGGAGTCACAGTTTTTTATACAACACTTAATTCTACTCATAGTTATCAATTATATGTTCCAAATCTATAACAAACAATAACAAAAAACAAATTATTCATGCTTTATCACTTTGTCAACGTTAATAATATCAAATTTATAGTTAATATTAAAAAACTTACGCAAATCTAATTTACAAAACCGCGCCAACGTTTTTTTTTTTTATAATGGCGCCTTTTTTTTTTTAATCTTGGGAACTTCCGCCTATACTAGCGCCACAGTCTCGTATTACATAACTAAACTTTTATACCTTAATCGTAAAGCGACCTTATTTCTATACAAATAAAGTCTAAAATCAAATAAAGTTTTTTAGTGTTCCAAGCTGTTGTTCCTGCGAGAACACACGGTGGTAATGAATGACAATAGGTCGTCGATTTTCTTTTTCGTCTTCGTTTTTTAAACGCATGAAGACGACCATGGCAGTATGCCAGAATATCGAGAAATTTCTAGGGTTTCTAGTATCACTGGTCCATCTTTATAAGGCTCGAATCAGAACAGGATCTTTATCGTGTTATAAAGTACAATATAATACAATATTCACAACGAGCGGGGCGCGCTCTTAGTACTTTGACACTATTATAAACATTAAAATCTTCAATTTTCTCGCTTTTATTACATAAATATTTTTTCATTTCGCAAATTCTGATTTGTTATATTTCTATTAACTTACTATGATATACTTTTACCAAATCATGAATAAAATTGCGATAAAATAAATACAAAACATTAAACAATACACACTACAATAAATTTAAAATGTTTGTGATTTATGATAAAAACTAGCTTTTGCCAACGGCTCTACCCGCGTTTAATTCAGTTATCGGCGAAGGATTTATACGAAAACTCCTTGATCTAGTTCGCTAGAGCTGTAGCTATAGTTTGTCTACGTGAAATACGGTTATAGGTTTTCCCGCGGGATCTTTAGAATTTTCCGAGATAAGAAAAACTAATGTCCTTCTCCGTCTTTTTACCTATCTCTGCGACAAGTTTCAGCTGAATGGGACGCTCCGTTGCAACGTAAAGAAAGGACCAACAAACTCAGTTTTATATTTATAATATTAAGTATAGATTGTTTTACAACGATTTTTTTATTTATTTGATAAAAAGTAGACCTAAGAAAATGAACAAATGCTAAATTGTTATGTGTAAATTAAGTAATGTAAGGTATAGGTATAAATTATTCGCTAGTTATAGTTATTTACTAAGCAAGGTTGCCAAATTGTTTGCTAGTAATTTTTATTTGATAAGCAAGGCTGCCAAATTGTTTGCTAGCTATAGTTATTTGATAAGCAAGGCTGCCAAATCGTTTGCTATTAAAAGTTATTTGTTAAGCAAGGCTGCAAAATTGTCATTTACTGCGACTGTTTGTGTAGAATACCGTGCATAGATGGATTCTAGGATACAAGATTCTAAGGCACGATACGCAAATAATTTTTAAACTGTACGAAACACATAATTGTCGAAAATAATAGAAATATATCCAAAAAAAAAATAATAGGACCAAACTTACTACTACTTACTACAAAATGGAACATTATGTATAAAAATTAAATATAAAAATTCTTGCAGTTGGTAATATGAGAACTCACTTTTAGTGATTCAGAAATAACTTTCCACGCCAGCACGGAAAATAGACTATTGACTGAACAATAAAGTAATCCTCGCCGAGCTAGTGATATTGATAAAATGTTGTTTTTAAAAAATAAGTATTACAGTAGGAAATATTCACTTTTATTGGTTATTATATATTCTGTCGTTTATACATTCTAGATTAGACCTATTTATTCCACAACGCAATACTTTCAAGAAACAAATTATTACCCAATACGTGTGTGTTTGTAACACAATTTGTTATGATTAAGAAAAGCGATGTAAAGATGGTACTAGTCTTTCCATTTCCATTACCCCATTGAAATGTAACCTGTCAAAGAAGAACCTAACTTTGTAACATTATTTGCAATTTCTTGCAACGCAAACGAAAACTTCGCACTTTACGTTAAATGTCACATCGACAATAATACTAACAGTTACTGCACTAGGTAGTGCTCCAGTAGATTTATTTATTTTTGAGCAACTAGGAAGTATCCTACAATTTACCTCTTTTAGTAGTATATATCACCAGCAGAGGCGGAATTTCGACTTTCTGGATCTATCAGTATCTGTAACTGTTTTTAGGGTTCCGTACCTCAAAAGAAAAAAAGCACCCTTATAGGATCACATTGTTGTTCGTCTGTCTATTCATCTGTCCGTCTGTCTGCCTTTCTGTCTGTCAAGACCCTTTTTATCAGGAAAGCGTAAATGTACCAAGTTGAAATTAATATCAAATACTTACGTCTAAGGTCCCTTTAAGAGGTAGAAAAATCAGCCTTCTAAAACAACGTAATAAAAAAAACAGCCGATATATTTTTATCGCATATTTTGGCATTCACAAATAAATCAAAACCTATGGAGTACTTTCCGTCGTCCTAAAATCATTAAATTTGACACGAAGCAAGCAAGACCTCACAGCACAAATATAGGATAAAATCCAAAAACTAATAATAAACCTGTGAGACTATCTCATGATAGAAGAAATATCTACATATAATAAGTTTGTACGGAAACCTCGGTGCACGAACCAGACTCGCAGTTTTTTTTTCTACTATTTGACATCTAAAAAAAGTCGAAGTTTACCTTTTCAGTCTATTAACTGCCATTGCTGATATTAGGCCTCTTAAGAATGACGTAAAATCAGAAAGTACGGCTGATCAGTTTCAACCGATAACTTGTTGACAATTTTTCAAACACAAAATATTGCTCAAAACTTTTATTTTGTTATAGCGATGGAGAAATTAAAATTGGTTCGAGTAGAGCTTACGTGAAGGACCCCTGCGAGTTGTTTTTGAGAACCAGTTGTTAAACCCTACACAATACCTACAGTCACCTAAACTAAATTATGGTTATTCCACTTACTGATTTACAGTCGAGCGTAGACTCTCTCTAACCCTCTCTCTCTCGTTTCAGCTCGGCGATCTTGTGTCTCTGCCTTGAAAACTCGTACTCCCGGAAATTATCCGCACTCTTATCTCATTTTATTCACCTGGAATTGATACAAATACAAGTGTATATATTTTGAACATAAAAGACGTTGTCTGCTGCAAAAAAAGGATTTGAGATTCCTCTTTTGGAAAAATAGATAATCCTTTCCTTGTCTCCAAGGTCGTAATTTCTGTTCCACGAAGTTCAGGCTTCAGAGATCAGGAATTAAGACTTGCCCAATGGCTGACCGAAGATGATAAAGGTCAACCGCCCTCAATCCAGAAAGGCCTTTTCAAAAAAGCGCTTTCCTTTTTTACACAAGGACTATCTAGACCAAACTACGTTACAGTCTGAAACTACGACACTTAGAAACAAACAAAAGTTCTCACAAAATTACAATAAGTGTCGAGTAGTTAATTAACGTTAATTAAATTACGGGTAAGGATGGGCTCTCCGAGCCTGGAGTAAAATAACAACTGTCGGGATAAAAAACGTTAGTACACAAATTAAAACAATTGCAATTATGAGTCAGATGAAGATCTAAGATACTTAACTCAAAAGCTGACCACTGCCAACCGTTGCCAAAAATTGACTGTCTTCAACCTTCCCATTTTCTATGCTCCCTTTGTCTTTTCGCGCCATATTTCTCACTGTAGACGACACTACCAGCATACTCTGTAACTCGTTTAAAGTTTAGTTACTTCGCCTTTATTGCTCTCGTAATTAAGCCGACGCCCCTCTTCATCCTATCTCTTTGCTAGCTCTCTCGACTCGTCACTCGGACTAGCTCCGCCAGCGCACGGTGTAAGAACGATAGGGACAACTACAGCACGCCCCACATTTCACTTACATCTCATCGCGTCTTGTTTTACGCGCCGAAATTTCGTTCCCACGCAAACCTACCCGAAACTGGGACATCTGTTTCCCATATCGCTGCGCCGTGGCCGCTTTTTAGAATTTTCTACAAAAATAACTTTAAATGACTTTGAATGAAACGATTGCTAATTGAAGCTACAGGGGTCTTTTGGGTCGCCTATGTTTTATACCTGCTGCGTATGATGTTGGATTTTAACCGACTTATTTTTGGAGCACTTAAGCGTTCACGGAAGGAAGTTCCTTCCAAAACATTTAATACGTGACCACTTAGGTTCCATGGTGTGAGAATGAATTCCCCATAGAAAAAAACCGTGGGAATCATTTTAAACCATTCTACAGAAAACAATCCATTATAAAAACCGGGGCTTTTGAAAATATAGGGAAACAAACTCCCTCATTAGAAAGGTTAATTGGGCGCCTAGGCAGATCGTTAAGTATGGAATAGAAATTATCATATAACATAACACATTATTTAATGAAACTTGGCTCAACGTTTACAATAGAGAAACTGAACCTAACCCAGCAAACATTACTTATACAGTGTGATTTCTGCTCCTTTCTTTTCCATACTTAACGATCTGCCTATGCGTCAATGAACTGTCTAATTTAACCAGATGGCTGTAACATTGATACCGATTTTTTAACCTCATAGCGTTGAAATTTTGTTTTTTGAATGAAAATTGTTGAAATTGCCGAATGAGAGTAGCATTTAGCAAGTCTAATTTTGAGTTTTAATTATGTCTATTTATCTATCTTCGGCATGCTCTATAGTCTAAACGGTCTAAGTGTGGACTGTAGAATTACTGACTGTAGTTTTTTCGAGGTATGCATGTGTCCTCACGATGTTTTTCTTCGCCGGATTAAGGTAGTGGCACAGCCTAAACATAACATTCATTCAAACAGTCGACCATTGAAAGCTTCTAAATATAAGTGCAATCGGAGTTGTGGTATACAGCGAGAAGGGGAACTGAAAACTTCATACTAGCCTATGTTTTCACATATAATTATAGTTATTATTGCCGTGGGAGCATCTGGCAAGTCATACGTCGCTTCGTGTCCCCATTAACGTCTAGACGTTGTTAGATTTTTCTAAAACATCCAACGCGATGATGGAATGTATAAATAAATATGATTGAGGCCTTGCCAGTTGTGTAAATGGAACAACTTACATTAGAATTTTTAGAAAAATAATATTGGTACACCCAAGGATCGCACGGGTCCCTCCTTAAGCAATTTAAGACATAATATTGTGGCTGTTATAACGTATCACAAACTGGTAAACTATAATACAATATGTATATAAATACCGTATTTCTTTGCCGTAAAATCACATCACTACCTAAGAACGCCGAAAGTTTTATCTGTCTAAAACTCTAGTACTTCCCTACTATATGAAGGAGATAAGTTTCACTAGCTTTAGTGAGTTAGGCAACATTTCTTATAGTAAACATTGAATGATAAGTGTTAGTTTATGCACACTTAATTCCAAGTTGCCCGAGGCAAAGGCATCTTTGTATTTTTGTAACTTTGTAAGTTTGTTAAACGATAACTCGGGGTACCGTTGCGGTACACGAGAGTAAAGGCCAATATTTTTGAGTTTAACATGAATGGGGTACGGGAAAAGGCTTACCGTTTTAATCGGTGAACGCTTACCATCATGCGGACCGTAAGCTTGATTGCCATCTTAGTTAAATAAGAAAAAAATGGAGTGCAAGACGGATGAACTATAAAGTATAATCAAATATGGGCATAATTGAGTCTGGTATCAACTGAAAGGGCGTAACTTCGTAGACATTGCTAATTCCACAACCCAAGTGTTCGCGGGAGGAATTTTCACTGAAACTGCACTGTACGCGACGATTTAGGTTCATGAGTGTGAGAATGAATGCCCTGCCGATGGCTAGCAGTGCGATAGTAAAAAGCAACCGTAGGCATACTTTCGAAAATTCCTCACAATACATCCCATTGTACAAGCAGTAGAACACACACAGGGAGGTAAAGTTTCTCCTCAGTCTAAAGGGTTCGATACGGCTAGTGAGTTAGGGATCGTCGACAATTCTCTCAGCCCGTCGTTGACCGATTCAATAGGGTCAAGCTAGTATCCGGGTGCAGCCACCTAGTGATGGCTGCAGTACTCCATATGGGACGATATTTGCAACAACAGCAACCTTTGCCCCAAGGTGAAATAGTGCTTCGCTTTGTCGAGTACTCCAAGTTTTTTGGACGACAGTTTCTCCTTGTCTTGCAAATGATCTCAGAACTGTTCATCGCTTGAGATGTCAATACCACGGATTCCAATGCTCTTGGAGATGGTGAGTAAATGGGATTTTCTTAGCGGTGAACGCGCAGACTTATCGTTGGGTTGAATCGGACCATGTTTTCCCGTTCCGTCAGAGAGCTTAGACAGAGTAGTCGATTTAAGACACAAGTTCTTCGCGCTTTTCCTCCACAACGGAACTAGGGATGTTTGCACGGCCCCTGTAATAAGTGTCTCAAGTACTATTATAGTCGGTGGTGGCCGAGGGGTTTGAGACCCAGCGTGTCCCAATGAGTCTTCTTCATAATTTTTCAAGTAAATTGATTATAAACACACAGGGAAAACATCGTGAGGAAACCTGCATACGTAAAAAAAACAAAAAAGACGTATGTGAAGTCCACAATCTGCACTGGGCCCACGTGTGGACTATGGCCCAAATCACCCTCGTTGAGAGTAGGCCGTGTCCTAGCAGCGAGGACGTATGTGGCTGATGAGGAGTACTGTCATCTGCATAGCAATGTATGTTGTTGATGTCCAATATGACATTGATATGCAGTAGAAACAGCATAGGAGACAGCCCAGAGTCTTGCCAGGGACACCAGCATTAATGTTCATGCTATGCTATCAACTACGGATCATATGCCTCTGCCGGACAAAAAACTAGCCACCATTTGCGCAAACCCTTGGGCACTCGCCGTAAGATGGCAGCCTCATTAGAGGAACCCAGCGCCAGACCCAATCAAACGCCGTCTAGGCTGCAAACCAATGCCTTTCCCTGACTCTAATCACGGTGTGTGAAATACGCTAAAGTGACACCAGTCGAGCGACCCTGGTGAAAGCCATATTGACGATCGCTGACCAGGTCTTGATTTTCTAGGTATCTTAGAAGCAGTGTGTTGATCAACCGCTCAATCATCTTGGACAGGAGAGAGGTTATAGCAAGAGGCCTGTAATAAGAAGGATTCACAGTCTTCCATGAAAAAGGAAATTGCATAGTGTAGTGTGGCAGGAAAGCGTGAAGAGGCGCGTGAGTATAGGACATATTTTGTACCAATATTTTTCAAAATTAAATTTAGTTGGAAATATTTATCTATATTTAATGCATAGACCATTCTGAACTAATAATAGGTAGGTACGTACCTAAATTAAATGACTGTTTGGTTTGTTTGCAAAAGCGGGACTTTTTGCCCTGACTGGAGGCAGCGGGACAGACAGCCTGAAAGCGGGACGTATGGTCACGTTATAAATTACCTTTAACTGAATGCTTGTTTCCTATGATAGTACCATATACGTCTTGGATTAACCTCATTTGTATGAGTCTATAAAAAGCCCAAAAGTGGACTTTACAAAATTAACAAAGTGACACTTATTTTTATTAAAACATAAGTCAGAAATAGCTATGAAAAGATCTGTAGCTTATTAAATCACTTTCTTATTTCCTTAGAAAAGACCCAAGCTTTCAAGCTGAAATATTGAATACTACGCAATTAGTACTGTAAAAGCTTCTCACTACAGCTTCAGCACAATATATAGCATTTAAAAAAATAACGATTGTGTATAGGTAGAACTTGCGCTTTAAGGGTCCATTTTAATTATTATTATAGAGTTGTCAGTTATGTTGAAACTGATTAATAAAAAAAACATATAATTAATATCATTACATTATTTATAATAACCTTATTCCGTTTGTACGTATTTATACCTTATGAATTTGCTATCTTCATTGAGTCTGATGATACTTTACTCGTACTTATAAGTACTCGTAAGTGTCCTACGTGAACCTTTATACAGTAACAGAGAATCGGTCTATTAGATCTCAAGACATTCAATCCCAAAAAAGGATCACGTATATACTTACACACTTTTTTTTTCTGCCCGTTCAAGCATTAGAAATATAAACACATGGCTCTTGCAGGCAAAATATTTATAAGCCTCTAAATTAAAATTCAAAACTAAAACCGAAATAGTGTAATTTCTGTTAACATTTAATTAATTTTTTAGTTAATATCTAAAAACGGTTATTTAGATATTAACGTTCAAAAATCGTCATTTTTATCACTGACTGACCTATAGATCAAAACTTTCCCAGTTCCAGATGACCTAGAAAGTTCAAATTTAGCATGCAGATAGATAATTATGAGTAAAAAGGAATAAATCAGAAACTGGTAAATTTTCATCATTTTATTATAATTTTTTACTTAACCTTTAAACGGGCGCGCGGTCATTTGTAACAGAAGCGGTTGCGCGTAACCCTAATGGCCGTCAAGGTTTTTAAGAATTAAAAAGACAAATTATTAAATTATTTGAATAACAATGTACTTAAACATTACCTTTAGATAGAATAAAAAAAATATTTAGCAGAAAACCTTCTTCTTTCAAGTGCCATTTCCGTCCAGGAGGTTGGCGACAATATCCGTAGTCAAGTTAATTAGTCTGTCTAGGCTCTTCACTTCCAACCAGTCTCTTAAATTTTTGGTCCATGATGTGCGCCTTCTACCACGGCCACGCTTCCCTTTAATTTTTCCCTCTATAATTAAATTCAATAGGTTGTATTTCTTGTTTCTGTAAATATGTCCAAAGTATGCTGCTTTTCTCTTCTTAATTGTTGATACTACTTCTAGGTCTTTTTTCATGATTTCCAAAACTCTGACGTTAGTTATTTTATCAGTCCACTTGATTTTGAGCATCCTTCGATAAATCCACATTTCAAAAGCCCTAAGTTTGTTAACCAAATTCTTTTTAAGGGTCCAGCTTTCGCAACCATACATAAGAATTGGGATGATGTAACATTTAACCATTCGCCACCTTAGTTTTAGGTTAATTTTTTTGTTAGTTAGAAGCTTCCTCATTTTCTGAAAGGTGTTTCTGGCTATTTCAATTCTCGTCCGGATTTCCTTCTCTGATTCCCAGTCTTCATTTAACCAGCATCCCAGGTATTTATAGCTTTTTACCCTGTCTATTATTTTGTTATCTAAGGCTAGAGGTCTTACAGCTTCTGACATTGGGGTTCTACTAACAATCATATGTTTTGTTTTATTTGTGTTTATCTGTAGTCTATATTCTAAAGGTGTGTTATTGAGTCTTTGCAGCATTATTTGTAGGTCTTAGTAGCTAATAAAACGGTATCATCAGCGTAGCGTATGTTCTGTATAAGTTTGCCATTCACACGGATCCCAAGATAAAGTTCGTTAAAAGCATTTCTAAAAATCATCTCCGAGTACAAATTAAATAAGCAGGTTGACAGGACACAGCCCTGCCTTACGCCTTTCTCAATTTGGACTTCTGCAGTTAAAATGTTATTAATTTTGATTATAGCTCTTTGTTTACAGTATAAGTTCTCTATAAATTTAATGTCATTTCCATCTATTCCAATTGATTTTAATATATTAATTAATTTAGCATGATTAACGTTGTCAAATGCTTTTTCGAAGTCGATGAAGCACATATGAACATCTACTTGAACATCTAGACATCATTGTACTAAAACTTGGACAGCTACTCAAGCATCTCTAGTACCCATTCCGGCTCTAAACCCAAATTGTGTGTCACTTATGTTTTTAAAATTGTTGATAAAATTTGTTAAATAATGAAACTTCTATGTTATAGTCATGTATCAATTTTATTGTTTCTATCGCAATTCCATCGGGACCCTATGACTTTCCACCCTTTATATGTTTTAAGGCCGATATAAACTCTGATTTCAGTTTTGCTGAACTCTCCAAGTTGAGATCACTTAGAGGCTCAGTCGATATCCTGTTATCCTTAAAAAGATGTTGCACATATTTTTGCCAGACTTCGCAGGCTTCTTTCTTATCAAAAACAATATTTCCATTTTGATTTACAAGTGTACTTGGAATTCTCTTATTGTTAATATTTGTGAACTCTTTTACCTACTTATGTAAATTAAACTCTCATGTAACTGTTGTAATCTCTCTATTTTTCTACATTTATTTGTTAACCATTGTTCCCTTGCAACTGTAATTTCCCTGTTAATTCTTATGTCTATTTCATTATATTTATCCTCATTTATGTTTTTATAAGCAAACCTACAAAAATTTATATTAAAGCACTTTTACAAAGTGCGTCGCGCAAATCTTCAACGACGTCAGGCGCGCGTTTACTTTGCGAAACCTACGCAGCATGCACAACGAAAGATATAATTTAGACTAAGCAATGCGCACAGAAAGGAAGAATTTATTGTTTTGAGTTCATAATGAATCTATGAGAGGCTTCTTATATTGGCAAACATGAGTGATGATAATATACGAATTTATAACCGAAAATAGGGTTACCGCGTGACCGTTTGAAGGTTTGATTCTATTAGGAACACTTAACTTATACTTGTCTTATAAAAACTGTAATGTAAGAATCAGCAGTTAGCAATAAAAAACCTATGACAGCCGGTCTTTATGTGGATTTTAAGATTTCACGTAAATATATAACGAGTTGAAGACTACCCTTAATTAGTTTTTAATCCAAATATTTCCTTTTAGTACTTTTAACTAAGATATACTGGGATTTAATATTAATTATTGTTTCAATATTTAGCGCACATCAATATTGTAAGATCATTACGCGCGTGGTGCGACGTCGGAGCAGCGGGGTGGGAGCGCGAACCTTGACGCGATCGTGTCCGAGCGAATGGCAGCCGCGCTCATAAGTGAGCACCGCGCCGTCTCGATATCTGACATATAAGGTTGCGATTTATACTCCGAAATTCATAGGTTTTCTTAAAAAATACTTATATGTTTGTGTTTATATTATTATTACAATTCTTTTAGTAAGTACGTTTGGTATAGGCAATAGTTTAAATCAAAAAATCATAATAATTTTAGTATAGTTATAATAAATTTGAGAATAAGAAATTATTGGTAACAAATTGTTTTTCTTGAGAATTCAATAGATAACAGGTAATTTTTTCCGTAATCGTCTTATATAATTATCTTTTTATTACGTATTTTGTAAAATGAGTCGTACAACAGTATTACGGGTGGGTAACACACTTACCTTACACAGAATTATTTCAATGCTTCCCGATGGAAGCTGCCTATTCCATTCGATTGCATATTATTTGTTTGAGACTAGTAATATACAAGTACAACAAACAAATAGGTTGCGTGAGACGATAGTAGAGTATGTATGTCGTAAACGTAGGAAAATACAGTAGTTTAACAAAACCATTTAGTATTAATTTTGCTATAAATAAGTACCTACTAATAATTTATGTACAAAAAGTAATGAAATCCCATCAAAAACATAAATGTGAAATGAGAGGCAAGTTTTATATTATGATATATGCTTATAGCCTAAGGTTTGACTTGGCTTGTTTCTCATATACGAAGTATATTATAGCCTTTGCAAATTCTAAACATGTTTATCAGCTTATAACAGCTTATTTTATTATTCCGAAAATTTGGCTTGCTGGTAGAAACTAGCCATCGAACATAATAATTCGTATAAGAGAACTAGCCAAGTCAGACCTTAGGCTACAATATATTATCCTAAGTTATAAGAAGAAATGATATTTTATGTTTTATTAATTAAATTTTATGACTTACAACTGAACTTGGCACCCATTTAGATCTAACTTCTTGTGCCGTTGAAGTCAACATCCAAGGCATATATCATCATATAGAACATGGCTCTCATTTCACATTTATGTTTATGATGGGTGTCTATTAAAGCATAAATATTTTTAATTAGTTGTTTTTCTTAGGATATCAATAACAACACACATAAAAACCTGCGCACACTTTTCTCAGAACACTAAGTAGCTATTTAATGTTCAAAGAATAATTAAAAACAAATATAATAATAGTTTTAAGGCAAAACAGTGCCTTAGTGGGATCAGGAACGTTGATGCTAAACTGTTTTTCGATATGCCAAAAACTACGGATAAAAACACAAATTTTTTTTCATTAAAACGTTATCCGGCTACCACTCGTTATTGTGACAAGTTCTGTAAAAATGTGTTTATTTAATAAATTTCGGACAGCCAGACAGACTGGGAGATAAGCAGACAGACAAACCAACAAATAGTGTGAGCTTAATAAGTTAAAATCTGGCTTGGCTATATTTTGGACTACAACCGGCTAAAGATTTTTTAGGGTACCGTAGTCAACAAGGAACCATAATAGTTTCGCTATTTCCGTCCATCTGTCCGTCTATCTGTCTGTCTGCGGCTAAGCTCAAAGTATTAAAGAGCTGTAGTTTGGCATGGATATAAATACTAAACAGGCCGACAAAGTGGTAAAATAAAATTAGAAAAAAAAAAATTATAGTGCCTTTGCTACACGTACAGCGGAGTTAATTTTTTTTTTTCATCTAACCAATAGTGTGGGGTGCCGTTGAGTAGCTGATTTAAAAATATTACGGGTAAGTAAAGCGAAAACCATTTTTCGATTCAGTGATACGTTTGCAAAATATTAAGCTTTAAAGTGCAAATTTTTGTTTGAGCCCTGCCAGCTAAATTACTGTTCTCGGGTGTGTTGAATTAATCATAGGAATAGCATATATAACGAAAAACTTATAATCTAGTTGGTCTATGGTAAAAACAGTAACACATCTAATTTTACGGTGATCATAGTGTGTGTAAGCTTTAAAGAATAATAACAAATAATTAAAACCGGCCAAGTTTAAGACGGGCCCGAGCCATTTACAATCTTGGATTACCCTGTAACGGTAATTCAAGATGATCGCCATGAAGTTATTTTTAAGCGAAACATTAACATATTATTATTTGTTTGTTGAAAACGATTTTCAAAGTTAAGCAACGTCGGGTTTGGTCAGTAATTGGATGGGTGACCGCTTAGCGGCACACTTTTCGTCAAACAAGATGGCATTTGCAACGGGATTTTCCCCATTAGCACGAATTTATTTTATAAGTCCTAAAAACTTTAGAACAGTTGCATTACCCCAATTCATGATAAAACGTGTAAAATAGCGAATCCTAAAAACAAACAAAAGTCATCTGTACTAATTAGTGGCGCGCGCTGTAAATAAGGTTAATAAAATAAGAGTGTAGTTACGGTAGTTGTGTATTTGACTATTTGGCTCCTTAGATGCGCGGCAAAAAATCGACAGCGGTACGGTAACGCGTGTTTGTTATTGGTTATGGCACTCATTTGTCAAATACGCAAATATGCAAACCAGGTTAGCCAAGTGAAGTGCCAGTTTACGGTATGTATATCAAGGAAATGTATAGTGAACATCCTAAACCTTACGAAAGCTAACTCAATTCATACATGGGTGTTATATTTATTCCCCACGTCTATTATTTATTCACTTTAAAACCGTTACAATATATTTATTTTATTACAAATAAAACGAACCATGACTTATTTTGACATACTAAATTTTATTAATATTAACATATCATATATAAAACTTTACTTGAGTTATATTATGGTAAACAGCTAATATATTATGTTTTTGTATTTTCAGCAAGAACCTAATTATCGTCTCACAATAATATTAAGAAAAACTCTACTTCGTAAACCTAAGTGCTAGATTTGCAAAAGAGTCTATAGCGGATAACAAAAATGGAATCGCCGCTGTTACAATCAAATGACGTTCCATTTGAATACCGGAACCTTTTATCCATACCGTATCTTTTTATGAGTTACTTTACGATGCGTTTCACACAAAGTATTTGCGTTTCAGCTATATAGGCTGATGTTACCATATCACTTTATTGGTATTCACATTCTCAGCAAAAACTTAAAAAGAATCCATTAATTTATCCATTTATACGTATTAAATTTCTCATAAAAAACCCCCAGCTTCATATAGTTCGTCGAAAACTGGCAAAAGGGGTAAATATATTATTCATGAGTAAGTGTGTGTCCAGCTGTTGGTTACCCACTTTTAGGGAATAAAAGCGTTAAGATATCTAGAAGATACCAGGTACCCGGAGCGGTAAGCAGCACCGTGATCACTAAGACTCCCAATGCTATTACAGATGATAATAATACAGTGTATTCTGCTTGAATCGTGTTAAAATGTAAATAGTCTTTTTTAGAAAATCAATGTAAAATTTTAGACGCCAGTTTTATTTTTTTAAATGCATAACATGTTAAATCAAGTAACAAATATCGGGATAGTAATAGGATAACTTATTAGTTTTAATGAATTGATGATCTGACTCCTAAACTCCCCATTTGCTTTCTGTCCTACAAGATTGTCCATGCAGAAAATTCAGTGACCCAATATCAATGGTTTTATTAGACTCTCAACAGAAGCTGCATAAAGCGCTGCCGATATTGCTTCTAATTGAACGTTTATGATTGAAATCTAAGCTGTAAGCCGAGTTCAAAATTAAATGAAACCAAGCATTCATTATGTATGATATGATATATACAGAATACTGGAAGAAATTCTTTACGTCAGATATGTATAAAAAAAGAGATAAGTTTTCTCCCGTAATTTATTTAATATCGTAAAAAAAAAATTATTATTAATAAGGACTAAGACGCATTAATAAGCTAGTCAAAACAACTCGTGGTCCAGTTACTTTTGTTTGTTGAAAACGGTTTGTGAAGTTTAAGCAGCGCCAGGCGTGGTCAGTACCTTGATCGATGACCGCCTAGTGGC
Organism: Apoda limacodes; assembly: GCA_946406115.1. NCBI lineage: Eukaryota > Metazoa > Arthropoda > Insecta > Lepidoptera > Limacodidae > Apoda > Apoda limacodes. Next base: position 19,854,723 of record OX291553.1, read on the forward strand.
ACATTTTTCTGTGCTCATCCGTGCTTCGAAGAGCACGCCGAACCGTTGGTCTTGGTTGTTGTCATATGACAACAGTCGTCTGTCAGAGAGTCAGGGCCTTACTCTTGGGCTTGAAAACTGAGTCTGATAGTTGAGTGGCCACCAGTTCAACATCGTCCGTCAACCTGCACTAGGGCAGCGTGGTAGACTATTGCCTAAGCCTCCTTCTTTAAAGCTGTGTCCCTAGATCCTTAAACGGCAGAGGCGTATAAGCGATCGTTTATAAACTGCCATCTGCAGAATTTAAATCTATGAATAGTTCTTTTTCAATTTTTCTAATATGTTATAAAAGTAGTGATACTAAACTTGCGTATAAACTGATCAATATTGCAATTAAGTTATGTTAGATGGCACAAGGGCAGAGCCACAGACATTAGTTGGTTGTAAGTAAAATACCTTCCTACATCAACACCTTTCACCTACAAAATATCCAAAGCCTCGTGTAGTCAAGCAAATAAAGTTAGCGTTTCAATCAAACAGGAACACACTGATCTGGACGTTTGTTTTTTTTTTAAATAGAATTGTATCTATAATGTACGATATATACATCACGATTAAAGATTCCTTAAAACTCGAGACTAAATTATAGCCAGTCTGTCCAAAATCACCTTAATATTAGGAAAACAGGTTTTATATCAATCCATCCATATAAATATTATAAATGCAAAAGTTACTCTATCTGTCTGTTACCTCTTTTCGCTTAAACTGCTGTACCGATTAAGATAAAATTTGGCAATGTTTGAGAATAAATTCAGGCCCATACATTTTTTTGTTGAAAGATACTATTAATTATTTTTAATTGTGTCAAACCGTTAGGAAGATATCCGAGTGCAAAGAACAATCAACCTTTTTTGGGATTTAAATCATTATTTTCGCAAAGTTTTACATTACTTTTAAGTGACTGTGTCTTGCACGTTTATTTCCGTAAGCGCTCTGACAAATTGTAACAAAAGAGCATCAAATTACGCAACGTGCTCCGATAACAAAGCCTTACAAATTGGCGATGTTCTTATGTGATCTTTGCTACTGTATAGAACATATAAGACTGAGTTTTGGTTTTGTTTTGGTTTATTGAAAGCACCGTTTGGATAATAGTACTAAATGTAAACAGGTGCAGAGGTATTGCGTGTGTCCTCGTATTGGATACTTTCGTGTGCGGTAATTAGATTTAAAACTGATTTCCTTACCATGATTTCCAATGCAAGTAGAGTAACACAGTCAGAAGGCTGCTTTTATTTAAATATTAAAATATATTTAGATTTTAATGTAAATTATTGAATAAATGCAATGAAATTTTCTTTCATTACATTGTCTTGTCCAAAATGCACAAAATATTAGTACCTCCCCCTTATATCCAAATTTAGCGAATTTCACAGGAAAATAAATAAATATAACCGTTTGTGAGTAAGAAAATAACATTAAAAACTTGAAGCCAGAGTCTGACTCGTACTTGGCTGCTTTTAAGGCGCAGTACCTACCTAACTTACTCCCTCGCAGTCTACTTGGTAGTGTGGACAGCTACTGTGCAGAGGGTGTGGGTTCGATTCCCGCACTGGACAAACATTTATGTAATAATATAAACATTTCGTCGCCTTAGTTCTTATTTGTCCTATCGACCAAATTATAAACTTAAAACAACAAATAAACCATTTAAAGCTTATTTGTGACAACTAAACATTTGTGAAAATTTTGTGCTTATTTATTCTATGTCCAGCGTTTGTTTTATATCCTACTTGGTAACAGACGTTTAGTGCTTCGGTGTTCTATGTCCACTCAAATCGACCAATCACAGCCTGCAACGCCATGTGTGCCATTTTCATCACTCCATGCCGTTTTGAAACAGGATGTTGTTTTTTAATGACTTTGTACAACTACCAAGCTAAGTACAAGAGTGCGTTCGTATAAGTAGATTGTTATTTGTAATGTGTCGTCATAGACGCAGAAAGACAGGATTTATTCCCGGTTTGTCAAGTTTAGAAAAGGTCTTATTTCCTTAACTCTGCAGGTTCTGGGTGTTACTGTAGAACAACCCCCAGTGTATTAATAGATATTTACCTATTTTTTTTAATTTTAGCGCAATAGAGTAAATTGAGTAGGTTTATTACTTTTTTAAGTAAGTAGGTTTATTAGTTTATATGAACTAGAAAGTGTTGTGAGCATTGAGTATGTACGTGTCTAAATTAACAAAACACTTCTTAGCTAAAATATATTAATTTTTTGCGTTTTGTATAAATAATACAGTGAAATAAACACCATACTGTATATACATAGAACAAATAAGCACGCAAAAATAAAACAGTCACTTTGTCCTATCTAATGTTCTAAGTCGACATTCGTAATTAACATTGTGCATGCTTGTATAAATAAGTAAATAATTAGCATCCATTGATGAAATTTATTAGAATCTACTTATAGGTAACTCATTTACTAAGAAAAGCCTTCAAATCTAAAAACTAAAGTTTTTTTAAGACAGCAAAATACTCTTTTACTGTAAAATGTACCCAACTGAAGCCACCATTTGCGTTTGTCTTGAGTCTGGATGTATTTATGTGTGATATGTTTGTATTGACAAAAAAAATGTTATATGTATGTATCCGTTATCTGGTACCCATAAGACAAGCTTTGCTTACTTACTGGGCCAGACGGTACTGTGTGTTAAGTCCAAAAATGTTAAAAAATTTATCGAATCAATAATTTAGAACTAGGTTAAATTATTTTAAGAACTTTATGTATTATATCTGGTATGTATCTATAAGTTGTAGATAGCGTTTCTGCTAAAAACGGCCACTTATAACAAATTATGTAAGTAATATTTACCACATTTTTTTTTAAACTTTCTCTTTTTGTTCTACTCAAAAAATCATTTTGTATACAACTAAATATGATTTAGTTGTATACAAAATGATTTTTTCGTGGCAGAATAAAAGCAGTCAGTAACCGACAAAATGGGAAGCGACATTATAGTTAATAGCGCGACAAGCCGGCGCCTATACGAGACATTTTTGTCCTAGTGCTTTATAGAAACGCTTGTATGTGACCAGCATAAAAGTTAACGATGCTGACATGATACAATTTCCATCATTACATTTTCCTTAGTCTATAAAAAGTCGTGAAACCTTTTGTAATGCGAGTATTATCCGTTTAATATTCGGTTAAATAATTTATAAATACGGAAATCATGGAGTATTTTGTATTTTATTTATATATTCTGTATACAAACATAAGGCAGTTCAATCCAAATTGATGGATTGGGTGGTCTGTCAAACGGAGTCACTTCTTTGTGGAGACGGAACTGATGTGAATGAGCGAGAGTTTTTAATCGCATATAGCCCGGATGGATTTCGTAGCCTTTATTCTTCAAAATCGGTGATAGTTTACGGTAGGGGCAAGCCTTTTCTATCGCTTGGTATCGATCCTACTTATAGTGCCCAAGTTATTTATTACTACAACAAAATCAGAAATTTCAACTAACCGTTTTTAGACATACCTTTTGCAAAGCGTCACTTTCAATCGTCTCAAGTTCAAAAGACGCATCTTAACAGCATGCGCTTAAAAGTGCAGCTGCCAGTCGCTGGATTTGTTACTTTGATACGCTGTCGCCAGGCCTCTGTACTGTCGAGCGCAGCCCCCCGCCGCTAGTCCAATGCGATATTCGAAGGTAAATATTGTTATTAATTTAATAAGTATTAGCATTTAAAATGTTATATTTTTTTTTTTATATTCATAAACTTAAAATATTTACACTTTACGTTTAGGGAAGGTACAATAAGGTTTTTTTTTTCATTGTTTATTTAACTATTTTGTCGGCCTAAATAATATATATACCCATGCCGAATCACAACTTTCTATGCTTATGGTTTCCAAGCTAAGCTGCGGACAGAGACAGACGGACGGTCAGTCATGGTGAAACTATAAGAGTTGCTTTAACTGCGGAACCCTAAAAATGGGACACTAGCAGTGCGCATATTGCAAAAACAATTTTCAGCTGCTTTTGAAATAACTCAAAAAGTGTTACACTGACAAGTTTTTAGTTTTGCATGTCAAATAAAGCTCACTTAAACATATAGAATTCAAAATTTTAATAAATAAACCTATGATATACTCGATTCATAAAGTTATAAAAAGTGCTCACTTACTTAATCATCAAAACGCTCATCACTTCTTGATGACTTAAAAAATTGTAAGAGATTATAATTAGTTCAAATCGTTCGTTTCAGACGGAAGACGTCCACTGCTGAATGTAGGCCTCCCCCATATGTCTCCACAACGGCCGGTCCTGAACCACCTTTTTCAGAAACCGGTTTGTTCAGGAGGCTGGAATTCCTGCTGTAATGACCCTGGAAAACAGCTTATGAACATGGCTCAGAAGCGAAATGGGTCTATAGTTTTACAATGATGTTAGGTCTCCTTTTTTGGCAAAAAGTATGACCGCGCTTCTGTTCCAAGCTTTTTGCTTAGTGCCTTCGAGGATTACAGAAATAAACAACCTCTGGGACTTTAAGTATCGGTGTTGCATCCGTATTCAAAAGCTCTGACGTAATTCTGTCATCGTCCGCCGCCTTATTGTTTAAGCTGTTTCAAAGCCATTTTATCTCGTACAAGCTGACGTCCGGGATTCCTAAACAAGTTCTCGATCTCTCTCAAAGGTTTGGACAAAAGTTTGTTTTTGCCAGTTCCTTCACCTTTTTTACAGCTCAAGGAACCCAATGCCCGATAGACAGCTCTCTAGAAATCACTTTTGAGCCTTTATTTCGCTCTGTAGACTCTTCTACACGCGATGTGTTGGAATGGCGTATATGGCGTCGTATACCTTTCGAGATTTGTCTATTGAGCCGCATGTATTTGGACCCATCAGATGAAGACTGCAATTTCATTTTGCGCCGTACTTTCATTATAAGATTGAGATCCTGAACAGAGAATTTTTATGTTCTATTTTTGCGGCGAGCTTTAAAGAACTTTGGAGCTACCAACCGTTTGGACACATATTCGTAATCTGCTAGGCACTGAAAGCGATTTTAGAGGTCAAGCTAAAAATGTTCAAGGTTTTGTATGAAAGCAATCGTTGGACAGAGCGTAGACCTTATCAAACGACTTCTTTCAAATTCGAGGTTAATATTCAGCGTGCCTCTTACCATGCGGTGATCGCTGCCAGTTTTCACTTTATTGATCACAGATACATCGCTGAATATTTGCCTATCAGAAGTCAGAATAAAGTCAATCTCGTTTTTGGTAAAATGTAACGCCCCCCTTTCAAAACTTAAATATATAATAAAATAAAAAATATAAATATATAATAAAATAAAATGTTCTATGCAACCTCGCAGCCCACTATCACTCAACGACAGAGATCAAAAGAATCTAATGATTAATATTGATGAAGATAAATATCTTATTCGGCCAAGCGTGATCGTCAAAAGTGGTAGGACCCGAACCCGTTGTGTTCGCCAGCCTGTGTAAAGTATCTGAAGTGGTAGTCGTGCCGGAGAAGGAGACCGGAGTGGACCCGGCTACTACAACAGAGGGGGATCAGGGGCCCTTCCGCCCGCCGTGCCAGCAACCGTATCATCTGTGGCGAGCTTCGGCAGTCTTAGAACCGCACCCTTTGTCCTCTATGCTGTCTTTGCAGTGAATCCTCATCCTTAGTCTTAGTAACTTTTTTTTATATATATTATGGCCAGAAGACAGAAAAAGAAAAGAGTTTGCACAGCGGCTACTCCATCCACATATAATGTGGATTTTTGCAACATCAGGGGTATTCACGCAAATCTTAACGCAGTCCACCACCATCTCGAAACTGCGCAGCCGACCATTCTTTTTCTAACGGAGACGCAGATATCCTGCCCGGCCGACACATCATACCTTCATTATCCCGGCTACAAACTCGAACACAATTTTATGAGTCGTGCCAGTGTATGTATGTTCGTCCGGGAGGATATCTGCTGTCGCCGCCTTCATAGCCTTGAAGACAGGGACCTGTCGATATTGTGGGTGCGCGTAGATTACGGCGGCCACACTCGTATCTATGCGTGCCTATACAGGTCTCATAGCGGTGACACGGACGTAACTCGACTCTTCACGCACCTGAGTTTGACGACTGACAAAGTTCTAGAGCAATATCCCACAGCAGAACTAGTTATTTTGGGAGACTTTAACGCCCACCATCGCGAGTGGCTCAGTTCTCGAACCAATAACTATGCTGGGATATCTGCTCATGAATTTGCTCTGACCTATGGATTCTCTCAGCTGGTACTTTCTCCAACGAGAATACCAGATATAGAGGAACATACGAGCTCCTTACTGGACCTTCTGCTGACTACTCGTCCGGACGGGTATTCCGTCTCAGTGGATGCGCCTCTTGGCTCCTCGGACCACTGTCTCGTTCGGACTCAAGTGTCATTCACACAACCTGATCCTTCTGGGCCAACTAACTGGCGTCGTGTGTGGCACTATAAGTCGGCAGACTGGGATGGATTGCGTGAATTTTACGCATCGTACCCGTGGAGGCAGATCTGCTTTAACTCAGAAGATCCTGACGTCTGCGCAGCCGCAGTCACTGAGACAATCCTTGCTGGTATGGAATGCTATATTCCTAACCCGCGAGTAGCTGCCGGCGTCAAAAAACGACCGTGGTTTAATAGGTCTTGCAGAAAAGCTAAAATTCTTAAGCAAAATGCATATGAGGCTTGGACCACGGCTCGTTTCAATAAGGATCCGAATATTTCTGAGATAAAACGCAAATTAAATGCTGCCTCGAGGTTCAGTAAGAAAGCAACTGCCAGAGCAAAATTCCAATTCATCGGCAAAATAGGTGGGCGACTTGCGAGCTATCCTTCTGGGAGTCGTGCTTTCTGGTCGCTTGCCAAAGCTGCCGAAGGGAACTTCTGCCAGTCGTCGTTACCACCACTGCGAAAGACCGATGGTGACTTGGCCCATAGTGCTAAAGAGAAAGCCGATCTACTGGGCAGTCTCTTTGCCTCGAACTCGAATATGAACGATGAAGGCGCTGTACCACCTACTATACCGTGGTGCGGTAAGTCCATGCCGGAAATCTCCATAACGCAGCGGGAGGTCAGGCGGGCGTTGCTTTCTCTAGACGTTCATAAGTCGAGTGGGCCAGACGGTATACCAGCAGTCGTGCTTAAGCAGTGTGCTCCTGAGTTATGTCCTGTACTCACGCGCCTCTTCGCGCTTTCCTACCACACTAGGCAATTTCCGTCTACATGGAAGACTGCGAATGTGCACCCGGTGCCCAAAAAGGGCGATAGATCAGATCCATCGAATTACAGGCCTATCGCTATTACCTCTCTCCTCTCTAAGGTGATGGAGCGTGTGATCAACACACAGCTTCTAAGATACCTAGAAGTACACGATCTGGTCAGTGACCGTCAATATGGCTTTCGCCACGGTCGCTCGACTGGTGACCTTCTAGTGTATCTCACACACCGATGGGCACTAGCCATTGAGAGTCAGGGGGAGGCATTGGCATGTAGCCTGGACATAGCGAAAGCGTTCGATCGGGTCTGGCACCGCGGTCTTCTATCGAAGTTGCCATCTTACGGAGTGCCCGAGGGTTTGTGCAAATGGGTGGCTAGCTTTTTGTCCGGCAGACGCATACAAACCGTAGTTGAAGGTAGTTGCTCTGATAGCATGGACATTAATGCTGGTGTCCCGCAAGGCTCTGTGCTGTCTCCTACGCTGTTTCTACTGCATATCAATGACATGTTGGACATCAACAACATACATTGCTATGCAGATGACAGTACTGGAGACGCTTTTTACACAGGTCGTGCAAACATCCCTCGTTCCGTTGTGGAGGAAAACCGCGGAGAACTTGTGTCTCAAATCGAGACCACACTGTCCCAGGTCTCTGACTGGGGACGGGTAAACTTGGTCCGATTCAACCCTACAAAGACACAAGTGTGCGCGTTCACCGCTAAGAAAACTCCATTCACTGTGGTCCCACAATTCCAAAACACTCCCCTCTCCATCTCCAAGAGCATTGGGATCCTTGGTGTCGACATCTCCAGCGATGTTCAGTTCCGAGATCATTTACAAGATAAGGTAAAGCTGGCGTCCCAAAAACTTGGTGTACTCAACAGAGCGAAGCAGTACTTCACGTCGGGGCAAAGGTTGTTACTTTACAAGTCGCAAGTTCGGCCCCATATGGAGTACTGCTGCCATCTCTGGGCAGGTGCACCCGGATACCAGCTTGGCCCTTTTGACTCGGTTCAACGACGGGCTGTGAGTATTGTCGACGATTCCAAACTCACTTGCGGTATCGAGCCCTTAAGTCTGAGGAGAGACTTTGCCTCACTGTGTGTGTTCTACCGCTTGTACAATGGGTTGTGTTCTGAGGAATTGTTCGAAATGATGCCCACGGCTACTTTCTACCATCGCACCGCTCGCCATCGGCAGGGAATTCATTCTCACACTTTAGAACCTAAATGGTCGCGTACAGTGCGGTTTCAGAGAAACTTCCTCCCGCGAACGCTTAAGTTGTGGAATGAGCTCCCTGCCAAGGTTTTCTGTAGTCCACAGTATGGAGTTCTTCAAGAAAGAAGTTATTAGATTTCTGAAGGGTCGGCAACGCGCAAGTGATACCCCTGGTGTTGCAAGCGTCCATAAGCTACGGTGACCGCTTACCATCAGGCGGGCCGTAAGCTTGTTTGCCACCTTAGTGGTATAAAAAAAAAAAAAAAAAAAGTCAAACATTTATATGATTTTCCGTTTTCCCTACACAGAGGAACCCTAATTGATGCTACTTCCACATTTGAAAGTAGAATCCATACGAATGCTAAATCCATTCGTTTTGTAGTGTGGGAAACAGGTAGCTTAGCGTTCAGGACTTGCGACCTGAAAGTAGGTTTAAGGGGCGCCCCCTTACGATACACATCAGCGCTCACCTACACTAGCTAACCAGCCAAAATAGTAAAACCCTACTAACGCCGCTAAGGATGGACATGGATTACACATAGTAATTACTGTATCTCTTGGCAGACCTAGTTCTTTAGTGGGCTATATAATTATTATGGCTGGTATAATTTTAGTTCCCACTTCAACTTTTATAGAAGACTTATCTTTACCTAGCTGAAATTGTTATAGAAACAAGGTCCGTCGATGTATTCCTTTCTACTGAGGTGATTGAGATTTCTTTCTACCATAAATTTCTAACCGGAAAAAAAGGCAAACTTGTCATTACGATGCTTTAACATTAATTTAGATATTTTTAAAACACAACCTAATGAATTTCACAACGCACATAATATATAATAATTTGTAATATAAAAGTATTTACTAACCAGTAATGGTGGCCCAATCTAGCTGTAGTTTAACCCCACGTGGTTTTTCGGTAGCTTCTATTAATTCACAAGCGTAGACTATGGTTTTCTCCTCGGACAGCGTTTCGACAATTTAACCGACGGCAATTGAATGTTTTGTATGTATGGGACCACGCACTTTTAGTCACCACTAACCCCTCTCTAACAACGTTCTCACCCCACATTTCAAACACTGGGGGTCCTGTTTTTTATTCCGGACGGATTTCCGGCCTTAATTAACTTTAAGAAAAAAAATATCTTTTAAGTATAAAACTAGTTATGTCGGTTGGTGTACTATTATAGAGTCCTGGATTAATATTAACGGTCTAGATAAAACGGCTTAATTATCCTAAATTAATGGATTTCCAATAGAATATTAATGTTAAGTTCTAAATGTTCGTAAAGTTCCAACAAACCGCGGGTAATTTTAAATAAACTAACACGTCATACCATTATACGAAATACGTGAAAATCAAGACAACTACCTTTTGTAATTGTTAGAATTTTTATTGTACGAGGCTACCCTAATGGTTGTTAAACGACTTACTTAGGTAAGTCTCGCGGGCGTTTTCAATATTATAAAAGTTCTAAGTAACATAAACTTTCAACATTATAAAACTCCCAATCAGCGCTCTTAAAACTACCACCAATCACAGTACGTTCGAACAAACCAATCAACGCTTGCTTTAAAACATTCTCTCTAATCACTTTAGTTCCAACGCTTTACACCATTCATTCTCGCGCCACAGGTTCAAAATTTTACGCAACTTTATTTTGTCTAGAGTTCGAATTCATAAATCGGAAGTTAGATTACTACCTACATTTAACAATTAATTCCGTGTTGATGTCTACGATTCGTAAGTTCATAACTTAATATTTTACATTTTAGTCATTTGTACTTATATTTTGTTAGCTTTAAACCTTTCATAAAATAAATCATAACATCTCATCTAATGTATAAAATTACTGAACTTGAATATTTGAACGCGCCATTGTAATTTAAAGATGCATTTTGCTATTGGTAGTACGTCCATTGAGAATTGTTTACTAATGAAAATTTTCGCGCTAAAACTTGAATAAACACATTGTATTACGAAAATGTTAAGGCATAAATATGGTATCGTCACACAAACTGTCAGGGTTCATCCAGGTCCATTTCCTGTGAGGTGGTTTTTTTAAAACAATTTATCATAAAGAGTCCTTCTTTCACCATAAAGTCAACCAAATGCTGGCCGCTACGGTTTCGTTTCCCTACTCCAAATTTCCCCATTTTCAGCTCATCGTAATTTCCAGTGCCCAATTTTGCGTTGAAGTCCCCCATGACGACAGTGAAGCGTGTTGGGGAGGTATGTATGGCATCATCTGGGTGTGCCAAAGCCGGAGCGTAAACCTGTATCACCTTCAGAAATTCTTTTGTTGATTCTGAGTACAAGGTCCGCTACCCTTGTTGACACACTCTCGATGGTCGTAAAGTTATTGATGAGGGACTTGTGGACGATAAACCCGACACCACCTTGGGACAGTTGTTCGCCCTCCCGGAAGTGGAACAAGTTTATGGATTTCAGCAATATCGAGTCCTCCCCCAGTCTTTGAACTTCATATAGCCCTAATAAATTCCAGCACAGCTTGTCTTATTCTTCTTCCAGCTCAATAATCTTTTTGTAATTCCTTAAAGTGCGTGCATTGTACGGTGCCAGGGCTAGTTGTCGGTGTTTGTGGTAGCCGGATCTTTTCCGGAAATTCTTTGCACCCCCTGCCCCACCGTTACCTTGACCGCTACCATAGTCAGGACTAGTGGGGCTGCGGGGACTAGGGGCCGTGGTTTTCTTGTGCAGTGCATAAGGGAGGTTTGCCAGTAATCGCCACGCTTGGCATGCGGGTTTGCGATCGCAGATTCGTGTTTAATACTCCCTCAGTATGGTGCTGCTACCCACCATCTGGTATAACCTTTAGTCGCCTCGTACGATACCCACGGGAGGTTTTGGGGTGATATTATTCTGCTCTGCCAACACCGCACGGCAACATTATAATTCGTACAGAGTGGAAAATCTAAAAACTAAAAATAATTGATTTTGTACTGCATGTTTGGGTTTTAAGTATTTGCATAATAAGCCGAGAATAAAACAAGTTGAAAAAGTAATAATATTTCAACCAAAACACAAATTTAAAAAGGGCGAAGTCAAGAAACACGAGGTTGTCTGGTTCAACGTTAAGCGTCTGTATGGGTGCCTAGTGATATATCAATATTGAACATTTATTTTATTAAAAAAAAACAAATTGACCGACGCAAAACCACGCGTATTTTAAATGGGCACGTGGAAACGATGTTTTGAATTTTAAAAAGGCTGATGAAGCATTTTAAATTAAAAGAGGGTTAAAAGTTTGAAGCTTGTTAACCGGCAGCATTTAACGACGGGAACATTTTATAATATGGCTTAGATGCGAATTTGGGTAATTTTCAACTTTAAGCGTTGAATTTTACGGAGATTAAGAGTCGTGAGATTTCGATGAAAAATAATATTTACATCATGTTCATTAATCAGCCTTTGACAGTCGACTGCTGGATGTTTCCTATTGAACGCCACCACAGCCGGTCTTCCGCCTTTCTCATCCATCCACTTCCGGCTACCTTGGTCCGTCTGGCTAAAGGGTGATCCAAGCTGCGCTTACCAATCCGTGGTCTTCACTTTAAGACGCCTAGTCGTCTAGTCCAATGGCTATCAATTCTGCGACAAATATGACCTGCCCATTATTGCTCATGCATATTCTGTGGTCTATGTCGGTGACTTTAGTTCTTTGTCGGTTATCTTCATGTGTAAACATATCCTCCAAAGAAACTTCAAGTATAGCTAATTCCATAGCCCGCGAAGCAACTATTAGTTGCTATAGATCAGTTCAACTGTCAGTGTCCACGTTTCCGCACCATAGGTCATGACGGGAGATACGCATTGATTAAATCAAAACAGTATTTGAAAATATTGTCAGTCATGATAGGAAAACACAACAACATGATAAAGGTCAACCTGTATAATGCTGTATATATTGCATGAACTCAAAATAAAAAAGCATCCTTTCAATGTAATATTCAAAGTTATTTTTGGTAAGCCTGGTTTATTTATTTTGGGATCGGAACAATATTTATAAATTAATTTGAAACTTTGTCCTTAGTCATTTCTTGCCAATTTCAAAAAAAATATTGCTCAGCTAATTTTTCATATTAAATATTTGATCTACATTTCGTTCATCATGAGTACCTACTATTAATCATTTTCTTTGAATACTCCAACCTTCAGAGACGAAACCTTTCAAACGAAGAAAGAGTATAAATTCTATGAAAATTTGTGTGTTTGTAATATTGATGTACTAGGACTTTATAAGTTACTAGTAGTTTTGTGTTTATTACTAATAAAATGTCATTGTTACACGTACGTATTTCTAAATCGATGTCCCAACTCACACATTTCAACTCTACACATTGTACGGTATTGCCCGTGTGGAAACAACAGCTTGCCGAAATTGATGGTTATTGGTCAGACTCTGAACAGAACCTGTTCGGAGCCTTTGTTATTGCTCTAGAGTAATTATCATTAAGCAAATTTAGCAACAGATGAATACATTGATAAATTTTATCAGTATATATTATTAAAAACACGGGCACAACATTCTGTGAAAAAAAGTTTACGTCAATTATTTTATTCAAAATTAAACAGAAACTGCTAAATATGTTAATGTTTTTAACAATATGGAATAATCGATTAAGATTATCGACACATATCGCTATTTATTGTAAATTTATTTATGAGCCCGTCTTAGAATTGATTATATTATTTATAGTCTCAATATCGTTATAATCTTATCGTTTGATAGATCTACAAAAAATGCATTCAGGCTGTGAATAAAATTTTTAAGGTGCATAGTTTGCAAAAAAATTTTTGTAACTTTTAACGGTGTTGCAGCTTGCAAAGGTGGTAAATACGGCTTAAAACTTTTTGAAAAAAGTGAAGCACTTAATTTGAAAACGTAAATAAAAGCAAACACACAGGAACTTTATCATTTATATACTATTAATTAATTATTTCAGTATTTTCAAATAAACACACTTTCGCTTTTATAATACTAGTGCGGATTAATAATGAATTATTTGTATGTTTGTCATTATATTTTTTTTACCCTGCTTCTCAGCGTTAGCGTTTTTTTAAACAAGACATTGCGATTCCAGACTTAATCATTACTGAAAAACCACAACACAATACCGATTATTCAGTAAATCTTTCGTTGTTACACAGCCGATCTATCGAATTGACTAAAAAAAAGGATTAAATATATTGCGGTTTCAGAGAAACTTCCTCCCGCAAACACTTGGGTTGTGGAATGAGCTCCATGCATAGGTTTTCTCTAAATGGGGTATGGGGTTAATTAAGGGCATGTGAAATCGCGGGCAAAAGCTAGTATAATATAAATGCGTTAGTATATTTGTTCGTTTGTCCCTGCATCACGTCACAAAGGAGCATCCAATTGAGCTAAACACTTCACACAGGGATAATTGAAGAGACGGAGAAGGACGTCGGCTAGACTTTTATTTCATAAAGATAGAGTCTATGCAGAAATTACGAAATTCCACGTCCATGAACTGTAGCCACAGGTGGAGTTGCTAATGCAACTTTTTTTTACTATGATTCGGGAGTGGTCGTTGTAATCCTACGCCAATCAGTGCGGACGGAGCCGTTGGCACCAACTAGTACATATAAATACATACACAAAGATGTGATAAGATTGATATAATACTAAAAAAATGTAGTCTATAACCCTGGTTTTTAGGATTCCGTAACCAAAGGGTAAAAAACGGGACCCAATTACTAAGACTCCGCTGTCCGTCTGTCACTAGGCTGTATCTCATGAACCATGATAGATGGACAGTTGAAATTTTCACAGAAGATGTATTTTTGTTACTGCCATAATAACAAATACTAAAAGACAGAATAAAATAAATATTTAAGGGGGAGGAATACAACAAACGTGATTTTTTTGCTCGTTTTTGCTCGATGTTTTTAACGGCAACAGGTAGACGCTTAGTATATTCACAGAATATATAGTTATATATTCACTTTAAAAATTAATAATAAAATTAAAATAAAACAAATATTTAAGGGAAGCTCCCATACAATAAACGTGATTTTTTTTGCCGTTTTTATACATAATGGTACGGAACCCTTCGTGTGCGAGTCGGACTCGCACTTGGCCGATTTTTCTTATTGAGTTGCTTCCGTCATCCAGCGTATTACATCGTAATGCCTGGAACATTAATAAGACAATCCTGTTAGCAAAATCAGATTTTATTGAATGTACCTAATTGAGATTTTACAATGAATAGTTAGGTTTGTTTTGTCACTGGCATAAATATTTCTAGTTCACGAAACTCCTATAGGATTTCAAATAAAAAAAAATGTCAAATACTCAGTTAATGTCAGATACCTTAAGCAATTATCTAACGAAAATAAAAAAAAAAACTAAGATTATCAAGGTAAATTAAATGTCTTATCTGCTTCCGGATGGATTGGATTTCAAAGAGCGAACTTAAATAATTGGCAGTTGGTTACAAGATACTATAATGAACTGAAACCCCTGTAGACAGTTTTATCATTATGTCCGAAAAATTTTGCAACATTTTCATATCATCAGAAATTTCCAATAAAGAGTATGAATTTAAATGAAAATAAATAGATGTAAAGCAGACTTGTTTGTCTTCGAACTTGATCTATTGTAGAGTGCTTTTTCTTAAGTCAAACTGATGGTCTGGGATAAGATTCTTGGTTTCCAGTATATGTCTAAGCCTTTTTAATAGACTTTTTCAACATGACAAGTAAAAGGGAAATTTACATACATGACGTGGCGTCACTAGGCGATTTTTCTGGTATAGCTATCATTATTATTTTTCTTGCGGAAATTGTAAGTGGTGCCATAAGTTTTTCTGTTGTTTTTTTTAGCTATTAATGATAAGAAATATCTTATTTAATTAATACAAAAAAGCAATGAGTATCAAGAGTTGCAGCAGATAAATTGTAAAAATAATATCAGCATTATAGGTTAAACTTTACAAGTTTAACTTATGAAAAGTTGGCCAAGTGCGTAATAAACTTAAATTAATTAGTTTTCGGATAATTCTTAAAGTTGGCTGGAAGAAATCCTGCTATGTAATCAGTTCACCTTAGTACATAAATAATATCAAGTTTAGTTCTATACTTTTCCCGATTAAGAGTTCCCACAGGAATAGGGTTTTCCGCAAATGAAACCACGGGAATCGTTTATTAAAAATACATTTGAAAAATAAAACAACTTACACCTTAAAAATTGCATCAAATATCTTCATTTCTATATAGTTCTTTCACTCCTTACATTCTCTCAGAAGTAAAATCGAATCGCTATAACATTCACATGACGTTCCATTTGAATTCTGGAACTTCTACCCATATCCTATCTTTTTATGAGAAACTTTACGACATGTTTCACGCAAGGGATTTGTATTTTACGTTCAGTGATTGGTGTTTCCACATCACTTCATCGTCAAAATACCTTACTAAAGCTGACATTAAGCTGTGCGTTTATCTGGAATAATAATTAGTTGCACTAAGATGACTAACCATTATCAATTACCATTGGATTAATTAGACATAGACATAGACATAGACAAACATCTATTCAACATCAATTCGCTCACAAAGTTAAAAACATATATTTAAAAATAGCTAAATTACATAAAATAAAAATTACAAACGAAAAAGACAATAAGATAAAGGAGTTGTTCTGTAAGTAGTAGTTGAAATGGGCACCAGCTCAGCTTGTGCCGCGACACGAGTGCCACAGCGCTGATTTTCAGCGGAGCCCAACGTAGGAATCTGCACCTGCGCAAGTAACACGGTCGTGGTGTCGCTGTTAACTATAATTAAAAACGATTTCACTACTGATTTTAGTGAAATTATACCCTTAATAATATGTTATATGTAGGTACCTACATATACTAATATAATACACTAATAAAGCTAATAAATTAAATATAAATAAATTAAATTAAATATTGCACTTTCTATTTATCTATCCCTATTCAATTAAAGCGTGTTGAGAATATCTTGGTCACCTGGCGCTGTTCTCGTGTTTCTTTTGATACTGTAAAAAATGTTTCTTTAGTTGTAACTTAAAGGTGGTTACTGTATTGAGTGCGCGAATGGGTGGGGGTAAGTTATTCCAACATTTGGTGGCCGCACACCTAATACTTCCACGGAATGCTGTTGTACGGTGCTGAGGTATTTTTAAAATACTATTGAGCGTCCTCATATCCCGTGTGCTGTCAACTCTTCGCCACTTAAATGACATTCTCAATAAATTCGAGGTATTTAAGTACGGACCAATGTGAGTACGAGGGGGAATGTCAAAAATGTACCTTGCACATGCATTTTATACTCTTTGTACTATGAGTTCAGTATTTGCCAGCAGTCTGGGACCATACACTACATCTGCATAGCTCAGCTTCGACAGGATAAGTGAGTCACACAGCAACGTGCGCAGTTCCTTACTCAAGAAATCTCTTAATCGATATAGGACTTTAAGCCTGTAAAAGCAGTTACGTGCGATCTCAACAATGTGACCCTCAAAGCGAAGGCCGTGATCCATCAGCACACCCAAATTACGGACCTCCGTTACACGATCGACCTGTTTACCAAAGATTGTTATATTAGGACTTTTCCTGCTTATGAAGTCTATCTGCCATTTAGATCCCATTATCATGTATTTAGATTTGGATGAATTAAGAACTAGTGTGTTTGCCTCTGACCATAATGCAATGTTATGTAGGTCTTGGTTGATTTTGGCTAGGGCACTGTCAGTTTCCTGAGGATCAAATGAAAAATATACTTGTATGTCGTCCGCATACAAGTGATATTTGCAATATCTTATTTTAGAACAGATGTCCGCTGTATAAAGTATGAAAAGAATAGGACCAAGTATAGATCCTTGGGGGACTCCTCTATCCACAGGACATGGGTTCGAGAACCTGCGACTACCATCATTTTTATTTACAGCAACTATCTGTGTGCGATTGCTTAGGTAGCTGGAAAACCATTTAATTGCACTATGATGAAATCCGTAATAGCTAAGTTTGGACAATAAAAGGGGAATATTAATACAATCGAATGCGCGGGAAAAATTAAGGAGAACCATTATAGTACCTCGTTTTGCGTCTTGAGAAGCCAGAATATTGTCCACAACGTCTATCAGAGCAGTGGATGTGCTGTGAGTCTTTCTGAAGCCAGATTGTAATGTGGGAAGTATGTTATTTCTTTCAAGGAATGAAGTAAGCTGTATACATACCACTCTTTTAGGAATCTTAGAGAGGCTTACAGGGCGGAGATTGTTATAGTCCAGAATAGTATTTTTTTTGGGTATAGGCGTAACTAGAGAAATCTTCCAAACGTCAGGAAATGTTGATGTCACTAAGGACATGTTGACTATGGCTGTTATGACCTTAAGTGTGTTCGGAAGCGTCAGAAGCAGCATGTCGAGGGATATACCATCATTACCTAAAGCATTAGATTTAAGCGAGCTGATGATTTTTGTAACCATACCTTCATCTGTGGGCTTTAAATTAAAAGATTCGTTACTATGTCGATTAAACTCAAAAACGACATATTAGATATAGCCGCTAAACTACTACCTGGGATTGCAGAGAAATGAGAAATAATTTTGTCAGGGTCATTTAAATGATCAGGAAGATAAGAATCACGAGTTTTACCAGAGATGTTAACGGTTCGTTTTAGATTATTCCAAAGAGCTCTAGAATTTATTAATTAACTAGCTGTTATTAATTGACTAGCTGTTATTAATTGACTAGCTGCTATTATTTGACTGTCTTTTATTAATTGACTATCTGTTATTAGTGGACTATCTGTCATTAACTGACTAGCTGTTCTTAATTGACTAGCGGTTATTAATTGACGATTGTACGCCATAGGTTTGATTTATTTGTAAATGCTAAAATAAGCGACAAAAAAGGCCGTATTTTTTTAATTGCGTTGACTTAGAAACTTTGTTTTTTATGCAGCTTTAAGGGACCGTAGACATTATTAATTATTTAGTGGTGTTCCTGAGCAAGGGTCTTGACAGACAGATAGACGAACAATAAAGTGATCCTATAAGGGTTCCATTTTTCTTTTTATTGTATGGAACCCTAATAAAATTAAACAGCTAATGCATAAGACAAAAATTTTATTAATAACAAGCATGAAAATGAGTATTCTTCACCCTTATAATGCTATAGTCTATTCTGCAAAAAACTGCTATCATTACAAGCCTCTGTTACAAGATTTCGCTTTATCACTTGCCGCCGGGCAGCATTACCAATTTTAGAAAATAAATGTTGAGTCCCAATTGAACGTTTACAGTCGATAGTTCAACTGATGTTGGAACTTGGAAGTCAATTTTTCCATGACTACCGTCAATCCCTCGCAGCGTGGGTAAAGAAGCGTCTAATTAAGCGCATAAGTATAAACAAAAAGCTAAATCTAATAGTACTTGTGATTTGCTCGTAGTCATAATAAAAGTCTTTACACAATATAAATTTAAACATATAATATAATTTTTTCATCACACTTAATCGTAAACAGTGTCATTACGTGCTGGTAAATTGGGTTCTAAGACCTTAGTTACTCCCACGGGCTTTTAATTTGTAAATTTTACTTTTATCAAAGCAAAGCCCGCGTTCATAGAACCCACGGGCAGTAATGACGCGCCTATTCTATCAACTATGTATAAACTGTCTGCTTATAATATGAACTACGCGCAAACTACAAACGAGCAATAACAAGTTTTAATCTTGCGTTGGCGTTGTTTTCTCTACTACTATTCCCACCACTTTAATTGTGTTCTGGTTAGTTTGTTTATTTACTAATTTACTTTATATTTTAATTTATTTTCTGGAAATGTGATAAAAACCTTGTGTGTAACATGGACGATACGATAATTATAAACTTATGTCATTAAGCCTTCGGTTTTCGGCCTTAGATTTTAAATAGCCTCTCGGTAGAATTGTTTTTACGTTCTACCCTGAATACACAATGCACTTTTAAACGAATAGTGGTTTAGAATCATATACTATTATATATTCTATTTTCAAATAATCCATTCGTAAAAGGCTTTTGTACTTGGTAACCCTGTATCATTTTAAAAACAAAGTTGTCCAACTTTGTAGATTCCACAACAAGATAATATAGTCAGCTACTAATTTTCAAACCATTACTTAACAGCTAAGATATTCGATCTTTGTAAGATATTCATCTAAGGAAACAATTCTTTTAACGTTTTTAAAAACATATCTAACTAATCTTTGCACAATCGTCGGTTCCTTTTATGTATAAATACTAATCCTATTTTTATTCGTAGTTTTGTATCGCATTTCTCAAAAGCATGGCCTGTAAAATGTCATCGAAATTGTAACAAACATGACTGAAGCTATTATTTTTTTGGTTGAGGCTCTGACATAAAATTTTTTCTTTTAAATTTTCATTGAAGCAAAATCTTTTTACGTATCTGAAATGGGCGTGCAGAAACGATACTATGAATGGCAATGAGGCCGATAAGACATTTTGCGTGGGGCGGGTTAAAAGTTTTAAGCCAGTAGGATGGGATGGAAGAAAAAATCACATGGCTTAGATTCAAGTTCGCCTAACTTTTAAGCTTTAAAAGTAAAAGTACCACTAAATCCAGTATATTTTAAACACAGCTTTTGACGTGGGATACTGAGTGCTTTTTGCTTTGCATTAAATCAAAACTTTCTACGTGGGACTGTGTGTGTAGTTAGGTACCTTTGTATTTGATCACAACTTTCCACGCGGGACAGCGTGTAAAGTTAGCTCTGTGGCGGGTACACATGTAATTGTGTTTTTTCACTAAAACAAATAAGCAAAGCTGAGTATTTATTTTATAGCAACAGATAAATATTGTTTTTCAATCAATACAGCAGATTTTAGTTTTACACTAATTTTATTTTTCATAGTTACGATCATTCTCATAAGAATAAATTAAATGTTTATTTAATAATAATTTAATTACAGCAAGGTTAGCTAGCTAGATCAAAAACAAAAAATAATAACGTTGTCATTCAAACTATGGACTATGGTCTCCATAGCAGCAAAATATTTTGTCACTGTAAAATTCACAATGCATTGATAGACTTTATGAGTTTAGTTATGTATAAACAACTACTATATTATTCAATATCGGTACCTTTGTGAGGTTTTGATTTATTCATAATTTTCTTGTGACTACTCCTTAAGAGATTAGCAACACTAACTAAAACTATTGTCAAAACAACTAAGCATTATTTTATTTATAAGAAAAATTACAAATTCTACCTCTATTTTTCCTTGGCATATGTAAATATATAATATTAAAGTAGGTAAATAAGAGTTATAAGCAATGTAATCTACTCCATACTAATTAAAAAGAATAGGTACTTATTTTTATTATTCAGAAAACTTTATTGAACAAGTTAAAATAAACCTCAATTACCTACATATAGTTTTATTATATTAAGTCCTTACATATGAAATTGATGTTTTATAGAACTGGCCACTTTGATCTCAAAAGCCGGCATTTGGTTAAGAATTCCAAACTCAAATTTATTTCAATAAGTTTTTAACGAGTTGCAACTGTGTCGATTTGTTTTATATCTATGTTCATATAACCCATAACTATATGTATAGTCTAGCTTACTAGAACATTTGCCCATAACGTCACATAATTCATTTGTGAATCGTGTCTTTTGTATGTGTGAGGTGGCCGACACACTGCGGTCAAACCTACCCTGCGGTTATTAATTATTATCTCACCTGTAATACATTAAAATTCTTTGACACATACACTATAACTATTAAATATTTTTTTATGTACATACAAATTCACACGCCTTCCTTTTTTCCCTGTTCTCAGCTCAGTATACATAGCATAGTTCGGTAAATTAATTGAAGTTGCCATCTTACGGAGTGCCCGAGTGTTTGTGGAAATGGGTGATTTTTTGTCTGGCAGATGGATACGAGCCGTCGTGGACGGTAGTTGCTCTGATAGCATAGACATTAATGCTGGTATCCCGCAAGGCTCTGTGGTGTATCCTACGCTGTTTCTACTGCATATCAATGACATGTTGGACATCAACAACATACATTGTTATGCAGATGACAGTACTGAAGACGTTTATGACTCGGGTCGTTCAAACATTCCTCGATTCGAAGTGGAGGAAAATCTTGGAGGACTTTTGTCTCAAATCGTAACCACTCTGTTCAAGGTCTCTGACTGGGGACGGAAAACGGGCCGATTCAACCTACAAAGACACAAGTCTGCGCGTTCACCGCTAAGAAAACCCATTTACTGTGGTCCCACGATTCCTGAACACTCCCCCCTTTATCTCCAAGAGCATTGTGATCCCCTGTATTGACATTTCCAGCGATATTCAGTTCCGAAATCATTTGTTTCTCTAAACATTTATTTTTCTTTATTTCTTTTATACCTACATTTATCTTACGGCTCGCCTGATTGCTTTTAGTGATGTAAGTGTTACCATAACTTATTACAGGTATAACTTGCGCGTTGCCAACCTTCCAAAAGTGGCTATGAAACATTCAACGTTTATTTTAAAAATATATTAGTGACTGATAACTTTGAACATGCCCGGATAACATGATTTTTCTACACAAATAGAATATTACCACTAGAATCCAAAGTTATTGTAGATTTTACAGGGTTCTAACTCTTGGCAACAATTAAAATTTTTAACGATTCAACAGAATTGAAAAAACGGGATTCGTGAATAAATTCAATAATGAGTATATTTCCTATTTTCATGATATCGTAGAAGTATCTAAAAGATACCCAAAGAGCTGTCGCACGATAATTAAAATTAAAAAAAAAACGAGTGGAAAAACTTAAATATTTTGTATTTCTATCAATAAGCAATCATTGAGTGATTTAATAGAAATAAAGTTTATTAATTACGAAAGTCCTCTTTTTAGTCTCCAAAAGAAAACTTTAGTGATTAAGAATTTCAAACGCAGAATTTGGCATAAAACCAAATTATATTTGTTCACTAAGCTGAAGTGGCGAAAGAGCGACTAAGTAAATTTGAACTTAGCGGCTCAGCGGCAATAATGACGCAAACTTAAACAATATCTATTATATTGAATTCATTAAGAAATATATTTCAGCCTTGGTAACGAATTGGTTAGGTCGTTGGACTTCTATGAAAACTACTTTAAATAGAAGTTCAGTGTTACTACCTAGTTTTTTGTTGATGAGGTAACAAATAAAGATACAGACAAAGATTTTTAAAATAATTGTTTTGGCTACTGTTTGTGTTATAATTACAATAAAATTGTTTAAAACGTGTACTTTCACACACCTAGTTTGTGATAATCCTTTTATAAGGTGTCTAATAGATAATAGAGTCAAAAAAACGCTAGTTTTATGTATTTTGTTTAATCTTCAACGGTTTTTCATATAAAGAAGGTAAAGGGTACAATAGCAACACTTTAGATTTCAAACTAAGTAATAACATCTGCTTTATACCCAACAACCCAACTACGGGAAAAATCACACCTTGATAAGTAGGTACAATACAAGAAGATATTCTTTTCTACCAACTAAATAACAGCTGTGGTCGCATTGCCTTGCCCTGAGATTTGTTTATCAAATAATACATTTTAGAGTATGATACCTAAGTATTGCAATAATTTTAAATATCTATAGGTTGGTAGTTTACGTAGAACCTCATAGTTGTTCGAGCCTAAAGGCAAAGTGGCATGCAAGCATACGAACTTTTTTTAAAAAAATATTTGGGGTTCGATTTCTGTGATAAAGTGTGTGCAGTGCAACTGTGTACACAATGATTTTTTTAAGACAAAAGCTGCAGTTATCGAGGTAATGCAAACAAAGCAGCGAGCAACAGCTATGTGCTAATGCAGGACTCCCTCGCAGCCTAGTTAGTCTCGTGGCCGGCTGCTGTGCAGAGGATGTGGGTTCGATTCCCGCATTGGGCAAACATTTATGTGATAAACATTTTGTTTGTCTTGAGTTTGGGTGTATTTATCTATGATATGTATTTATTTACAAAAAAAAGTATATGTTTGTATTTGTATCCGTTGTCTGGTATCTTACTATGGGGCCAGACGGCACTGTGTGTAATATTTAAAAATATTTATATTTCTATTATACTTTATAATCTCACACGCAACATTAGAAAAAAATGTTAAATACAGGACTTTATGTCGTCAAGAGGGCGCCATATTAAACTTAAGGTGTCGTCACATAACCTATAATCAGCTTGCTATCATGCCGCTTTCAAGGATAGGTTCCTCATGTGGCAAATTTATGATAGGTAGTTAAAAAGACATGAGGGAAGATGAACCTATTAAAAACCCTCATTATTTTGGCTTTGCCTTGGGTAATAATGAAAGAAGTGTGAGCATAAACTGAAAGAGCTCGTAGCCTAACATAAATTTTTCAGGAAAATGTGAAATCTGAGAGATGGCAACGTAGTGACATGTTGTCACACCTGTACGGACGGTGTGATCTCTGACAGTCGATTGGCTATTAGCTTAACAGAGTCCCCCAATTCACACTAGGTCAGCGCAGTGGACTATGGCTAAAATCTCTTTCCCCAAGGAGAGGTATTGCCCCCACGTGCAATGGCTGAGAAAAATAAACTTTTAAATAACTAAGGAAATTAAACACTTATGTAAAAATAGCTGTAGACAGTTATGAGAAAATAATAAATAAAAAATGATTCGATCACGACACTCATGTCCGTAAAGGTGGTCAGAGACATTACAAACTTATAGTTTAGTCAATGGTATTCTGTACCCCAAACTTGATAGAGGTGAGCCAATCACTGTGCTGGGCACAAATTAGGGTCAAGACAAGCTTACTACTAACAAATTGTAATAATATTGCTTGCCTCTTACCGGGAATGCTTTACCCATTACGCCACACAAAATCCAGTTCAGGAAACCAAAAGTTTTTCACTCAAAAACGCTATGAAAAGCTTAAATTATAATCAAAAAACTAAGATAAGAAATTTTTTTTTTTTTTCCCTTACCTTACACGGCAAATTTTGCTTAGTTCAGGAGGAAATGGCGCTATATTATGCGGCACGAAATATTTATTATTATATCTTTTATATAAATTACGATTCAGCAATATTTTTGTATTTTCTAATAGTTAAGACCGAAATCTTTTTAGTCAGAAATAAGATATTTTACGTGAGTTCAAAAAATATATTTTGCGACCAGATTTTTGTAACATTAATTAAACACTCTTTGTGATTGATTGTACAAACAATGACTTACTTGCTCATTCAATTAAAGGACTACGTTTTGCGAAGCTTGCAAAGCTGACTTTGATAAATCGTAGTGAATCAGGATAAGATTTTAATTTTCTTCGTCCGTCATTAAATTGGAAGAGACAAACACTACTCTGTAACTTTATTATACTGTAAATAGTTTTTCTTATTTTGAATTTACTCTATAAAAATATATGATATAAAAACGCGCAGCACAAACTAATGGAGACTTGAAATTTTGTACAGAGCTTCCTGTAAGATATACCGTAGGCGAGAACTAAAGGTCTTTTGCAAAATTGGGCGTTGTTATTTGATTTTTACTTGACAATTTAATTTTTAAACTTCGCCGTTGTCACGAACCGATAATAGAAGATAAACAAATAGCATGATTTATTTTTAAAAAGGACTTGGAAAACTGCGAGTAGAACTTGCATAGCGTGGGTTCCGTACCAGCATAAAGTTTTGACCCGTCACCCATACAATGACAAACCACGCTTGACGTTGCTTAACTACAGATGTCATTTCTAATACACAAAAGTGACTAGACTATTTTCGCTAGATGGCGCTGATATAGTCTCATACTTATACGGTTTTAATTATTTGTTGTTATACTTAAGAGCTCACACACACTTTAATCAATGCAACTTTGAAAGTTCTTCTATTACTGTTTTATAGGATTGAGCAAAAACGACAAAAATGAGTTTCTTGCATGGCGACCCTATAAATTTTTACTTTTTTTTATTATTTATTAGGTAATCCACTTAAGAGTGTGCTGATGCATGACTGAGGAAGCGAGATGAATAAATAAAGAATCAATCGCACAAGAAAGGGACAAGGACAGTTATTATTTCCAAAAAACATTAATAGCAAAAGTTTTCAAAAATATCTCTGTCACGACATCAAAAGATGTCTAAACTACGTCTTTTAATGATTTTGTGCTTATTGACTTCAATACGTTTTGAGTAAAGCCTGCTAAAGTAACTTTTTAGAGCCCTTTTCAAAAAAAATCTATCGTGTTTTGGACTTTGTCACGAACGTATATGCTTTATTTTATTGGATATTCTTTAAGAAAATACATCCAACAGTGTTTGAAAAATCCCTGCTAAAAAATAAGATTTATTGCATAAACGCCCTTTTAATAACACATATTCTGTTAAAATTTCAACTTCTTACCTCGTACGATTTAAAACCCTAATAATGATAAACCGCGAGGTCTCAATTTTTTTTTGGACTACTAAGGAGGCAAACATACTTACGGTCACCGTAGCCTATGGACAATTGCAACATCAGGGGCATCACTCGTAGTTTGGGGTAGAAAAGATGTAAGTAACAACGCTATGGCCATAATTTGAAAAATCATATAAAGATCTTTTATGACACCGTTTGACGAGATGGAAATGATAATCTACGAGTTTTAAACACATCATGGACGATTTACGGCATGGGTGAACTTACTCATAAAAGAAAATAACTATTTCAGCATGCTCAAACCAGAAACGACGGCGTCTGCTCAGACACTAAACTGCCGGTGCAGTTAATACTGGCTATTGTAGTTCTAGGACCACCGCTCACTGACTGGATGTCACGGTACTGCACGGCAAATATTTTTATTACGTAAAATATATTGAAATATTTTAAGCGTTTGTATTTTATTGATCGTCAGAGCCGAAGCTTTCCGTAGTATGCTTAAGCCACTTTGTAACAATATAAACAAAATATGAGCGCTTAAAGTTTCATATTACGTATTATATATGTCTGCTATTTAACAACCGTTCGCAACCGCTACAAAGCATTCTGCTAAAGCACAAATGGATGCTGCGGCGTGCCGTGGTAAGTCGTGGCATTCCACGGTATTCCACCGTAGGTATACCGTTAGTGACCGTCAGCCTTTAGTGTCCATTTAACTGAAGTTAAGAGCTGTTTTATTAAGCTTTATATTTAAGTAAAGAAAAAAATTCTATCCTTATTCGGTTCCGTAGCTCGTATGGTAAAACGCGACTGCTGAATCGAGGGACGTGCCTTTGATTCCCACACAAGACAAACATTTATCATTTGTGTTTGCCTTGAGACTGGGTGTTTCCTATGTATAATAATTATGTATGTATGTACTAAAAATATATACATGTATGTATTTGTATTGGCTGTCTGATATTCAAAGCCCAAGCTTTGCTAAGTTTGGGACCAGACAGCGCTGTGTGTAATGTGATCAATAATATTTATTTATTCATTAATTTTATGAACAATTAAAAATTGTCATCCTAGTAAGTTGTTTTTTATTTGATTAATCCTAGGTATAAGAAATGCAACAAAATCACATCGTCTAAAATTATGAAGTCCAGAAACTTGGTTTTTGCATAAATATTTCTCAAGTGGCCTTTACTAGTTATTAACTAAATTAGGTGATTCTACATAAGTGGTGTTTACACATATTACACATAGAACCATTTGATCCGAAACTTAGCTAAGTTTATATTATAGATACCACGTAATGGATATAAATACTTATATGTATTTATATTTTTGTTGTAAATCCGTATGATGAGGGTAGAGGCCATAGTCCCAGCGGGCCCAGCGCATATTGTGAACTTAACATACATCTCTTTTTTGTTGACGTATGCAGGTTTCCTTACGATGTTTTCTTTCACCTTTATTTGTTAATACTTTTATAAAAAACACCCAGACTGAAGATGAATACAAATATTAATCACATAAATGCTTAAACAAAGAACAAGATAAATACAATTAGTTTTTGTAGGGTTGTTATTATTAAATAAGTATTAAATTTCCTCAGTCAATTAGAAGTTTATTTGCGGCTGAACGAAACAACGTTGTAATTTTCAGTTTGGGCTCGTGCCAAACGAGGTCGCGCGATTGAACACCACTTAAACGCTTAATGCTTTATTTATAACATATTGGAAAAAAAATTAGGTTGTAGCATAAAATCTCATTATTTCGAATTTCATTTAAGCTCCGGAAAAAAAAGATTAAATAGGAAAATGTTCATGTCTACATAAGACCAAAGGTCGCCTTCTTTGAACACTACCACACGAAGGGACTATGGACTGATTAAAACTTTAAAGAAAGAAATGATTAAACTTAAAAAGAGACGGTAAGGCGCGAGTAATGCCTTTGATTATCCCGAGAATTATCATGAGTTATCAAAAACATAAGTGGCTGGACGACATTGAAAATTAGATTGGACTGGGCTTCCGGCGTTGTATGAGATTGCAAGAAGTTGTAAATTACTTATTCAGCATCAAATTTCATTACTAGATTGGTATCAAACGTTGATTAATTAAATAAATATAGGCTGTAAGTAAGATAACAACTAACGTATACCTACTCATTGTGTTATAGTATAGTACATTGAGTATTAAGGGTGGTAAGGAGAAAATTACTAACGAGAGGCTTTTTAAAAGCCCAACGCCGAGGCCGAAGGCTTTAATGACTCCAGTTCGTAATTTCCGTACTGCCCGTGTTACATACAATGTTTTTTATTACATTTGCGCGTAAATAAACAAGAATATAAGATGAGTAAATAAATAAACTCATCAAAACACAATTGAAATGGCAAAAATAGAAATACAGAAAAAGACGCCACCGCCAGATTGCGCTAAGTATCTAGACAATTTATAAATTAAAGAGTGTTGGCTCAAGTTAAAACTTGCACACTACAAGAATGCAATAACAAGCAGCATTTGAATAAATTTTATAGAATAGGCACGTCAGTACCGTCCTTAGTTATAATTTGGAACTGGTAAAACGCCTTTTATGTTGATGATTGTATAAAATTTTGTTAAAAAAAACAAACAGCTTCAAAAAGATGCATTAAAAAGGTAAAAATTATTATTTTTTTCCAAAAATATGAAATGAATTACTATATAGACTATATTTACATAGACACCAACAGTTTATAAAACACTTCACTTGCATGAAATCAACTTCAAACTGTAATTCAGATCAGATTTTTTAGAAATAAGTAATTAATTTGACCTTTTTAGTTTATCTTTTTGAAGCCGGTTGTTTTTTATTTTTTGTTTTGTTTCTTTACAAATAAACAAACTTCAAGAATATATAGGCTAGGGAGACTCAGTGTTTTTAACTTAACAATCAATGGCTTACTAAATTCCTTACCTACTACATACTTAAGGCAAAGGTCAATTTAGGGAATTCCAGTTAAGATTTTTAAAAAAAAAATTAATATCTAGAACACATTTTTCTTATTACTTAACTAAAGCAAACTAATTAAAAACCTAATTAATAAGTCAGTACAGACAAGCAAAATGATATTCACATCACGCGTCCATGTGTGTTCTCTACGCAGCTAATAAAATAAGATCTCTTCCATTTATCTTTTTGAACATTAATCAAAACCTCTACTTATATAAAATTAATGGAAGCTCGCTTCGTTATCCTATTCATTATATTACGATGCGTACTTTCTTTATCATATTTCAGAGAATTTAATATTTTTCGTTTACTAAATACTTGTATGTATATAAATAACCTTTGTAAACAGTTGGACTACTTTTTCATCAACAAATTTAGATATCAGTCTTTATTTAGAAAACCTGTTTGTAGCCAAATGCGAGTTTTCCATGTCTAATGACTATGGAACTTTAACGAAAAGTACACTTACCTATTGTATCAATACTTTGGTATTTCTTTATAGGGATAACATAAATCGTTGGCAAATATTTAGGATAACATAATAATTATAATAAACCATAACGATACTCATCACTGATACTGAAAGGTAGCCAGAGTTAGTGATAAAACGAGCGTCAATTTTTTTGGCAAACAGTTCATATAGGTCCACGGCAGTTGGTACATGGCAGTTAACCTTTTTTATACCACTAAGGTAGAAAACAAGCTTACGGTCCGCTTGATGTTAAGTGGTTCCCGTAGGCTGTGGACCCATCCAACACCGGGGGCAATCACTCGCGAGTTGCTGACACTTCAAATCATTTAATTATTTCTTCCTCGAAGAACCTCATATTGTAGTCCCAACAGAAAACCTTGGTTGAAAGCTCATTATATAACCTAAGCGTACAAACCGCACTGTACGTGATTACATATTTAGGTTTCAAGGTGTAAGGGTTAATTCCCTGCAGATGGCAAGCGGTGCGATGGTAAAAAGTAGCTGTGGACATACCATTTCAAACAATTCTTTAGAACATACGTTAATAAGCTGTAGAACACCCACAGGGAGGTAAACTCTCTCCTTAGACCTTAAGGTACGTCGACGATTCTCTCAGCATGTCGTTGAACCGAGTCCAAATAACC
Organism: Apoda limacodes; assembly: GCA_946406115.1. NCBI lineage: Eukaryota > Metazoa > Arthropoda > Insecta > Lepidoptera > Limacodidae > Apoda > Apoda limacodes. The sequence goes on from OX291553.1 coordinate 19,884,741, forward strand.
CAAGTTGGTATCTAGGTGCAGTGCAGAGATGACAGAAGTACTCTACTTGGTCGCTATTAAGGATAGGTACAAATATAACGACTATATAACCAAAACTAAATACATACACAAGTGTACAATAATTGCTTCTTATTTTAATAAATGATAAAACTTTGCACGTGTAACAAATGACAGAATGAGTTATATTAATGTACGTGAACATTAACATTTTGTGTTAAAAATACTGGAAACTGGTAACAGGTGTTGTTAGCAGCTATAATTCACGTCGATGACAATGAGCGAATAGCAGCCATTTTTGTAAGCTTTTTGTCAACCATGTTCAGTTAAAGCACAAATAATTTATTTATTATCTGTAACATTAGCGCCAATGTCATTACAATTTATGGTGTAATTTTGTATTTTATACTTTAAGCATTCCTTCTGATCTGTAGATACATACCTAGGTATATACTAATATATATATATAGGTATAAAACACAAACCGACTTCAATTCCACTATTGTTAGGTCATTTTTAAATTAAATGTGATTAATGTTTTTTTTATAGTTTATTTCTTAAATTTTAGAAACCGACTATTAAACAGATCTCAATTGTTCGCCGAAGTCAATGAAACATAGATCTTTCTATGTTAATAATCAAACTAACATTTTTATATGTAACCCTAAAAAAATAAAGCGTGCGAATGTTAGACATTAAGAAACTACAAGGGTTCTGGTTTAACACATGGTTATGGAGGTACAACATAAAACCAGTTTTCATTAAAACGTACGAAAACTGACATTGCGTGTCACAGTCATCTCGGAACCAGATGGTTTTTACTGACTTGTATCGTATGATAAAACTATTTAAGGTGTGGTTTTGGCTACGGAACTCTAAAAATTGAAACATCTATATCTGTTTTTTTTAAATGTCCAGTTGTCCAATTTTAAATGCATAAATGCCATAACAGTCATCGGATTTGTTAGGCCTACCGTTTTTTTTCTCAAAATTTGGAAGTTAACGTCACGAGGTGAGTGGACTTTTTCTTTCGCCGTTTCTTCTCACCAAAACGCTATTTTTACCCCGAAACAGTAGTAACTAGTAACTTATAGTTTATTGACTCCAAAAAAGTGATATGATTTACTATTTAAAAAAATAAAGCATTTGAATTTTGTAAGTTGTTGATTTTAAAAATGATATGACATATATGTGAGTGAATATTTAAATGTTAACAATAAAGAACAAATTAGCTGTAATTAAGTAACTGTAAAAAATATAATTGTGATCTCCATGAATTCCTTTTACAATAAGCCTAGTTGTAGAGGTCTTTTTAAAAATATTCAAGTGAATAGCTTGCTTTTAATTTATATGCTATTGCAAACATAAATTAACTGTGGAGGTTTTTATAATTCTTTAAGTGAATTCCTTCTTTAATTTTTAAGCTACTGCAAACGTAAACTAATGTGGAGGTATTTATAATTCTCTAAGTGAATAGCTTGCTTTTAATTTGTATGCTACTGCAAACGTAAACTAATAAGGTCTTGAACTAGCCCACGAAGGGTTCCGTACCATTATCTATAAAAACGGCAAAAAAATCAAGTTTGTTACATGCCCTTAAATATTTGTTTTGTTTAAATTGTTTTTTTCATTTTTAATTGAATCTAGACAGGCGATAGCATGTCAAGCCAAGTTCAAGTAACGAGCTGGCGAGCAGCACCGTGTGTAATATTACACGAACCATTTGGAGCCACTTTTGACATAAACGTGTCCAATTTGGCTCATATAATAAGACTTGCGAGATACATATGTGCTCCAAATTTCATAAGCACATCTCAAACGGTTATTTAGACATTAACGTTCAAAAATCGTCATTTTTATCACTAACTGACCTATAGATCAAAACTCTAACCCAGTTACAGAGGACTTAGAAAGTTCAAATTTGGCATGCAGATAGGTAATTAGGAAAAGTATACAAAGGAAGAAATCAGAAACTGGTAAATTTATATCATTTTATTATAATTTTTCACTTAACCTTTAAGCGGGCGCGCGGTCATTTGTAACGGCAGCGGTCGCGCGTAACCTTAATGAGCGACAAGGTTTTTAAGATTTAAAAAGACAAATTATTAAATTATTTGAATAACAATGTACATAAACACATTCCCTTCAGATAGAATAAAAAAAATATACTTTTACGAAGTGCGTCGCGCGAATCTTCAGCGACGTCAGGCGCGCGTTTACTTTGCAAAACCTACGCAGTATGCACAACGAAAGATATAATTTAGATAAAGCAATGCGCACAGAAAGGAAAAATCTATTGTTTTGAGTTCACAATGAACCTAAGAGAGGCTACTAATATCGGCAAACGTGAGTGATGATAATATACGAATTTATAACCGAAAATAGGGTTACCGCGATTCGACGCCGTGCGACCGCTTGAAGGTTAATTGTTTCTATAAGGAACACTTAACTTATACTTATAAAAACTGTAATTTAAGAATCAGCAATAAGGAATCAAAACTTGTGACAGCTGGTCTTTATGTGGATTTTAAGGTTTTCACGTGCATATATAACGAATTGTATACCACCCTTAATTTGCTTTTAATCCAAATATTTCCGTTTTAGTACTTATAACTAAGAGTATAGTCGACTTTCGTATTTATTACGTTCTTAACTGGGATTTAGTATTTATTACTGTTTCAATATTTAGCGCACATCAATAGTGAAAGATCATTACTTATAAATAATTAAATAATAGGCATTTCGGTAAAAGGCGCGCGGTGCGTCGTCGGAGTAGCGGGGTGGGAGCGCGAACCTTGAAGCGAACGTGTCCGAGCAAGCGCCGTCTTGCTGTCCGATTGTCTCTCAATATCTGACCTAGGTATAAGGTTGCGATTTATGCTACTTATATATTTGTGGTTATATAATTATAACAATTCTTTTAGTAAGTACGTATGGTATAGGCAATAGTTTGAATCAAAAATTAATAAAAATTTTAGTAGAGTTATAAGAGTTATAAGTAGGTATGTATATTTAACTCTGAATGTTTACACATTTTGTTTATCTTGTTTGTTTTTCTTGAGAATTCAATAGATAACAGTTTGTTTCGAAATCGTCTTAAATAAATATCTTCTTGTTACGTATTTTGTACAATGAGTCGTACAACAGAATTACGGGTGGGTAACCTTACTCCGAATTATTCATATTCTGCCTATTCGATTCGATTGCATATTCTTTGTTTGAGTATACAATAAATAGGTTAATATAACAAACAAATAGGTCGCGTGAGACTAAATAGACTTTTTTGAACTACTACTTTTTTGAAACTTATAGAAGTTGTAATCGCCATGTATGCACTGGAAGTAGTGGATCAAGAAAAGAGAATGGTGGTGATTAGTTTGATACCCCCTTTAAACCATTTACTAATTACTAAACGAAAACAGCTCAGCACAGTACATAGAGGTTTCGTAAAATACCGACTAGGGTTTAAGGTACTATCTCACATTGTAATGATGAAATGAAAAATATTTTTAAAATTGCTTTCTTGAGGGAGGTTTGATATTTGAGTCATACACCGTTATCTGTTATCATCGCTACGAGACTGCAGCACAAACTGCATCTGTCAATGCATTTACTTTTTTTACGACTTCAAAAAAGGGGGAGGTTCTATATTCGACGGGTTTTTTTGTCCACCGATTTCTCTGTCAATTATGAAACGGTTTCAAAAATTTTTTTTTTCGATTGGACGTTCCTGACGTGGTCGTTTAGAGAAAAAAAAATGATGTTAATTTTGAACTGGTGAAACGCACCTTTTATGTTGATGTTTTTTTAACATTTTTTTTCAAGTATGGATGTTTTTAGGCTACGAAAAAAAAAGGAATTCGTCACTTAAAAGCAAAAAAAAACTTTAACACAAAAAACAACCAGCTTCAAAAATATGCATTAAAAAAAATACTTATTGTCAAAAATCTAATCTGAATTACCGTTAAAAGTTGGTGCCATGCAAGTCAAATGTGTTATAAACAGTAAGGTACATAGCCACCAACTTCAAACTGTGATTCAGATCAGATTTTTGGCAATAAGTAATTTTTTTTACCTTTCTAGCGCATCTTTTTGAAGCCGGTTGTTCTTATAATATTTCTCGAAATTGTGTAAGCTTATATTAGGTTATTAATGAACATAATAAAAACCTTTTAGATAATATGGACTAGCTTTAGAATTAAGCAAATGTAATTATAATATGTCGTAAAATTGCAATAAGTTAAGTAAAAGTAGATTAGGTTTGTTTTATTTCGCCTTTTTACTATTTGTTATAAAAGAAAATAGTATTGTGTAAGTACCGACATGTTGTCGACTTAGTACGAACGACTATCCCCAAAAAAGCAGGAATATTGCTTTGTTGTATTCATTTGAAATATTTGTCGTTTGTTGTGCAAAAATTATACTGAACTCATGTTAAATAAATTCCATATAAACTGTATGAACGGTAATTTAGATAAAGGGAAAAACAGGTAACTTCTTAATTGATAAATGTTCTTTCTCCCTCTCTCCTATACGAATACACTGAAATAGGGATACAAAAGGGTTGCGTCTATAAGTAAAAACGAGAAAGACTAACTGAACTCTCCCTCCGTTAACTCGTCCCAACAACGTTCCCGCGTTCAATGACGACGAAAAAGCGCATTGCCTAGCGTCTAGCCTCCAAGCCCAATGTGCCTTAAGCACACAGCCATTCGATCCCGACCACGTGCGCGAGGTAGACGGCGAAGTGGAGCGCAGAACTTCTCTGCCTCCACAAGACCCCCTGCCCCCTGTCACTGTCGACGAAGTCATACAGGTCATCAAAGACCTACGCCCCCGTAAAGCCCCCGGTGCGAACGGTATCTCTAACGATATCCTAAAGCGCCTCACTCTTCCCCTTCTCTGCCTCCTAGTAGCGATCTTTAACGCTGCTATCGAATATTGCATCTTTCCTTCTCAATGGAAAGATGCAATTGTTATAGGCATCCATAAGCCAGGCAAAGCTCGTACCGAGCCGTCCTCCTATCACCCTATAAGTTTACTAAAGGCCCTTGGTAAACTCTTTGAACGCCTCCTTCTCTCTCGCCTACGGAACGCTATAGTCTCCAGAGGCATTTTAATAGACGAGCAGTTCGGCTTCCGTGCCAAACACTCATGCGTCCATCAAGTCCTCCGCATAACGGAACATATTCTCACTGGCTACCAACCAGCATTAGGTAAGACCCGCCACACGGGCGCTGTCTTCTTCGATGTAGCGAAAGCTTTCGACAAAGTCTGGCACAACGGTTTAATTTTTAAACTGTACAACTTTCAGTTGCCAGATCGTCTCGTGCTCATCATACGAGACTATTTGTCGAATCGTAGCTTTCGCTACAAAGTTGAAGGCACTCTCTCTTCCCCCCGTCCCATAGAAGCAGGAGTCCCGCAAGGGTCCGTGCTCGCCCCCATCTTGTACCTTCTGTACACTAACGACATCCCTAAAACGATAGCTACCCATCTAGCCCTCTTTGCGGACGATACCGCTCTCTATACCACCGATAGGCAAGTGAGTCGTATCACTAAGAGACTCCAACCCGCTATCACCGCCCTAGGCGAAAGGTTTCGGAAATGGAGAATCGAGGTGAATCCCGAAAAAAGCTCTGCCGTCCTCTTTGCCGTAGGCTGCCCTCCGCGGCCACCTCCCTCTCTCTCTTCAGTCGTGCCATTCCCTGGCAAAATAAGACCAAATATCTCGGTGTGACCATGGATAGTCGTTTGAACTTCCACGCTCACACCAAAATAGTCAGAGACCGAGCCGCTTTTGTCCTCGGTCGTCTTTATCCCATGATAGGCAAGTACAGTAAGATTTCGCTTAGAAATAAGCTAAATCTTCACACAACTTGCATCCGCCCCATACTAGCTTATGCTAGCGTAGTCTTTGCGTTATCCAAACGCAATCTCCACAAACTTCAGACCCTCCAAAACCGCTTTCTCGGAGCGGCCTCTGGGGCCTCTTGGTACGTTCGCAATGCGGACCTACACAGAGACTTCGAACTCCCCACGATTCCCCAATATTTCAAAGACTTGGCAGTCCGCTCGATCGACCCGGGCACGGTCGTAAAACTATAGTTAGGCGGCCTCGGTAATTACGGTAAGTAGTAAGGTTAAAGCGAAAATCGCATGTGAACTTGGTAAGTACAGAAGCTTAGAACTAAGCAACCGCAAGCAAGCTTACATACGAAAAAGGTAAAAATATCAATAGATACCTCATGCAAGCACCTATCAATACAACTAGAATAATTTAACAGAGGTAACTTGCCCTGAAGTACATCGCGTAAGAAAAATCCAGAAAGTATATACCTCACAATTTCATATAACGGTACAAACAGACAGCCACGAAGAGTACTGTAAAACACGTATAGAATCTTATACCATTTCATGAAATTCAATACAAAGCCTATGGTTCTTCAGTGTAGGAAACGTTGAAAGCTGGATTTTTAGTTTTCTTTTACTGTGGCTATTCGTATATATTACTATACATCATGGGAACCCTCTCCGAAAGCTCTATCCTAGGACACCCAAAGCATCATTATAGCTCATACCGCTTAGCCATTAAACTTGAAAACGTACAACAACGGTATTTTATAGTCTAGCTGCGAATCGTACGAGTGTGATCGCAATATACGATAGAGACCTCAAGTGTAAGCAACCGTTTATAGCTACGTAGTTATACCTACCTTTGTTATATATTTATATCAATGACTAAGTTTTTGTACGGGCTAGACTTTCGATCATCACTGTAAGTACAGTGTCTTAAGCACTAAATGTAGATTCATGGTTCAGTTCAGTTCGGTTCCATGGAACAACTTCTCACTCTGATGGGATTTTTTAAATTTAATATAAATATGGAACAAAATATTGTATTTAGACAGTATTCAAAAAAACAGTCAACGAGTATCCATCTGATTCTAGCTATGATAGCTAAACTTTGATCTTCTGTAAATATGTGTTGGAATTTTAGTAAAATAAAATCGGTTTGTTGTATGCAATTCGTGTTTCATTATTTCTCGCTCTACAAAATACGCCTCAGAAGAAACTCCTTGTTAGAGGAAACCTTGTGCCACAGACAAATGTAGGGTCTGTCCGCACACTATTTATTTACCACAGACGCAAAAAAGCTTATTAATTCGTGGATCTTTAAATAACCAGAGATTTTGTTGAATTTATACACATATTTGAATATACAATTGCCAATTGTTATAATAAATTAATAATTAATTAAATAAAACTTGTGGTTATTTATTTCTTAAAATACATTTTATGGATGAATATATTTTTTATAACTATTTAATTATACAATGATATATTATATTAAATTATAAATAACATAATTTTTTGAAATATTTCGATATATTATATCGTCTTCAGTCAAAATAGTAAAATATGACAATGTGTTATATTTTTTATAACTATGGTATAATAAAAATGTTTAGTGTAACGCATTTTGTCATCTCCATGATATCAATTGCATTTTGCACATAATAATAAAAATATGGGAATATCGGAATATCCTCATTCATGCTCATACGAACAACAAAGTCTTGAGAACTACTTAATGATTTAGTAGATATATTTATTGGTGTTTACTTCTAAACTAAAATCAAATTTAAAAACTGTTATCCTCAGCCGAATAGACTGCAGTAATTCACTTTGACAAACTTTGTGCCATAAATCGTTAAAACTTTTTAAAACTGCTCAATAGAGACATAACTTTTCTGATAGCCTGGGTTAAGATATATTGTAGTCTCGAAATGAGGTATAGGTATTTTATTCTATAGTAACTGTTAGAAACCAACCAAATATTACTCTGTGATCTGTGTACGTAGAAACTGAAATATGTTTGGTTGTTAAATACCCAATATGTTTTGAGTTCTGTTGCAAAATACCACGAAACGAACCCTAAAAATGCGATTTTTAAAAAAAACTTCGTATATTTTTTAAATCTTGATTAATACAGTTTATAAAAAAAAATTATTAAGGTGTCTAAGGCTGGATTGCACCAAAAGTTTTTACTATTTTGTAAAAAACTTAGAAGCATTAACTGATCAATTAAAAAATAATAATCGGGACGCGTACCCCTCTAAATTCAACTTCCCCCCTCCGCGGACAGGGGACGAATACGACTTCCCTTCACATCGAAATATGATTCACGTACGATATTCTATCCGTGGTAAAAATTAAATGCGTTTAACCCGAAGCGGCCAATCATTGAGCGTAGCACTACTACTATAAGCGAATACCACCTTATTGAAGTCTGTTCAATATAGAAAACGAAATGCGGTAACAGCTTTTTGCTATTCTTAACCATTTGAATCTAAAATAACGATTTTAGAACAGCAATTTAATGGTAAAATAACAGTTTAACATGTTAACTTTGAAACTCAGTGGTACATGTTAACAGATTACGAAAATATTTTAGAAAAGGCAGTAGTGTGTAGTGAGTAGTAGAAGTACCCTTATTGAACGTAAAATAACAGTACACAATAACATTACACAAGGGATGCCAGAGTGCAGTAGCACAGGTATGAAATTTTGTGGTTAGGATATACGTAGGTTACCGAGTTATCAGTTGTACTCTTATAACATAGTTTGCTCCAAATTCTTTAATGGGAACTACTTGAATATTTATAATGAGCTTTTTATGGTAATTTTCTTAGAGTTACTTTAAAATAATCACCCTGAGACATTAATGTGTGTCCAACTCGCATTTAAATTATTCTAAATTCATATTTTCAAAGCAGTTAATTTACGTTTTTGCGCTATTTTTCAACACAACGGGTTTGATATATGGCGTAGTAAATTTTAAATGTGTCCTTTGTCCCGAAAAAGACTAGAACGTCATATGTTAAATTAAACTGTCTCTTGTCATAAATTTGGCCATTTATTTATGACTGGTGATTTACAACGTAAGAAACATTTGCTAAGACACCTCAGTCTAGGTGCATTGCATAGGACTCTCTCAACTCTCATGCAGGACTGACCAGTGTTTGGTAAATAAGGTTATCCCTCACATTAGGATGTGGACAAAATACACAGGGGGTGCAAACATTTCAGCATTGACCAAATCTTTACTGAGCGTACTCACTTTGCCTTTTTACGGACGTTTCTTGTAAAAAATACAACTTAACAAAGTCATCTCACTGATACTACACAATTGTGAGAAACGAAGTATGTTTGTCTATAGTTTACGGTTTATCCTAAGTCAACATTGTTTTCATTGTGAAAAGTCAAGTGTATCGATAAACGGAAGAATATCCTACTTAAACGGAAGAATATCCTACTTAAAGAATGGCACAAAAACTTTTCCGTCAAGATAATTGAATTTATTTATATGGAGACAGAAGGGTAATAGAGATGCTTTATTTAGGTCTACATGAGACCTTGTAACTTTTCATTAAAAAAAATCAAAAGAAAATAGCATTTTTTTTACAATTTCTGTTTCTGATGACTGCTACAAATATAAGAAAACATAAGATACAAAACAATAATAAAATTATATAAATATATCTATGAACAATAATTTTATAAGTTAAAAAACTCATAAAATAAGATGGGTATAAGAAGAATGTGAAGAAGAAGAAGAAAGAGCATATGAAGACTCGCGACTGACGTTAAACATATGTATAACAATTGTTTCACTATTCGTATTCTTAAATTCTTCTCACCTCCCACTCCAGATATCGAACATAACAAAACATAGGAATCATCATATGTTGACAAATGTTAACACATGAGTTGTCAAATGTTTATAGTTAAAGAATTAAGTGTAACGCAGTTTGTACCAAGCAAATACAGAAATAGTTATCAAAAACTGTGCCTCCAAATTCAGAATTTTTAATTCCCCAATTTTCTCCTCTGAATCTTAACTTTATTTATTATTAATCTCTTTCCCTGAAGCCAATGAATTGTTCTGTATCCGTTCCTTATGTTCACTTAAGCCTCCCTCCTAGTTGATAGTGTGGCCGGCTGCTGTGCAAAGGGTATGGGTTCGATACCTGCTCTGGACAAACATTAATGTGTTAAGCATTTGTGTTTGTCTTCAGTCTGGGTGTATTTATGTATGATATGTATGTATTTATAAAAAAAGTAAAATATATGTATTTATATACGCTGTATGGCATCCATAACACAAGCTTTGTTTGCTTTGGGGCCAGATGGTGCTGTGTGTAATGCCCAAAAATATTTATTAAAAATAGTTGCCGCATATTCAAAGAGCACACGTCTAAAGATGTCAAAAAAGAGGCATATTTTCTGCTAAAATTATGCTTATTGTATTTGTAAAATAATAATAATTCTTGTATTAACAATAATAATATATAAGAAATATTCCTTGACACTACACACAACGCTATCCGATGCCGAACTTTTTACTTTTTTTGTAAACAAATACATATTACGCACAAAAATATAAAAACCAAGACTATGATTATGACATAAATGTGTGCCTGTGTGGGGATCAAGCCCGACTGAGCCTGGGTCATACATAATATTACGCCTGTATCCGCCGGGGTTAAACAGAGACCACATAATTTTATTGTTACCATTTTAATTGTAACGATCCTTGCATACATCTTCTATTACAACTATTTCCATAAATGCTTTTATACACGTTCGTCGGTAAAGGTATGGCACTATTGGTCTTCAATTATCTAGGAACGGAATCAATTTGATTGAAACATGTTTGAATAGGCCCACCTTTACTGGCCCTTCTATTTACTTCCGCCTCATACATGTGTTTCGTTCGTGCGTTTTCTTTTATCTGTACTCTCTACATACCTTAACCATATTAACCCTTAATTACTCGCGTGGGATCCACTTGGACCCCAGTACGAATTGAAAGTATTGCTGTTTCTCGAAATTTAAAGTTATTCCTACGCCGCGCCTTGTAGCTTCCTAAAATTCCTAATCTTTCTAAAATTATCGCATCTTCAAATAGTTGCGAGCATAACACGCTGCTGTGTTATGGGTGTCAGTATAGTATACCTGGGGTCTTAATCATCCTGGCTAATCTGCACCATTGATACCATCGACTTCAAAAGGGAGGTGTATCGTGTGTCCAAGGAAAATAAAATATATATGTGAAATACGTCTGCAAGGACCATATGGTTATGATTTGTGCAAATTGCCTATAAGATAACAGTTCCTAAGTTGTAAAGTGTTAACTCATTACCTTGCAATTGATTCAACTTTTTCAAATATTTAAATAAAAAAACTCTGATTTCTTTTAAAGCCTTGTCTGTATTTAAGCTTTGAAAATGGAGTCCATACGAATCCCACGCTAATGTTTGCGTAAGAGTTTTAGTTTGCCAGTAATTAAGGGTTAACTTAACTTTTGCATTCCTGTCTTTTTTTCTACACTGCTACTAAATACGTACTTACTACCAAGCTATATCTTTTACACTACAATAATTTGATATTATAGTATATCTTATTCTGGTAGTAGGAGAACTGTAAAGCTAACCGTTTTCATACAAAGGCGTTTAATACGTTTCTACATCCCTAAACCTTGTCACGACACAAATAATTCTAGTTGTTATTTTATCGAAAGTGCTGTTTCTTAACGCGCAGGCACTACATAACTAGAATTTAATAACTAAGACCGCCAAAATTAATTTCTACTTCTTACAAAAACAGAAATGAATAACTCATTTCTACATACAACTACATACTAGACGCGATATATAGGAATATTTATATATATATATATATATATATTCCTGCGTAATTAACAAATCTGACAGGCACATCAAGGCAGTAATAAATGGCTACTTTCTTCCATCCCACCGTTTGCCATCGGCAGGGGATTTATTCTTACACTATAGAATCGAAATGGTCGCGTACATTGCGGTTTTAGAGAAATTTACTCCCGGGAACGCTTGGACTGTGGATTAAGCTCCCTGCCAAGGTTTTCTCCAAGGACTGCAGTATGGGGTTCTTCGAGAAAGAAGTTATTAGATTTCTGAAGGCTCGGCAACGTGCGAGTGATACCCCTGGGGCCTTATTGGAACAGTCTAGAAATATTCGGACTCTGGAATTCGATACAAAAATGTATGGAAGTCTGACTTACCTCTCGAAACCCGTGATTTTTTATACCCCTAAGGTGGAAAACAAGCTTACCGTCCGCCTGATGGTAAGCGGTCACCGTAGCCTATGGACGCTTGCAACACCAGGGGTATCACTCGCGCGTTGCCAATCCTTCAAAAATCTAATAACTTCTTTCTTGAAGAACCTTAGACTATAGTCCTTGGAGAAAACCTTGGCAGGGAGCTCATTCAACATTTTAGTCTCAAACTCTAGATTCCGACTCGCTCGAGACTGTTCCCAATAAGGTCCCTGGGACCTAATTCTCACCCAAGTAACATCTTAGCGTTAAAATAACCTGTATAACATTCTTATATCAGTTTCAATTGAGATTTAAAGCGTTAAAAATACCTGTAGGACGGGTGTTAGAGAATGCTCTAACACACTTATAACCATGATTTAGGCACCTCGATTTACAGGTAAAGGTTGTAAAAAGCCTGTAAAGTGATATAACGGTGTTAAAGTCCTTGTAAAAAAATGTTAATTCAATCTCAGCTACAACTTTTACCTGTATAACGGTGGTTGCACATGGACTGGTTAAAACTATAATCGTAGAGAAACGTTCACGAAGAATGATTTATTAGTAAAAACTTTAATAGAATTGTTAAAAATACTTGCTTGACACTTTGACGCATACTAATAACCAAAAATAGTCTCAAGGCAGCATCTTATTGTTTCCTGAGTACATTATTAGCCACAAAGTACTTTATATTTGTAATGTACTGTTCGTTTTAAATACTACGGTGACAATTTGTGACATTCAGCACAGCTCATGGCGACTAACGATTAAATGGAGTAGGTATTAATAATAAAGTCCAAAATATTTAAGTTTGTTTTGTTGTGTTAAGTCAAAACCACCTGCCGTTGTGATTTTACTGTAAATATATACCATGTTTTCCATCTCAATTTAAACGCGCTCGTGATTTATTCAGGAATTTAAAAAAAACTGATAATAATATAAAATAGACACCTCAATTTTTTATACATTGTTATTGTCTCTTTCATACCAATTGCATCATAAATTAAGTTGCTTTAATAGAATGACAAATATCTTATAAATAATGGACTGTTTTTTTGTTAATTAATAATTAACGTAGTCAATTTATAGGTTAGTCCACCAAAATAATGGCGACGTTATATTAAAGCTTATGCTCTCACGTAAGTCATCTGTTACATTTTGAGTGATACAAACTCTTTAGTCAAGAGCATTGTGCAGGCTTTAGTAAACCTAGCAGTGTCATAATAGACTCAAGTAACTAATTTCACTATAGCCAAGCCAATACAACCGGGTTAACATTATAGATACGGATTCGATTAGGGTTTTTCAATTAAATAATCAAAACCTGTTACCTGTAGGAAGGAAGGTACTTACCTCCTTAGTAAAATTAACACTGCAGCTTATAACCAAATAATAATGTGTTACTTTACAACTTATAACTTCATAAATGAGTTGTTTGACACTTTTAACATAGACTTTGCAACTTATACTCACATAAATGTGTTGTTCGACACTATTAACATTAACTTTACAGCTTCTACTCACATAAATGAGCTGTTTGACACTTTTTACTTTAATATTGTAGCTTATACTCACATAAATGAGTTGTTCAACACTTTCAGCATCTTGTGATACTACACTCTTGGCTAACTCTTTTTTACAACCTATGTCTGCACCTTACAGGCAATATAACACCTTAATACTTATAAGACACTTCATGGCAACAGCTAAACAATAATAAGTGTGAAAAAAATTTTGGAACACAGTTATACAGGTTTATATTCTACAACAGGTTTAAGCAATACCAAAATATTAAATATACTTGCTGTGATTAGAACTACTCTAACTCTAAAAGCTGTTTAACATATTACATTAACGTTCTAGAATAACTATTGGAGTTCAATTTAATGTTATAACTACTCTATATAGTTTTCAGTTATAATTGAGACCATTATTACTCAATTGAACAGATTTAAGTTATAATTAAGCCTGCAACTGACGCTATGATGTTACTTGGGCACTTCATCCGAGATAATCTCGTATTAGAGATTATGTGGAAGACACCATCTCGACTGTAAAATTTCGATCGTCGCCATCCTTTTCTCTTATGCTGTATTCTTACTATGAATCGAAACAACCTTCGAACAAAATGTCGTTCGAAGCGGTGAAATATTGCCATTGTGAACCGCGGCTCGATTCCGTAAAATGATGGCTAACAATTCTCGTTTGAAATCCATAGAAATAAGATATACATTGCGCATTTGAAATGACGTATGAAATTCATCGATTGTCGCGAAACCGCAATGTATATCTTATTTCTTTCAAAAAAGGATAGCAATCTTTTACGGAATCGACCCGCCGGTTACGCTACGAGGTACGTTCCATTGCACAGTTTTAGAGCGTTTTTAAAAACGCCTACTCTAATATGCCTTTTTTGATATATTAAAAAAGGTTTCAGTGACTACAAAATGCTAAAAGCAACATTTTACTTGTGTTCTATCATTATTAATAAGGCAATAATAAGTATAACTAAATTTGTAAAATAAGTCCCTATTTCAAGAAATTGCTATAATTTTTAAACGGAACGTAGTTGGACTAGTTGAGTGCTTTATTTGTTTATTTGGTTGAGAATTTTAAGTTATTTAAATTTTTCAAAGGTGTAATTGTGTTTATGAAAATTTTCTCACATTAAATTACCACCTAGTATTATCAAAATACTACGCAGCACTAAAGATGGCGGCGCCGGACCTCAAACATTTTTATCAGTGTATGTGATGTAACCTAGTGTTTGTTGTGATGGAAATCAATTCAAATAGAAGAATATTATTGTCATGGGCGACTTTGATAATTGCGAAAATCGGACAATTAATCAATTGAGAAAAGACTAATAATGTATTATGAAAGGAATAAAGGAAAAAAAAATTATCATATTTGGTAAAATAAGTCTTTTTTTAATTACTCTGACCTACATTTTAGACATTTATTTTAGATTTTAAAGCATATAGTTTAAAGCTAAGAGTAGAATTAATGTTTAGAACCCAATCATTTTGAACTAAATTTGTCATGATTCGAATGTGAGATGTAGTCTCGAATGGTCCCGACCACTCGAAGCAGTTCGAGCGGCTTGTGTTCGAGAAATGTCGGATTCGACATTACCAGAATTGCTAAACTACATTTTCGTTCGAGAAAAGTTTAAATTCGTACTTTTTTTCGAAATCGTGATTAATTCGATCGCGTGAGAATTGGCTCCCTGGTGTTGCAAGCGTCCATACGGTGACCGCTTACAGGCGGACCGTAAGCTTGTTTGCCACATTAGTGGTATAAAAAAACCTTTATAACAAATATTTTACATATATAAGTTTTTTATCATATCCACAAGTCTTATCCTACATATATTTACGCCTTACTCAGCACTATGAAGCTCTTGGTGCATCTTATGTAAAAAAAGTTAAACTTAATTACACATCACATACTAACACAGTTATTTTCATAAGTTACAAACCCTTAACTGAATAAAAACATGCTTAATGCTTTCAAAAAAATTTCAATACAATTTCATTAAAATAAGCAAAAAATATTATGATGAAAATTTATACAAATGTAATGTGTAATAAAACATTTCCAAAAAAAAAACTTACCCTGAATGCGTTACATAACTAATTCAAATATTATTATTCAAATGGGTTTCTAGGAACACTTTTGAATCGTCAAAAGAATTAACAACAATTTGTTTTAAAAACTAATTACAATACCTAATGGTTTATCGTCATTATCTAACAGTTACTCTTTGTCAAACTACAAACGAAACATAATATTATAGTGAATCAACTAGTAACTACATATTTTGTATTGAAATACTCGACAAGCAAGCTTTACGAAGTAAATAGTTTATTTAAAAAAATCAACAACATTGCTTACAAAACAAGACTTAAGTCTGATCACAGGATAAGCTGACAACGTACTCAAAGTTGACGAGCAATTTCGATTTTATTAAAAGGCAAATTAAGCTCCTCACTTAATATCCAGCCACATTAATTAAATGAGCAACAGACTTTAAAGGGATTACGGTGGTTCTTAGAAACATAATACGTTAATATAAGACACGACCGTCTGTCTGAAGATCTTCCCGTAACTAATTAAGAATATGCTTAGTTAATTAAATTGAATTAGATATACTGAATACATGATATAAGTTGTAATTTAGGGTACCTATCTATTTAGGACTACAGGGATTGGGCCTAGAATTGGCAAACCGTAATCAAGGATCGAGCCCAGCGTGTAGGTACCGATAAGTCCTTTTTTTTTAGTTTCTCATGTACATTAATTGTTTACTCCACTAGCTATCCAGTGAAGGTAAACATGAAAAGAAGTGAAGTCCACAATCCGGATTGAAACCGTGTGTAGACTATAGCTGATATTACTCTCGGTGAGATTAGGTTATGCCGCAACCACAGACTATATCCACAACAATGAAGACGTATGGATCTAGGAAGGGACCAAAAGGTAAAAAAAACACCACGGTCTGTCTGAATTCGGATAAGTGGATTTTACGTGTCATTTTTCTAAAGCAAAAAGGTTTAGTTATTAATTTGACACGCTTTTTCCCGTGGGGCATGGAAAGTTTAAAAGCGACATGTAAACGTGCGGCATGAAAAGTCATGTAAACGTGTCACATTTTCAGAGCTTATATTTCTTAAAATAATTGTTTTAGTATTATCAAATAAATGCTGACAAAAAAACTCAAGTAATATACAAACAAAACAGGTTTCAACACGTTCTATAATTTTTAATACTACAACACAAAAAGATTAAGTTCAATTACAGAATAATGTTAGTTGAAAAATAAAACACAAATAGGTACTAATTTATTAAGCATTAAACTAATATGTAAAAAAAAACAGTTTATGAAATTAAAATCTAGGTACAAAAAAAAAACATTTTTAGTGTCTAATCAAAGTTTCTTGACTGCGAATGCTTAGGTTGTGAAATGAGCTTCCTGCCAAGGTTTTCTCTAAGGAGCACAGTATGGGGACTATGGGGTTCTTCAAGAAAGTAGCTATAATATTTTTGAAGGGTTTGCAACGCGCGAGTGATACCCCTGGCGTTGCAAGCGTCCATAGGCTACGGTAACCGCTTACCATCGGGCGAACTGCAAGCTTAATTGACATTAGTGGTATTAAAAAAATGACAAATGGTTAAAAAACAAATACCTTCCACTTCAAGTCGATGGATTTAGAAATGAGTCTTGAATATATCTGTCTTGTTTACTGAACAGCAAATATATTAAAATGTTTGTGTGTATCACATTAAAAAAAATATTTTTGAATGGTAAAATGGGCCGCAAATCTTAAATTGCGTCTACGTCATACATAACCAGAATATGTAAGAAAAATAATATGTACGTTTACAAATACTGTACTGATCAAGATAGTGGAGGAAAATTTAACTTTTTTTCTTTATGCCAAGTTATTTGTAAAAGTTCGAAATACCTAAACAATACTCAACATAAAAAACGGATTTGTTATGAAATGTGATTCTATGCAGCAGTGAAGGAACATGAGCCTAATAGGCATGTGAAAGAATAAAAAACTATAATTATTTCACCTAAAGACTTAATTTTTACTGGTCTGGTTTGGTTTTTTTTAAAGATTTGTTAGTTTATAAATAAATAAATATTTTCGGACATTATATACAGCGCAATGAAAAAAATAGATAACAAAACTGGTTTAGCTATTCAAAATTAACTTAGTAATAACTTAACTTTTGTTATAATTAAACAACTGATTTGCTGCACATAACTCAACACTTTATCTACTATTAGCAATTTAGTTTAGAAGTCCCTCAGCTATGTTACGAGTAGATGCTTGAGCTAGTAATACCAGAGAACGGACACAAATACATACTTTTTTTTGTTAATGCATACACATATTATTATACGTAGAAAACACACAGTCAAAACAAACACAAATAATACATTTTGTCTTGTGCGGGAATCGAACCCACGCCCCTCGATTTAGTCGGGTCATTACCACTGAGCCACGATTCCGACGAAGTTAATTAGACTGTATGTCACATATAGTACTATTTGACAATTTTCTTAATTTAATTATTTGATATACAACACTGGAGCAAATGAAACATATTATAATCGCCGCGCCGTTCAATTATATAGGACTGTATTACCACAAGCTCCGCCAAAAGATCTGATAAGGTCGCCCTTTGATCATATTACTTTACGGTCGTCCTTAACCTTCGCAGTGGCTTCAAAGTGTTAAACATACCTATAGTTTTATTTCATTAAGCTTAAACATAGGACTATTATAGGTATTAAATAAAGAACAAGAGAGCGGATTTTGTATGTTTGCTTATAGTATGTGGAGGGTAACCTTCATAACCACTTCACTCTTTGAAAAATTCTTACACTGTTAAGTAGGTAAATTATTCCAGACGGGCATAGGTCTTCCTACATATTCCTTATTTACATAATACGTATATTTTATCAACGAAAGTAAACATTTTCATATTTTTGAAGTGAAATCTTCTGTAGCAGCGTTGTGCACTTTTATTGGTATGGGTAAAAAATTATTAACTCGCGCAGGGTGACCGGAAATTCGTAAGACGGAAACCAAAGTGCCACGCCATAATTGGTATGGGTAAAAAATGATAAACTCGCGCAGGCTGATCGAAAATTCGTAAGATGGAAACCATAATGCCACGCCATATTTTAGTATATGGCGATTATGAGTAGTACATGGAGGTTAGGTATGGGATTTTAATTCTATGACAGATTGAGATGTCCAATATACTACGTCAAAAAAGTAAAAAACAAACATTATAAATTATAATTTTGAAGTGAAAACGTCTTTAGCGGCGTTATGCACTTTTGTGCTGGGTTAAAAATGTTAAACTCTATAGGACGAATAAAAAGTAAGAAAAATTGGGTTGATGAAAAGATTAAAGTGCGGAATACACATGTTAAAATGTTTTATCCAGGTTGTAGGTTTTCACTTATGCCGGCACTCCCGGAGTGCAACCCGTTTTTTTTTTCTATCTACTGTTGTTGGCCGCAGACTGAGTTTTGCGGCGGTGCTGCTTGCACTCTTGCGGTTTGCAGGAGGGTGTCTTGGACACAAACCTCAATGATGCAGTCAAAATATATACCTCGAACCAGGACTCGAACCAGCAACAAACCTTATAATCCGTGTAATTGAACTATCAAGGCACAAATCTGGCCAATGAAAATCCCAACTACATTTTTTCTATGGTAATACGTGTTTCTTCATTTTATAAAATTTGTGAATTTGTAAGATTGATGTACGGTCAGTTGCAAAACTGCATATAGAGTTTCAAAACAAAATAGAATGGCAAGGCGTAGTCACTTACACACTTAAAGAAATAAAGTAATATGTCTTGTAGAACCTGAGTAATATTAGTTTCATTTAATATTGTACAAATAATTTCACTACGAATAGTATCGTATCCGTAGCCTAGTGGATAGACGTATCAGATCTTAATACGTGTACTCAGTGCAATGCAGGTTGTGGATTGGAATCTCACCTTATGCCTTTCTTTTTGTTTCATTTTACGAATTATGAATAACTTGTTCAGTTAAACAGCTTAGACCAATTTTCTAATAGCTATTAAGTTAGTAGCGGACACTACGTGGGTAGACATTTTATTTTCTCGTTGCCGATTTGTTTCTGGGGGTGCTTGTGCTGCCAAGGTTGTTTGGTGTTTTTATTTAGCTATTAAGTTAGATGCGGTCACTACAAAGGTAGCCATTGTATTCTTGTCGTGTATGTTACTGCTTGTGTTGATAAGGTTGTTTGGTGTTTTTATTATTTTTTTTTCTGAAAATAATATGCAGGCCAATATTAATATCTAAGACATAATATATTTTTTTTACTTTGTTGTTTTTCAAAATATAGCAGCGTTACCGAATGAATGGTTACTTGTATTTTTTTTTATTCTTATGGTTAAGTTTCAAGTTTCTTTTCATTACGAAAACGAATACTTAAGCTATAACCATAGGAAATATATATATAGAAAAAAGAGACATTTATACGGAACCCTAAAAATAAAGTACTATTTCTCTTACAGATATTTCTTTACGTTTCAATATATCTAAGACATAACATATTTTTTCAAAATATAGCAGCGTTACCGAATGAATGGTGACTTGTATTTTTTTTATTCTTATGGTTAAGTTTCAATTTTCATTTTATTACGAAAAAGAATCTTAAGCTTTAACCATAGAAAATTTATATATAGAAAAAAGAGACATTTATAAAAAACATTATTTATGAATTATAAAATTATATTAAAAACCATTTTTATTTGATTGCATGTGTTTTAATTCTTGCAACCAAAACAAAAAGTTCTCATACCAACTGGTCCTTTTCAGAGAGAACGAGATGTCAAAACATAAAACATAAAAAAAAGTAATTCCTAACAAAAATACCCAATACGGAAATAGCGTGATTTGAACCATAGGCTCGACGATTTAAGTTGCAGCGTCTATTGATCACACCAGCGGGCAGATAACATTTAATGCGAAATAAACATATGAAGAACAACACTGCAGTTTACACCTAATTAATTTGTTAGATTAAGCAACCAAAAGATATAAGAACGGTTTAAATCAACTGGTTAGTATAAAGAAAACTAAACCTAATTTTGTGTCGATTTAAGGTTAATATTATTGACAGTTCTGATAATGTTAATGTGTGAGTGCAAGATTCACAGAATGGCTCCACGCAATTTTAACCTTTACACTATGTATGGACTATGCAAATGACCGTACTAGGACTCCATAAGTCACTAGAGTTGTTGAATTTTTAATGGGTATAGCTATAGTGAAACAACGTTAACCGTGTCAGCTAGTGTTAAAATAAAATGTCGCTTAAAATATTCATTGCAACTGCACTTTTCCAGTTGCACTCAGGAAATAATGTAGGTTTAGTGTGCTGTCTCCCTCTGTAGGCACTTTATTGTGAAAGCAGACTTGGTTTGGCGTACTTTATTTATTCAACAGTAAAGTCGTTGGATCGCTGATGCACAAAACGGAGGGAATTTAGTTCGCTTAAATGTTATTTTCATTTCTTAGAAGAGGCTGCTCCATGGCTCAGTGAGTTATGACTTGCCTTATGAACTAAGTAGTGTGGATTCGATTTCCGCCTGTGACAAACATTTATGTGACATGTCTGATATCCATAGTAGAATCCTCGCTATGTTTGGGACCAAATGACAATTAATTTGATGTCAAAAACTATTTATAAATTTATTTCTATTATGTGGGCCTGTTTCCCAAACACCTCGAATATTGTTTTACTGTTAAGCTGATAAGCTATTTGTGGATACAAACAAATAGTTTTTATTTACAATTTCGTATTTTTTAACTTACTTCAAAAAAAGAGGAAGTACTCAATTCCGATGTTTGCATTTTTTTTCTTTTTTTTATATTATGTAGTTTTGAGCATAACTCCGCCATATATATACGGATTTTCAAAATTCTTTTTTGAACTGGTTAAATGCCGTTTTATGTTGATGATTGCATATCTATTGTAATTTGATACGAGTATTGATGTTTTTAGTGTACAAGAAAAAAAAATCGTCACTCAAAAGTAAAAAATAAAAACATTTTAACAAAAAAACTACAAAACACTAAAAAGCTAAGAACATACGTGTTTCTAAAAATCTGATCTAAATTACAGTTTGAAGTTGGTGTTTATGTACCCTAAGTTTATAATTCACTTTATTTTTATGGCACCTACTTCAAACTGTAATTCAGATCAGATTTCTGGAAATAAGTATTTTATTTTTTTATTTAACTATGGTAAAAAAAATGTAAAGCAGCTCTTTTTTTAAATAGCGGCAGTGATGTAATGATGAAAAAAATATAAGGAATCACCAAATAGCCTTCCTCTTACTCACTTACTATAAGTAGTCTTGATTAATGATCCGAAGACAAATTATACAGACAAGCCGTGCCTTGAATATATAAACATCCTCGTTATACAACCTTATTTTATATTTATAAATAATTATACATAATATAGACGAGAATTGGGTAAACGTGCATAGTCTATTTTTAGTACCAGCCTTCGTACGTTACCACTGTTGGGTCACAGGCAAACCTGAAATCCAACCGAGTCCCTTCTTTGGTACATTCCGGGTTTGAACGCCCGCCCCTTTGAACGTGAGGCACATGCCGAGATCACAAGGTCACTAGCCAAGCACCGACCAGATATCGTGTAAATTTTACCCAAGTTGACGGTTGAAATGGGTCTTAAAGTCACGAACTTCAGTCTAGTTGACAAAACTGTAACGATCGATAGTAAAATAGACTGATTGAGGTAAATTCAGCATTATTATAAGGTTAGCTGTACTTTTTTATCATTCTAAACCAAAGTATGTAATGATTGGATGAGGGAATGACTTCCATAAACGCTAAATATGTCAATCTGAATTTTATAACATAAGGGCCAAATAACAACTTTTATGCATTAAACTTTAAAAATGACGGGTTTCCTGATACACACTTCCACTTTTCCCAATTTTACCCCCTTAGCAGATGAAGTTTGAATTTTTTTTTTCTATTGCTAGCGTAGGTATATTATAAGAAAACATGTAAAAATTTCAAGTGTCTAGAGATATAATAGCGGAATTCTTATACTCATACCCAATTTGACCTCCAGGGGAATTTTTTTAAAAAGTTGGAACGTCCATCTTAATATTTTCAACCTCAAGCCAAATAAATAATTTTTTATAAGTTCAGAAATGACGGATATTCTGACTTATTTCTAAACCCCAGTTTATCCATATATTTATTTATTTATATAGAATTTTGCAAAACATAACGCAAATAAATATCGAAATTTTCATACAAATTTTAATATCATTTCATTAAATTAAATCCCCTATTCAGCCCTTTAGGGGATGATTTTCCAAAAACGGTGAAACACGTTAATCTTAGTTATAATTTTGAACTGTAAGGCCAAATATTATTTTTTATGCATTTAGCCCAGAAAATTGTATAGCGAAACAGTATACTTTACCTCAGGGCAAAGATTGCTGCTTGACAAGTCGCAAGTCATCTATGGGCAGGTGCATCTAAAAACGGCTGAGAGAATCGTCGACAATACCAAACACACAAGCCGTATCAAACACTTAAGTTTAGTGTGACGAGAGAGTTTGCCTTCCTGTGTGTGTCCTACTGCACACTTAAGATTCCTTAAAACCTAAATGGTCTCATAGACTGCTGTTTCAGAGAAACTTACGTTCACCAACACTTAGGTTGTGTAATGTGCTCCCTGCCTAGATTTTCTCAAAGGACTACAAAATGGAGTTCTGCAAGAAAGAAGTTTTAAAGGGTCGGCTTCGCGCGAGTGACGCCTCTGGTGTTAGAAGCGTCCATAGCGGACCATTAGCTTGTTTGCCACCTTAGTGGTATAAAAAGAATTATACACAAGAACAAATTATTTTTACTTAGTGGTATCAGCTGTGCGTTTTTGTTACTCAAAATTGTCGCAAACGGAGCATCCAATTAAGCTCAAATTTTGCACAGAGATAGTTAAAGATAATTTTGAAGAGAGATA
The DNA here is from genome assembly GCA_946406115.1 of Apoda limacodes. Classification (NCBI taxonomy): domain Eukaryota; kingdom Metazoa; phylum Arthropoda; class Insecta; order Lepidoptera; family Limacodidae; genus Apoda; species Apoda limacodes. Next base: position 19,908,453 of record OX291553.1, read on the forward strand.
GGTTTTTATCCTGAAAAATTCTTAACCGAATTCCACGAAATAAACGAACTATAGCTGCAGCTATAGCTCGTTATAGCAAACTTCTTTAGTATAATCAAAGAAGTCGGCGGTAAAATCCCACACCCATAACCAAATGTAGGGCTAGCGGACCCGCTGGCAAAAGCTTGTGATATTATAAAATAGAAGTCTAAATGATGTACAAAACAAATAAATTTAAAACATTTTTTTATTATATAATATTTGATCGTGCATTAATTGTTTTATGTTAAATATTTTAGACATTAAATACCTACCAGTTCGAGTTAAAAAACAGAAATTTGATAATTAATCTAAATAAAAAGCAATCGACGTCGACACACATACGAACTTTCGTTTGTGTAACATTATATTTCACTTTTACATTCTCTAAATTTTTTAATTAAAATTGAATCTGACTGACTTATTTTCTTTAAACTTTTTCCAGTTTTTTTTTGCGATTGATAAGTATTGAGTATTCTTGACATTTTCAATTAATTACGAACACAGCTTGATGAAAAAAAACTTACGCTGGTATTTCTAGGCACAAATTTTATTTATTTTATTTAAGCTTTATTATTATTCACAAAGAAATAAACAAACCTAATGTTCCATTTTTCAAATTCCAAACACAAATGAATAAAAGTTCTTCAATTAATTTTGAATGTAGGTACTACATATTTAGGTTAGTTTTAAGTTAAAATTAAAAATATCTTATTTATATAACAGAATATATAATATCTTATTTATATAATAGAACATTGTGTATTCAGGGTCGTAAAGATAAAACCACTAACGAGAGCCTTTTAGAAGCCTAAGGCCGAGACTCGAGTAAATAACATTTCCGAGTATAGACTAAATAAATTTGGAAAATCCAAAAGTGCACGCCTCATAGCGGTCATTCACAGTTAAAAAAAAATTCTAAAACAAAAACTCAAGTTTTTTAAAATAAAATAACAAATAAGGTGAGGAAAAAATATACTATAAAATAAAAATAAAAAATATATATATAGATATACAGTATACAGTGGTATATTAGTTTTTTATAAATTATAATTAAACGACAGTACTTAGAACGCTAATATTAACTAGGAATCAGCACAGTGTAATACTTTATATATTAAAAACAAAAGTATTCCGGTAAGATGAGTTTTTCGACCAATTTCTCTGCCACATACATGGTCACATAAACACAGACTCACGGACGTCCAAGAATGATTAGTTTTAATGTTATTATTTATTATATTAAACAAACTAATTGTTTATAAAATGTACCATATGTGCTAGACAGATTATTTAACTTCATATTAGTGCACTCATATTATCCTGTAAGTGTTATATTAAAAAAAAACGTCATTTAAGTTTCGAAAGACTGGGTTTTTTGACATGTCGAGAGTAGAGCACTACCTCACCGCTCGCTTATGAGGCGTGTAATATAAGGTGAATAAATAAATAAACTCACCAAAACACAATTGAAATGGCAAAAATAGAAGTACAGAAAACAACGCCAACGCCAGGTTTTTATAAATTATTTTTTTTTGGCTTAGTTTAAAACTGGTAATTGCTGGCGTGTAGTGCATATTTTGAGCATAAAACTTTTATAATTCGTCATTACTGTCCTTGAGTTTTATGAACGCGCGCTTTGCTTTGAGAAAAGTAAAATTACAAAAAAGCCCGCGGTAGTTATTGAGGTCTTAGCACCCGCTTAACATGCACGTTATGATAATTTTTACGAGTCAGTGTGATGAAAAGGAATTTAAAATGTGTGCTTTTGTTAGAATCGATTACAAGCCTGTAGCATATGGATGAACGGTTGGATAGACGAGGCGAAAAACTATATTGGTACCGTTTTGGCCTTTTAGCTACGGATCTCTAAAAATCTATAAACATATTATACTATAACTAGGTCGCTAGTCATATTGTGTTATAAACACGTCGAACCAATTTGTCCAACTAATTTTGACAAACCAATCAAATCACAAAATGCTATCTAGCCCCAAACTAAGCATGGCTTGTACGTGCTTACTAAAACATTTCTTTATTTGAAAATACATGCATATTACACATAGAAAACACCCAGACTCAAGATAAACATAAATGCGGTGGTCCTGTGCGGAAATTAAACCCGCTGTCTTCGGTTCAGCAGACAAGAAAACTCCCAACTGAGCAATTCAGTCAGTCAAAAGTAAAAACTATATTTTTTTTTTTTTTATACCACTAAGGTGGCAAACAAGCCTACGGTCCGCCTGATGGTAAGCGGTCACCGTAGCCTATGGACGCTTGCAACACTCACTCGCGCGTTGCCGACCCTTCAGAAATCTAATAACTTCTTTTGTATGTATCTAGATATGGCTAATTTAGCTATATTTCAGTTACTTAGTGACAACAAACGTATAAAACCTACAAACTTTATAATTTTATTTGTTATAATAGCTATTCACTGCCTAGTGAAATTATGAGTTTCATTACTTCAATGATAAGGAGATATTTATTCCTTCAATGGTTGACGACTATTTATTTCAGCTGGCAAGCTATTTATAAGGAACAAAACAAGAACTGTCCAATAAAGATAATAATTATGGTTTGGATGGAAAGCCTATTTGTTTTAGTCTCACAAACTCATTTCGAGTTTATTTTTTCTAATTAAGAGAATACGATTCGGAGCGCCTCTCAGCGTGCTTTATACAAACAAATTTCTCTCTTATTTTTCATACATGCTAACCAAACACTACAAATTTTAAAGACATGTTCTAGTAATAAATATCTAGCTCTGCAGTGTGCCAGTTTTCTATTAAATTTTACAGTTCAAAAGTTAAACAGGATACTTGTTTTTCATAAAAATGGCTTCAAAAAATATTTTTAGTTTTTAAAATCATTTTACAAAGTTTTGGAATCTCACAGACATCGGTATTCGACTTGGAATTATGAGTAAGAACATTAGAGAGTCAAAAACAAATGAGAAATTCGTATTCGAATCCTCTAGAAGAAGAAGACATTAGTTGTGAAATCACGGTAGAAAGTAAGCGCAACTATCCATATAATAATTCATCACTATATTTTGCGATTATAATAAAGGAATTCATTTATATTAGGCCCAGAAATAAAAATGCTGGCCGACTGAAAAATACTCTTAGCAAATTCCCGTTCAGGACGATCATTTTTCACTATGACACCAAATCCAAAGACTAGTCCTTCAGCTGTTTTTTTTAAGTTAAGAAACTTGTTTTCCATACATTTTAATATTTTAATAAATAATAAAACTGTCGGCTGGTGAAAAATAATGATATGAACTGGTTGGGTGAAATAATATTTTTTTTACAGAAATGTTGCAGATATTTGCGATATTATAGGTAGGTTCTGTAGAGTAGAACCCCTTAATACCCGGTATACTGACTTAAAAATTGCAGGATTTATCCGCGCTTCACATGTGATCGTATGAAACACTGCAATTATTAAGATTCAAACGAACTTACCTTGTGAAGTTTGATATCTAATTATACAAGTGTCTTGAAGGAAGATGATTTGAGTTTATATGCAGCAGTACACGAGAGAACGTTGTCCCAATCCCACCTTTAAGGCTGTAAAAATGTTTATTTAAATTAAAATTTACAAAGTAGGTAGTTTCCACAGAAATGCACCCACCCATATTGTAATCATCTTCAGTCAAGACACTGGTAAAATTAGATATTAAACTTCACAAGATAAGTATGTTTGATTCCGTATCTCTCCCGAAGATAATTAGAGTTTACATGTAGATGTTTAGAGCGTCGAAAAAATTTAACATGAAAGCGACCAACATATAAGTAATATATCTGATCTTGTCTATAAGTGTATTATTATCGTTAGATGTAGCTTAGAATTAACAAAGCACTAACAAATTAACTTTATTTTAAAAGAGGTAGAGGTAATATTATCTTTTATTACAGCACTTTAAATATGTAATCGACACGACATTTGTATGAGTTATAGACTTTAATGCGTGTCGTACACTGTGAGCTTCCATACAGTTTTCAAATATCAGTGCCACTTTTTCTAAAATTAATATAGCTACTTAAGATAAAGTTAAATCCCCGCTTTTATTCTGTAGTTTATGATAAATTATAAAAATATGTTCTCATTAAAGTCGTACTTTACTAGTTTCATCTTTTTAGGATTTAAGAGTAAAAATTTTACGACTTTAACAAGTACAATTTTTTTTTTTTTTTTTTACTTGTAAGGTGGCAAACAAGCTTACGGCCCACCTGATGGTAAGCGGTCACCGTAGCCTATGGACGCTTGTAACACCAGTGGTATCACTTACGCGTTGCCGACCCTTCAAAAATCCAATAACTTCTTTCTTGAAGAATCCCATACTTATACGACATACCTTAGAGAAAACCCAAGCGTTAGCGGGGGAAGTTTCTTTAAAACCGCACTGTACGCGACCATTTCGGTTCTAAAAGTGTTAGAATGAATTCCCTGCCGATGGCGAGCGGTGCGATGGTAGAAAGTAGCAGCGGGCATAATTTCGAACAATTCCTCAGAATACATCCCATTGTACAAGCGGTAGAAGAACACACATAGGGAGGCAAAACCCCTTCTCAGACTTAAGGGCTCGATACGGCAAGTGAGTCCCCAGATGACGATCTCGCTGTCCAGATAGCGAGGTTATTCTCTACGACCTCCCCTAATAGGGCCTCCCCCCTAACACGACGCTGACGTCCCCGGGTTCGTCGTCGCACGCAAGGATACACGAGGTATCAAAGAGTACCAGAACGCTTCTCGCCCACACTCGATCGCAACCGCACCCGCGTAACGAGGAACCTGGCGGTGACTCACCTTCGGGTTCGAGGCTCACGCCGGTCGAATGGACGCCCCCGAGAGCGACAACCCAAGCCGAGGCTTTCCCCGCGGGGAGCCCTTGAGCGTTGGGCCCTATATGGGCTGAGGCTCCTTCAGAGTCTCGCCCCAAAAAGCCCGGTAAAGCAGTAATGGCTGCAACAGCCAACTGCATTGTCAATTCAGAAAAAAAAAAAGGCAAGTGAGTTTGGGATTGTCGACAATTCTCACAGCCCGTCGTTGAAACGAGTCAAAAGGCCAAGCTGGTATCCGGGTGCACCTTCCCAGTGATGGCAGTAGTACTCCATATGGTGCCGAACCTGTGACTTGTAAAGCAGGAACCTCTGCCCTGACGTGAAACACTGCCTCGCTCTGTTGAGTACACCAAGCTTGTTAGAGGCTAGATTTACCTTGTTTTTATAAATGATCTCGGGACTGAACATCGCTGGAGATGTCAACACCAAGGATTCCAATGCTCTTGAAAATGGAGAAGGGAGTGTTCTGGAATTGTAGGACCACAGTGTGCACAATGCGCAGACACGTGTTTTTTTTAGGGTTAAATCGAACCCAGTTTTTCCGTCCCCTGTCAGATTGATTGATATGCGCCTGTGTTTGAAATTTTAATTAAGTCTATAAATTTAATGTATATGATCAATATTTTAAACCTTTAAATGCTGTAATCGGCAGCTACACACAGTGTTTGTTTGTACACTGCCACATTATAATGTGTGTCTCAGCTTCTTTTTTAACAACCACTTTGAGCTTTGGCTCTTCTTAATCAAAGTACCTATATATTTACTATTTTGAATTTGATCTTTCAAAGTTAAATAGTTTTTAACAACAAATATTAAAATGAAATTAATTGACTAAAAATAAATTAGCTGTAATAGTTTTACACTAATTTTGATTAAAGAATATAATATTTGGAGAAAGTTATTTTGATAAAATTAAACATTTTAACGGCCGGAGAACTTGTCGCTCTAAACAATTGCACAAAAATGGCGGTCACCTAAGTGACTGGAGTTGCCATTAAAATGTTTATACACAATGTTGCATTTGTATACTAAAGTGTTATTATTATATGCTATTTAACTCTAAGTTCCCACGGGAACAGGCATTCAGGCAGTTCGTAAGTAATCCTCCCCTAATAGGGCCTCCCCCCTAACACGACGCTGACGTCCCCGGGTTCGTCGTCGCACGCAAGGATACACGAGGTATCAAAGAGTACCAGAACGCTTCTCGCCCACACTCGATCGCAACCGCACCCGCGTAACGAGGAACCTGGCGGTGACTCACCTTCGGGTTCGAGGCTCACGCCGGTCGAATGGACGCCCCCGAGAGCGACAACCCAAGCCGAGGCTTTCCCCGCGGGGAGCCCTTGAGCGTTGGGCCCTATATGGGCTGAGGCTCCTTCAGAGTCTCGCCCCAAAAAGCCCGGTAAAGCAGTAATGGCTGCAACAGCCAACTGCATTGTCAATTCAGAAAAAAAAAAAAGGCAAGTGAGTTTGGGATTGTCGACAATTCTCACAGCCCGTCGTTGAAACGAGTCAAAAGGCCAAGCTGGTATCCGGGTGCACCTTCCCAGTGATGGCAGTAGTACTCCATATGGTGCCGAACCTGTGACTTGTAAAGCAGGAACCTCTGCCCTGACGTGAAACACTGCCTCGCTCTGTTGAGTACACCAAGCTTGTTAGAGGCTAGATTTACCTTGTTTTTATAAATGATCTCGGGACTGAACATCGCTGGAGATGTCAACACCAAGGATTCCAATGCTCTTGAAAATGGAGAAGGGAGTGTCCTGGAATTGTAGGACCACAGTGTGCACAATGCGCAGACACGTGTTTTTTTTAGGGTTAAATCGAACCCAGTTTTTCCGTCCCCTGTCAGATTGATTGATATGCGCCTGTGTTTGAAATTTTAATTAAGTCTATAAATTTAATGTATATGATCAATATTTTAAACCTTTAAATGCTGTAATCGGCAGCTACACACAGTGTTTGTTTGTACACTGCCACATTATAATGTGTGTCTCAGCTTCTTTTTTAACAACCACTTTGAGCTTTGGCTCTTCTTAATCAAAGTACCTATATATTTACTATTTTGAATTTGATCTTTCAAAGTTAAATAGTTTTTAACAACAAATATTAAAATGAAATTAATTGACTAAAAATAAATTAGCTGTAATAGTTTTACACTAATTTTGATTAAAGAATATAATATTTGGAGAAAGTTATTTTGATAAAATTAAACATTTTAACGGCCGGAGAACTTGTCGCTCTAAACAATTGCACAAAAATGGCGGTCACCTAAGTGACTGGAGTTGCCATTAAAATGTTTATACACAATGTTGCATTTGTATACTAAAGTGTTATTATTATATGCTATTTAACTCTAAGTTCCCACGGGAACAGGCATTCAGGCAGTTCGTAAGTAAATTAAAATATTGCAAATTTCCATTAGGCTTAGGTAGTTTAAAAATGTGAAATTGTTATGAGCACGGGATCCAAGGAGAGTAAAAACCTGATTATAATAATTTAGTATCCTTTCCACCTATTTTAAGCTATTACTATCTAACATGATTCACAGTAGAACGGTATTTGTAATGTGAAGCCATACTTATCTTTGGGTTGTTTTACTTATATGTTGTGGGTACTTTGATGTTTGCGGCAACCTCGGCAGGCGGCAGACCAGGTCAGGCTGGTCACAGACCTACCGATTCTTTTCTGATCTTCTAGAACAGAATAGACAACGGATTCATCGAACCACACACGCCGGGCGCCGGGCTTTCTTGATTCGCATCCAGTCGTAATTTAGCGGCTTGCCGAGAGACTTAGACCGACTGACGTAAACTATTGCGCAATAACATTCCCTTATTGCTTTGGCACAAATAGCAAAAAAAGGGAGAGAAGGTACTGTGTTCACCCGTTATATTACACAGGCTACAATAATGCAAGTAACTACACGAATAGAGCTAAAATAAAAAAAACTAACTTGATAAGTTTTTTGATTTACAAAATGTTTGTGAAATAGTTTAACGACTTATTAGCTTATTAGGTATGTGACGAGTAGTATATTTTGTATTGCATTCTGGCTTTCCGATTTCAATTCTTTTCCAGTGGCCAGCCTAACACTTGCGCCTCGGCTGCTGTTGTTACCGATTTCTCTGTTTGTTCAAAGTCCGATGAAGTTGACGACATCGGTCGTGAACAATTAGCTGAATACACTGTGGTTGACTGGGTTTACTAGCATGAGATCTCATTTTTAATAGAAAACAGCACAAATTTTTAGGTAACTGGGCAGTCATGCATAACCTTTTTTTCACACACATACCTACATCGGGATACTAATCTTGGCCTGGCGTAGTTGAGTCATCATAACCATCCACACACGATAAATCTCGGGATATGTCAATAATGGTATTTATTTTATGAAAAAATGTCCAACAAAATAAAGATAAGTCTGGATATAGAAGTGAGGATATCTATTTTGTGACAAAATTTAGATATCTTCACACAATTTACGTCGGAATATTGCAATAATTATCCACACACGATATATGTCGGGATATTGCAATGATTAGATTTATCAATTGAAAATATTTAGGTTTACACACACGATATCGTTAAGTCGAGACATTCCAAAGCTTGTATTTATTTTATGACTAAATGTATCTAGGGAGGTATTCACACGCGATATACGTCCCGAGATAATTTTTTTAACACATCGCTTAAAAATTTACCTTGAATTTTTAGATAACTGGCTAAATTATTATCTAAATGCGCAGTAGAACAACGTATGTGTGCGTAGATGACCAAATTCTTCTTCGTTTTATTACGAGTTCTTAAACTTTTTACAGTGTCGCTATTCTTAATCCACAACGCCTTTCCTTTTATGACTATTAAAGACTTGTATTTAAAATTATATTTAAAGACGAACAAACTGACCTGTGCGTTTGACAGCGGAAACGACCTTCATATTATCATATTATCATATATTTTTTTTATTAGGACAGCATCATCTTGCGTACTGCTGCATGTAAACTCTAATCATCTTTGGGAGAGATATGAAGTATAGTTATTTGCTAGTGTCAAAATATTCAGCATAAACGGGAGTAGTTTTTTATTACGTTCACTTGAAAGTTTATGTTTTTTATAGCTCTAAGGGACCGTAGACCTTAGTATTTTATATTGGTTTTACCTTGATACCTCAACTCGTTCTTGAGGAATAGGGTATTGGCAGACCGACAGACAGACAACGAAGTAATCATTTTGTGGATCCCTTTTAAGTACGGTACGAAACGCTATAAATGACCCTAAAGTTGTAGGATTATTTAAATAAAGTCTAACCTTTGATCATAAAATAGAAAAACTAACAAAAAACATTAAAAGTAAAATAATAAATCAAAACTGGCACTTCAAAAGGTTAAAAAAATGGCTTCCCTCTCTCGTAAAATAACGAGACAACGCCGCATAAACATTACATGAAGAATAAAATAACAATTAGGATCTGCGTTAGGTTAGAACACTTAACTTTTATTGTAGGTTTTATCCTGCGTCTTTCTGTTTTCCAATAATACGTAAAACTCAATAGCACGTAAATCATATCTACAACAAGCAAATCATTTATGAAATCTAGAGAATTTTGTATTTTGTAACATTTAACCATACTAATCCATTAGGTATTATACTTGGACCTATATTTACATTATGTATACACATATGTATTTCTTAAGTCTTAAAAACTACCTTCATAGTCACGGATTTAAAAAATAATCTATTGAAAAAAAAATACGTTTTAATCTTCAGAAGGGGTTAGCTAATGGCGAATATACAAAACACACCCGAGTGAAAAAGCGTAAAGGCATGATTACCCACATTTTATTAATTACTAGTGGCCCGTCGCGGCTTCGCACGGGTGCACTTCTATTTTTAAAAAATAGAATAGGGATATAAATAGGGAGACGACCGCGAGTATGAGCCGTTCACGGCGCGGCGCGGTTTTCTATTAGTATTTTGTTTAAAAGTATTTAATAGATATTGAGATATTTTTTAATATTGTAGAACATTTTTTTGTTGTTACATCAATAGTTTCCGCAGCGCATGCGATGAAAGACATTATACAAAAATACAAAGCTTTCCTCTTTATATTAGGGTAGATCAATTTATTTATTTTTGTACAACACAATTATAAACTTAACAGACTAGGCCTAATGCGTTTATAATTTCACCAAACTTATTTGTATGGGATAAATAGTATGAGCCGCCGCAGTCCCCCGCCCCTCGCACGTACCCATCAGGCACGTACAAGCCAAGCGAGGTCAGTTCCTTAGGCTAATCAATTTTACTGCCCAGAAGGAGGCAAAAGTGAACTATGGTTTGCAGCTTTCGTCTCAACTCTAGGGTTTATAGTCACACCATACCCGTAAAAAAAGGCGACGGAAACAGAAAATATGGATAATACCCTTCCTTTTTTCACCATAACATGAGCACATATTTGGTCTCACGAGGGTCCCAAACGACTGCGTTATACTCGAGACTACTACGAATACATTCATTAAATAGCATTATAGCCACTCTATCGTCTTTAAATTCCTGCAATTCTTGCATGATGAACCCAAGTATCTTACTCGCTTTGCGACAAAGAATTCCAATGTGTTCCCGAAAATTTAATTCTTTTTATTTAATAATTGGAATTTTGATCTGGCAGTTGCTCTCTTACTGAACCTCGAGGCAGCATTTGATTTGCGTTTTACCTCAGAATAATTCGGATCCTTATTATTATAAGCCGTAGTCCAAGCCTCGTATGCAGTTTGCTGATGAATTTTAGCTTCTCTGCAAGACCTATTAAACCACGGTCGTTTTTTGACGCAATCAGCTACTCGCGGGTGAGTAATATAACATTCCATACCAGCGAGGATTGTCTCAATGACTGCGGCTGCGCAGACGTCAGAATCTTCTGAGCTAAAGTAGATCTGCCTCCACGGGTACGATGCATAAAATTCTCGCAATCCATCCCAAATTATACACTTATAATGCCACACACGACGCTAATTAGTTGGCCCAGATGGATCTGGTTGTGTACATGACACTTGAGTCCGAACGAGACAGTGGTCCGGGATGCCTAAAGGCGCATTCACTGAGACGGAATATCCGTCCGGACGTGTAGTCAGCAGAAGGTCTAGTAAGGAGCTTGTATGGTCCTCTATATCTGGTATTCTGGTTGGAGAAAATACCAGCTGGGAGAATCCATAGGTCAGAGCAAATTCATGAGCAGATATCCCTGCATAGTTATTGGTTCGAAAACTAAGCCACTCACGATGGTGGGCGTTAAAGTCTCCCAAAATAACTCATTCAGCTGTGGGATTTTACTCTTAAACTTTGTCAGTTATCAAACTCAGACGTGAAGAGTCGAGTTACGTCCGTGTCACCGCTGTGAGACCTGTATAGGCACGCATAGATATGAGTGTGGCCGGCGTAATCTAATCGCACCCACAATATCGACAGGTCCCTGTGTTCAAGACTATGAAGGCGGCGACAGCAGATATCCTCTCGGACGAACATACATACACCGGCACGACTCACAAAATTGTGCTCGAGTTTGTAGCCGGGATAATGAAGGTATGATGTGTCGGCCGGGCAGGAAATCTGCGTCTCCGTTAGAAAAAGAATGGTCGGCTGCGCAGCCTCGAGATGGTGGTGGACTGCGTAAAGATTTGCGTGAATACCCCTGATGTTGCAAAAATCCACATTATATGTGGATGGAGTAGCCGCTGTAAAAACTCTTTTGCTTTTCGTTCCTTTGACTATGTTTTTAAAAAAGTTACTTAGACTAAAAAATGAGGATTCACTGCACAGTCAGCTAAGAGGACATAAGGTGCGGCACTAGAACTGCCGAAGCATGGCACAGATAATACGGTTGCTGCCACGGCGGGCGGAAGGGCCCCTGATACCCCTTTGTTGTAGTAGCCGGCTCCACTACGGTCTCCTTCTCCGGGTCGACTACCACTTCAGAGATTTTACACAGGCTGGCGGATCAGCCTCCCAGAGCGGAGATTAAGTGATCCCTGGGTTCGGTAACCCGTTTAACCTGCGGGCGGCCAGCGGTCAGCCGTTTCATCAGGTCTCCCTGACCGCCGCACCAGTTTGCCTCTTCTACGCCGAGCAATGAGAGCAACAAGCGCCGCCGGTCGTCAGCTGTTCGCGCAGCGAATCCTCTAAGGCCCGGATTTATAGTCGTGGCTTAGCCAAAGTAACATTCTAAGACAGAGGCTTAGTAAGCGTAATGTAATTAAATGCAACAAGTAACATAACTGAAGCCCGTTATAATAGTCGTTGCTTAGACAAAGTGTTACTTATTGCTAAGACATAGGCTTAGCTTAAATAATGTAATAATAAACACTGCATAGACACACACACGTTGCTAAGCATGCTCTTGTTCTTAGCTAAGCCTAAGTAACTCATTTCCTTTACTCAGGACAGTCTAAGCACGTAATGTGTTAAAAATAATAAAACATTGATTCAGATGCTCAAATATCCATGAATTATTTTTTCCTAGCTTCTAACGTCGACTTCTGGAAGGGTACTTTAGGCAAATGAGAGAGGTGCGAGGGGGTAGGGAAATAATTCTGGTACATAATTACCTACGGTATCGTCGCCGCGTTCGGTGCGCAATTTAAAACTCGCACTCGACGACTCAACCGGTTTTTTGCTCTTTATAACATTGGATGCGCGCAGGTAAAGATTACAAGCCATACAGCGTTGTTGATAAACAAAACCACTATTTACAATACATTGACATGAAAAAAAACATAGACTTTTAGGTAGGCGGTGTTTTTGAAAATCTGGTAAAATGACTAATAGCAGCAGTATGTATTGTATAGAATTCTCCAAGTAAGACTTTCAGAAGTATTACTTAGGACATTGCTTAGCAACGTCTATTAATCCGGGCCTAAGAGCTTTGGCAACCTTACTCACCGCCAGGAACACAACACTACTCAATGTTAGTGTTATTATGGCCGCGGTTTTCTGTAAGGTGGAGGTACTTCCCCAGTTTGGGCCGCTCATTCGAGCAAGTACTCGCTATGCTAATTCTTGCAGTGCCCTACCTCTCTTGGAATAATAATATTTATTATTATCGGTAATAATATTTTATCATAATTGTGATTTTTTTTATAAGGGGGCGAAGGTTCGAGCCAAATACATTTTTTTAATAGTTTCTCATTCATATTGTTATTTACACCTCTGGCTCTTTGGTGAAGAAAAACATTGTGAGAAGAAAACCCGCCAAAATACGTCAAAAAAAGACGTATGTATAGGAGTACCAAAAAAAGGTACCACAATCCTCACTGGGCCCGCGTGTAGACTGTTGAAGGTTATGTTTTTTGTAAATACACACGTACTTTTTATAGAAAACATCCAGTCTTAAGACAAACACAAATGTTCATCACATAAATATCTTGTGCGAAAATCTAACCACAACCACTGAGCTGCAGAGCCGGCTTAATAACAGTGTTTTACCATCATTTACACGGATGCAGTGACAAAAGCAAAGTATCACAGTGTGAACGACCTGCCTGACCTGAAATTTGAATTTTAAAAATTTCCTACGTGACCATTGGCAAAATTTGTAAATTGGTGTCAGAACATCATTCAAAACTAGCATTTAATATTTCTACGTGCCATATGACGATCCTTCACAGCCACGGCATTATTCGTGTTTACTACTACCTAAAAGATTAACAGAAAAATGGTCGCACTACTCGACATGGCATCATAGGGCGTAGAAAATCAGTATTTAATATGTGACGTCACTTTTTACGCTTTAACATAGAAATGACATATACCTGACAAATATTTTATTAACGAGTGGACCATACAATCTGTTGGCTTGTCCAATCATTTTAATCACACATTGTTTCATGTGACTTGACTTTATTCGAGTGAATTTTTCGTCCGGTTATGGCATACCCAAACGAGTTAAGTCTGCACGAATTTGATTCTTTTTGTACACTTTTTTAAGTGAAAAAAATATATGGTACAGTTTAAACCTTAACTAAGTGAATTTGCTAATATTATAATAATAATTTGGCCTAATAAAACAGTTAGAGAAAAAAACTGACACTCTATTTTTGGGCTTTAATTGAAATTGTTTGGAAAACTAAGAGTGATATTCTTTTGATTTTTATTTCATAAAATATATATCAATGTGAACAAGTGAATTTGCTAATTTCATAGATGTAAATAAAAATTTGAATTTTATACCTAAGGAACCGAGAAAATTGAGATTTTCAACGTGCGGTCACGTGCTAGCGCCTACCGTATGTGGAACTGTGTCTCTTTGTATGCTTCAATAGTGCAATATATCTTTGGAAACTGGTCCAAACGCCTTTTAAAGGGCCATAGCCTTAAGCAATGGGCAAAGTCTCGATTTATCTGCAGTTTTATAATAATACTGTTAAAAATTGTGTCTTATAAAATCAAATATTTATTTACGTTTCAATATATAAATATATAGGAATATACTTACATATCAGGATTTATGCTGTTTGAATATTTTAATCCCGTCATAATGAGGATATTTGTTTTACATAATATGGCTAAATGAACTGTTTTACTTCATAGGTAGTTGAAAATCGTACTCTTATCAGCAGTTTTATAATAGTATTAAGTATTTCAATATTGTTCATGTAGTAATTAATTATATTCTACGCAATGGCATTCTTTTATTACAATGTTGCACGAAACATCTTTTCAAACTTTTTATTCGTTACAAAAAATCGCATTCTTGCCAAGACAAATTTGAAATGACACGGAATTCTTCGAAACGTCAGTCAGACATGGCCTAGGGCCGTGGGTTTCGATTTTGCCACGCGTCTTGACTGGCGGAGGTTCGAGCCCCGCATGTACCAATCAGTCTTTTTCCTAATTTCTCAAGTATATTAAATATTCACACCACTGGCTTTTCAGTGTAGAAAAACGTCGTGAGAAAACTTGCATACGTCAAAGAAATCGAATATAAAGTCTACAATCCGCACTGGGCCGGCGTGTGGGCTATGGCCCAAATCTCTCTCGGTGAAGGTATGAGTGGAGTATAAAATATAACAATGTATATAATATTTATACAATATCAAAGGGCACATGTGAGGTTGTTAAGGACAAAAATATTGACCAACGCTTATAACAATTTATTTCCCAGGAGTGAAATCTCGAGCTTGAGGAAATGCTAAGGTTTCGTCAATTTAAGAAAAAATATGTTTCTCTTTCTATAAATGTGATGGAAGCAGCGGCGTTTAATTGAATTTTGTAAACATGTAAGTTTTTTTCTCTATTTACCACAAAATCGTTTACTAAATAAATGTAAATATTTATTTAACACTACCAATATTTTATGTTTCATTTATGGTCAATTGTTATTAATAAAAATAAAATTATACAGTAATATCTATAATATGCATCCGGGCTTATGTTACTGTTCAGCCACCATCATCGTTCTGTAAATAGAATTAAATACTGATCAAAAACGAATACAAATACGACTTTTTTTTTTTTTAAGAGTGTACTAGTGTTGTGAATATACTGGCTGCAGCCTTAGACCAAGAATTCCATAATTTTGTGTAGTTAAGTTGCATACATGGGTGTTTCAAATTTTAGGATACACATGTGTTTGAAAGCAGAGTAAATGCCCATTATGCGTCTAAGATCCCTATTGCAGCTTACAGAAGATCTGATAACTTTGAAAACCCGCATCTCTTTTTCGTCAGCGGTAAAAAAAAATAAACAAACAACCGTCCAATCTACGTCATAACATATAAATTAAACATTAATATTGATAACTCGTAGGATAAGTTAGAGAAGCTCTAGTGATATTTCAAAGAGCCTTTAAGCTTGTAAGCATATAGGCCATCGCATTTTTCAGAGTTAACACAACGTGCTCCGAGCGACATTCTATGTTCAAGTGGCTCCTTCTTTGTTCAATTCAAGTATAGGCAGTTCGAACGACGGCGTTAAGCACGTCTGCTCCTAAAAATAAGCTAATCGAAACTTTGAAATAAAATAAATGGTATAGATATTGATAATTTGGGAATATAAATTTTAGAATAGGTCTTCAGAAATGCATTTGAGATTCTTAAGTAATTTGAAGTAATTTTATTAAGTTCAGTACCTCAAAAGGAAAAAAGGGAACCCTTATAGGATCATTTCGTTGTCCGTCTGACTGTCTGTCTGTCAAGTCCTTTTGTCTCAGAAATGCGAGAATCTATCAAGTTGAAATTATATCAAATACTGAGGGCTACGGTCCCTTGAAGCTGTAAAAAAAATTAAGCTCCTTAGTCGACTCTCTCTTTACAAATAAATAAAAACCTATGAGGTCCTTCCTGACGTCCTAGAATCATGAAATTTAACGGTTGAAAAAGCAAGGTCTTATATTTATGCAAATATAGGAAAAATTTGAAATTTGTTATTTTGTAGTACAAACACTTTAAAATAAAGTTTTTCTGATATGACCCATTTACTCAAAAACGCGTGGCGGTATCAAATTTAAATTATTAATTATCAAACACTAGACTTTGCTAGCGGCTCTGTTCGACCTAACTCCATTTATATAAATTAATTATACTAATTATTATATATTATATATATAAAAATGAATCCATATTTCCCTTGGTCACGACATCACGCGTGAACGGCTAGACCGATTTCGCTAATTCTTTTCTGTTGTGTTTGTTATTGTCAGGAGAAGGTTCTTATGAAAAAAAAACGGTCAAGTGCCAGTCGGACTCGCGCACTAAGGAAAACTCGAAGACGGCTAGTTATATATACTAATGAATTGCTATATGATATAGGTGCAGCAATAGTTTATTTAACTCTGTTATACACGGAAAAAAAAGAAGCAAAATTTAATACAGTCTGGGAATTTAACGAGTATAAATTGTAGTCATTACTGCATTTGCGTAGCATTTATGGTAAGAAAGTAAAATTCTAACAGTACAAACAGTACTAGCTACGTTCAGAAAAATGTAATTGGATATATTGTAATAAGAACTTTTCTTAATGTTGACAGTAAAATATATTGTAATTAATATTAAAACTGAATGTATGATGACAAAATACACTCCTAAGTAAGTATTTCTTGTTATGGTTTATTGTACTTTCAAACTTTCTAAATGTTAAAAATAAAATATATTGTAATTAATATTAAAACTGATTGTATGATGACAAAATACACTCCTAAGTAAGTAATTCTTGCTATCGTTTATTGTAACTTTACACTGTCTAAATGTTGATGGTAAAATATATTGTAATTAATATTAAATTGAATGTATAATGACAAAATACACTCCTAAATAAGTAATTGTTGATATCGTTTATTGTAACTTCAAACTTTCTAAATGTTGATAGTAAAATATATTGAAATGAATATTAAAACTGATTGTATGATGACAAAAAAAACTCCTAAGTAAGTAATTCTTGCTATCGTTTATTGTAACTTTAAACATTCTAAATGTTGATAGTAAAATATATTGTAAGCTACGTAAACTGAATGTATGATGACAAAATACACTCCTAAGTAATTTGTTCTTAATATCGTTTATTGTAACTTCAAACTTTCTAAATGTTGATAGTAAAATATATTGTAATTAATTAGTTGGTTAGTTCGTATTCTATTTTAGAGTTCAAAAGTAGTAGTAAAAATTATATGAAAACCATCGACTTGACAGAGAGAGAGAGAGAGAGAGAGAGAGAAATTGTAATATAAGAGTGATATAGCAATAAAAACGATATTAGGGTTCCATAATGTAAGTCGTAAAAAACCTTTATTAATTTATGAAATATATTATAACCAATTATAATAGACATCTACCGCTTACTTTCATTCATATGATGGAGAGACCTGATATGAATTGACTGGTTAAAACCACAACATTTAATTGAGCAGGAGAGAGTTAACGATGTTAACGAATTAACTTATTAGGGTTCCATAAGATGATATTATGCTGTGACGTATGTTATGATTACGTCATTTTTTTTTGCTCGATTTTCATAGCTCTAGTAACAACGCTGTTGGTCGAGTGGTTATATGTACCGACTATGCCCCTGAAGTGTTCATGGATCGAATCCTGCTCCGACAAGCAAAAAGTGTAAGTAACGCTACCTCTAACCGAACAATCCTTTTAAGTAGCAGTTACAATCAGTATACTAAATATCACGTTCTACATAACAGGTGATACGAACTAGACACTAAACCGAACAGTCCATACAGTTACCAGTTACAATCAGTATAGTAAGTATTACATTCTAGATAACAGGTGTAAAAACTGGACACTAAACCCAACAATCTGGTAGGTTGTCAGTTCAGTTCTGTATTTTACAGAGAACATTTCAAATTGTAGAAGAAACGAAAATACATTAAACAGGGCAGTATCTGAGCGACAATTACAATCAATAGTGCAAATTGTACATGATATTTATACTTAATAAAGCAGTCTTGTACACTAGCAAGGTTTTTGCGTCTATATGAATATCATGAAACATCAAACAAACTGTAACTGTAAGATTATTTCATATAGTAAGTTGTAACATCGGACAGATTATAACATTTACAATCAACAATTTAGTTAGATGTACTTTGAATAAAATAGTAACTCTAAAAGAGATCTGTAAGGTTACTTATACTATATGATTATCTTGTGACGGTTTAACATTCCCACATGGTAATTTTTACTGTCTCGTATTTACACTATGGAGTTTGTAACAAATACACAACTATATTGCTGTCCATCTTTTACTCTCGAGAGTGTATTCCTTATCCATATAGCATGTAAATATTTTTTTCCGTGTAGTTATTCCCGCAGGAACTTTTGAATTTTCAGGGATAAAAGTAGCCTATATGCTTTTCCAGGCTATATATATATTTATATATATATCTATATGTATGTCAAGTTTTATCCCGATCCGTCCAGTGGTTAAAGCGTGATTAAGTAACAAACATCCACCCAGACATACAAACTTTCACATTTATAATATTAATAGGACTAAAGCCTGCAGTCAATTAAAGTTGTAAAATAATCATAATTCTAAGTCTTAGTAAAAAAAAAAATGCCCAAATACGTTTATTTTAGTCGCACATTGTGACACAAGTAAGTCAAAACATATGGGCCACTTCCCTTGAACTAGAATCATGAAATTTGGTAAGAATCAATGCCATGTAGCACATATAAAGTAAAAAATTTGGAAAGTGTAAATTTGTTGTTACATCACAAAAAAAATATTTTTTTTATAATCTTATTTGCAGTTGGTAAACTAACCGTGACCTGTGTCGATGTACTGAGACTAGAGTTATCCAACAGCAAAGTTAAGTTTGTCCTTCAATACAGGTACCCTTTTACGGAACCCGCAGTGCGCGAGTCCGACTCGCAATTGACCGGTTTTTTTTTAAGTAACATATTTCACGAGTTCCAGCTTCCAAATTTAAAAAAATCTCTAGCTTTTTTTTCCTTTATTCTAAAAATCAGAAAAAAAATTACATTAACTGACCGCTAATTTTTTTTCAATAAAATTTGTTTAAAAGTTTTTAAGATATCCGCAACTATTCTCGTTCTATGGAATCCTAACTTATTGCGTGTACGACACGTACTTGGCAGGCTTTTTTGTCATTTTTGCACATGAAGGTCTAAACTTCTTAAAACAAATAATTGGTGGTCTACTTTAATTTGAACCAAAAATAAATTTTATGGGTAATTAATAATTCACTGCACTTATCAAAACTTATGCAATTAAAATGTTGATATACTATGCCTTATATTATAATTAAGTTATAGGCCAGTTTGTAGATAATTAAAGAATTTACAAAATATTTACAACCGAGTTAAATGATTGGCAGTTGACAAAATAAGGTACTTACTATACAGCAACGTGTCTAAACTAAACAGTGCCAATAATTACTACTGGCGATGTTTCTCTAGCCTTGATCAAGTTTACTCTACGGCTTACCAAGCAAACAACATTTGGTTGTTTGCCAACTACTGAAATAGGTACTTTGGCCATGTCACTTGCCTACTAAGAATTACTTTATTTGGTACATGGAATAACATGGACTAACTGTCGCAGTTACAGACACCAATCAACATTAAAGTGTTAATTAACATTTTTGTTCATTCAATAAATTGTCTTTTTCGTATATCGATTTAAGTATGTCAGGTTTTTCGAAAGTAATAATTTAAGTTAAGTGACGTCTCTGAGTGTGGCACTAAGTGTTGATTTTCTAACTATTAAAATGGCAATTGCGATTGCCTAGATTTTATTGTAAAGATTCGTATTGGTGTCGATACTGCGGACAGTGTTACAATAGAGTACAAAAGTATTTTTAAACTCTTATGACATTGAATCCGACTGTATACAGTTAAAGTGTGCAAAAGATTAACTAACATAAAAATGACCCTAATTTTCACACTGCTTGCAACATCACGTATATCTGAGTATTTTTCGGATCATTTTCATCCATTTACTTTTCATACCACTAAAATAGCACAGCATACGGTCCGCCTAAGGTTTTAATGTAACCGTTACTTATGAAGGCTTACAACACCAGGAAATTGCTCACGTGTAGTTGTTAATTTAATCACTACAGAGCTATAACCTCATACCATACCTAATCCTCTCAAACCTGTACCAGTCTTCTATTTTTCGACCCCTCAGTCCTCCTTTATAGGTGAGGAACACTGAACACATGACTGTCGCTAGTATTTCGTAATTAAAGTTTACTTCAAGGTCCGAAAAGTCGTTGCGATGGATTGCGCAGAACGCAGCCCATTGCACACAAGTGTATAAATATACACACACAGAAAGGTAAAGTCACTCCTCAGGCTAAATTTATAGTTTATTTTGCCACAAAAACCTTGAAAGGTTATTTTGATATTAAGTTACTCCACAATGCCAAAGAGATTGGACCCTGCACGTCTAATCCAGTCAGGATTGGATAAAAATTTGTTTTAATACGAGTAAAATAAGTTATTGGATTTTTGAAGGGTCGGCAACGCGCGAGATACTCTTGGTGCTACAAGCGTCCATAGGCTACGGTGACCGCTTACCATCATCAGGCGGCCGTATGCTTGTTTGCCACCCTAGTGGTATAAAAAAAAAAAATTGGACCGTCTTTCTCGTCCAGATACAATATCATATCTTTTCTTGCCTATAACTAAAGACGCTATGAAATTAAAATTGTAATGTCTGTTTTAGATATGAACTACCTTATATTATAGATTTCTTGATAGGTGTTTTCTTTTATTTTAAAAGTTATTGTGTGTGATACATTTTTATGTATCTAAACAATAAAATTTGATTACAGAAATTTGTAACGTTGTAAACAGAGTAAATTTATTGTTTCACTCAATCTGAATGCCTTCAAAGAATTAACATTTACATAACAAAAAGCTCAAAACAAAGAACGATTTTATAAGGCGACGTCTCTTCTGGATTTCTTTGTAATGCAAATTTGTTTTTATTAGAGTCAAGTGTTTTAATTAAATCAGAACAAAATTAAACTTATTTTTAGTGTAACCAAAGGAGAAACAGTAAATTTATGGAATTCTCTCGGTCTCGGTCTCCATCTTAGTGCCTTTTGAAATATAAGTTTTGTCTAAACTGCTCATTTGGATAAAATTAGTTGCAACAACAACTAAACTCAAGAGAACGGGAATCTTTAATCCATACTAATATTATACATGTGAAAGTAACTTTGTTTGTCTGTCTGTTACCTCTTCACGCTCAAACCCATTTAGATGAAATTTGGAATGGAGCTAGTTTGATAGGATAGTTTTTATTTCGAAAAACTCAAAAGCTCCCACGGGAATAACTATAACTGAGCTTAAACGAACTATAGCTACAGATATAGCTTGATATAGAAAATTTCATTAGTTTAATTCAGGAGTTGACGTAGAAATTCCATGTTGATAACCAAATTTTGGATAGGCGAAGCCGCTGGCAAAATCTAGTTCCAGATAAGTCTGAATTCCGTAAAGAGTTTAATACAAAATTTTTGCCTTTATTTTCTGGGATAATAAAATGATAACTATCACCGGGTCAAGAATTTTCGTGGTTAACAAAACAGCGTCTGCGTGCTTTAAACTCTTAAAGTTACATGATGATGTGCAAAATATTTAACAAGTTTTTAACATAATTTTCAATCTAACCTTTGTCAATAAATACCTTCGTCATTGGAATTTATGCCGAGCCCATGTGCTATAGGCTATGCTTTTTATCCCGTAAAATTCAAAAATCCCTCGGGAATAACTATAACCGAGCTTAAAAGAACTATAGCTATAGCTACAGCTTGGTATAGCAAACTTTATTCGTGTAATTAAGGAGTAAATCACAGTATTAATACTGTGATTAAATAAAGGAGTTCCACATCAAAAACCGAATTTAAGGCGAGCGGAGCTGCTGGCAAAGTCTTGTATTACATAAATTAGAAATTATTTTAATCCAAAAAAGAATATTTGACTTTCTTGTTATTCAATTGCTTTTAAAAAAAAAACTGGTTGCCTGTAAAGTCGGTATACGGGCGAAAGTTTTACGTGACAATGATTTTATGTCTGTCTCTCTCGCTCTTAGGCGGGCGCGTGCCTCTCACTCGCTCTCATTGTGAGCGCATAACGTGAGCGGAGCGTAACGCAGTTTCTTGAAGTGTCACCCGGCAAACCAATTTATAAGACGTTGTCACGTCAATAAACGTAGGGATAATATATCTGGAACTATATAAGCTCCAGAAATACGACACGTATTGTAAAGATAATCTCAGGTAATTGATATACTTTTTAGGGTTCCGTCTGACCTTCGAAGCCCATCTTTTGGATATTAGTAAAAGTCTTAAATTTTTACACAACATGACGTGTGTTATTATGGGGGATTTCGTAAAAAATAAATAAAAAACAAACAGTAAGAATTCAAGGGGTCCTTATACAAGAAGCATGTTTGCTCTATCGTAAAAACTGTAATACATACAGCTTCAAACTTGAAGTTATAATAGTGTATGCTCTTAATTTAAAAAACTAATAATAAAAACCAGCTAATTACACTAAAAATAAAACCAAGTTTATAAACAGAAAAGTTTATAACTGTTTAATAAAACACTATAATACAAAAAAGGGCTTTAATAACTGTATAAAAAAACGTTGCCTATCTGTTTTAAATAAACTTTCTCTCAGAAACTAGGAACTGCAATTTTTCAAAATAAATAGTCACTTTGAGACATATTTTTTATTTCATTTTTTAATATCGGTTTACCCTTAGTACGCGAGTCTGACTCGCACCTGACCAGTTCTTTCTTTATCAGAAATTACGGCCCGCCTGATGGTAAGCGGTCACCGTAGCCTATGGACGCTTGCAACACCAGGGGTATCACTTGCGCGTTGCCGACCCTTCAGAAATCTAATAACTTCTTTCTTGAAGAACTCCATACTGTAGTCCTTGCAGAAAACCTTGGCAGGGAGCTCATTCCACAACTTAAGCGTTCGCGGGAGGAAGTTTCTCTGAAACCGCACTGTACGCGACCATTTAGGTTCTAAAGTGTGAGAATGAATTCCCTGCCGATGGCGAGCGGTGCGATGGTAGAAAGTAGCCGTGGGCATCATTTCGAACAATTCCTCAGAACACAACCCATTGTACAAGCGGTAGAACACACACAGTGAGGCAAAGTCTCTCCTCAGACTTAAGGGCTCGATACCGCAAGTGAGTTTGGGATCGTCGACAATTCTCACAGCCTGTCGTTGAACCGAGTCAAAAGGGTCAAGCTGGTATCCGGGTGCACCTGCCCAGAGATGGCAGCAGTACTCCATATGGGGCCGAACTTGCGACTTGTAAAGTAACAACCTTTGCCCCGACGTGAAGTACTGCTTCGCTCTGTTGAGTACACCAAGTTTTTTGGACGCCAGCTTTACCTTATCTTGTAAATGATCTCGGAACTGAACATCGCTGGAGATGTCGACACCAAGGATCCCAATGCTCTTGGAGATGGAGAGGGGAGTGTTCTGGAATTGTGGGACCACAGTGAATGGAGTTTTCTTAGCGGTGAACGTGCACACTTGTGTCTTTGTAGGGTTGAATCGGACCAAGTTTACCCGTCCCCAGTCAGAGACCTGGGACAGTGTGGTCTCGATTTGAGACACAAGTTCTCCGCGGTTTTCCTCCACAACGGAACGAGGGATGTTTGCACGACCCGTGTAAAAAGTGTCTCCAGTACTGTCATCTGCATAGCAATGTATGTTGTTGATGTCCAACATGTCATTGATATGCAGTAGAAACAGCGTAGGAGACAGCACAGAGCCTTGCGGGACACCAGCATTAATGTCCATGCTATCAGAGCAACTACCGTCAACTACAGTTCGTATGCGTCTGCCGGACAAAAAGCTAGCCACCCATTTGCACAAACCCTCGGGCACTCCGTAAGATGGCAACTTCGATAGAAGACCGCGGTGCCAGACCCGATCGAACGCCTTCGCTATGTCCAGGCTACATGCCAATGCCTCCCCCTGACTCTCAATGGCTAGTGCCCATCGGTGTGTGAGATACACTAGAAGGTCACCAGTCGAGCGACCGTGGCGAAAGCCATATTGACGGTCACTGACCAGATCGTGTACTTCTAGGTATCTTAGAAGCTGTGTGTTGATCACACGCTCCATCACCTTAGAGAGGAGAGAGGTAATAGCGATAGGCCTGTAATTCGATGGATCTGATCTATCGCCCTTTTTGGGCACCGGGTGCACATTCGCAGTCTTCCATGTAGACGGAAATTGCCTAGTGTGGTAGGAAAGCGCGAAGAGGCGCGTGAGTACAGGACATAACTCAGGAGCACACTGCTTAAGCACCACTGCTGGTATACCGTCTGGCCCACTCGACTTATGAACGTCTAGAGAAAGCAACGCCCGCCTGACCTCCCGCTGCGTTATGGAGATTTCCGGCATGGACTTACCGCACCACGGTATAGTAGGTGGTACAGCGCCTTCATCGTTCATATTCGAGTTCGAGGCAAAGAGACTGCCCAGTAGATCGGCTTTCTCTTTAGCACTATGGGCCAAGTCACCATCGGTCTTTCGCAGTGGTGGTAACGACGACTGGCAGAAGTTCCCTTCGGCAGCTTTGGCAAGCGACCAGAAAGCACGACTCCCAGAAGGATAGCTCGCAAGTCGCCCACCTATTTTGCCGATGAATTGGAATTTTGCTCTGGCAGTTGCTTTCTTACTGAACCTCGAGGCAGCATTTAATTTGCGTTTTAACTCAGAAATATTCGGATCCTTATTATAACGAGCCGTGGTCCAAGCCTCATATGCATTTTGCTTAAGAATTTTAGCTTTTCTGCAAGACCTATTAAACCACGGTCGTTTTTTGACGCCGGCAGCTACTCGCGGGTTAGGAATATAGCATTCCATACCAGCAAGGATTGTCTCAGTGACTGCGGCTGCGCAGACGTCAGGATCTTCTGAGTTAAAGCAGATCTGCCTCCACGGGTACGATGCGTAAAATTCACGCAATCCATCCCAGTCTGCCGACTTATAGTGCCACACACGACGCCAGTTAGTTGGCCCAGAAGGATCAGGTTGTGTGCATGACACTTGAGTCCGAACGAGACAGTGGTCCGAGGAGCCAAGAGGCGCATCCACTGAGACGGAGTACCCGTCCGGACGAGTAGTCAGCAGAAGGTCCAGTAAGGAGCTCGTATGTTCCTCTATATCTGGTATTCTCGTTGGAGAAAGTACCAGCTGAGAGAAACCATAGGTCAGAGCAAATTCATGAGCAGATATCCCAGCATAGTTATTGGTTCGAGAACTGAGCCACTTGCGATGGTGGGCGTTAAAGTCTCCCAAAATAACTAGTTCTGCTGTGGGATATTGCTCTAGAACTTTGTCAGTCGTCAAACTCAGGTGCGTGAAGAGTCGAGTTACGTCCGTGTCACCGCTATGAGACCTGTATAGGCACGCATAGATACGAGTGTGGCCGCCGTAATCTACGCGCACCCACAATATCGACAGGTCCCTGTCTTCAAGGCTATGAAGGCGGCGACAGCAGATATCCTCCCGGACGAACATACATACACCGGCACGACTCATAAAATTGTGTACGAGTTTGTAGCCGGGATAATGAAGGTATGATGTGTCGGCCGGGCAGGATATCTGCGTCTCCGTTAGAAAAAGAATGGTCGGCTGCGCAGTTTCGAGATGGTGGTGGACTGCGTTAAGATTTGCGTGAATACCCCTGATGTTGCAAAAATCCACATTATATGTGGATGGAGTAGCCGCTGTGCAAACTCTTTTCTTTTTCTGTCTTCTGGCCATAATATATATAAAAAAAAAGTTACTAAGACTAAGGATGAGGATTCACTGCACAGACAGCATAGAGGGCAAAGGGTGCGGTTCTAAGACTGCCGAAGCTCGCCACAGATGATACGGTTGCTGGCACGGCGGGCGGAAGGGCCCCTGATCCCCCTCTGTTGTAGTAGCCGGGTCCACTCCGGTCTCCTTCTCCGGCACGACTACCACTTCAGATACTTTACACAGGCTGGCGAATCAGCCTCCCAGGGCGGAGATTAAGTGATCCCTGGGTTCGGGATCCCGTTCAACATGCGGGCGGCCAGCGGTCAGCCGTTTCATCAGGTCTCCCTGACCGCCGAACCAGCACGCCGCGTCTATGCCGAGTATGACAGCAACAAGCACCGCCGGTCCTCCGCTGTCTGTGCAGCGAATCCTCAAAGAGCTCTGGCAACCTTACTCACCGCCAGGAACACAACACTACTCAATGTTAGTGTTATTATGGCCGCGGTTTTCTGTAAGGTGGAGGTACTTCCCCAGTTCGGGCCGCTCATTCGAGCAAGTACTCGCTATGCCCTGCTTAGTTGTTCGGGTGGCTTATTCGAGCGAGTACTTGCAGTGCCCTACCTCTCTTAAAAGTACTTGCAGTGCCCTACCTCTCTTAAATGTGTGCACATCCACTTACCAAAATTTCATTACAATCAGTTTACCTTTAGTGCGCGAGTCCGACTCGCACTGGACCCTTTTTTTCTTATTTGTAAACCTTTCTCTAACAAAAACGGAAACAAAAAAAAAATTATTATTCAAATCGGCCCAGTCGTTTTCGAGTTTTTGTGTGACTAACGCCAAAATATTTATTAGATTTATATATTTTACAGTCATAGTGATTTAATAGACATTATACAAAATGACTGATCATTATATATAATAGCAAAATTGACTAGACAATGTAATAAATAAATCACTTTATCCGGATATTATTCATAATAGCCGGTCAAACTTAGCCAAAGTAAATATAAATACGGTCTAACTGACTTGTTACCCCTCCCGCTCTTCATCCCGCTGCTGCGTGGCATGTCTGCATTTTAATAAAATGGCTTTGTCGTTTTGTAATGCGCCGTGTGTGCCGCAATTCCCTCGAGTTTTTACATCCGTATTAGTGTCTGATGATGGCAGATGAAATGAAAAACGTTTCTTTGACACTATCACTGTACATTGCGAGTAAAGAACAAAAATAATCAGTTGTTTACTAATGATCAATATTGTGGCTTTTTTAAAGTAAAAGAATCAAAGAGCAAGATTACTAAGAAAACACCTGAAGATTACCAGCGCCTAGCAAGATACGATGTCGTCCAATTTGTAGCATCAGAAAAACTAATAGTTCCGGTAAAAAACGAAGGTGATCCCATTATGTACTATGCTCACTTAGACGAAACTTTTCAAATAATCCACGACTGCCATATTACTACTAGACACGGCGGTAAAGTCAGAATGATGAAAGAGTTAAAATTAAGATATAAAAATGTAATGCTGATCTCGTCTTGTCAGAAAAAAAAAAGTTTGCCAAAAAATGTCTTGTTGTAAAACCGATTATTAGCAGCGAGCTTATTTCAAGGTGCCAAGTTGATCTTATAGACATGCAATCACAAGGTGATGGTGATTATAAATTCATCATGGTGTATCAAAATCACCTAACAAAATTCGTGCAACTGCGGTCTTGAAAAAGCAAGCGAGCAGAAGAGAAGAGAAATTCCTGATGTAGACCGCGCCAAAGCCGATGAAACATTATGGCTGTTATAATTTCGCAGGAGACAGAAGGAATGTATAAGTTAGGCACTAAGCATGGGATTCTAAATCAACTTTATGCAAGGAATCAGATCACTGTCTGCAAAGAAACGTTTATTACAGTTGATATCGTTCCCCAACATGAAGTTACCTTCGGAGAATGTGCAAAAAGTCACATCTTGGCGGCCACGGATTTCAGTATTGCAACTGTACTGGAGAATGCGTTTCTAATAGGTTTTTAAAAAGTCAAACCTCATGTGCAACTGAAAATGTCACAAGAATTGTGAAAATAAATAATAACTATGACCATACTTGTGAGTTCATTTTAAATATTTTATTATTGTAGTGTTCAAAGAGTTATACCAAATACTTGTATCGATCTCTTTGTTTTTTAAATTTAGTTTTATGGCTAGTGAACTTTAAATTAACTTTATTAATTTAAATTAAATAACGTTATAACAATATTAATAATCGTAAAATTATTATCTATGACAATTTTATTTTAATTCTTAAAATAAACATTATAATTATAATATAACAGTATTGCTACTCATATAGTTAGGTATGCTTAAGGCAAATTGAAATATAATTTTATAATCTTTACCTGTACCTTCTTGTTTTATTTCATTATCCTAGTCTTCGAAGATATTATATAAAATTGCTAGTTAATGTGATTAATTCTGTGCCAATTATCACTTTATCTAAATTAAGTAGACATTATAAACAATGGCTAGATAATCAATATATATAATATCCGGATTTATTACTTCGGCTGTAACATTTAGAACTATAAGCCTTATTATAAAAACAACGCCCGCCGTTTGTTTAAAAAAAAATGTTGCACCGAACGAAAAATGATTGCTTACTGCACCGAGTGTCAGTTTGAGGTCAGTTAAGTGACTGTCCTAGCGAGGGTTCTAAAAACATGAGTGCAGAGCGATGTTTATAGTCTGCTTTTCTTTAAACTACTATACCGAAAAATTTTATACCAAATATTAAAGAAATATCTTACTACTTTCATAAAGTTATCGTTCGCCTGTCCGTAATTAAATGGATTTTGATCCAACATTACTGCACAGATAAAACAAATTTCATACCAACGGTTCTTAGGATTCCGTACCCAAAGAGTAATAAGCGGAACCCTATTACTAAGACTTCGCTGTCCGTCCGTCCGTCTGTCACCAGGCTGTATCTCATGAACCGTGATAGTTAAACAGTTGAACTTTTCACATAAGATGTATTTCTGTTGCCGCTATAACAACAAATACTAAAAAACAAATATTTAAGGGGCTCCCATACAACCAACGTGATTTTTTTGCTCGATTTGGCTCGATATTGATAACGGCAATAGGCAGACGCTTAAAATATTCACAGAATATTTAGTTATATAGTCACTTTAAAAATAAAAAAATTAAATTGAAATAAAACAAATATTTAAGGGGCTCCCATACAACAAACGTGATTTTTTTTGGCGGTTTTATAGATAATGGTACGGAACCCTTCGTGCGCGAGTCCGACTCGCACTTGGCCGATTTTTATTTAGTTTTTACAAGTGACTTGTTGTGCTTACATTTTAGGTGAACAAGTTATTACCCCTACAATTTCCTTATTATATTTGATTGCAAAAACATTTTATATCTAATTTTGAATTTCTACGTCTAACGGTTTCTGAAAAAATGTGTTTCTGTGTGTGCGAAAGACAGAATGTTGAATATATCCGGGGTTCCTTCCTTATGTGGTGAACTCTAGAATTAAGTGGAAATATTGGTCATTATAGCACGATGCGAGAATAAAAACATCCATGAGTAATTTTACCATATATATTTGATTTCCAGCCTAACTTAGCTGATCATGGTGTCACAAACAGTTTTTGAAGTAAAATTATGTATTCAAGCTAAAAGGTTTTCTCATAAAACTTAATAGCTGTAAAATAGAACTCTTTGCTCAATAAACCGTTGATAAATTGATCCGGTTGAGGAAAATATATCCTGGACTGAAAAGCAAAGAAAACACTTTCCATTGAACAGTATGGCAGTAAAGTTAATCAACTTGAGTGATTAATTTAATCCATCAAATATAAAGACATTATAGCGCCAGCTTGTCTACATCGGAAACTGTTATAATAATAGATACTTTAACGCTTCTTCTGTTCGAAGATAAGTTTATTATAATTAATTATTATAACTTTGAAATGTTGTTAAACTGTACGCCATGTTGAAATGGCCATTAAGACATAGCAAAGCATTATTATTGATAGATACATGCTTTATTGAACACCATAAAGGTTTCAGATACAGGTATTTTTTACAATTTAATTAAACAAAATTATACAATTAGGTTGTTTTATCGCTTAATAGCGATTTTTACTAGACAACCTTGGGGTAGAAGTTATAATAAAATTATCAGAGGTAGGTGAATAAAAAACCATTTTCTTTGTTAGTTTAATGTGAATTTAATTCGAATTTTTATATACAAACTGGGTTACACTATATATCTTGAACTACATACATTTCGCTATTTAAAATGATTTGTTATCATATATCGCTATTCAGCATAGTCGCAAAAAGTATACACATTCATGAAATGCAAACATTTTATTAAGAGTTTTTGTTGAATTTACTCTTTTAATGAAATTAATGAAAAGCGCGTGATGTTCTTTGACCAGTGCATATTACCTGTCTTGATTTACTGCTGCTTGTGGGATTGTGGGCACTTGCAGCAGGGCTAGTCCACAAAAGAGATGAGGATATCCAAAAGAGAACTAAAGTCACCGACATAGCTCGTAGAATTAGCAAGCTGAAGTGGCAGTGGGCTGGTCAAGTCAACCAAAGGACTGAAAGCCGTCAGAACAGAGGAGATGCCGCAGACGTGAAGCAGGGCCGACTCCCAGATTTATGGACCGATGACCTTGAGAGGATGACTGGCAGTGGTAGGATGCGGAATGCGAAGAAACGTGAGAAGTAGCACCATGGAAAAGGCTTATGTCCAGCGGTGGACATGACAGTGAAAACTCTAGTTATTTAATAATTCACTCCCATTTTATGGATGAATATGCTTTTTGTGACTATAGTTATAGCGATAAATAATAATTACATTGTATGAAACGTCAGTTTCACCTTAAGTTCCCAACCTTAATGTTGTGAGTAGTTATGTTGTTATATCCGATATTAAGTTACATAATCTTCCTTCTTCTAATCATTAACCGTAATTAAAACAAGGCCTAAACAAGTAATTAAGAGGAAGTGTTATTATAGGTCAATGGGCAAAGATCAACACTGTTACAAAGTGCAAACTTATATTCGGAAGCTAAAGTTGTAAAGCTTACAAAGGGTGGCTGCTGGTCCGATCTCCTAAAACAACACAATGCGATAGGTACTCAACTTGAGAGATGAATACTTACATAAATAGATCGGAAATTATTCAATTAACGAAGTAACAACGAGCCTTAATTTATTATACCAATTTTGGATGTGTATAGCGTACCAAAAGGATACGATATTTACTGCTTGGTTTTTCAAGTAGTATAATGTATGCAATAGTTGCGAAGTGATTGTGAATGGAAATGTTTGAATAGTATTTTTTTCGAGAATGTTAACCAATCCGTACAGGTGCATAACAATATAAAGCAACTAAATTTAGTTTAAGACTTTTTTGATAATTTATTTGTAGTACCTTTTTAAAGTAAGTTTTGTTTATAGAGAAAATCAATAATAAAAAAAATAATGTTTATTTGATTGCGGTGCCATAGCTTGCGGAAAGGGCTATTCAACGAAACCGCACACCGGGTCATCTCTCAGTTCAATATACTTTTCTGATCTATGGTATTGTCACTAGTGTTGTAACTATTTAAATATGGCGACTGTAATTTTAATTTTTGACCACCTGGTCAGAAAAGTTTGTTGCACTGTATAGAGAGCTACTCTGTTTTTTTTCAAATTACATTAGAAGACTGTATGACTGTTCATATAAAACACATTTATGTAAAATTTTATAAAAATGTATGCAAAGATGGCCGATTTATAAAGCTGTGATATATGCGGACGAACGGATAGACGGACAAGACCACAGATATTTCACAGCTATGTGCACATCTCGAAACTTAATCGGCTCTGTTATTGCTATTTGCCTACAGAACCCTATTTACCTGTTTTTTAAAATGTCTCTGATTCTACTTTTTTTTCGAATCGAAGTTTGTTTTTTTTAATTTCTCAGAATTTTGCACTTTATTGCAAAGTTGGCGCACTTGGTGCTTGTTTTGTTTTGTTTGAAAGTTTTGGCACGTAATAACAATTTTATAGCTTCTGATCGTTTTGGAAGTGATTCTGTTCACAACTACGCAAACTCTTACAACGTTGTTTTATTTCTTTAAAGTTTGTCTACACAAACAGTATAGTTATATTTATTTATTCACTTTTTTCAATCTTCATTCATTTAAAAACTAAAAGAACTTCTGATGTTTTTAATAACATAACAATTATAAAGGACATACTTATATATATATATATATATCTAAAAAATATTTGATTTTTCATTGGCGTCATAAAAACTAAGATGTCGAAACCTATATAAGATATGATAAAATGTAATTACCTTGCAAATCCGATAAAAACAATTCAGTAGCAATTACGTATAAAACAGTACAGGTACACCATCCACATCTACACCTTCCTCCCTCTCTCCTTATGTGGACGATGCCAACTTCACTCTAACATCATACCACTAAATTGTTAACAAAACTCGACACGTGTTTCGCCTTAACACGAGGCATCTTCAAGAGACGTAAGTTGTTCATACGCGACACCTATAGAGAGAGGGAAGGAGGTGCACTCTTTCTCTTGTGGATGATGTACGTCTATGAGTGCTATTTAATTGTTTTTAGCGGATTTGCAAGGTAATAAAATTTTATCATAATAATGATTTTCCGCGAAGTAACGCCTAATTCTATTGTTACTAGATAAGATATACCTAAACATATATTTATAATATGGTAAGTATATCAAAACGTATCATATCCTGTTGGAAACATTTTTCAGCTTTAGACACGACGTCTATCTGTTAGTCCGTCCGTTCGTCCGTATGGCACAGCCTTATAATTCCGTCGTCTTCACATCGATTCTAATTAAATTTAACACAAAGATTTCTTTTGTGAACCTCTATACACATTCGTTGCGAAAACGGAAGATTTTTTTTTTGGTAGAATTACCATGTCTGTCCATGACATGAACTAAGGGACAGAATAGTAATTTTTGACACTGTAATATTGTAAGGGGTATTAAACACGAGTATAAGTTTATGGGACGAGCCAAAGGCGAGTTTAAAACCTAGTTTTATGCTGTTTCATTCACTACTTTTATCTACAGTCATGATATGGGTAAAACAAAAGAGCAAAGTAAAATTAAAAATTACAAAGCAAGAACCTATTTCTTGTTACTGCGTGTAATATATCCGGTGGAGTTATATTTACCTCTGTACCACTGCCAGACTAGTCATAATTTTGTTTTTTATACTTTTCGATAACACACAAATATTATTGGTTTAGCTCGTCAAAAAAAGTTATTTATTTTTGACGCGAAATCCATATTTTGCTACTGCTCGGAACAGTAGTGCGGCCAAGAAAACCGGTAATTCTATAATAATAGAAAAATAATTTTATTAATTATTTTTTGTACCACTAAGGTGGCAAAAAGCTTTCGGTCAGCCAAGCGGTAAGCAGGTAAGCGGTCACCGTAGCCTAAAGCAAAAAGGAGGCTTGCAACACTAGGGGTATCACGCGCGCGTTGCCGACCCTTCAGAAATCTAATAACTTTTTTCTTGGAGAACCCCATTCTGTAGTCCCGTCTTTAGAGAAAATCTTGGCCCATTCCACAACCCAAGCGTTCGCGGGAGGAAGTTTCTCTGAAACCGCATTGTACGCGACCATTTATGTTCTAATGTGCACCTTACCTCAATTCTACGTTAGTTTTATCAGTACCTCTGGTAATATCTACGATATCACTTTTACAGGAAGTTCCCTATAATGGCTTATTGATCGCTACCAAACACTTAGATATAGGATGTAGCGTAGCGTAAAAATCCTAGGTCTGTGACCAGAACAATTACATATTGCCCTTTCTCTTTAGAATTATACATCCTATTAAAAACCCATTACAAAACCAAAGACAAAGTTACGCTTAGACCGCTTGCAAACTTCACGAAATTTTCGTTACAGAAACATGATTACAGAAACAGAAACGAAATTCTTGTGCCCTCAACTGGACAGCATGGAACTGGACGATATTTGGTTTCAGCAGGATATCTGCTACACACCGCGCATAAAACAATTGAATGATAGCAGCAACGATTTCCGGATCAAATCGTTTCACGAAATTCTGATGTCAACTGGCCACCAAGATTAAATACGATTTATCGCCATGCGATTTCTTTCTTTGGGAAACAATTCCTGAGATCAAAGCCGAGATCCAACGCGTCATCGGTAGGATACAACCATATCTTTGTCAAAAATTCATTGAAAATTTCCTGTGTTTCATGTCAATGGCCGGTTATCACAGCTGCGGGACTGCCTAGTATTTTATTCCATCCTTATCAATAACTACGCTACATCTTTTCATCCAAAATACCTCAGTACCTAAAGATGAAAGTCTATAAGCTCTGAGTCGCTCAGCCAGCTATGGAAATAACTGTACTTGGTGTTTCTTTGCTCGATGAGAAAATTCGCTAAGCTAAAGTTACCGACATAGTTCAAACAGTTAGCAAGCTGAAGTAGAAATGCGCGGGCCACAACGCTCGTCGAACCAATAACCGATGGGGCAGAAAAGTTCTCGAGTGGCGACGGCCTCGTACCAAGTAGGCAGACGACCAGCCCCCTTATTCAACTCGATATCACTATTTCGATAACAAACGTATACTATATAAATTTTGCAAATAGTATTCTAGAAGACAAAAATTCTAGATAATTTTATACATGGTTGTAGGATCCGACAATAAACTGATATCGATCTGATGATAATAATCAGATAACGAATGAAGTTGTAAATGGCTCTTATGATCAGATCCTCAGGAAGACGATGGGCGCGGGCGGCACAGGACCGGCCATTGTGGAGACATATGGGGGAGGCCTACGTTCAGTAGTAGACGTCTTCTGGCTGGAACTGTAATCGGAACATGTCTTCTTTATAATACAATAAAAATATCACAACTCGCTCAAAAAATAAACTTATTTTTATTTTCAAATGTAATAATGAATTACGACACCCTATAAAATACTCTAATTAAGTGTTAGATTAACTGTAATAATAAAATAAACTTAAAATACATAAATTTGGTGAAAAGTGCTCGTTTCGATACCATGTATACAGACACTTTATTTTATGTACCAACGTATACAGACACTAGTAGACCGTACTCTGAGCAACGGCTGCCTAATTTGTAGTTCGCCATTTTGCTACAAATTAATCGTGATAAAACATAATAGCTGAACGTCAGACCTTTCCGCGTCAGTTCACATTGATGGATTGTTGCAAATATATTTAATACTTGTGTACAAGTTGAGCTCTACCTTCACTAGGTCTACAATGATTTATAGTGTTTTACTTCTTTTATTTATTTCTACTCGTATTGTATAAAAAATTGTACTGCAGCAACGAAAACACGAGTAACTTCTCTGTGTGGCTTAGTAAAAATGAGATTCATATTAGAACCGCCGTGTTTAATTTTAAAACACTCTTATAAGCAAGAGAAAACATTTGAAATCAGCCCCCTTAAAAACCGAACAGAACTTAGTTTTATCAAAGTCGAAAATTCTTAAAAAAAAATATTTATTGCTAAATAAAGAACCATAGGTTATATATTTCTAAACAACTAACCAGTTCTATGCCGGGTGAAGAGAAATCGATGAAGTAATCACAACGTTTATATCTCAAAAATCTCACGTACACACACACACACAATCAGAAATCACTCGCAAATGAGAAGTAAATAGCGAAATACCTTGTGTCCTGTCACCTAAGCTATTACAGATAGAGTGACAGATAGTGTGTAGATATGTCATTTAAACTACCATGTACGAATGGCTGTACATAATCAATAAACTCACCGATAAAAGTCTTATTTCTTGAGCTACAACAGTCAAATAGAGTTCAATTAATAACTAATCAAACAGATCTATAAAATCCTAATAACATTTAATGGTTGTTTTTTATTCCCATGTACCCCCTATCCAGTCCTAACTTACTTTTTATAGTTTGTCTAGAACTAGCGAAGCACATTATTCTACCCTTTTATTTAACCGCTTATTAATGTAAAGCTGGTATTTATGACTCATGGGTTATATTTTAACCCACCTAATTTCAAATACACTGCTATCAGAAGCAGAGTTGCAGCGATGGGCTCACTATCATGCAGGACTTAAGAGGTTGATGAAAAAGGTACCCACATTATGGTGAGGGTGTGTTTTTCAGCGACTGGTTAACTCATACGGGGAATAAAACCATTACATTATGTATACATACAAAATGACAATAAATCAGCAAATCTGCTTGAGATAGTTTCTGGTCTTAACTTTTTCCATTTATTCCACTAAGATGGCAAACAAGCTAACGGTCTGCCTGATGGTAAGCAGTCACCGTAGCGTATGGACGCTTGCAACACCAGGGGTATCACTCGCGCATTGTCGGCCTTTCAAAAATCTAATAACTTATTTCTTGAAGAACTCCATACTGTAGTCCTTAGAGAAAGCCTTGGCAGGCTAACTGTAATTAAACTAAACCTGAATTTTTTTAGCCCTTATTTAGTTACAAAAGTAATGAATTTAAATTACTTACTTCGAACCGCCATTTTACACCATAGGAAAATTATTTAAAAGTACTTGTCTACGTTGTAATAATTTCAAAAATAAAATATAAAATAAAAAACTCAAATATCGACTGTCAGTTTTACAAAGTAGACCAGGAACTTAGATAAAACTACGAAGATTTTGGAAAGAAAAGTTGACAGTGCTAGCCCACAAAGTTATTTAGGTTACTTTATATGTTCCAAGTGTTTCTGTTGCTTCACAGTATGTGAAAGTTTAGGAAGTTTAGAGAACTTAAGTTGTTTTAAGACAAGAAGGCATGTCTTTGATATCGTGGTAGGATAACTATTTTGTAAATGACCCATGAAAGGTCATTTGATTAAATTTTTGATATATACCTATGTTTATATAAGCGGCATTTGTCTTTTTGAGTTTTTATTAAATTGTCGTGTAAAAACTAAAGACCAACGACAGTTACCAACATAGCCCAGCGCATTAGCAAGTTGAAGTTGCAGTGGGCAGGGCACATAGTACGTCTAAACAATGCTTTTTTTTATTATGAATACTGGTGGCGTTTGGCAACTTTTTATAACTATTCCAAATCGAAGTGTAAAAAAAATATATTTTGGTTTACCCTAATACGTATATATTTAAGTTTTTTAATAATATATACCTAGTAATAAATACATTATCAGTTCGAATTAAGGAAATAAGAATGAATCAGTTTTGTTAATAGTGTTAAGTTGGCGCATGTCTTATATCCAAAGGCAGAGCGTTCCAGAGTTTAATCGCGTGGACTGTAAAAGAGTCGTTATAGTATTGCATTACACGTGTACAAGCCGATGTGCAGAAGTACCTAGAAACAGAACAAAAGATACTAACTAAGCAAATACTACAATTAAGTTTTAGTGAAAATGCAGTGTCCGAACCTTGAACCCTTTTATCTAGTATGCTGACCTCTGACCACTTAACCATCACAGCTTAGATACCCACACAGTCCACACGTATTAGATTTCAAAGATTTCTCCGAAACACGTAGCTACATTTCGTCGTATATCCTTCGATTTCCTCAGATATTTACATATATGTAGATATGCGATGGGACCAGCAATAAAACTAAAAAGGAATCGTTCTTGACCCATATATTTAGCTCAAAGCTCTAAGACGTAAAATAAGTAGATCGAAAGCTTTATTCTGGCGTGATATTATTTTATGGATCTGCGAACTAAGGATAGGGTTTTGACATGTGAATATAGCAACATACATTTATTTTTATGGACTTCTTAGGTTATGAAGTAGGTAATAAAATTATTTTGACTGATCCAATATTGAAACTTTGATCTATATGGGTTCTCGGACATCAAAAAACCCAAAAATTTTAAAATTCGAACCTTTCTGACTAGGTTGTAGATAAGTCTGTTTGCATCTAGCCTGGGATCAAAACAAAATAAAACTGCGACGGTTAGTCGCATCGTAGGAATGCGCGAACTCGCAGGAACGCATAGAATAACTTAGAAGAGTTACGTCACACATGTTGACGCCATTTTAAGTCAAGTGTGTCACAGTGCGTTTGCAAGACGTGGAAATTTAATTTTAAAATGTCCGAATTTGACTTAGATTTTTTTACTATCCTTGATTTAGGAGCGCCCTGCTCTTTCGGACACTGGTAACCAGCATTATAAAAATAGTTCCCATCAGCGTTCATGTTGGTAATAAATGGGTGAACCCAAAATTTCTTTTGTTTTTTTTTCTGTATCTTCTTATCAATAAAAGCAGAACGCTTTTTCAAGCTTGTACGATCCATGCCACTACTAAGGTACTACAAAATACGTTCAGTACGGTTGACGATCGTCGATGGTATGGTTACGCGGATCGTAGAACGGAGACGCCTTGCCGCACGAAACCACATCGTAGCAATTCGCGTCTAAGTTTTCTGCGTAGCGATTCGCATCGCGTCGATTCGCAGTTTCGTGTTTTGACCCCTAATCTTTACCTAAACCTCTGGCTCAGAAAAAGTAACTGTGCTAGACGCAATATAATCACACT
This sequence comes from Apoda limacodes, assembly GCA_946406115.1. NCBI lineage: Eukaryota > Metazoa > Arthropoda > Insecta > Lepidoptera > Limacodidae > Apoda > Apoda limacodes. Next base: position 19,947,200 of record OX291553.1, read on the forward strand.
CCATCGCCCTTTATGCGGTTAGCTGTATCACCCCTTTGTGACAAATCTGGGACTGCTTACGAATACACACACGCGTCCAACAACGAAGCCCTATTACTAAGCCCACTGTCTGTCTGTCTGTCCGACCAATGAAGGGCTTTATCTTTTAGATAGGTAGTAATAAAGTAGTAGAAAGTAGGTAGAAGCCTTAAATTTTCACAGAATATGTGTTATAAAGGCGAATTACTTGCCCAACAAGTAATAAAAAGCTTAAAACTAAAATTAAAGAGCCATACAAGAAACAGGTTTTTGTTCTTTTTGCTTTATCGTAAAAACAGAACTTAATACATACTTATATAAAAGCTTTAAGCTTGCAGTGATTGAGTGTGAGCTCTAAAGTTTAACAAAAAATAATACGGGTAGTATTGAAACGAGTGACTGTAGATTCAAATTAAGTGTCAAAAATAATGAATTTAATCAAAAATAATATATAAAATTTTGGATTTGTACCAAGTGGCGGAGGTACGGACGAACCCCGGGGTAGGCGTGTATCTATGAGTCTTTTCTAAATTTATTTATTCACAACACTATATAGTCTTATTTTTCGGCGAAGGAAAACATCATAACAACTTGTACCTGTGTCACTCAGATCAATAAGCCGGTGTCTACCCTGCCTGCCCCTATTCCTGCTAAACAATTCTAAATAAGTATAAATTGGTTCTGGCGCTCACCGGCCGCTGCCGCGGCACGCTCCGCTAGGCTTCGCGCGCTAACTTTCAGGTGCTCCGCTTTATTTTGCAAACAAATTTTCATGTTCTAAAGTGGGTTGCCGTGACTAAACTAAATAAGTATAAATTGGTTCTGGCGCTCGCCGGCCGCTACCGCGCCACGCTCCGCTCGACTTTGCGCGCTAATTTTCATGTGCTCCGCTTGGCTTCGCGCGCTAGTTTTCATGTTCCAAAGTGGGTCGCCGTGACTACACTAAATAAGTAGAAATTGGTTCTGGCGCTCGCCGGCCGCTACCGGGCCACGCTCCGCTCGACTTTGCGCGCTAATTTTCATGTGCTCCGCTTGGCTTCGTGCGCAAGTTTTCATGTTCTAAAGTGGGTTGCCGTGACTATACTAAATAAGTAGTTCTTAAAATTTTACTTAATTTTTTTTATCGATTATTACTTTACAGAGGAAGTACTCGATTGTTGAATACTGGCAACATGTTATTTTTTTCTCTTATGTGTTTTTTTTTTGTAGATATTTATTGTTGAATAATGGCGGATTTTGTATGAAATGAATTTATTTATTTTCCGCAAAAACTAGTGTCCTCCGAGAGTTTCTGAATTTCATCTTTATATATAAATATGGTATTCTAACAATAGAAATTTTTATTACGTTAAAATCACCCGTTCTTGGAAAGAAATAATTACCAAATAATATGTACGTCAATATCGCCATAGCGCCATTTCGCTTTCTTTTTTTTCGGGGTGCGTTCAGAAATTTACTCTATGACACTTTTATCGAAAAAAAAGCATAATTTTTGAAATAAAACGTATTTATTATTAGTAGGTATTATTAATCATAAATGTTAAGTACGTCAACAATGAAAAAATACAATGCAGTTATGCTTTTCATTAAAATAAATTTGTTTCTTAACCAATCATCGCGTTTTTTTTTCAGTATCGCATAATTCCAAAAGGTCGCATATTCGAACGCAGCATTACTTTGTCGTCGATTTTGCCTACCGTGTTTGCCCAGCAAAACCACCATTTTGCTGCAGGCTGCAGAGGTGAAAAATACTTTGCTTTGACCAGTGGTTATTTGAAGTGAGTTAGTTTAAGTTAGATTTTTTTATATTAAAGTTCATGGAGCATGGTGCTCAGCAAAACTAGGCAATTACCTATACAGGTACTGATGATACTCGACGTTGTTTTTTTTGATATCGTTTCTGATAGACGAAGGTAACTGCTCTTTCAATTTCAAGCTATTAATATATTTTTTTGACTTGATAAGGCATTAGACTTGCCAGTTTTCAAATGTTTAACATTTTTTGTTAAATGTTCTCGTGTTGTCACTCATGACACCCTGTAAATATGTCTCAAAATAAACATCAAAGTTATTGCTGGTGCCGATCAAATGAAAGTTCAACACGTTAGGCACTGACTATTATATTGAATATAAAATACTCTTTAAGGTACAAAGTTAGGTACACAGGTATACGTATGATAGAAACAGAACAGAGCGCGATCGACGGGCGCTAACGGCTGACTGACGCAACTTTAAAATTGTATAATTGATATATCAATTACCTATAGGTACCTACATATATGTACATTTGTACCTGCATTGAAGCGCGTCAACTACAAAAGGTTTTCATAAATGAATAGCAAGAGTTTTTCTCATTCAATACTATTAACCATGATTCTCTCCAAGCAGCATTAAAGTCAATTAACATCTTATCTACACCTTTATGCTGGTTCTCCTTGTATAGTTGTGGTCGTATATTTTCAAGTACAAGTAAAAGAATTGTGCTGAAAAGTTACTGGAACTCTGCGCTTTTTTACAAATTTCGGAATTTTCTACCAATACGAAGCTCTTTCTAACACAGGCTCTTATTTGACCTCCTACATTCTTGATTACAGTGACTTGTGCTACGTTGACTTAAATTCTTACCTTCTTAATAAATTACATCTACTTCTTAATAACTTCATTCGTTATGTTTCGCAATCAGCTGAAATTGCTACCAATACGGCAACGAACAAATATTAGAATTCCTTTTCGCTCTTTTCTATTTTAAATAATTCTAACTCTTCGAACTACTTAAAGTCTAGATTTCAATATCTTGTCGCTTCGCTCTTCTTAAGCAATTTTCTCTTAACTCCTCGTTACCGCTCAAGTTTTGTTTCACATTCCTTCACAATTTAGGCTACACAACTCTGGAATAAAACGTCTTACACACAGGTACACAGATGTAAGACAGAGAGGCGTCAGCGGACAACTGCGTTGGAAGATGTCTTTAAGCTTCTGGAGTGGGAAGGACATGGCGTCAACATAAATGGCGAGTACATTACTCACCTTCAATTCGCCGACGACATAGTGGTCATGGACTAAGGCACGATGCTTGGAGACCTCAGCGGAGTTTCCCAACAAGTTGGCCTTAAAACTGGCTAAAACAAAGGTCATGTTCAATGTCTATTTCGCGCCTCTCGTAATTGTTGACGAATACACATACCTAGGGCAAGTAGTTCAGTTAGATAGATCCAACTTTGAGAAAGAGGTTAACCGAAGAATCCAGCTCGGGTGGGCAGCGTTCGGGAAACTACGCAACATATTTTCATCTAAAATACCTTTGAATAATCAATTTGTGTTAAATAAGCTCAGAGTCACCTAAAGAGTTATGGAAAGAGCTATGTTTGGTGATTCTTTGCGCGATTAAATCCGAAACGAGGAAATTTGCCGAAGAACCAAAGTTACCGACATAGCTCAAACAGTATGTGCAGAAAGATTTTTAAATAAATAATTAAATGTATATAAGTATATTGATTTTGCTACAAATACTTTTATTGAAGAGTCAGCTACACTCGGCGACCTTTCCCAATAGAGAAAGATTTTTCAAAACAGGTGCCCAGTGGTTATGGAGATTACCATCCACATATAAACAAACATACAAAATCCGCTCTTTCTCTCTCTCTCTCTCTTTCTTTATATCTATATCTGTATCAAGTTGATAGGCCACGGTGACCGCTTACCATTAGGCGGACCGTGTGCTTGTTTGCCACCTTAGTGGTATAAAAAAAACTTTTTATAGACAAGAAAGAGTTATTTTCACTAAGTGGTATCAGCAATGCGTTGTTGTTACTTAATGACGCAAGTGTTAGTAAATCTTACAATATATGTAGGTATGTATACATGATTATTAACTTATATGATTACTAACTTCTCTTGAGGAAAGTTATTATAATATATATATATGATTATTAACTTCCCTTGAGGGAAGTTATTATAATAGGTACGAAAACGGAATCGCTAAATTTGCGTTTTAAGACCTGGAGAATCGTTTGCCATCATTTCTAGAGTGAAGTCTGATGTGTGTGTGTGGGTGTGTATGTGTGTATAGCTTTTTTCAGGAAACAATGGACCAAATTCTCTCGTAATCATATCAATCGATACGCAATGTCAAGACAGATCCAGTTAGAGTAAGCAAAATCGGTCCAGCGGTTTGCTTTTTATCGCTAAAAAACTGTGTGTTTTTTTTTTAAAGACGCAATAATAATCTTCATGTACTCTCAAGTCTCAAATATAAAAAAAATATTCTCAAGAGAAGTTGCTCGTGCGGTACTATTGCTACCGAACTAATGTTTATATATTTATATTAATATTATTGAAATTAATATACAACACGACACAGATAAATAAAATTATTCATTAACGTTAACAGCTATCAATTTTTTTTTACAATATATTTTTTCCATAATCTCCGAAGTTCCCTAAATTTAACTTAATTTTTTGTTTTTAAAAAAGAACAAAAATTTAAGGGCTTGAAATTCTTGGTTGCGTTAGATTCTGATAAGCCATTATTTTTTATAAATTTTTGCAAAATTGCTGGAATTTCCTATACTTAAAAAAAACTTAACTTAAAAAAATATAAAAAAACAATTTATTATCAAAATCCTATGAAACTAAAAACGCCGAGCTCTTAATTTTTTTGTTTTATTTTTAAATATCAGATTACAAAGTGAATTAATGAAAACTTTGAATATTATAGCAAATCAATATTGTATAAAAAAGTTATACGGCGTTTACCTTTTCTTGCGACAATGCGCGACGTCGGTTTAAGTACGCGCAACCTAGCCCGGTAATCTAGAGGTATCGAGATATAAAATAAACATTATTACATACAACCTAAATTTCCAAATTATTACAAAGCCATATTAATCCACGTTAGTACTATTACCTTGTCTGTATTACGTTAGTATAACAATTCACCCTTTTGAATCCAGACGGATACAATAAGAGAGCATGTATTGTATGACGTAGGTAGTATTCTTATTAATATATTCAAAGCACGACCGCTCTATACGAAGTTAATAGCATAAGGTCTGTGTAATTTTTCTTCTTAAACATTAATCAGAAACCTACTGACTTATTTCTGAAAGAGAGCAATCTTAAATATATTTAGTTAGATTTTTGCCTTGTTTACTTAGAAATACTAAAACATTAATAATATACGTTAAAGGTAGTGTTTGTACCCTGCTCGGGTACAGAAATACATTATTGGAAATAGATTTCGTGTTGAAAGATTTGGATACAAAAGGTGACCGACAAAGAAAATTAAAATGCTAAAGGCCACATTAGGCTAACCGACATTTTATCGCAAGCCTACAATAAAAGAGACTGTCCTGTGAAACATTTACTGTCTCCGGAATGTGATAAAAAAATCGGTTAATAATTTTGATCTTTCATGGCGGCCCATCGGTTACAAAGTAAATAGTTTGTACATTTTTTTTTCTTAAACGCCTGTTTGTTTCTTATTGCTTAACGTCGCTACGGAACACAATTTATCTTATTGGCACAGCGATTGTTGAAAAGACGGAAAAGGCTACTTTTTATCTCCAAGATGTTCCCACAGGAATAACTTTAACCGAACTATCTTACATGGATAACCTTCAGCTACAGATAAACAGGGTGACCTGAAATTAGTGGCGGAGCCGTTAAGGTGTGATAGTATTGGACAATTCCAGTCGATATTACTATCAGACCTACTGTCCTAAAGTTAACCCTTTTCAAGATATTCCTACTTACAGGTCACCCTGTATATCTTGCTATTTAACCAAACCGAATAAAGCGCGAGCAAAGCTTTGGGCAAAACCATATCTAGGTATATAAATTTATAAATAAGTACTTTTGGCTCACGTATCCGGATTTAACTTTAAAACCCTAATGAGCAGAATTTAATGGAGAGTATTTTAATTTGGCTAAATTTGAAATTATAAAGCCTTTATGAAAGCGTAGAAAATTATTTTCAGTTTGGACTAGTGCCAAGTTAGCATCTGCTATTGTTGTATAATTATTGAACACTATTTCAAAGCTAGAAACCTTTTTGTTCGTTCCATAATAATTGTAGTTTAAATGCTTGTACATCATTAAAAAAAGTCAAGTAGACAAGTGATACAAGCAATATAAAAATATTGGGGGAGCTGACTTTGAAAAGTTGTAGGTAGACAAAATACTGTTAGAACAACAGATTTTTGATTCAAGTACTACCAAGCCGTTGTAAGCAGTTCCACCAGTGCTTAATCCAGTTATCCGTGTGTGAGTCTTACGGAAGGTCCTTGAATACAATAAGGAAGTTTGCTATAGTTCGTTCATGTGAAATTCGGGCAGGGGAGCGAGGGGCTTGTTGTAACAGTTTTCATTAAAACTAATATATCTTGAGATCTATTGATTAAATTTCTACTAATTAATGATGGATGGATACTGTAACTCTTCCTCTACCAAATCAAGTAAAAATAATACCATAACCATTGGTCATTATTTTACAATCAATTATTTTCTAGAAGAAGTGCGGTGTTACAACTTACCTCGTGCTTGGAGCAAGTTGTAACGTCTACCGGGGCAAGTAGTAACGACAAAAAAAAACGACAATAATACTCTAATCATTTATTCTTTGTTTATTTTTAGCAAAATTGACATCTTTCTTAAGTAAGTATTATGTACTTCTTATCAAAAATCAACTCAAATACACTTTTTTAGTAATTAACACTTAAAAATTAAGTAATTAAGAGTTTTATTTAGTTAAACACTACTTATATCATAATGGCACTTTTAAATCACAGGAAGTAATTAAATTATTAACTTCTCTTAAGAAGTTATTGGAATAGGTCCGAAAATATAAATCGAAAATTTTGTGTTTTCTTTACGTTTCAAGCCTTGGAGAATCATTTGCAATCATTTTTAGAGTGATGTCTGTGTGTGTGTGTGTGTACGTATGTATGTATGTAGACATATTTTGGCTTTCGATTTCTCAATAACTACTGGACCGAATCGCTCTGATGACATATCAATCGATACGCCACGTCATGACTTAGATCTGAAAGGAGTCTGAAATAAATCGGTCCAGCGGTTTGTTTTTTATCCGTAAAAAACTGACTTTATTATGCACGCAACATAAATTTCATGTATCGAGGGGTATTAAAGGGTTTTCGAGGGTGCTGATTTCGAATTTTTTATCAGTTTTTTAAAATTCAAAATGGCGGACCCAATTTGACGTAATTTTTTTTTGTAAAAGAATTTTTATGAAGAGAAGTTGCATGTACGGTACTTGATGCCGAACCAATTTTTTATATCTTAGGTATGCTTCGTAATTATCTCTTGTTAATAGCTATATAACAAAGTATTATACTTATGTAAGAATCAACATTTGGTGGTTTTCACTATAATTAAATTCAGTCCTCATCTGAGCTACAATTAATACAAATAAAAGATATACTATAATAATGTAGATATATAAACTACATTTTACAAATGATACACTTTATCCAATCTTCTTTATTTGTATCTGTGTAAGCTTAACCACATACCAGACAATACCACTCTTCTGATTCAGATTCTGAATCTGAACATAAAATCTTTTTTTTAGCTCTGCCCACTCCTGTTTTTTTTTTGTCGATTTACCTGGCTTGGCTTCGATGGCTTTTCCCTTCCCCTTCCCCTTTCCTTTCCCTTTTCCTATAATTTTTTGTCATTATTTTTCTGTTTTTCTTCATCTTTTTCTCATATTCCTTTTGTAAAGCATCCTTTTCAGGAGTGTCCGTTAATACTGTAGATTTTCTTTTGCGTCTGCTGTTTGTATTAGTTTTTCTTCGTGGCGCCTTTGGTAAAGGTCTAATGGCGAGAAAGTTTTTTGGAGACCGGAGCAACTCGGAGTTGGTTCGTTTGCAGTTTCGATTTGGCTTATAATTTCCGTGGTGCTTATATCTATTTCAGGGACAGAATCTAATAGATTCGGATTTTTAAGATTCAAAGATATATTATCTGTGACATTTACGTCATCTGGCTCTTGTGTAGGATCTGGACGATCAGTGCACTTCTTGGCTTTGTGTTGCCCGCTCTGAATTTCTCTTATACACCCTCATTCTAAAACAAAGGAAAAAAGTAGGTATCTACATCATAACTTGGGGCATGTTGTAACACGTTACAACAAGCCCCGGGATTTTGTTACAACTAACCCTATGGTATGATTTTTAACATTTATCAAGATAACTATTTAAACAATGTAGCAATCATAAAAAAACATTATCAAAGATAGATAAATTTGAATGGAAATAAGATATAGAAAATTCGAAATTAGTGGATATTAATAACGCAAACTGAAATTTTACGACAGTACAATTTTATATTACCTGGCAGAAATGAAGCGCGTGCACACTTCCGCTCACTACGCCGGCCGGCGGGACACTGGCTATGGCTTTTTTTTTTATAGCTACTGTCTACTGTTGTTGGCCGCAGATGGCCTTTACAACTACACGCGGACTAACTTTTGCTGCGGTGCTGCTTGCACTCTTCAGCGAAAAGTTGGGGCGGTTTGTGCAAAGGTTTCATAGACACGAACCTCGGCTTTGGCAACCGCTTACTGGCTATGGCAACATAATGCGGCGCGTTTTATAGGTCAAATCGAGTCAAAGAAATACGTTAATAGCGTTTAAGATTCTAGTGAAAAGAGCCTGTTATACTTACCCATGTTACAACAAGCCCCTCGCTCACCTACCTATAGTTATCCCTGCGAAAACTTTTAAATAATACAGGATAAAAGTCTATCCCATTTCCATCGCCACAGACTATAGTAACTATACTACACCAACAAGAACCGGAAAGAAACTGAGAAATCTTTTAAAAAATATATTTTTATATGTTATCTATTAGACATTCAAGGCGGTTGACTACTACGTATTGGTAAAAATAGTGCCCGTGTTTTTTTCTTCTTCAGTAGCCGAAAAATGTGCTGTATTATACGTTGTTATAATAAACAAAATTCTAAAGCATACACCAAAATTCAAATTGACAGGAACAAAATAGGCAATCAGAACGTGGAAGGTACCTACTTGCGTAGTTAGCTGCTTATAAAGGGAATAAGCTTATTTTAAAACAAAGCTTTTCCGAGACAAAGCAAACAAAACTGGTTGAAGAACCTTTTCAGCAATAGTTAAATGGATGTTGTTTACTGAAGGTTGATAAAATCATCTCATCAGTTTATTAAGTTAATTTATGTTATAAATTAGATTTTCTGTCGCATTAAAATAATAAATAACAGTCCTACTAATATTATGAATGTGAAAGTTTGTATGTCTGAGAAAGCCTAGTAAAAAATAAATGTTTATGGACTTTACACATAGCGCCATCTTGTCCTTAACTATAGACACCAGACAATGGATACAAATACAAATATACTTATATACCAGGCTACGCAGAAAGTTTTGCAAAAAAAAGGTTTTTATCAATAAGGCACTGGCCACTTGAAATTGTAATTATTTTGAAAAATTTGGTTATTTTAAAAGTAAAAATTCCATTGTTCGAATTTCGAATTTCCCTCCACATTTCTTGAGAGCCAAATTTATTTATCGTGTCTTAATATCGATCAGCATCGAGAACATTTTCGTGCGGTGATTTTCTGCGATTTTAAATGTGGCTTTTATGGATGAAGGACCTTCAAAAGCAACCATCTATCGTTGGCATAGCGAGTTCAAGCGGTCGCCTTACTTTGGGCGATGAACAAAGGAGTGGCCGTCCTACGACAGCTGTCACGGAAGAAAGTATGCTGGCCGTAAAAAATGTAATTCAAGAAAACAGGCGAATTACATACGAAGTGATGCTGAACATACACTGCAGATTGGTTCGGAAAGCGTTCATAAGATTCTAAAGAGCAACATCGTGTGAAGAGAATAGTTTCGCGCTAGGTGCCGCACAACCTCACCGAAGCTCAGAAGTAGGCCCTTGTGGAGCGGTGACGTGATATGATTCAAAAAATTGAAGCAGGCTCGTTTTGCAGTCGACAGTTTGGCTGTTTCAAAACGAACCAACGCCTCCGAAAGCGATTCAATGGAGAAGCGCAAAATTTTGATCGCTAGTTTCTTCACTTTGACGGGATGTCTAGTTTCAATTCTATTACGAGACCACAGCAGCATAAACGCCGAATGGTACACCATAAAATTCCTGGCAGAAGTTTTGTCGGCAATGAACAACAAACGACCGAACACCGGGCTCTTTAGCGCTCAAAACGAGAGACTTTCTGGACACCACACCCGTCAGTGTCTTGGGTCCTTACAGTTATGATCTGGCACCGACTTATTTTTATTCCCTAAAATTAAAAATCCGTGGAAGAGGTGTCTGCGGCGGACTGGAAAAAATGTTTCGTAAATTGGTTCAGACGCGTGAAACTTTGTATATAGGCTGGTGGGAAGTTCTGTGAAACGATTTAATTAAAATATTTTATCCATAGAAGTTAGTTTTTTAAAACGTTCTGAATGTCCTACGTGTATATATATATATATATATATATATATATATATACGTGTTTCTTTTGAGCGGGAATCGAACCAGCTAAAGGTTCACCATTCAGCAATCGGGTCATTACACACTAAACTACTAAAACGAAAATGATCTATAGTTCTTACCTCTTGCTGTTAATGTACTGTGTTTATTATTGTTTATCTAATGGAGACTTAAGCCTAAAAATGTCTTGTACACCGCCAAACTCAAACAAACGATTTCCTAATTTTATGTTTGTTTCTTCGAGCATCACTTGAAAAACATTACACCAATTTCGATGTAGTTCCTATTATGTGAATAGTAGTTTATGTAGCCTTTGCCGATACCAGATATCTGTTCCCCTTATAATATTATAAAAACACTTGCGTATATACACACTTACAATAATAATAAAATAATAAAAATTGTTGAAGTAATTTTGTCGCCAATTCGCCGCGTTCAAATGTCCATTTCACTTTTACTTTTTTAAATTAATTTAATGGCGCATTCTTGTTGCTGTACCAGTCCGAAATTTAAATAAAATTGAGTTATTAATGTTTAAAAAAGTTCGTTTAATTTTTAAATTTCATTTTTCCGCGGGCAGGCGGCTAAAATATTGCGGGTCGCTCTCCGATACTGCACTGCAAGGACAATTTATCCTAATGAAGTTCGTGTAAGATATGGTCGCATATCGTGGCATGATTGAGAAAAATTATATTTCCACAACAAGTATTAAAAGTGAAACACAAGTGGGTCTGGAGTTATTTAAAAGCGATGTTTTTCTAGAATATTCTATAGTTAAAGAAAGTTTAAAGGTATGTTATTTCTTTTCAGTTTCAACAGCCCTAAGTTAAATTGATTTGAAAATCGAGCAGAAAACTGCACATTTATTTAGGCTAAGTATTATAGGAACACAAGCAATAGCAATATTTTAAAATAACTCTTCAGTCTCTCAAGAATGAAAATTCTATGAAGCAATACTTACTGATTTAGCTATTTTGACCTACTATTTAAAAATGTATACAAATATATTTCTAATTCTTGATGCATTTAAAAGCAACCTTTTCAAATACCAGCTTTGAGGAAAAATGTTTTATGAGGCAGAAACATAAATGTAACGAGGCCATTAAGTTCGAATAATTGCACCAGTCGCAAGCAGTTTTATTTGAACTGCGGAAACCTAGGTTATTCTTTTCTACCAACACGTAACTTATTTACTTTTCAGCCGTGTGTAGTACATGTTTTTTCATCATTTTATCATCCTCAATCTATCAATTTACATATAATGTATAAAAGGAAATATCCGAAAAGTATAATTATTTCCCTAACTAAACAACTAAGGATAGAAATACGAAATTCGGAGGTATCTGAATTCTGAATTGAACCAAAGGGATTGAAATATTTGTATTGGATATAATTTTTTTAGGGTCAAATTTCGGTAGGTTCTTGTGTTAAAATTTCCTTAAACCTAGTATTAATGATATCCAACACAATCAATAAAACATGTATTTATGAAAGGAATTTGAAATTAGGAGTAGGGTTTTTTTTAGAATAGGATTTTAAATTGTAGATATTGTTAAAGAGTTTTTTTTTAATTTACTACTAAGTGGGTAAATCGCGCAACTGCAAAGCACTAACTTGTTTTTACGCTCAAACGTTTACATAGATTTTCAAACGCAGCAATGAAGTGTAGGTTAATTAAGTAAGTAAGTTACCACTTGCTTGCTCTAGAAGATGTTAAATATTGCACAGAGGTTACTGTTATAACGTAAGAGAGGAATATAAAAGAATTTTGCAAAATTCATCCCCTTAGACAATAAGGACAGGGGTAAGGAGTTTGTATGGGAATCCGTCATTTTGAAAAGCTAAATGTATAAAATTGGTATTTGACCTTCAGGTTTATACTAAAATTTTAAGTGTTTCATCGTTTTTAGAAAATTATCTCCTAGACGGCAAAATAGGGGATGAAAATTTGTATGAGAATTTCAATATTATTGCAGGGTAAAACCGTAAACGCTTTCTTTCTACTCCACGCGGACGAAGTTCGGGGCAAAGTTAGTATTTAATAAAATAACCGGCTCGTCATTTGTTACGAAATGTTCAAAGAATTATGAAACTTTTACGACTTTCTTTATTTTCCAAAAAAAACTTTTTCACTTTGATCAGTTTTTCTATGAATGTTATATTGGCCTGGATTTCAAAGTACTTTTCAAGTTTAATAAAAAAGTAAGTAAAAGCTATTATGAAATTATTTTTCCAATAATTCTTCTTTCTGGAAAGTTTTAAGGAATAGTTTAATTACTAATAGAAGTTTTTAACAATGTTTCAAGGTATTCAGTAATCAAATTTAAGCGTTGGTATAATGGATATTATTGTAACTAAATGATATTATAAAAATATCAGCAATCAGGACACCGGGCTTTAGTTATTTGTTTAGAACATTTGATAACAGTGACCATGTCGCGTACACAGTATAGGAACCGTCCCTTTATATGAGTTGTCTTATACAGTATATTTATATTAACGCAATAACGTCCTATGTAAGGACTCTGAAGTTTCCTTTCTATAATTGGGGACTGAGTAGTACTTGTTGAGCTTTTGTAATAAGTACACGCTTTAGTTTAATTATTCATATCTGAATTTATGTATTCAAATATATTTAAATAAGTATTAAGTGGAAAATTAAATAGTTATACAGTGAAACTGAGTTTGATTGACAGTCAAATCAAACAAAAATAAATTGGTTCCTGCAAGAAGGGAATGATTCGATTTGCAAAGGGTCGGCAAAGCGCGAATAGACTACGATGACCGCTCTACATACCGTACCGTAACCGTTAGCTTGTTTGGTGGTATACTTTTTCCCTTCACATATTCCTATATTATTAAGGGATCCATAATAAAACTATACACGAAGAACACGAACATAAATTAACTTGAAAAGTATCTTTCCTTTCGCTAAAATCTTATTTGTACACTATCACATGAAACTTCTTAACATTTCTTTTTTCTTTTCTACTTCCAATATTATAATGTATTGATGTTAAGACTGTCTACACAATATTACGCCCGTGCGGCCATCCACTGTACTTCATGACTCATTTGAAACTGTAGTCTAAATAAACAAAGTGATTTTTCTGTTTGTTTGATATTAGCATAGTTTGTTGTTAACCAACACAAACTTATTGACAGTTTTCCTCTTTACTTACTTACAAACATCCTTGTATACATTTTGGTCTTTTTAGGACATGCCAAGATTTTGTAGACACAGTATTTTAAAATAGATTAAATGATGTGACCATAGATATATATATATTTATAGCCAACAGAGGCTTTATGTGGACGTAGGTTTTTTTCTGACGGTGTTAAACGGTTCTGATGCTAATCATAATCAATGAAGAGCTCTTGGTTCAGTAAACGTGATCGTAGAGGTCACTTTAAACCATAAGTCCTGGCGGTTGTCATCATACAGCAGTCGTTAAACGAAATCAGAGGCTATATGAGCAGACTTTAAAATTTGGACTGCGTGAGCCAGCGCTGTGGACTATGGCCTAAATCTCCTTTCTTCCTACCCCTCTAGTGGGGGACAAACAACGGCTGAGGCAATCATATTCAATTGGTCATGTAATTCTGCAAAATTAACGTGGTAAAGTATGTTTTAATACCAAATTAAAATTTGAAACAGGATCGAGTGGCGCAGTGGTAGAGCGTGTGGCTTTCATTTCATAAGTCCCGGGATCGGTTACTGGTAAGAGGAAACACAGGGATGGGCTCACTACCTTTCACGTTTGTGGGACATAATTCTATCGGTGCTAAGTTTACGAGTATACGTGCATAACAACTCTGAGCACACTTTCGAGGATAAGTGTCGTGATATATAATAATTAAAATTTTACTGTTCTTCTAAGCCGGATGTTTAACATATGTTTCTCTCGTATTATCCCACAATGGAACCAACGTTGTTAATCACAACTATTTTTTGTTTATTACCTATCGATTCCAAGTACACTAACCCCACGCGCCTGCCCACCCCTACTCTAGTTTGCTAACTACAATAATGAAAAAGCTAGCCATAAATAACAAGCTAAAGTTACTTAGAGCAATATTTCGCATCAAAATCATTGGTACTTTAAGAGGAAATATTATCAGACCTAAGCTAATCTCAACCACTCCTTCGAATTTCTAAGCAAATGTATTGAAATTACTCATCCTGGAAGTTAATGAATTAATCTATGTCTGTTTGTTTTGTTTTCTTGAAAAATAATCGCACAGAGCACATCTGAATATGTCATAAGTTAGTTATTTATACGAATAGCTATAATTAAAAAAAGCAAAACGAACAGACATAGAGACTGTCTATATCTATCATATATAAAGCGATAGCTCTAATACCAAAATCTAGGACGGAAACTGAGGAAAACGTTTATGTGGGAAAAAGCAGCTTGAAATTTCCTCTTAAGTTTTAAAATTCATATTAACAGGCTTTATTATGAGCATGCACTTAAACTTAAATTAAATTATTGAAGACTACTCATAAGACAGTATAGTATGAGTTAATTAAAGTTAAGCGTAGCTTTGAGACTTCACCGACATATCCCAAACTTGTCGACAGCATCCTGCAGAGCATAAGTTGTATACTAAGCAGAAATTAATTACATCGTAGGTTGTAGAATGTGAACTTAGAAAATTTAGGTCTTTTTTTTAATTATCGGTGTTTTTTATTGTTGTTGTGTTTCTTTTTAAGAAATGACATTGGTTTTAGCTGGATAAGTATATCTTTTAAAAAAGAATGGAAAACTACGAGGCACCGTAATTTTACGTAATGTGTGCATTGTTAGATGTTGTAATAAATTTTTTTTTCAAAGAAATATGCGTACTCAAGCAAACCTTTGATTTAATTAAATACACTTATCAATTTTAATATGTTATAGAGAAAATATCTGCATAAGTATTTTTTTTTAACAACACTATGGTGACAAACAAGCTTACAGCCCGCCGAATGGTAATCGGTCACCGCAGCCTATTATAAAAGAAATATTTTTTGTTGAAATAATTTTTTGCTATGTCACAAAATTATATCAATATAAAATTACATTTTCAAATTAATTTATTTAGTTTCCTAATAGCGTAAATACGTAATACTAAGGGTGCTTTAAATTTTGAATACGTTCATTATACGCTGCGCCGGATGTTCCGCTTTAGCTTTTTGCTAGAGACACGTGTCGAAATTTTCTTATAGCATTTACTTAATTTAATCTCCTTCTCTTGAACTCGTACCTGAATTTTTTTGTAACACTGTAATGAAGTGCTACAAAAAAATTCAGAAAATGAAGTAGTCAGGAAAAACAAGGATTCGGCAAGCTTCACAAGATACACAGAAAACAATTATGGAAATGTCTCCGTACCAATAAAATCGCTTCTGACTAAGCATATGAAACCAACTTACTTTAAGTAGTTAAAGAAACTACAGAACAATTTCAGTCATCGTAGAAAAGTCATGTCTTATTTGTAAATTTTCAAAAGGACTAATATTCTGTGATGAAAGGGCTCCGTAAGCAAATGGCAGAAGACGTATCCTTCTTCTTTTGTCGTCTTGGTATGGGTTCTGGATAAATTTTATAGAACGGTATCTAAGATCTAAAACCACATATTTTACGCGTTCCATACTTTGAAAGTTTTAACCCCATTGGTTGGGGAAATAAAAAAAACGTAACGAAACAAATTACGTATATAATTTTTTTTGAAGGGAGGTTCGTGACGGGCAAAAAATTTTCCGGTGAAGGTCATGTCGCACCAACACAGACGCATCTATATCGACACGTGCAACATGTATTTTATTTACTCCACAACCCATATTCTAAGACGTTTCCTCGAAACTTCCTCCACTCAAACTCAACGAAAAACGCCTAGGGTCACCTCAATGTTTTTTCCATAGTGGTATTCTTAATCTTAATATCGGATTAATTCAGAGTTGCCGCGACAGAGTGTGTGAAGGAATTACGTCATCGAGCAGAATTTATCGAACCATAAATAAAATACAGAAAAGAAACAAAAAACTGATAATCTATGTTAATTGCTCATCTAGAAAAGTAAATTAATGAAGAAAATGATTTGGAACCTGTAACCTTTTGTAATTAGAAATATTAAAGTCGTTTTCTAGTAACTTACTCTACTCTAACTCAACGGAGGACGCCACAAGGCCCACCTCGAAATTTTCTCCATATCGGCGTAAGACCTGAAAGATATTATTACTTGTCTAAGTCTTGTTATTAAATGCACAGCAAAAAACTTATCACTCGTCAATTTACATCAATTGAATATTGTTTACATCAAAAAAATTGTAATGCAAACAAAACAAATCTTTAACAAAACTTGTACTAAAAATAATCCGACAATATGCATCAATGCTATATTATATGTGCATCTAATGCGCAACAAAAAAGTTGTCCAACGTACGAAAATATTATTATCATATCAATACTGATTTCACATCAAATTAACCATAGCATACAAACTATATGTCTTAAAATTTCAGAAAACACGCAATCAGCAAATTGAATTATTACAATTATTGCTATTTATAAAGCAGTATTGACTAAGGATGATCTAACACACTGAAAACTAATATTGCACGCTTTCTATTACTTTGCCGCTAAGTAAGTGCCCACTTCAGAAATCGGTAGATTTTCCAAAAAACATTGGAACAGTTTGCATTGACAATTTCGATTATGGTGTTGGCAACATTTATGTTGAAAAACACTACCTTCTATACGGTGTAAACTGCTGTATAAAAGACACGATTGTTCATCGATGATGAAAATTATTGTCGATACGATCGATGCTCGTAGGATCTATGTTATATTGTAACGCCCCCCCCCCCCCCCTTTTAATTATAAATATAAATATATTAAGAATATGAGAAAATGTTCTTGGAGCCGTACGCCCACTATCACTCAACGAGAAAATCAAATAATATGATGTAGATAATTATCCTATTTGGCCACGCGTGATAGTCAAAAGTGGTAGGACCCGAACCCATTGTGTTAAATAAGTAGTAACCCAGTTGTTTTAGAGGAACTTCAGAGTAATATAGCAAACAATAGCATAGAAATAAGCGTAAAAGAAAATAATCAAGAAATAAATATAGCTAAATCTACGATCATAAATAATGTCCACTTCGAATTTTTCACCATTTCTAAAGTCAGTACAAATCCACCTAAACGAAGCAAATACGCGAATATTAGAACTAAAGGGACACAAGTACTAATGAGTTATATGATTTTCCGTCATCTCTACACAAAGGAACCCTAATTGATGCTACTTCCACATTTGAAAGTAAAATCCATACGAATGCTAAATCCATTCGATTTGTAGAGTGGGAAACAGGTAGCTAGCGTTCAGGACTTGCGACCTGAAAGTAGGTTTAAGGGGCGCCCCCTTACAATGTACATTATTGCTCACCGACACTAGCTAACCAGCTAAAATAGTAAAACCCTACTAACGCCGCTAAGGATGGACATGGATTACACATAGTAATTATGGTCTTTGCAGACCTAGTTCTTTAGTGGGCTATATATTTATTATGGCTGGTATAACCTTAGTTCCCACTTCTACTTTTATAAAATATTTATCTTTACCTAGCTGAAAAAGTCGTAGAAACAAGGTCCATCAAATATAATCCTTCCTACTGAGGTGATTGAGATTTCTTTCAACCATTAATTTCTAACCGGCAAAAAAGACGAACTCATTACGATGCTTTAACATTAATTTAGATATTTTTAAAACACAACCTAAAGAATTTCACAACGCACATACAATACAAGACAACTACCTTAATCATTTTTATTGTACGAGGCTACCCTAATGGTTGTTAAACGTCTGACTCAGATAAGTCTCGCGGGCGTTTTCGACATTATAAAAGTTCTAAGTAACTTAAATTTTCGCGGTTATATTCAACATTATAAAACTCCCAATCAGCGCTCTTAAAACTACCACCAATCACAGTACGTTCGAACAAACCAATCAACGCTTGTTTTAAAACATTCTCTAATCACTTTAGTTCCAAACAAACACCCAATCACAGTTAGCTTTAAACCTTTCATAAAATAAATCATAATTTCTCACCTAATGTATAAAATTACTGAACTTGAATATTTGAACGCGCCATTCTAATTTAAAGATGCATTTTGCTATTGGTAGTACGTCCATTGAGAATTGTTTACTAATGAAAATCTTCGCGCTAAAACTTGAATAAACACATTCTATTACGAAAATGTTAAGGCATGAATATGGTATCGTCACAATATGAACGTGTAACAGCTCCCTGGTATATCCTGCCAGTAGTTATACGCTTGTCTCAAAGATTATGCCATGCATGTCTCAGTGCAAGGGCCGATATCGCGAATGACATAATAAAATGATGTTTTGCAATGAATTAAAATGAATTACAAAGTTTATTGTGCGCTAGTTATTGTGCGCTAGTTATTATAAGATATGCGTTCATAAAAATGCTTTAGTTTTCCATTAAAAGTGATGCGTCACGAACTCAAATTGTTGCTAAAATAGTAATATATTGAAGTTACTATTTTTTATGCAATCAGTATTATTTATTAGGTAAAGAAAGTTATATACTAGCCCGTGTATAACAGGTGGCAGAGGTAAACCACGATAGTTACTGTTGTCTCGTTCTCGTTGACACAGAAGCGGGAACAAAATATTAACAACCGTTTCTTTACTAAAACGTTATCTCCTTTTGAATTCTGGATTATCGTACATTTAAAGGTTATCTGCGTCGCGTATATAGCGTCACGATAAATAATTACACGGTATATCGTAAATATATTCTATGAATTCTTCGAAATCTGACAAAAACAGCACCAACGTTGTCCTTAAGATTGGTGTTGCGAAACATTGAGTTTTTCGGTTCTCTCCTCAGACTTCCCTGGACTTAATTGAGAAAAACACAAGTCAAGTCGAGGTAACTTCAAGGAATCCACTAAGAATATGGGTGTGAGGCTGGAAAAAAGGTAGAGCTTGTTAGTTTACAATTATACACCTATATGTAAAAGTATAATAAGTTCTTCTTCACAATCTTCAACTCATATGAAGGGGGTTTAACTGAAAATAATTTCTTAAATTAAAATCGCAAATGAAATAAATATAAAATTTTGCCTAAAAACTCTTCTTCTATGACTTTTATTACATTCAAACAATTTTTATTATACCAGTTTTTATTTTATTTTCAATTGTTTCAACTTTGAAATCAAAAGTTTTGAATGCTTTTCCTAAAAGTTTCTTCGAAAATTGCGAGGACAAAAAGAAAAGCTGAAGGTAAAATTTTAATTGCAACATTCATTAAAATCATTCCGTTGAATTTTTTTTATACCCACCTGCCTTTTTATGATGTGGCAAAAATATTCGCGGTAATGGACAATTTAGGTTACCTATATACTTTTGTACCTTCATTAATTTTTTTGCTAAAACTTTATTTGCAAAAAGAGTCAGTTTGAACTCTTTCCGAAAAATATAAACATGAATAATTATTATACCCGCCCTACATTCGGTGATCAGTGTAGGATATCAACGGCAACTCCTCAGTTATAAATAAAAAAGGGGTTTTATTTGATGTTCTCGAGTAGTCCTTGCCCTTTCTCAGGACTCAAAAAATCTCCATGCCAAAATTCATCTTAATCGGTACAGCGGTTTAAGCGTGAAGAGGTAACAGAAAGACAGTTTTTTCGCATTTGCTTTTCGCTTTTTCGCAATTGTATTACCTTCGCATTTATAATATTAGTATAGATCATACGGTTCATGCCTTTTAAAAAAATACAGTAAAAATTACTTACTTAATAGGACATTTGTCAAGACTAACCGGAAATCTGCAGCGAGTGTAGTTACAGTGCAACAAACCTTTTTGACCCCGTGGTCGACAATCAAAACTACAGTCTACAGTGAATTTAAAATGACACTAGCGACCAAACACCCAAGGTTAGAAAAGTAAGTAAACTATAAGTTCTACGCACTGACCTTATTTTACGCTACGATAAAGAGTTAAGACCAACACAGCGCGGAAAAGAGATTTATACTCTTTACATGAACGTTGCTCAAGAGAGAAAGAGACCGATAACCATGTACAAGTCAATTATTTTTGGAGTCGAAGCCATGCTTGTTCTTGTTACATCCTGATAATAAAGGTCTAAAAAGTTTAGTACTTACCAATGGTGTCTAATTGTTTAGCTAAATGTTATGTCAGAGGAAGAAATAACCCGGACAATCATACGTTTCAGGTGTAAATACGGAGTTCTCACGTATTTCGAATTTTGATTAAAAATTGTAAAACAGTTTTTACGTAATTATATTGCTTTCCTTTGTAAAACGTGGTATTATTTCATGAAGAAAGATCCTAATTAATGTTATTAAAAGTAAAATTGTAAAATGTTTGGTTACGCTAGGGCTTGACTAAACGATGACGTCATAAGTATCAACATCGATAGTTTTTAGGTAATATTTATCTACATCCAGAGAAGCAGAATCACACAAATATTTTAAAGCCGAATGTTTGTGAGTGTGTTTGTATGTTCGTTACTTCTTCACGTTCTAACGGCTGGACCAATTTTGTTGAAATTTGGAGTGGAGGTAGCTGACACCCAGGATTATTTTTTAAAAATTGTGTTTCCAGGGGATTAACTATAACCGAGCTTAAATAAACTAAAACTATAGCTTTAGCTTGCTATACCAAACTTCATTATTATAATTAAGGAGTTGACGTAAGAATCCCACGCCGCCTATAACAGAAATTAAGACAGGAGGAGTCGGTGGAAAAATTCATTAACTACCAGCTACTCATTAATATTAAAAATGCGTAAGTTTGGATTTTTGGTTTTTTATTCTCTGGATCAGGATGAAATTTGGCACACGTATGTGCTAATAAACTCTATAGCATTTGCCACGAAGTTTATCAACGGGGTTTATTACTAATAAAACAACAGTTTACTAAAAACCAATATGTTGTTTTACTCTTCAGTATTTTATTAACACTGTTACTATAGGTAACCATGACAACGCTAAGAAAAGAATCTAAGTTGACATATCGCATGGAAATAATATGAGTTGAATGCATATATTCACAACACTTTCCCTCATTCTAAAACATATATTAACATAATCCCATGGCAGGATAAAGGTCATCTAATTTTATTTTAGGTAATGCTTTAGTCATCACATCAGCTACTTGATAGGATGTACTGATTCTGTCAACTTGAAGTTCTTCATCCATAACAGCTTCTCTGACAAAGAAATGCCTCAATCTTATATGCTTTGTCCTTTTATGGAACTCAGGGTTATGAGCCAATTTGATTGCATCCTCATTATTAACTTTTAACTTAGGAACATCTGTTACAATAGTCATATCCTTATCGATTCTTTTCAGCCATATTAATTACTTTGCAGCTTCACTGGCTGCAACTATCTCGGCTTCTGTTGTAGAAATTGCGGCAGAGGCTTGTCTTTGGCTGAGCCAAGATATAATGCCTCCGGCATAGCAGCAAACAACGCCAGATGTAGATCTTCCTGTGATCTCACAGCCTCCATGATCAGCATCACTGAATGCATTTATATAGTTGACTTTATGACAAGCTTAATACATAATGCCAAGCGACAGAGTGCCTTTCAGGTAGCGCATAATGCGCTTGACTTTAAGCCAATCATTTGTTGATGGATTCTCTAACTTTCTGGACACAACCCCCACAGCATAAGCAATGTCTGGACGAGTGCCAACCATTAGGTATGCCAAAGCACCAACTGCTTCTCTGTATGGTGGTTTATCTTTCATTATTGTGTTTGTCTCAGATTCAAAACTAGTTCCTTTTTCTATTGGCGTTTTTACAGGATTACAATCCTTCATATGAAATCTCTCCAAAATTTTATTAGCATATGCTTCTTGAGATATTTTTATAGATCCATTCGCCATTTGCGTTATTTCTAGTCCTAAATAGTATGATGCTGGTTTGGTTGTGATCTTTAATTTTTTCTTTAAGCAATCAAGAAATTCGTTTGCCAAATTAGCATCAGATGCTCCAAGCAGTCCAACATCTACATTTAATGTGATTATAAGTTTCTTATTTCCAATTTTCTTGGTAAACAAGCATGTATCTGCATCACTCTGCTTAAAATCCATTTCTATTAGAATTTCTGCAAAGCAAGAATTCCAACGCCTGAGTGCTTGTTTCAGACCATGTAGGCTTCTATTTAGTCGACAAACTTTTGAAGAGCAATCATTAAAATCATCTGGCTGTTCCATGTATTTCTCTTCTTTAGAGTTCCATTCAGAAAGGCGGTCGAAACATCAAATTGTAACAGGTGTAGGTTTTCTTTAGCTGCCACACTTATTAAAGCTCTAATTGTAGCCAATCTAGCAACTGGGCTAAAAGTTTGATCATAATCAACACCTTTCCTTTGCTTAAACCCTTTTACTACTAGCTGAGCTTTGTATTTGTCCACAGAGCCGTCTGGGTTTGTTTTAATACGTAAAACCCATTTACATGGCAGTGCCTTCTTATGTGATGGTAACTCTTGTAAAGTTCAAACTTTCTTTTCTTTCAATGAGTTAATTTCACTTTGCATAGCTTGTAACCATTTTTTTTGTCACTCCTGGACATTGCTCCTTCAATATTATTTGGGAAAATTTCTGTATCTACTTTAAGGACATAATCTTCTAATCTTGTTGGTCTCTGAAGGGAGTTTTTGTCTCGTAAATTGTATCTTAATCCTTCTATGTTCTCCTCTTCATGTTCAAGATCAGATAATTCAAAATTGTCTTCGTTTTCAAACAAATAGGCTCTTGAACTTCGATTATTTCTTGAATGTCTGATATATTATCTTGGGACGGAGTTTGTTCTTCTATGTTATTATCTCTCTCAAGATCATGCTCAGATTCTTCCCTGTTCAGACTGTCTTCAAGCATATTGTCAGCATCTTCAAACATGCTGTCTCCCTCTGGTTCAATGTTCTGATCTTTTATGTTGGTAGAAATTTGTAGCTCAATATCACTCCTAAAAGTAATATCTCTTGATCTTAAAGTATTTCTACCATCCCAAACACGGTAACCA
This sequence comes from Apoda limacodes, assembly GCA_946406115.1. Lineage (NCBI taxonomy): Eukaryota > Metazoa > Arthropoda > Insecta > Lepidoptera > Limacodidae > Apoda > Apoda limacodes. Next base: position 19,970,797 of record OX291553.1, read on the forward strand.
TCGTCATTATCGTAGCCAATAAGCTTTCCTTTGACAGCTTTCTTGTGTAGCTTTAGTCGCTTAGGTTTAGGTATATGAACATCTTCGATTTAATACGTACGCTGCTGCTGTTTTAATTAGCTCTGCCCAAAGTGCCTGTGGTAGTTCGCCTCTCGTATGCATCATGGACCTAGCAGCTTCAACTAATGTGCGATTCCATGCTGAATACCATGCTTCACCGTAATATTTTTGATAGCTACGTTATCGAACTCTCCACCATTGTCACTAAGTATAGTTTTTATTACATGTCCTTTTGTTTTTGCTTCATTTAACATCTGCTCTAGTTTTTGTTTGACTTCAGATTTGTGTCTCATAAAGTAAACCATTCTATAACAAGAGTATCCTTAAACAGAACATAGTATCGATATTTTGAGAAACTATATTGAAATGGACCACAAACATCTGTATGGATTAGCTCTCCAGGTATTGTTGCTCTTTCCCTAATACCAAACTTCAATCTGTGTGATTTTCCATAAATGCAACCTTCGCATTTAAGATTATCTTTTTTCAATGTTATTCCCATTTCTGTCTTTACTAATTGTCTTACATGATTTTTGTTTTGGTGAGCATGATATAATTGTAGCAAGTTAGAGTCTTTTACTACATTTACCGGTACAGAATGTTTTGGATACACTGTCTTCATATCAAGTTTATACAGTCCTCCATGACGCATTCTCTGCCCAACGATTCTGGTGATACCATTAATATCTAGTTTGCATTTTCTCGTTCTTGATGTGAACACACTACTTTGAACCATATATTGTGCAGCCAAGGTAGAAAACAGATTCTTTGTCAGTGAAGGTACGTAACATACATCATGTAGTGTTATGTTTTCCCATTTTCCGTTGACTTTTGACTTCACTTCAACTGAACCTTTCCCTATGGCAAGTATGGTTGTTCCATCAGCAGTTGTTACTGTGTTGTTTTAGTCAAAATTCTTAAAATTCTGGAATATGTCAGTTCTATTTGTGACGTTAGTAGTTGCCCCATTATCGACAAACCAGTTTACTGTATCTGATTTTATTTTGTGTAAAAATGTACTAAGCACCATCAATGTTATGTTCTGCGCCTCATTTGCTGAGTTGTATCTAATTGTCGAAGTAGTAGGCTTCGGTGGTCTCCCATCGGCAATCCACTTTTTACAGTTTCTAACTCTGTGGCCTTTATTAGAACAATAATTACATTTCCACTTTTCATAATTCTTCTTAGTCTTTAGCACACTTTCTCTACTGATAAGCGCCTCTTGACTTGTTTCGACTTTATCTGATAATGACCTTTCATATGCACACATATTACTTGTCAAACTGTCAATTGTTCTCTCTTTTTTGTTTAATAAGAGCCAACTTGATTTGAAAGCAAAATAGTTTTCATCCAGAGTATCAAGAATTTTGCATATCAAAAATAATTCTGGCCGCTTGCTATTATTGCCACTATTATTCATTTCGACATTTAATTCACTCCAAATGTTTTTTAATTTTGACATATGAGTTGCAATATCATCAGCTGGATTTTTCTTATAACTGAAGAACTGCATGCACAACGAATAAGCTTGATCTTCAGTCTGTCCATCAAATAAGCGATGTAATTCCTGCCACACTTCATGAGCAGTTGTAAAACGCATAATTTTCTTTAATACTTCATCGCTCATATTGGTAGTAAGGATGAGCTTGATCTAAATTAAATTTAGCTACCTTTGCGTCACTTGCTCCTTCATCCAAAAACGGTTTCACAAGTTTTTCTTCTATAACTTTAATTGCTCCTTCTGTTCCACGTACCATAATTAATACTTTGTATTTCCATGTGGCCCAGTTGGATTTTCCTTCCAACAATCCAATTTGCAACTTTGTGATAAAACTATCCATATTTACTGAGATAAAAATCCCCTAGTGTGGACCATAACCTAATAAACTGTATAGCATTTGCCAAGATGTTTATCAACGGGGTTTATTACAGCAACATCGAATGGAGTTCAACTTGTAACTAATAAAACAACATATTGGTTTTTAGTAAACTGTTGTTTTATTAGTTACAAGTTGAACTCCATTCGATGTTGCTGTAATAAACCCCGTTGATAATCTTCGTGCCAAATGCTATAGAGTTTATTATGGGCTAGGTCCTAAAATAGGACATTTTTTTATACCAGAAACTTCAAAAGTTCTATAACAATAAATAACTAACGTTTGTTACTAAATCCTGCCGCAATGGAGCATCTAATTGAGCTAAAATTATGCACAGAGATAGTTGAAGATACCAAGAAAGACAAAAGCTATTTTTTATCCAAGAAAATTCTAAAGTTCCCGCGAGAGTAACTTTAACCGAATTCCACGAACGAATCATAGCGGCAGTAACAAACTTCTTTAGTATAATCACGGAGTTGCCCACGTCGATTACCAAATTGAGGGCGGGTGGAGCCGCTTGCAAAAGCTAGTAACAACTTAATAATTTTAAAAATAATAAAATAATAATTAATAGTTTATAAGTTCTTAATGTCCGTCCGTCCGTATGTCACAGCCATATAATTCCGCCACCTTTGCATCGATGCAAATAGTAGGGGAGCCCAAGAAGATGTGGGATTTACTGAAGCAGGTTAGTGAATATAAGCCCTCTATGTAGGGTGAGGCGTTTAGGGCAGGCGATCAGATTAGTAAACAAAAACGAATGTTAGAAATACTCGAGCGCGTCAGATTAAGATTAAGGGTTACATCCATGCTGAAAAGTGTGTAGTTCAATATTTTGACGATTTGAGTGTGACGTTAGGGAGTGGGTGTTACAAATTTGCAAAAAAAAAAAACGAAAAAAAAGGTCACCTTGACATTCTCGAGCTCAGTCGACTATAGGATAATGGGAAAAATATAATCTGCTAATTTCCACAAAAATCGTAAATTAAATTTAGTACGTGCAGGTGCAGAGAAGCATGTATTTCCCACTCCACGCCTCTATTTCTCTCTCTCTCTCACCGTGCCCACAATAAATTTGACACATATACCGGTAAAACTTAATTAAATGTCATAATTTTTTTTTTTCAAATCGTCAGATTAAGGAAACTCCTCCTAATAATCGTCAGATTATGGAACAGCATGTCTTGGACATTAGGTTGGACCGTCTGTATGATATTTTTTTGCATTATTAAAAATTAAGTTAGTCTACTTTAGTTTAACTTTGTTATCTGTCATTCATTCGTTGCTTTGGTGTCAAAAATATTAAAATTTTAGTATAATTTGTAACAAACTATTATGCGTTCGTTTACGATATTTTTGTCACTTTTGCCAACGAAACATAAATCTTTAGCCTCATGTCTGGAAGAAGAGTTTTGGTGTTAATCTGTAAAATTGCCGATACATATTCATTGTTTATGGTAGTGTGTGTGTTATTTTGTTAGTAACGTTTCAAAGCTACACAAACGATAGGTGTCAATGGCAAAACTTGCCTTACCGAAAGTGTGAAAAGTATCAAACGTAATAACGTAAACTTTTCATTCCAAAACGAACGCTCCCTAAGCTGACATTGTATACCTTTTACATCCTACATCTATGGCTTAAAAAAAAATTAGATACGTATAGGGTAAGGAAACAAACTCCTTAAGAATCTACAAACCATGAGAGGTTCAGGTGCCCTCTGGATTTTTATACAGAACTAAAGTGGTATGAGTAACATTGACAGGTAAACCGGTCAGCTACGCACAATGGCCCTATTATGAGGTTAGTGTGGAAAACATAAGTCCAGTTAACTAAGTGTTTTAGGTATCCGCAATAATTCTGATTGTACGGAATCCTTACTCGATACGTGTAAGACACTTCCTTGGCCGGGTCTAGATATTTAGTACCGCCTAAAATGACCTGAGGTCCCTAACACTTTAAGGAGATTAGCTGCCTTTTTGTGATTCTAAGTTACCATATTAAATACTCAACATGAATTTACAGAATATTTTATTTTCTGTTCCGTCTTATAATAAACTCTAGCGAAATTCGATATCCCGTTTCTATATTTACTATAACCAGGGGGCATATAATACTCTGACAATCTTCTAACAGTTTTCCCTTTTACAAGCCAAGTGGAAATAGTAGCGAGTATAACAAGTCAATAGAAACTGTGTCAATATGAGGATACTCCGAAGACGGTTTATGATGTCATCAATTTTTGTCTGGGATTTAAAAATTTATTGTTTTGCCCTAAAGTACCTGTGTGCCAAACAGCTTCACCCTACATTGATTTGCAGTTTTTTTTTGCGTACGCCTACGGCTAAATTAAATTCTAAAAACTATATTTTTGGCTTCGGTATCGATTGTAGATCTCACCCCAAGTATTCTTTAAAAAAAATATTCAATGTACAGTTTTGACTTTCCTACCATTTTATTATATGTATATGTATAGATAAGGTCTCGACCTGTCGGTCACTATTATCGATAAATTGAAAAAAAAATATGGCGGTACAAAAGAACTAGTATTAAAATGCTTGTATATATACAAAAGTAGTTATGATATCTAAATTATTACTACAAAGTAAGTATAATTTTAATTATTATTTTTACAAATTCTATGGAAACGTTTAACTATGATACATAAATATGAAATTATTTTACTTCACTAATAGATCCAGATCTAATCATGTACAATATTTAAAAACAATAGTTTACATTCAAACCAACACTAACACAAAATAGCACCAAATTAGGTATCTATTAAATGATCATATGCCATTTTGCTAAACAACAATTAATCTGCCTTAGTGCATAAAATTTTATAGGTTAAAATAATATTGTAATAGTTTTTATATGGGCTATAAATGTTAAATAAATAAATAAACATTTTTATTAGATGTGCACCCAACATAATCTAACGAAAAAGATAAAAATAAACATTTTATAATGATATTTGTTGCCCTCCCGTGAACGCATAGTAGTTGGCATGAGCTCACTGCCAAAGTTCTCTAAGAACGTCAGTATGGCGTTCTTAAGTAAAAAAGTAATAATATTTTTGAAGACTCGGCAACGCGCGATCGATGCCCCATAGGTGGCGGTTGTTTGTTACCTTAGTGGTATAAAAAAACTGCAAAACCTAATATTATGTTTACAGCTTAAGAATTTAGCTTAAATGTAATATAATAATTTGTTATTATTGTATTATTTACCATAGGTAATGATGTCATTATCTACAATCAAAATTTAAACTTTTATTTGACATTGTAGGAGTACACTACGTCTACGTCTTAATCTAAGACTATTAGTTTGGGATTTATTAAAGCAAGACAATATAGGCTATTTCGTTACGGTTCATATTGCTGTCCGGAAACCTATATGTTTCGGTGCAATCTTAAAGACGTTTCACGTCATAAAATTAGTCAAATGCAAGTATTACAAATACCTAGATTTCAATTTCGATATTATGTGTTCTCCCAACAACACTATAATTTTTCGGCAAATTTAGCCAGAACATTTGCTTACGACGCCACTTTTTGACACAATAGTAATAGAATTTTTGTACCACTTTTGTCAACTGTAGAGAGATAAGTCGGTAATTTTCAGCTTAGTTGCTTAATTGACATCAGTGTTATGGTTAAAAAATTCAGACGAACAAAATGTAATTAAATTTTTTTAAGACTTATCTTTCAGTTTTGTGATGAATGTCCTCTATTTTAATTAAGACGTTCGTGATATATTCTTGCAGCCAAATACAGATTCAAATCAGCGAGAGAGGGGAACGCCTGCTTCTTCTTTGGCTTCTCCCCCTGGATGCTCTATGGAACTAAATAACAAAATTAGGTACCTTAACTACTGATACTGTGAAAATCAAAATATTGGTGTGTATATTTTGTTAGAGCAGAATTCCGCAAGAAACATCTTGCGTGAAGTTAATTACATAGTTGTTTGAATTATTACTTTTCCTCTATTTTATCTTTGGTACTAATATTTTTTTGTTTTGTTATTTAAAAATTAATTAATTATCTATAGGATAGCATGGATTATAGCTTTATAGAGTTGCCGATGAGGCTAAAGAATTGTAGAAAATTGTTGGTGGACTGCAGTTTCATAGTAGGTGGTTACAGTATATTGTAATTATCGAGAGGAGAAAGTCACTGATAGCTAACGAGGTTGTGAGTTTGAGGTCCGTGGCGTAGCCTTATATGACTTAGTTGGGAATCGCATTTTCTTCCTAGTGTTACATAATGCTTTATATTACACCTGCTAGGTGCTATATCTAAGTTCGCAAAAAAAAAAATTTAAAGTAACAAGCTGCAGGAGAAAAGTATGCACTTCTCTTTCAGGCGCGTAGAAAAAGTATACTGTATATTTGTATGAGTTTAAATAAACTATTTTTTTAGCAAAATATCAAATAGTTCTTTATCTTCATTATTGAAGAAAATTTGAAAAAACATACGGGTTGTGAACCAGTTTAATATTAATGAACTCTGTTTACACAGTGACTTCCGCCTAGATAAGTACAGAATGAATTAAGTATGTTGTTATATCCGGTTAAATTTACACGAACTGGTACGGTCTCTTAATGGTTTCTTCTCTAATTAAGTCAGGTTGCTTAGTAATAATTAGTAAATAAGCAAAGTTTGTTATCAAGCGACAAACTTGCGGTATTTAGTTGCATTGGGTAGGTAAAATTTAACTTAGGTAACTAAAGTGACAAGACTTAATCAGGAAAAACCTACAAATTCTGCATACCTATGTATGACGATAACATTTTGCAAAATTTTTGTACAACAAACTTAGAAGCTGGCCCAATGATTTGGTATCGGTTATCAGTCGATACTAAATGTTCCAATAAACAAACACACAAGCCGCAAGCGTTGACAAAATTGTAGACAATTAATGTATACTTTTAATCAATTTTTAATTTTCAGCACAGTATTAGAGTTTATGTATTTTGAAATATAGGGAGTCTCGTACAATAAGAGAAAAAGCCCCATTTGTACTTTTATACTATCAGCATCGTAAAATATACAGAAAATAAATATATATACATTGCGGATGAGATTCTGCTATTATTATTATTTATTTTTCTATTAGTGACGACATTTTCTTTGTATTGTGCTCGTTGATATCCAACGAACAAAGTTTTGGTGTAAACAGTAAACACATTATGTCAGCACTTTCCTTTTCTTTTGTAATAAATACATATTTATTTGGGTTTTACAGCACGGATAAGGAATAAATTTCATGAGTGAATGTTGTAAAACTTTCAGTTTTTATAAATTAGAGTGTATAATCATTTACAAAGACCAATTATTTATTTGTGTTGGACAAAAATAAATATTAGTACTTGGGGACCAGTGGGATTTTAGTAAAATACTATTAGCTGAACTTGCGAACGTTGCGTTGTTTCACTTTAGCCCGCTCTCCCTCTTACCTTTTTGATTTTGATTTAAAAAAAAAACGTTGCACTCCGGGAGTGCCGGCAGAAGTGAAAACCTTTACACACGATTCGCGCTTAGCACTCAAATATGTCACAAGACATGTCTTTGACATTGTCAAGAAATAATAATGTTTGTTTATTTACTTTTTTGACGTAGTATATTTGACATCGCAATCTGTCATAGAATTAAAATTCCATATCCAACCTCCTTGTACTACTCATTATCGCGAATACTAAAAATAAAAATTATAATAGGCGTGGCATTACGGTTTCCGTATTTTACAAAGACAAAGATGCACTTTGTTCAATTTCCATATTTTAAACACTTTATATACACGAATTTTACGAATACACAGCAGTATGGCCACTACACAAACGGTCGAGCCATCAGCTGTCACCATCCATGGATGCGCGTAGCACGCTGTAACATAAACACACACGACCATTCGCGCAAGCGCCCTGCGCCGCCTAAACGAAACAGCAGGCGCAGGCATACATTTTCGCCGCGCCGTAGAAAGATAGGGGGATACTCCCTCTTCTACGCCGCGCCAGCTGTCTACTCTCCATCCGTCTTACGAATTTTCACGATCAGGACACGTGACCTGACGCGAGTTTATCATTTTTTACCCATACCAAAAAAAGTGCACAACGCCGCTAAAGAAGTTTTCACTTCAATAATAAAATTCGGTAATAACTTAACTACAATGCCACCTGTCGGACTTTTATTATTTTTCATTTTTGTTAAAACTTGATTCGAACTGTTTTCAACATTTTAAAAAAATTAACAATTTATGAGCTCACAAACGAACAACATTTCATTTTTATTTATATAGATTAATAAAAATTAGGGCTTTACCGAAAAATTACGTAGTTCCAAATTTTACGGTGGTAAGAACAGTCTTCGCCAGGGTAAGATTTCTTATCTGTTTATGATCCATAAAATTCTGACGACAAATAAGTGAAGTGTAGTGTTTCTTATCTTACACGATTTACGTGAAGGGTGTCATTTCATGGGCGTTACGATGTACAGTAAGGTTTTACTACTTGGGATGGCGGTCTCTATTAATAAAGACAATTTTCCTTATTTTTAACGCATAGGTGATAAAAACTAATTTCAAACGTTTTTAATTGCTAAATTTACATCGGTTTATTCACGAAATTCATTTAACTCTATCTAGCCAGTAAAAAGATCTTTGCTTTAGTTCGATTTGAAAGTACTAGACTAGGTATTTTACCACTATTTGGAAGGAAATTTTTCCGGCCTGGAATTACCTTCATTGTTTTGAATATTTAGGGTCTATTAGGTAGAGACATGGGTTCAATAGGCAATTGTTTTAATTTACATTGTCAATCACATTTGTTTTTAAGAAGTTTTCGGTATCCTGGAAGATTAGCCAGTTTGCGTATGTTATTAATAGGTATAACAAAAATTGTGTTAGTTAAAATTTACGTAAAATTTTGACTAACTTTAACTTTCAGACGAAATTAATGATTCTGTGCATTTTTTTTTCATGACGCCACACGACACCATGATTTCGATATCATATTGTGTTTGTTATATTGTATTATGTAATGCTCTGTTATGGTTTGTTATGTTATTTTTATCATTTGTATTAAATTATATTATATATTGACTCCCTCGCAGCCTAGTTGGTAGTGTGATGGACTGCCCTGCAGAGGGTGTGGGTTCGATTCCCGCACTGGACAAACATTTATGTGTTACATTTGTGTTTGTCTTGAGTCTGGGTGTACTTATGTATGATGTGTATGTATTTACACAAAAAAAAAAGTAATATATATGTATTTATATCCGTTGTCTGGTACCCATAACACAAGCTTTGCTTACTTTGGGGCTTGACGGCGCTGTGTGTAATGTCCAAAAATATTTATTTATTATTTATTTATTTATTTATTTATTATATTATATTATATGATATGATATGATATGATATTATATTATATTATATTATATTATATTATATTATATTATATTATATTATATTATATTATATTATATTATATTATATTAAATTATATTATATTATATTATATTATATTATATTATATTATATTATATTATATTAAATTATATTATATTATATTATATTATATTATATTATATTATATTATATTATATTATATTATATTATATTATATTATATTATATTATATTATATTATATTATATTATATTATATTATATTATATTATATTATATTATATTATATTATATTATATTATATTATATTATATTATATTATATTATCGCAGCTTTTCGTCCGGCAGACACATACGAGCCGTAGTTGACGGTATTTGCTCTGATAGCACAGACCATAATTCTGGTGGGCTCTGTGCTGTCTCTTACGCTATTTCACCTGAATATCAATGACATGTTGTCCATCGATAACATACATTGCTAGTCAGATGACGGTACTGGAGACGCTTATTACACAGGCCCGTGCAAACATCCCTCGTTCTGTTGTGGAGAAAAAGCGAAACCACTCTGTCAAAGGTCTCTGACTGGGGACGGCAAAAATTGGTCCGATTCAACCCAACAAAGACACTAGTCTGCGTGTTCACCGCTAAGAAAACCCCATTCATTGAGGTCCAACAATTTCAGAACACTGCCCTGACCATCTCATTGGGCATTGGGATCCTTAGTGTTGACATCTCCAGCAATGTTTAGTTTTGAAAGATAAAGTGAAGCTGGCGTCCATAAGACTTGGTGTACTCAACAGAAATTGGTAAATAAAGCCTATTTATGTCAGGTTTTTTAGAAAAGGGGGAGGCATAATGTGTTTGTGATTGGGAAATTTTATTTTGACCGTCAAACTTACAAGAAACTAGGTATCGATGCTATTCAACGTAATTCGAAAATGCTTATTTTACCGTTTCAATAAATTCAACTTCTAAGGGCTTTTAAAGTCTGTGTAGGAAACAATATTTTTATGGTCAAAAGACTTGTACCGAATTAGTATGGAGCTTGGTATTTTATTTTCAAGCAAATTTAACAAGCATCAACATTTATATTTAGGTAAAGCCTAGGGTAAAGAACCTAGCGAAATAATAAAAATAAATATTAAGACCTGTGTTCAAAATTAAAATTGATTTTCAAAAATGTATGATTATTCATATTCAATTATCAGCACAGGCCATAACATTCTAAGAAAAAAATAATAATTATATGTACATTTGAGCCGTGAATTTTTTTAAGGTATTGGGCACTGACTATTAGTCCATCAGCCAAAAGATATTCGCTCAGTTTTGTAATTTTATGTTCCATTCTACGTTAAAAATTGTTAACGATTTTCTATGAATTACAGATCCAAAAAAAATGTTTATATTTTAGAATATCTAGATTTTAAGTGCTGTTTAAATAAATCTATTCATAAGCTGGTTAATTTTTAAATTTATTATATTACCAAAATAGAACAACTCTTTTACTTAAAACTTAGAAATAATGCACTTAACACAATTAGTAACGTACATACTTTGGCATTTTCCAAAATTCAGGCTCTAAAGGGAAGAAGGTGGTTTCAGAGTTTTATGAAATAAATTATTTTTACTGTTAATTTCCATTAAACTTGGTATTTATACTTATCAAAACAAGTATTGTAAACTGTAAATGTGTGTGTGTGTGTAAATCCTAAAAGTAGAAAAATAAGTTGTTGATGCATGATACACGTCTACACAAAATTAGTAACTTTTACAACAAAGTTCCCATTTATATTCAATAAATTTAAATCTTTTATCAAAGAACTATTTTGTAAAAAAGCATACTACAATATTTAGGACTCTGCAAATTATAAAAATCCATGGGACTGGAGATGATCAATGGGTTGTCGCTCTTGGGGTCGTCCCTTCGACCAGCGTGAGCCTCGAACCCGAAGGTGAATCAGCGCCAGGAGGGAAGCTCGCCGTTACGCGGTTGCGATTGCGAGTGAGTGGGGGCGTGAAGCGCCCCGGTTGGTGTACATGTTTTTTAACACAATTTATGTAACGTAATGTGAACGTAATGGATTTTAAAACTTTAACCTTCAAAGAGAGTAACGGGATGGCAAACTTAGTATTCATAAAAAAATTACTATTTTGGTATTATTTTTTATGTTAAAATTAACTTAAAATCCGGTAATAATATCCAACACAATAAATCAAACATGAATTTCGGGGTTTTTAAAAGTCGGGTTGACTTTTAAGGGGGAAAGGCAGTGGGAGGTTGTTTTGAAAATAATGTTTTATGCTAACTTTTCCTAAAACTCTGTATACGTACCTACATGTTCTTCATCACAAGGAGACTATTCCACTAAGGCTAGAAGTATCGATTTAATAAGCAATTTGCGTTGACAGTATTATTTTGTCAATAAATCTTTTTAAAATATCAAAAACTGACCGAGATATAGACAATTAAAATTTTCGTTTAAATGCCTGATCCGCAAAACGGGCGAAACGGATGACCGTCCTTCGGCTGACGTCACAGGGCCCAAGACTCGCCATGCGTGTAAGCATTTTACATAGAGTTTCGGCTTGCAGATTTCATTGAATACAAATAGTGTTAGTTTTAAGTGTTTAACGTAATAAGTAAGGAATATTTATTTTTTAGTATGGCTTTTTATGCTACTGTTATAAAATGAAGATAATTTTTACATGGCGCGAGTACAAAAATATTAATGAATTTTGTGCAGTTGCGTAGAAGATTTTATCTACAGCCAGAGAAATAAAACACTGCTAGATTCTCGCCATTTATAAAAATCTTCTAGCTTTTCTAATATCAATACCTGAATTTTACGGGAAGCAGATTATTACTTGCTATAATAGCTATAATAATAATAATAATTTTGGACATATCACACAGCGCCATCTGGTCCCAAACTAAGCAAAGCTTGTAATATAAAAACCAGACAACGGAAACAAATACTTATATAATGTTTTTTTTTAAATACATACATATCATACATAAATACACTTAAGCTGAAGACAAACACAAATGTTTGTCCAGTGCAGGAATCGAACCCAAACCCTCTACACAGCAGACGGCCACACTACCAACTAGGCTGCGAGGGAGCTCTTTGTTATGTTTGGAGGTGTATATTCCATTCCATGTCAGTATCTGATTCTTTGAAAAAAAAACATTTTGCGTGAATGTGTATGTATTTGTTTGCTGCCTTTTGCCGCACAATAAACTGCCCAAAGCAAGTAAGTAACAAAAAGGTATTGCCAATATCGGTGAAATCAATCACTTTTTAATCATTATTCGTAGGCACACTTTTTTCGTAATATAATATAATACGATTTCATACCCCAGGAGACCTTTAAAGGTATCTATCTTTTGAAGATTAACCCGATACGAAAAGAAGGTATAGCGTAGAAAATCTAAGTATTACCTATTTGGTAGGTATCTAACTCAACACTTACGTCAAAATGGTCTACACAGCAATACGCTCTTGTTTTTGTAGACAGCTCATGTCTTCTCATGACTTTGACCCACTTCTTAATAACATTTACGTCTTTAGGCACTTTATAAATGTTTTTTCCGGTGTAGATAAAGTTATTGTCTTGCATTTTGGAACAATACAATATTTATATTTATTATATGACTTCTGCTTCGACAGAGACATATTAATCAACTTTCATTCTGTAGATTAGTGCGCATACCTATAGCAGTTTACAATGGGTTTGCGCGGTCTAAAGCGCTGTGCCGTCATTTTACTTCGCGACGCTAGCGCCACGTAAGAGCTAGCGTTTTTCCTTGCGGACTAAAAAAGCGAACTTTAAACTGATATGTTTTAAGCGATGCGATCGCTTGAATTAATAACCAATGGCGTGGAAAGGTTATTTAATGGAGACCTCGCATCAGAAGTCGCATAATTTCAGACGATCCGGTTATAGCTATTTATTGACCATGGGTGGCTCAAAAACTAGCTTTTTTTAAAAGCGTCGTTTGGCTAATACGATGACCGATAGTTATCATCTAATATTCCTAAAAAAGCTTTTTAATTTTGAAGTATTTGTAAATGTGTCATGAAAGCCACAAAAAATTGAGTAGGGTTTGCCTTTGATATGAATTTCCCTTTTAAGATTGAATCTCTGAGCATTTACTGAATACTCAATATGTGAAGTATCAGTTTTCTTTTTATTTATGAAATACAAATTAATACAATTTTTTGACATATTAACGGACGGACGAACAGACGGACTAACATGACAAAACTATAAGATTTTCATTTTTGCTATTTGGCTTTAAAGAACCCTGTTACTTTTACCATATTATTTTTTTCTTACAAACACCTTGTAAGGAAATAGTTTATATATAATAAATTTATTATCTTTTACTGATGAAGCCTTTCCAAATAAATTTAATAATGAAACTCAAGTCACGTGTATCAATTTTATATTAAAAAAAATTACCAAAAAATATTTAAAAGAACTCTTCAAGTTATATACCGCTATACCTTCTCAAGCACATTACAAAAAACATGTTGACACCAATATATATAAATAAACAATAATAATGCCAAAATCTTAATATTATGTGATAATTCTCATTTTCAGTATTTTTTATGATGATTACCTTAGCAAATAATATAGAACCAATAATTTTCATCATTAATGAATGGTTTTTTGCATTTCGTTTTATGACTAACTATGATTTTGATTGTATAAATGAAAGTAGGTACACAAGGAGAAAATGTTGCTTTTTCATAAGACAAAATTAAAACATATCTATCGTATTGTATGGAGGACTCTATATGACAAAGCTTATCTCACTTTCTGGGGACCAGACATTTAATTAGTAAGTAAAACTCTGTTTTTGTCCCGAGTCACGTTCTATAGTAAGGCTCCGTATATTATATCTGTTTACTTTGTAACCGGGATTTTATTAGAATTTAAGCTCGAAATTATCTTATTAACTTAACGGATTTCCGGTTTTAAGCAGATTTGTACGTAGTTATGTATTTGAAATGCTTTTCATACAAGCAATTACACTTTTACATTTTAATTTAAAACTTAACGTATATTAACATAAGAATATTAAAATTGAGTATTTTTAAACATAGAATACAATATTCTATTTGCATAGAGCAACACGGTCCCCATATAGGGAGAGAAAAGCTATACCTTAGCAAAAGTACTCATCACAAAACTGACAAACATGTATAAAAAAAATATTTTTTGGTAGTCTAGATTTATTTACCAACACATTGCAGTCAATCGATCGACTAAACCGAACATCACCAACTTATCTTTACAGTGAAAAAAAGTGGAACAAAAAATTCACTATAACAAACCCGTCTTTTTACTACCAGTGTGTCAAGAAGGAGCGTTCTATTCAAACTGCTCTGGCTAAATTTGCCGAAAGACGATAGTTTTGTTTCCCTCAATACAGGTATTATCGAAAATGATTTTTTGATATTTATAATACTTGTAGATATTTGCCAATTTTTTTGACGTGGAACGTCTTTAAGAACACACTGAAACGAACCGTAACAAAATTTTCTACATCGCCTTGCCTTAATAAATCCCAAAAGACTAATTCTTAGACAGTGTCATCATTTAGCTTATATTATCAGCTAACTGATACGATCAGGAGTTTGTGTGGGTGCGGGTGGCGAGGAATGGCAATCGTAGAGATAAACAAATCCTCCCTTTTTTGTCCTTTCCACTAAGTGTAGTCGTGTCGAAAGCATTAAATAAAATCAATGGCAATAACTTATTTCAGTCTATCAGTTATCATGCACACGAAAATGTTAATCAAGGAGTAATACACCTCAAGAGTCAGTTTCTTAATGAAAAACCCACAAAAATGTATTCGTCAAATTTACTCAAAATTTTAAAAACCAGTAATTACTATTTTGACGTGACAACGTCTTATAAATTGGTTTGCCGGGTGACACTTCAAGAAACTGCGTTACGCTCCGCTCACGTTATGCGCTCACAATGAGAGCGAGTGAGAGGCACGCGCCCGCCTAAGAGCGAGAGAGACAGACATAAAATCATTGTCACGTAAAACTTTCGCCCGTATACCGACTTTACAGGCAACCAGTTTTTTTTTTTTATTTTTTTATCAGCGCTCTTTAATGTTTTTTTTTATATACCACTAAGGTGGCAAACAAGCTTACGGTCCGCCTGATGGTCAGCGGTCAACGTAGCCTATTGACGCTTGCAACACCAGGGGCATCTTTCGCGCGTTGCAAACCCTTCAAAAATCTAATAACTTCTTTCTTGAAGAACCCCATACTGTAGTTCTTAGAGAAAACCTTAGCAAGGAGCTCATTCCACAATTCAAGCGTTAGCGGAAGGAAGTTTTTCCGAATCCTCACTTTACGAGACTATTTCGTTTCAAAGGTGTGAGAATGAAATCCCTTCCGATGGCAAAAGGTGCGATTGTAGAAAGTAGCCGTGGGGATCATTTCGAACGATTCCTCGCAACACATCCCATTGTACAAGCGGTAGAACATACACAGGTCGGTAAAGTCTGCCCCGACGTGAAGTACTGCTTCGCTCTGTTGACTACATGAAGAAGTTGAAGAAAAGTTGAAGAAGCTTCACCTTGTCTTACAAGTGATTACGGAACTCAACATCGCTGGAGATGTCAACACCAAGGCTCCCAATGCTCTTTGAGATGGAGAGGGGAGTGTTCTGAAATTGTGGGACAACAGTGAATAGGGTTTTCTGTTTTTTACAAATACAAACATAATTTATAACTTTTAACTAATCATAAAAAAAAATCTAAATGGAGGTGAAAAAACATAAAAACCACTTTTTATTCCGGCATACATATTATTTTTAGTGTCAACCTAATATTCGAAAAAAATCATTGAAAAAACAGTAAAAAAGGGCATAATGGGCCATATCCGGGCCCCAAGGCCTTTAAAGGACCTTTAGTTGGTGGCAATGGCTGTGTATGCACTTTAAATACAACTTTTTTTTTCTGAAAACTTTTTTGATCTCACCCCTCTGTTCAAAGCTAGACCCAAAATACCGAAATGTCTAAATTCAATTCAATTTTCACGCTTAAAAATGGCCATATCTATTTTTTCTCACCTCGGGGAACAAAATGACCACAAATGAAAAAATTCGTGATCAGCGCACAAAATAACCCCTTAGAAAAGTACTTTTAGCCATCCCCCTTTTTTTTTAAATGGGCTTGATTTTGATACCTGTGCGACCGGACTATGGAGTATTTTAGCATTATCGATCTTGAATATTGACATACTTATGCCGAATCCCAATTCCTGGAACGATATAAAAATATACAAATATCAGTTTTAGCCAGAGAAACACAGTGTGGAGTCTAACTAGTCTAGTGACCAGGTGTAAATTATACATAATGAAACTAAATCATAACCAAATACCAAAATTTGTCACAGAATAACAAATTGTGCTTGTTTAATATTATTAAGCTACCTACCCTAATTAAAGGAGCAACCATAAAGGGACCGTACCAGTCCGTGTAAATAGGTTACACTATCATCTGGGTTAAATTCGGGATTTACCAACAAACTTAATTAATTCAGTGCACTTATTTACGCAGACGGTACCGTGCGAGCCAAGTTCGTTAATATTGAGCTAGGCCGCACACAACCCGAACGTTTGGATATTTTCTTGTATGGATATTATTTATGAATAATTTTATTATCGTTTATTATTTAAACTAGCTATTGCCCGCGGCTTCGCCTGCGTTAAATTTAGTTCTGTGCTTATAGTTATTTCCGTGGGAACTTTTTGAACTTTGAATTTTCCTTTTCCGTCTCTTCAACTATTTCTGTGCTAAAGTTCAGCCTAATTGGATGCTCCGTTACGACCTGTAGAAGATAACCTGATGAAAAAAAATATTCTTGTGGGAACTTTTGATCAGGATATTTAGACTTTTCAATCCCATTGCACCCCAACAGGGGATGACGGTATTTCACGTCCAGAACGTTTGATTTTAAAATAATTGTTTTCATAATCAGCTACCCATGGTAATTGAATTTTGGAAATTTCAAGTCTCTAGGAACAGCAGTTTTGGGCTGTGCGTTGATATGTCAGTCAGTCAGTGAATCAGTCAATCACTCAGAGTCTCTTTTTATATATTAAGATAAAAGATAAATCAGTTGGTTAAACTACAGGTTTAACGTAGGAACTGTAGAAGGTAGAAGTCGTATTCCAACAAAAAATATTTATTTTTTATTTATTATATAATTTAAATTATTAATTATTATATTTTACTACTCGTAGACAGAAAAAAGGCATTTAATAAAAATAACATTATTTAAAAAAATGTTATATAATAAAAATAATGTACATTAAAAGGTTCAAATAAATTTTATTTTTACTACCAAATTTATCTACCAAAAAAATTCAAATTATAAAATAAAATCACAACTCATAGAGTAATATTACAATTATTAAGATAAAGCGTCCATTTCGCAGGTATTGTGTAAAAGCACAGACACTCATAAAACTTGAACTTCCTATCCCCCCGTATTCATTTTGTAATTTCCTCTACCCAAAAGTTGTCTGGAACAAATCGCCTATTAACGATAAGACTGCCTACATTGTAATTTTCTTTATGATTGTTTTTTGTCTATTTTAATTTGTGCAATAAAGTATATTACTACTACTTTAATAACTAACAGTATGACCATGTGTATTTAAAAGTAAGCAATAAAATTAAGGAATTAAACAATCTAAAACATTCAGGATAAATTATAAAGATCTCCGTAATTAAATTATGATAGTACTAGCTTCTGACAGCTACTTCGCATGCCCTAAATTTGGTTATTGGCGTAGGATTTTTACGGCAACTCCTCAATTATAGAAGAAAAACACACCCATCACTTGACGTTTTCTCTCCCTCTCTCAAAAATAATAAATAACTAACGACTAAAAACTAATTAACCAATTGATTAATTAATGGAATAACCTCGCGATCTTGGTGCTCCATACACACTTTAACCCCCGTTTCACCCCTTTAGGGGGTCAGTTTTGAAAATTATTATTATTATGTGTGCCAAATTTCAGCTGGATCCGTCCAGTGGTTGAAGCTGTGCGTTGATAGATCAGTCAGTAACGTTTGCCGTTTATATATACACACAACAAGAAATAGTAAGACTCGCGAGATCGGACTATTAAAATCGTGATGAAAGAAATGCGTCCACCCGCACGTCTCAAAGCTGTTGCTAGAGTATCGTCCCTCGCTGCCCGTCACCCCCGCAGGGCATTGTGGTTACCTATATGTAGAAATAAACTATACTAAAATCGGTTTTGTAGTAAAGAAGGAAATGCGATCCTTTCTAAAAAATAGTGTTTCTTGAAGCCCTTTTTTTAATGTTTTTCTTTTTACATATATTAAAAAACTTATTGGTTGACCAATTTTGCAGAATATGGTCCAAAGAAAAGTAATCCTATTTTTAAGAGTTCTTAAATCCTTTTGTAACGGAAGAGATAGACTTTGAAATCTCCTTAAAATGACTAGAAGCCTAAAGTCTGCGCCTTCATTTTTTTCTTATTTTTCTCTTCTTCTATTCCCAACATTTCAATTGTATTTTGGTGAGGTCATTTATTTATACACCTTATATTTTTATTTATTTACTCGCAAATGTAATGAAAAGCATTGTGTGTAACACTGGCGGTACGGGAAATACAAATTCGAGTCACCAAAGCTTTCAGCCTTCATCCTTAGGCTTCTAAATTTCTTGTCGTTAGTCATTTTCTCCTTATCATCCTTGATACACAATGTGTTATAAGGTGAGTTGGAGGCTGTCAAGAAGAAATAAATATATTTTCATATTTAAGTGTATAAAGACAGAATTACCCTATCCTCCTTTTTTCTACACAGTCTAGCCTTATAGACTGCGTAGACGTTGTGCTGCATTAATGCGTAAGAACTGGGATGACGTCACTTTTATCTCCAGACGTCTTGTCATCCTAAATATATCTCTTCTCTTTATATTAATTTATATAAAATATCTTTCTGATTTTATTTTTAACAGGATAAATGTCAAAAAGGTAGCTTTACATCATACGGACGGACAGGCGGACTCTGAACGATATTATGAGGGTCCCGTTTTTGCCATTTGGCTACTGGATTCTGCAAAGTACCTATTAAGTACTTAAGGAATTGTTTCGTACCGTTGCTATCAGGAGCGCTTTAACGGACCGCAACCTAGAGGCATTACTCTACGATCAGGTCATTGTGCTTGACGAATTAAATAACCTATTTTGACAGATAAGTGATCCGTTTTTATATTTAAGTGTTTTGTGAATTATGTTTGCGTACTTACATTAGTAAAGATAACTGGTTTTTGTGTATTAAAGTTGTACCTAAAAGTCTGCAGAAATATTGTGTAATTGATTAGTGAAGACCCCATGAACTTAAGGTTGTATTTTTCTATTTGAATTATAATACTTGTTTTAGGTCTTGTCCAGATCCTTACGTTCCCTCAGATTCCCTTAGGTCCCCTTAGAGGACATTAATACAGACAGACCTGGTTCATTTATGTACATCAATAGCACTTATGGAGGTTAGTTAAGTCGCCTTGTTCCTTTTAATTTGGATTTAACTGTCATTGACAAAACAATTCTGGTAGCTAGAGCGAGGTTATCGACCTACATTTGCTTAACTCTATGAAATTGTTATACCTAACTACATTTCAAATTGGTTCCAACCTGAACTTCCCTTTTTTTGGCACTTTTCCAACTAAGAGTAATATTTGATAGTAGTTAAAAATAGCCTTACTACTGGGTGGCATAGATAAAAACATAACACTTTATTTCTTGTGTAGGGTTTATGTAAAACTGTTTTTTTTTTTATTTAATGGTAGTTTGTTTTAATTGTTTATACTTTGTTTTTAAATATTTGTGTTAAAGTTTAGTTCAGTTAAATAGTTTTTATTTCTTTCATATAAAATGGCTTCACCTAAAACTGTTATGGCTGGAGGCTTACGTTGGTTAGCAACGGCTGCAGCTGCAGTTAGCAAAGGATGAATGTGTTAACTCTGTGGTGGCCAGTTAGGGGGTTCTCCTATTTGCTGAGATCAACCACTGGAGAGCCATATGATATGATCAGGCATTTGTCTTAGGATGATGCCGGTTATAAAACAACCCGGGATTTATTGTTTAGGTATGACAATATTTGGCAAATTGCTCAAATCAGCGCGTTATTGCAGTTACCTACGATTTCAGAGGCTGCAAACCTGCGGCGAGAGCTGCTTAATCCTATTTTGGTGGCAGTATTGCGGATAATTCGTGTAGGTGGCCGATTACGTCGTGCAAACTTGCTTAATGGAGATCGGCACCCGCTACTTTTGCCTAAGGATAGTAACTTAACCTAGCTTATACTTAACAGTCTTAGTGCCATACTCTAACGAGAGTTTCGGATTTTCCCGGCTCGAAGGTTTCTACAGTCTTCTGTAAAATTGAGGCGGTGCTCAACTCATAGCCCTCTGTCCGATTTTTCGGACCCGAATGAATTTTTGGTGGGTGGGCCCTTGACGGCCTAACCCCATTACCCCTTATTAAATACTCCACTCAACCGCTTGGCCCGGTTTGAAGTGCTGCAGCAGATGTCTCAGAGCTTTTAGAAAAGGTTTTCTCTCGAGTATCTTACAGCAGCATGTGCGTTGATCGAACAAGAATGAACCCACGAGAGTAGGTGATCTTGTCTTGGTCAAGGAGATGAATATGCCACCTCTTCTCTATAGGCGTGGTCGCATCCTTCTACTCTTCCCCAGCTCGGATTGCGTTCCTCGCGTTTCTGAAGTTTTAGTAGGAGTCATCTATTCTTATGAGACCTGTTGCTACTCTGTCGCGATGCCGATTTCTTAGGGTATACAGTGTCTCAGTCAGAACCGATCTGCCTGGGGTGTGGGATTGTTTTTACCGTTGCTACCAGGAACGCCTTACGTACTGAAAACCGGACTGCCACCTAGAAGCTTTACTCTATAAAACATGTATATTTTACATTATAATTCCAAGGTCTGATATTAACAAAAACATAATGCAACAAAATTTTCTAGATAGAAAAAATCACAATGACACCTCAATTTTTTGCCAATTCTTGATTTATTACTATAACGGAACATATAATTTATTACTATAACGGAACACATAATTTATCTGAGACTTTGAACCGAGGGTTGTTATTAGTAAATTTTCAAAACAAGTCATAATATTTGAGTTAAGTAGCACTTGATGTTTTTCGCCCATACTACGTTAATATTCCGCGTTGTATGCAAAATGTGTCTGGCTTTTTGTCCCCTAGTAAGATAAATATTCTGCGTTATTATTTCTTTATTTTCCATCTTTTTCGTAATACTTTTACAAGTACAAGTTTACGAGAAGGAGCTTAAATTAAGTAAATGCTATAACAAAATTCCGACACGTGTCTCTAGCTAAAAGCTAAAGCGGAGCATCCTGTAGCGTACAATGAACGTATTCAAAATTTATAGCACCTGCAGTATTACGTTGGTATTTTCTTAAATGCTACTAGAAATCTTAAATATTTTTCATATTATTCTGACATAGAATGTTCTATAGTCTATTACTTATATAGAATATTTCAGTCACTAATATTAAAATACTTAGGCAGATATTAATGCTAAAAAAAAACACGGGTTGCACTCCGGAAGTGCCGGCAGAAGTAAAAACATACTAGCTATTTACTTCCCATCACTTCGTATACATATTTATTTATTATAAATAATAATGTTTATTTATTTACTTTTTTGACGTAGTATATTTGACTTCTCAATCTGTCATAGAATTAAAATCTCATATCCAACCTCCCTGTACTACTCATAATCGCCATATCATCATATCAGCCCATTGAAGTGCACTGCTGGTCATAGGCCTCACCCAACGGCTCTCCGCTACCTTAACAAGGTCATCTGTCCATCTAACAGCGGGCCGTCCCACGCTGCGCTTTCCGGTTCGTGGTCGCCACTCGAGAACCTTCTTCTCTCATCGGCCTTCTTCTCTCATGTGCCCTGCCCATTACCACTTCAGCTTTGCGATTTGGTGAGCTATGTAATCGTTTAACATTTTTACCTATCACAAAAAAAGTGCACAACGCTCCTAAAGAAGTTTTCACTTAAAAAAAAAAAAAACCTATTTTTTCAAACGAGGATTTTTTATTATTATTTTACGGAATTGTAACATAGCACTTGGCCTTAAGATTCATAAATTATTGTTTAGGCTGTGGAGGTGCCATATCTATCTAGCAAGTAGGTACGGCACGCCTGATTTTACAAAGTTTAAATGCCAATTCATAATTGTTAGTTTTTCTGAAATAATTATTAATATTATTTCGTATAAAATACGTACACAAAATTTATAAAATTTAAATTCATAAAATTGTAAATTTAATTTGATAAACTGTAGGTACAACAATAAGCCGTAAAAATTCACATTGCAATCAACACAGCAAAATCGACACAATCAAGGTAATTAATAGAAAATTTGAATTTTGAAATAATGTTGGCCTAGCAATGTTAAGACCTATATATTTCTGATATATAGCAGTTTTCAACCCAAGATATAATATGTAGCCTTGCACGTGGCAGATGATGGACGCACATCACTGACTTTTAGTTAATAGTAAGAAAAAATCAAACCACTTTCGTGCTACACCGCGCTGTGAAGGTATTTTTCTATCCATATATCTCTATCTATCTATAAAATATAGATATTATATATTTTATATATATATATATACAAAATACCCATATTTATTTATCTTAATATATATAAATCTCGTGTCACAATGTTTGTCCTCAATGGACTCCTAAACTACTGAACCGATTTGATCAAACTTCGTAAATATCTGTTATTTGATCCAACTTAAAAGATAGGATAGTTTTTATCTCGATATGTCAAGTGCGAGCCGGACTCGGGCACTATAGGTAAAAACCAACTTTCGCCGGGTACAGAGGGACGGCAGAGGAACAACGTTCGCCGGGACAGCTAGTTATATATATAACTATATTTTATTCTATTATGTATATTTCGGTTTTTTTTTTTATATTTTCTTATATTTATACTGCTATCTGCTATTGAAGTACCTACTATAAGTTAAGTACCTTATAGAAGTAGAAGAAACTGACTGACTAAACTGGCTAAATTATTCACTAATAGATCATGGCACAGCTGAAAGCAAAACAATTTGCTACAAATTATGTCTTTATGATTTTTTTGTAAGACGCATAGTTTCCGAGATATTGTGAAAAAAGTGTTTTCACACCTTTTTCCAAGATGGCCGCCGGATGACAAGGGTGGCGATCCCTCAAACTTGAGGTTAAGCTTCAATTGACCCCCACACATGTCCCAAAAATAAAATTGCGTCCTCTAACAAATGCAAAGCTCATGTAACATTTCAATGGACTAATATATTTATTTATTATAAATAATAATGTTTGTTTATTTACTTTTTTGACGTAGTATATTTGACATCTCAATCTGTCATAGAATTAAAATCCATATCCAACCTCAACTACTCATAATCGCTAAAGCTAACGCTGACGTGAGTTTCATCTTACGAATTTTCGATCAGAACACGTGACCTGACGCGAGTTTAACATTTTTTACTCATCACAAAAAAAGTGTACAGCGCCGCTAAAGAAGTTTTCACTTCATAAAATATATGTTTATAGTTCAAACCTTAATTAAGAGAATTTGTTAATATTATTATTATTATTTGGCTATTAAAATTTGGTTAAAAAAAAACAAATACTCACACTATATTTTTGGGCTTTAATTCAAATTATTTAGAAAACTAAGAGCGATATTGGCTTGATTCGTATCTCATAAAATATGTATTAATATGATCAAGTTAATTTGATAATTTCATGGTTCTAAATAAATATTTGAATAATATTTCGAGATAATAAAGAAATATTAAATCGAGATTTTCAACGTGCGGACACTTACTAGTGCCTATCGTACGTGGAACTGAGTCTCTTTGTAAGCTTCAATAGTGTAATATGTCTTTGTACACTGGTCAAAACGGCACACTTTTGCTAGGGTATGCCATTTACCCTTAAGAAGTTTTACCGTTTTTGAAAAATCATACGCTAGAAGGCAAAATAGGGTATGAACATTTGTACGAGAATTTTAATATTTTTGTGTCTAGGGACTTGAAGTTTAGAAGAGGTTCCTATTATGATGTAAGTGAACACTAAGAACGGATTTTGCAAAATTCATCCCCTAAAAGGGTTTGAAACTATTGGGTTACTATTGGGTTTGAAATTTCGTATGCATATACATCACGTTTGAAGATATTTTCCAGGACCATAAAAACGACAGAAACTATTACGCTACTGGACTGGGCCCATATAAGTACCTACCTAAATAAAATTATGAATATTACTCAACTAGTAATATTAAACCTAAAAACTATTTGCGTTATTTCTGGAAGTGCGTAGGTTTGTTGGTAAGAAGACCTTGACCAGCACAGGGAATCCGCATGTTATCTTGTTTTCTTATTCTGTATAGACTTTTGCAACATACTGTACATATAAGATATGGGTATGCATGGTAAATTAGGAAATGTTATTTAATATTTTATGCAAAATTCAATCTTCTTTAGATACTGTAGTACAGCCGAGGCAATTACCAGCTGGCCGCATAGCCTTGGTATCCAAAATCTTCAAAACTCGGTTGTTTTTCTTGATTTCGTCAGATATTTTCATTCAGATATATGTAGAATGCGGACGGGACTGGCAATAAC
Organism: Apoda limacodes; assembly: GCA_946406115.1. Lineage (NCBI taxonomy): Eukaryota > Metazoa > Arthropoda > Insecta > Lepidoptera > Limacodidae > Apoda > Apoda limacodes. Next base: position 19,995,904 of record OX291553.1, read on the forward strand.
ATAACACCAAATGAAATTGTTCCTGATCCATTCACGAATATCTTGAATATATAGGAAAATTATTCTTGCGTGATATGACTTTATAGATCTGAAAACTTAGCACGGTTTTTGAGATTTAGTTTTAGGAATACCTTTATTACTGGAACTATAAGAAAATAGAAATTGGTTAGCTGTAGATTCTGATAGTGATAAGTTTGTATTATGAGAGCTGAAGACATTCGTATCGTAAATTCCTGGTACGATATAGTAGTACAATAAATAAAAACATAAGTATTTACTTTTTAGGGCGCCGTGCCCAAAGGGTAAAAAACGGGACTATTATTAGGACTCCGCTTTCCGTCCGTCCGTTTGTCCCCAGGCTTTATCTCATGAATCGTGATAGTTAGTTAGTTAGTTGAAATTTTCACAGAAGTTATATTTCTGTTGCTGCTATAACAACAAATACTAAAAAACAGAATAAAATAAATATTTACGGGGGCTCCTATACAACAAACGTGATTTTTTTGTTCGTTTTTGCTCCATATTTAATTATAGTAAAGTTTTCTATTTAATTAGGATTCCGTAGCATAAAGATCATAATTTTAAATAAAATTTTATTTAAAAAATATACAATATGGTCATTTCCAGTAAAAAGGGTAAAATCATTACTTCATAGGCTAGATTGGAGTCTAAAAATAACAAAAATATACTTATCTGTCTAAGATTACCATTGTTTTGATGAAATTAATACATTACAAATAGCTTTACCTCACATTACGTAGACACCAACATGATTGCATGATGTCACTTCTTCCATGCCAATTTATCTAAATACTACCTTTTGCACTCGGCTTCACCCGCCCCAAATTTAATTATCGGTATATGATTTCTACGGCAACTCCACGATTATAAATAAAACGACTTACACTTGACGTTTTCAAGTGGCCTATGTCCTTTCTCGGGACTCAAACTATCTTCATGCCAAATTTAATCTTCATCTGTACAGCAGTTTAGGCGTGAAGAGGTAACAGACAGACAGATAGAGTTACTTTCGCATTTATAATATTGATATGGATGTGTTATCTAAGTTTATTTCGTATAAAACGTTCGCGTAGTTTATAGTCCAGTGGTCGTGAATTTTGTATGGAGTGATCTGTGTGTTGTTGTTATTAAACTGTGGTATTCATGGTAATGCAAAATATAAATATCTCAACAGAATCACATTCCCTTATTCTTGGTGACGAAATAATGTTTGGGATGAATATGTCTACTATCATAACCTACTATTTTAATATTATTCAGAAAGCCTGGGTATAACATCACACACACTGAAATACTAACACATACATTCCAAGAGCATGAATTGTGTATATTTTTCTAGTTTGTATTCAAGGCACGGTCTCTCCATATGTAGTTAATAGAATACGGTCTATGTAATTTTTCTTCTTAGACATTAATCAGAGCCCTACTGACTTACTCTTAAAAGAAAGGAATATTATATGATTTTTATTATGCTAGACAATGTCTTCGATTCTTAATACTAAATAATAAACAATATACATGAGAAGGCTACGTATTTGTTGTGTAAGTAAATATATAATGAAGTGATTAACTCATTTTGAAACATACCTATAATTCAAAATCGAATCAAAGAAGTCAATTAAACGATATACATAGATAAGAATACGCTAAAGTCGTCGTTTGCAAAAAAAGGTTTAGGAAAGTTAGAAAAGACTGAAGTTCTAACAAAAGGTTAGCAGAGGCGGGAAAGTGAGATTTTCCAGACCAGGTGACGTCATATGACTGGCTAGGTGGATTCTTCTTGTTGCAGTAGTGCTGCTAAGGTTATTGTATTAAGTATCTACAGTTTGTTAGAAGTTGGGAGCGTAGTATGTGTATGGAAAACATACACAGTACACTTCTTTCTCGAAGTGCGACATACAATTTTTTTTTATTCTGTTTATTTAAATTTTTTGTTTGTATTTTGTTTTTATACACACTTTTCTCCTAAGTTTCAGTATATAAATTCAGTATATATATAGTAATGTACTTGTTTTCATTTAGACATGATGTTTAAACGATTTGATGAGTTTTTTCAGCGTATTTGCGGTAACTACGGTATTATCTAGTAAAGTGAATGGTGAGAATATGATTACTATATAGGTATGTTTTTTTTTTTAATTATCCAAAATATAAGTTTAAAAACTATTTTTTTTTCTTTTGTAAAATATAGGTAAGTGTTGATCAGTAAGTATTCAGTGTTTATTTTTTTTGTTTTGCAATCGTCCTAGATGTCCCTCTTATCCCCAAAGTAAGTTTTGGCTATTAGTCTATTAACTACGTCACATATGATAAAAAAAAACACACAAACCATGGTCCATAATAAAATACATATAACATTCGTCGACAAACACGCCGTCGGATGCCAATAAACAAAATTCTCTATTGTTTTTGTTAAACATAGACAATGCAGTTACATATTTTCTTGTTAATTACCAGTGGTCACAGTAACCTCTATAATCTATGATTACCGCTGTTTGGTCCTTTTTGTACTTCCGTTAAAATTTATAATGTGTGAAGAAATATTAAAACAATTTTGCATTATCAAAAATCTGTATCTTTATTTAATTTCTACAGTTTTTGCTACAATTTTTAAAATTCAACTTTAACAACCTCTTTCCGCTCACTAGCGATGTTGCAAAGTGGTCGTTTTTAGCAGAAATGCCAATAACAACTCACAGATATTATTTAGAAACTAAACAAAACCTGCTAAATATAGGTGATCACTAGCCTTATATTGCCAACATTTGGATTTTGGACATTGGTTTTCTTCCAAAAGAAAATTGAGGATATTTAATGTCGGCACTAATAAACTGCTATACTTATACCTCTTAAGGCATAAGATTTAACATAATGGACTGGCTACTTCCAGGGTTTTTTTAAGATTCCACATCCAAAGGGACCATATTTGCTTTCAGTGGGCATAGTTATTATCAATGTTATTTCCTTAAAAAGAATTTTCAATGAAAAATAGAAAGCTTTTTTTAAAAATGAATCAAAAGCCTGTTACTTAGCTTTATGATCAGAACTGAATATTTTATCGAATAGATACTTACTGCATAACGTTTTACTTACTCGTTAAGTAATTGAATAAATATGGAAAAACAGTGCAAAATATGCGCATAAAAGGTCGAAATTATTATACAAGCTGATGGAATAACGGATAAAAAATGGTGCAATAATTAATTCAAATTAATTCACCAGTACAATTTTATGTTCATCAATAACTCATCACAAATGGCTTCCTGTACCTATTCTAACAAATTTTAATTCTCATTTGTATTTTAGGATTCTATACAAAAGGTAACCAATATTGGAAAATTTACTGTTTTTTCTACATAAAAGGATGAATGCAAACAGTTATTACAATGCTTCAATTAAAAGCTCTTCTTACACTCACTTTTGTAAATAAGTGAACATTAAGTAACGTTTCTGAACTAAATTATAATGGATCCGATTGCATGGGACAATTCTTAATTTAGCTAAATTACACACAGTACTTACTAATTTTACCAAATCATAGGCAACATTCTTTGATTTAGACTAGTTCCAAATAAAATGGGTCATTGAATATTATTTCAGAAGGGAAGCCTTTATGTTTGACTAATATTAAAATTTAACCGTAAATGTAAAAAAGAATTCACTTGTATATGACCTAGAGTTAACATTAGTGAAATAAAAAAATATATAACAAGTACTTAGAATAGGTGCGTTTTGTTCACTGCTTCGATGCATTTAATGTCATAATCCAGTATGATTTCTGCCCGAGGCGAGAATTCTCGAGAAATTTGTCTTTAATCGAGACGGGAAAAAAAACTCATCGCCTCGGGTACTCGAGAAATAAATTCCGTGCGCTAGGTTACTAAAATATCAGGCATTTAACACGAGACGAGTCTAGAGTATCGCATCACGGTCACCCAGGACGGAGAACGAGTGTGTTTTCTCGTTATCGGGAAACATTTTCAGTAAAACAAGACACAGCCTATCAGATGATATTAAGGCTCTTGAATTTTTGAAAGCCTATTTTATAAGGAATTCAAATTTGATTTTTTTATTGATCATTTTAAGGGTTACGGGTTTAGTTCTAGTTGTCATACTATGTTCAAATTGAAAAAATGGTATTGAAAGTTAATTTTCACAATAGTTTATAAACAAATTTAAAAGGCATTTTTAGTTTATGTACTCGTACATTTTTGCCAATAATTAAAAACAAGTTAAGTAATACCCTAATCTTTACTGTTTCTATAGGCCAGCCGAATATGGTTCCTATTGATTTGTTAATTAATAAGTACAATTTATGGTAACTAAAAATTCACCATTTGATTCAATTAATCTCATATATCAGTCTAATTTGTAATTTAGCAAAAGTTTAAAAATAGCATTGGGTTTTATAATTTTTTTTAAATTTATTTTTAAAATTTCTCGATATACTCAAGAAAAACGAGAAATCCTATAATCAAGATGTCGCATGGAGGGTAGGCTTGCGGTAGGTTCGGATGCGATTTTCTTAATTAAATGAAAAAAGTTGTCTAAATCCAAAAGGGTGATAGAAAAAGTCCTAGGACCTGAAACTATATGTTTAATCAATTACTGTTTCCAATGCAAAATTCATAAACTGACTGACGCCAGGACAAAAGCATCGCTGTTCCTGACGCCAAATCATTTTAAATTTGACAATTAGGTCAAAATGTAAGTGGAAATTAAAAAAGTAAACCTTGTAGAGGTTGGCACATACCTGGCACGTGCCTCGAGAAATAAAAATGCCGTGAAACCAGAAACCCTATAATCCAGCCAAGTTTAATATACAAATTCTGTATGGCACACAGTACAATGGATAAGTTTTAAGATTGTAAACAACGCAATTAACTTTCATATTGCTTAGCAGGTTTGAGATAATTGGGTTAAATGTGCTTAAGATTCTTGTTAAGAATTTGACGGAAATATTTAGAACGTAACACCTAAATTTAGCTTGACAAGGATTATCTGAGCGTAGAAGATACTTAGCAGCGTAGTAAGCTGAGCTTTGAACATATTAGATGAAAATAAGCTTACCAGATTGACAATGTCGGGTTAAGTCAGTTGATAAACTTAACAAGAAATGTTAAGTTAATCAAAAAGCTTTGTTTATTTTAGTTCTATTAGGTAAGTTTAAGATCATTATTACATTTTAGGAATTAATTACTAACTCACTTTCCGTCTTAAAATATTCTACAGTATCTATTTGTTCTACAACAGGTTATTTTATGAATTCTGATAGAAATGAACGTGACTCTTAATTGTCATACGACATTTTTAACAGACTTATACCGAAAAATACATCACATCAAAATCATGTGACATTATGTTTAAACTACACAAATATATTTTACACTACACATGCTCTGAAAGAACCTTCATGCATAGTCAAAAATAGGGTTGAAAGTAAGTGTTTGCAGACATAATTTAGAGTATAGAGGGAAGAAAGTAGAAATAAAAAGGCACTTTCTATTTAAAAGCTCATGAAACAATTAAATAGCTTCTTTTTATTTGGTACAGTGCCATTTGTCACAATCAAATTCACTTCGAAAAAAAAAAACTCACAATTTATAAACAACAGAAAACATAACCATAACTTGTAATTATTCGGTACAGCGCCATCTATGTTTATAAAAGTGTATTTAATATTTGTTAAGTAAATTAAAACTTTATTTTATTATCCTCGCATTTGTAGTGTAAAGCACTATGTATCACTCGGGATACTCAGCTGCGCTTCGGGCCTCAAACTACACCCTCGTCAGTAATCAATCACTTTCACCCCTTGGTGAACAATGTACTATTGAAAAGATCCTTTTTTTGTTCATGCCGTGACCGTGAACATAAACAAAGACAATTATTAAAATAAACGCACTGGCCAGATTATATAAAAATATAACATTAATTACGCACTTGTACAGCGGTGCAGCAGAATACGTACGTTTACGAGCAAGTGCGCGAAAAAAATTTTGAACAAAAAAAACCGGCTTCAAAAAGATGCATTTAAAAGTTAAAAATAAATATATATTCAAATAAATCTGATCTGAATAACAGTTTGAAGTAACACTTGCATTACATCAACTTCAAACTGTTATTCAGATCAAATTTTTATTTATTTTTACCATTTTAGTGCATCCTTTTGAAGCCGGTTGTTTTTTTTTTGTAATTTTTTTTTTATTTTTTGCTTTCGAGTGACAAATTGCTTTTTTGTAATGTACGGTAAGTTGCAGAACTGCATATAGAGTTTCAAAACAAAAAAAAATGGCAGCGAGGCGTAGTCACTCACACACTTAAAGAAATAAAGTAATATGTCTTGTAGAATCTGAGTAATATTAGTTTCATTCAATATTGAATATAATAATTTCACTAGGACAAATTATCGTATACGTAGGCTAGTGGATAGACGTATCAGAACTTAATACGTGTACTCAGTGGTTGTGGATTAGAATCTCACCTTATGCCTTTGTTTTTGTTACATTTTACGAATTATGAATATTTGGTTTAGTTAATCAGCTTAGACCAATTTTCTAATAGCTATTAAGTTCTACGTAGGTAGACATTTTTTCTCGTTCGTTCCCGATTTGTTTCTGGGGGTATGTGCTGACAAGTTTGTTTGGTGTTTTCATTTAGCTATAAAATTAGATGCGGTAATTACTTAGGTAGCCATTTTGTCGTTGTGGATGTGTTACTGAAGGTGGTTGTGTTCATAAGGTTGTTTTGTGTTTTTATTAAATTTCTTTGCTAAAAATAATATGCAGGCCAATATTAATACTCAAGAGAGAATGCGTATTATATACACACCGGCACAATTAGCGGAACAGAAAAAAAAGTGAGACTATGAGATAATAACGCATATATTTGACAAAAATGTAATTAGACACAAAATAACAAATTGATTAACATCTTTTAACAACGACTTTGAAAAGTCTTCGTTATTTTTTATTGAAAAATAAAAAAAATTTAAATAAGTGAAATTTTTAGATGATTATGAACCATCACACAAAATAAAAAAAAAGTAAGCATTAAATGATTTAACAATAAAATTAAAGCAAAATTAATAACGAGTGTTTCCCCCTCTTGCTCTGATTACGGTTTCCATTCGTCTGGGCATGCTACAGATTATGTTATCGATGATTTCTTGAGGCAACCGCTCCCACTCCTTAAGTAATGCGTTTCTAAGTTCATTGAGATTGTTGGGGGGTGGCATTTAACCCTTCTTTTTAGCAAGTCCCAGACATGCTCTATCGGATTCATATCGGGGGAATTTGCTGGCCACTGCATCACCGGTATACCTACGTGGCTCAGATATGCCTGTACCGATTGTGCACTATGAGCACGAGCATTATCTTGCATTAGAATAAAGTCGTCACCAATAAATGGGGCAAATGGTACAACATGTTCTTCTAAAATGTCTCTGATGTATCGATCTGCTGTCATGGTCTCTCCTGTGACTATCACTAACTCCGTGCGAGCTCCCAAACATATCCCTTCCCAAACCATAATCGAGCCGCCACCATAAGCCACTGTGTGTTCAAGATTAGACTGTATGTGGCGTTCTCCTTTGCGTCTCCATATTCGCTGTCTCCCATCGATCTGTTTTAAAAGAACTCTGCACTCATCAGTAAAGAGAACCTGCTGCCATTCGTTCAAATCCTTTTTTTGTGTTCCGCTAATTGTGCCGGTGTGTATAGAACTACATACATCATGGGTTACAATATATCTCAAATTTCCAATGAGACTGGTTGTACCGTAAGTATTTTATTTGATGTTAATGTTATATCATAATTTTTTACTACCACACTTTTTAGTAAGTAAATGGCTAAAAAAAAAAATATAATTTCAGTAGTTTGAAAAATGTTTATTTTAATCTGGCTATTTGGTTTTTAATGGATTACCGTAAAGCGTTGGGTCTCGCAAACCAAGAGGAGGGGAGTTTATCAACTCGACCTCGAAGTGGACGCTCGCGGCACATTGATGCGACTCAAAGAAGATTCATGGTGGAAAAATACGAGAACAATGGTTTCATACCGACTGCTGTGTTTGGACACATGTTTCATACATCTTGACTCACAGTTCTTCGAGCTCTGCATATTGAAGGATTGCATCATAGAAAGCCAGCTAAAAAAACATATTTAACTAATACCCATAAACAAAATAGATTGTTGTTTGCAAGTGAGTATTTAGATTTTGACTGGGAGCACACATTAAGGCCTGCAAAGTCACCAGATTTAAATCTCATAGAAAACCTATGGGGTTTGATGATGCAAGGATGGGACATGCGAAATGAAAGAACAACAAAGTCATTAGGGCTCACTGTTTAGAAATTTGGGACAATATTAGAGGAACAGATCTGTTCTAATATAGTCGGATCTATGCGGTGGCGCTTGCTTGCTGTAATTGAAAATAATGTAGGTTATATTAAATAGGCGAGTCGGACTTGCTCACAAAGGGTTCCGTAACATTATTTATATAAACGGCAAAAAAATCACGTTTGTTGTATCGGAGCCCCCCTTAAATTTTTGTTTTATTTTAATTTAATTATCTGGTTTTAAAGTAACTACATAACTAAATATTCTGCAAATATTTAAAGCGTCTACCTGTTGCCGTTATCAATATCGAGCAACATCGAGCAAAAAAATCACGTTTGTTGTATGGGAGCCTCCTTAAACATTCATTTTATTCTATTTTTTAGTATTTGTTGTTATAGTGGCAACAGAAATATATCTTCTGTGAAAATTTCAACTGTCCATCTGTCACGGTTCATGATATACAGCCGGAGTCTTAGTAATAGGGTTCCGCTAATTACCCTTTGGGTACGGAACCCTAAAAATAAAGCACTATTTTTCTTACAAATATTATTTTACATTTCAATGTATTTAAGACAAAACATATTTTTTTTTTTTACTTTGTTGTTTTTCAAAATATAGCAGCGTTACCGAATGAATGGTGACTTGTATTTTTTTTTTATTCTTATGGTTAAGTTTCAATTTTCTTTTCATTACGAAAACGAATACTTAAGCCTTAGGAAAAATATATATATAGAAAAAAGTGACATTTATCAAAAATATTATTTATGATTTATAAAATTTTAATAAAAACCATTTTCATTTGATTGCATGAGTTTTAATACTTGCAAACAAAACAAAGAGTTCTCATAACAACTGGTTCTTTTCAGAGAGAACTAGATGTCAAAACATAAAAAAAAAGTTATTCCTAACAAAATACTCATAATGGAAATAGCGTGATTTGAACCATAGGCTCGCCGGTGAAGTCGCAACGCCTACCTATACTATCACTACACCACCGGGCAGATAACATTTAATGCGAAATAAACAATACGTATGTAGAACAACACTGCAGTTTACACCTAATTAATTTGTTAGGTTAAGAAACCAAAAGATAGAAGAACGGTTTAAATAAACTGGTTAGTATAAAGGAAACGAAACATAATTTTGTCGATTTAAGGTTAATATTATTGACAGTTCTGATAATGTTAATGTATGAGTGCGAAATTCACAGAATGGCTTCACGCAATTTTAACCTTTACACTATGCATGCACTTTAGCAAATGACTGTACACTAAAAACATCAATACTTGGAACAAAATTTTATACAATCCAACATAAAAGGTGCGTTTCACCAGTTCAAAATTAACATCAATTATTTTTTTCTCCTAAAGCTTAAGTTTAAAATCCACTTAATTACTATGGGACCGCCTCAGGAACGCACTCTTAGAAATAAAAAAAGTTTTTCTTTTTTGAAGTCAGATAAAAAATGCATCAGCGCGTACACTAAAAACCTCTCCGAATCTAAACAAACGATATTTGGCTTTCGGTGTATTTGCCTGTTTGGTCAAGCATCTTCCGAAAACAATTGTGAATTGGAATGACAAATTGGTAAGAAAACATTATGGGGCCTGTATTACCTTAACTTGACGTGAAAAACTGTATTCTTACCATGATACAATAAATAGCAAAACAAATTCGTAGGAGATAATTAAATTAAATAGAATTATTTTCAATCTGTAATAAATGCATATACTATGAATTTTGGACTTCCCTAAATATCTGTTGGTTTGTTATTTTGTAAGCTAAGCATCACATGGAACTGCAATTCCTGTTTTAATAGAGTTACATGTTCTTTCTAGAAGAAAGATTATTTCATTAAATTTATTGGTTTATTCTATAAAGATTTGTGTGTTTGTAAGATTAATGTAAGTACTAGGACTGCATAAGTTTCTAGTAGTTGCATTAATGTTCGATGGAGGTAGCTTTATGTAGTATTTATATTTGTATGTATCTATACGAATATATATTATATATATTTAATTCTTGATATTTGTGCAACCGCAAAAACAACCTTTTCAAATACAAGAACCGGCTTTGAGTAAAAATGTTTTATGAGGCAGAAACATAAAGTAACGAGGCCATTAAGATCGAATCATTGCACCAGTCGGGAGCAGTTTTATTTGAACTGCAAAATCCTTATTTTGTATTATCGCCGGGGCGAATTTTTTCGCTGGCAATTACAAGCTTGTATTGCCGATTGTAATGAAATTTTGGTAAGTTATTGTGCACATGGTTTCTGACAATATGTACAACCCTTCGACAACAGGTCAACAATGTAAGTAACCGGGCAAGTGCGAGACGAACTCGCGTACTACGGGTAACCCATACACCCGATTGTTATAAAATGTTGTTAAGCTTTTGTGCACATACCAGGTAAAGTTCCTGAATTTGTACAACCCTTTGACAATCGGTACCGCGTCAGTTGTTTCAACAAAAGAGAAACAACGGTTACTGGTTCAATAATTGTTAAAGTAGACAAAGTCGGGGCGTGCCGCTAGAAACGAGATGTGCAGTACAGTTAGTCATTTATTAAAATATGACTTTTAAGTATAGTACTTATTAATCAGTAGAACAATTGCAAGCAAATTTACCCTACCCAATTCTTTGTAAATTTTCCTTTAGCCATAGGTTGTGTTGCAGAAATCGTTTCTTGGCAATGACACCTTCTGTTGTACATAGCATCTAATAATCAGTGTCCTAGATTAGGTTTGTAAAATTAATATTGAGAATTCCATAATCAAACACTATTTCAGTTTACGAGTACTAACGATTGTTCGCTATTCATCAAGAAACGTTTGAACAATTACCAAACTTTTACGAGTTCCCTCATTTTGAAAAAAACTTATTTACTATGATCAGAGCTTTTCCACAAATGTAACATTGGTCAGATATCAAAAGTACTTTCAAGTTCAATAAAAGTTAAGTAAAGCTATTATGAATTATTTTTATAGGTTTGAGCAATTGTTCCTTTGAATGTGCTGTAAACTTTATCGTGTTGTCGTGTTTACTTGCTTGTTTTTGTGTTCTAATGGAAATATCAAAAGTATCACTACCAATGCCTACACCGTGACAATTTTCTTTCATAAAATTTAAGAGTAGAATATAGTAGCCTATCCTCTGAGGGATGAGTGCATTTGTAGAAAAGTGTTAAAGAAGTTAAGTAACTTAAATTTAATCATTTAAAAACTCGCTACTAAAATTTTAGGTCTTGCTTTTGATAAATAGTGTCGAGGTTTATGAACTATCTGTACCAAATAGTAGATTTTCTAAAATACAAATATGTATTTGTCTACATTACTTTCTATGGATTACTCATTGACAGTTTAATTTTCACCGACATGTTTTGATATCGTTATGTTTAGATAAGCCCCATGTCCAATTCTTCTTCTACTTCTTATAGTATATCGATAATTGGCAGACAGGTATTTTATTCTCTCCCTGGTTTTTCATTTACGCTTTTTATGGAACATATATGTATAAAGCCACTGTAGTCCAGATGCACCATTAGAAGCCGTGTTGCGGTGGTAGACTCACCCTCTGTCACGCAGAACCAAAGTGGTTGGGAATTCAAATTCAAATTCAATATAATTTATTCAGTTTAGGCTACAATAATTAAGCACTTATGAATGTCACTACGCCATCGGTTCGTAAGTCTATAGGGCGGGAGACCTTGTACTGAGAAGAACCGGCAAGAAACTCAGCAAGGGCATTTCTTTTCTCCCTTTCTCTAACAGCGTCCAATTAAAATATTGGAAAATGCCCTCCCTATCATAAAAGGACACTTTCCATTTCAAACATAAAAAACATGAAATATAAAGCACAAGCACAACATAAAAAAGTATCGAATATACAGTATTAATAAACAAAACAAAAATGTAAGACTAATTACTAAGAATACAAAGAAGTTTGCAATGGTAGACCAGCCTCCACAGGCGGCACCCGTTCACGAGTATGACACATGAATCAGCCATCGCTTCGCTCAACCATGTTTTAGGGAACGTAACGACCCGACACACACGCCACCACCGCAGAGACACTTGACAAAGCATGACACACTCAAGCAACTCCAATAAAACTTCGATTGCACTAGTTACAATGTGTGTAGTAAAGGAACGAAATATAAGAGAAGATTGGAAGGTTCGTAATGCTTTACTACCGAGAAGAACCGGCAATAAACTCTTAAACTTTTGTACATCATATAAAAATACAATATAGCCTTACACTAGGTAATAACATAATATGCAATGTTTTAATTTAAAAAAATATTTCAAATGCCCCAATGCATATCAATTAAATTCTAATTTTTCCAAGCACTTTTATCATTTATGTATTCATCAACTTTGTAATAGCTTTTTTTCATTAAACTATCTTTGACATATATTTTAAATTTATTTGAGGGTAAATTAACCACATGTTCTGGAATTTTATTGTAGAAAAATATACTTTGTATTGCGAAAGAGCTATGTTCCTTGTAATAACACTGTGAAGGTCACTATTTTTAGCAAATAAGTGACAATTTTGGCGTACTTGTATTATACAAGCGAAGATATATTGGCAAGGAACAGTTAAAATATCAATTTCCCTAAATAGTTCCCTAAGAGAAATTCGAAGTCCTAATTTATAAATTGACCGTACTGCTCTCTTTTGCAAAATAAAGACTGTATCAATATCAGCTGCCTTACCCCAAAGCAAAATGCCATAAGACATAACGGAATGGAAATAGCTATAGTAGACCAAGCGAACAGTATCAACATCTGTAAGCTGCCTAACTTTCCTAACTGCATAGGCAGCTGAACTGAGTTTCCCTGCAAGAACTGAAATGTGAGGGTTCCACTGCAGCCTATAGTCTAATGTAATACCTAGAAACACTGTTGAGTCTAATAGTTCTATTTCTTCTCCCATTAGGGATAATTTTGTACTTATGTTTCTGACATTTGGCATCACAAATTTTAAACACTTAGTGTTTTTCGCATTAAGAAGTAAATTATTTGCCGTAAACCACTGAAGAACCTGAGAAAGCGCACTACTTACGTCGTCAAAATTAGTTTTATTATGTCAACTTTAAATAAAAGAGATGTGTCATCAGCAAATTGTACAACTTGCACAGCTTCTCCACAAAGAAAGGCAAGTCATATATGTAAAAATAGAAAAGGACCTCAAATAGAACCTTGAGGAACTCCTAATTTTAATTTTGAGCCATTGGATTTTACTTCATTGATTTGAACCTTCTGCATTCTACTACTCAAATATGAGCGGATAAGCTCAAGAGCCAAATCTGCAATACCATAATGACTCGGTTTCCGTATAAGAATCAGAGGCTATCCCCGACACAATGAAGTGGATGTGTGTCCAGCCACTCGTCAACCTCTACGGGGAATAAAACCGTAACGTAACACATGATGTATATCTTTTGCACTTTTATTACAATACTTGCTAATGGTATGCGGTTTAAAGGAGATAAGCAGTATTTGTTCTTATGTTAAGATTTCTCATCAATCGTTATAGCTTTTTTTAATTTATATAGCTTCAAACGAAAAACAAAAATGCAAACTTTTGCTCCTTATGATATTAGATATATAAAAGTTTAGTTATGAATATGCATATTGTTACCTCAGAAAAATGTGCCACTAGTGCGGTCACCCATCCAGGAACTGACTACGCCTGATGTTGTTAGGCTACGTACTTTTCTGTACATTGTATGTAGTTACTAATTACTATTCGGAATAAAAAGTAGCAAGCATAAATTAATTAATGAAAATGCAATTGATGTTAAAACGTTATGTCAAAAGTAGGGTTTATAATAAGAATGGTAATGAGGCCGATGAGACCCGACGATATGCCTTTACATAATTCGAAAGCTAAACATAAGTAAGGAGAATTTGCAGATAAAAAAAATCGGGTTGCACTCCGGGAGTGCCGGCAGAAGTGAAAACATACTGGCTATTTACTTCCCATCACTTCTTATCCATATTTATTTATTAAATATAATAACTTTTGTTTATTTACTTTTTTGACGTTGTATATTTGATAGCTCAATCTGTCATAGAATTAAAATCCCATATCCAACCTCCCTGTACTACTCATAATCGCCATATACTAAAAATAAAAACTAACCTAATGTAAATAAAGGTCACGTGTCCTAACGCGAGTGGCATCTTACGAATTTTTGATCAGGACACGTGACCTGACGCGAGTTAAACAGTTTTTACCCATCACAAAAAAAGTGCACAGCGCCGCTAAAGAAGTTTTCACTTCAAAAAATCATATTATTGAGCTCTTAGAACTTGCTTAGTCTGTAAGACGTATATTTAAGTATTCTCCATTTTTCTTAGTAGGTTATTAATATGAATATAGGTGTGGTAAATGTATGGGAAAGAAAAATATGATTCTTACGGGCTATGAGTATATTTTTTTTTATTTCTCTCTTGTGTAACCAAAATAGCGCTATATTACAAGACAATATTGTTAGAGTAACATTATACTATTTGATACATTAATTTAACGAAAAAAAAAATTAACGTCATCGACAACATTCTTTTCATATATTTAAATAAGACATATTTTTGAAGAAAAATTAAGAAAGGAAATAAAAAACAGTCAAGAGCGAGTCGAATTCGCGCACCTTGGGTTCCGCTCCGTACCAACATATCATTTACGAACACTAACAACATAACAAAATGAGCCAATAGACGGTCATCCATCTAATGACTGATCACGCCCGCCCTGGCGTGACTGTGAGATTTTTCTGGGCCACGAGTTCCTTAAAGACTGTGCCTACGTCTGTGTACTAGCGCTACTTAGTATAGTAACTTTTAAACCTAAACCTCTCAAAAATATCACAAAAAGGAAAATAATACGGAAGTAACATGAAAATCAAAACTGTAAGCTGATCTCATAATTTATAGAACTCGCACTATAATCACTGAAAGTTTAGAGCTTCTATGTATCACTTCTATTTTTACAAAGCAAAATTACCAAAAACGTGTTTCTTGAAACTCTTTAAATTTTTGCTTTTTGAATTCTTAGGTAATCCGCCATTTTACATATTCTGTGAAAATTTTAGCCATCTACCTGATAGTTCTTTAAAGGTCGGACGGACAGATAAACAGACAGACAGAGTTGGTTAAGTAATAGGGCGAGACGCTTTAAGTACGGAACCCCAAAAACTAGATAAATCCCCACTGCGTGATTTAGCGTAACAGAAGATTAACTAAATATTTTTTGTTAACTTTATAATTGTTCTTTTCTTTGTCTGTAACCTCATTACGCTTATTAAGTTCTATAATTACAAAGTTGTATCTTAAATAGTTTTTTTCATTGAAAACCTAGGTTTTCGTTAATTCGCTTTACAAATACGGTAACTTAATTTAAATTGATATGAAAATTTCCAGTCAAAAGGCTTTTAATGTCATTTGTAATGTCATGTCTTCAGAACTACTAAGTCTAAAATTTATAAAAAAAAAGATAAAGAATGTTATTGAAAAGACGCAGTTAGTGGAGGTTCTAAATTTAAATCACATTGTTCAATAGCGTGTTTAAATGAAATTCAGTACAATATTATTGCCCTGCTAGGTGCTAGGGCTGTAAAAAGTAAGTTTAGGTTAAAATTGCATCACATATATATCATTTTCACATTTTCATTGAATAGGTGGTGTCAAATTTTTTTTCTGCTGTTGCACATTATTTGCAGACATAATTAATTTCATAAAAAACCAGCCATTTGCGATTCGGACTCGCGCACGAAGGGTTCCTTATCATTTTCTACAAAAACTGCAAGACTATCACGTTTGTTATATGGGAGCCCCCTTAAATATTTATTTTAATCTGTTTTTTAGTATTTGTTGTTATAACGGCAACAGAAATACATCAACTGTGAAAATTTCAACTTTATAACTATCACAGTTCATGAGATACAGCCTTCTGACAGACGGACAGCGAAGTCTTAGTAATAGGATCCCGTTTTACCCTTTGGGTACGGAACCCTAAAAACTATTACGCAGATACAACCATTCCTCAATGACTAACACATTTAACAATAGTACGTCTCTCTTAGTAAAATAATGTTAAGCGATAAACAATTCTAGCCTTACCTTTGTCAAACGAAAGACACCAGTATAATACCGGAACAAGAATTAATGTCGACCCCAGACCTCCCGTGTCAAATGCAAATAAATATTCACTTGAACTTAACTTTTGCCCTTGTAAATTGTAAAATACATTTACCCGTAGTGGTTTTTAAAGCCAGTTTCAGCAATATTTGGATAGATTTAGTCTGACTTATATCTTTATATCTTTTATCGTTGCCATATTTTAGGGATCTTTGTTTACGGCAGTGTTTGTTAACAATCATTAGGTATGTTTGTTTAATAATAATTATATCGGTCCTCCACTTGAGCGTGAGTTGTGCACAGAAAGCTTCACATATTCTTAAAAAGATTATATTAACGTACAATAGGCTATTTAATAAAAAAATTCAGTCCGTTATGAGAGTAAATAAAAGACTACCATAAACTTTTATATTATACATTTGCGTGTCTCTCATTATGTCTAATTTCACAAAACCACTGTAGATGGACGGACTTGGAAATTATCAAATAATGGTTCCGTTTTATTTTTAGTATGGAACCCTATAAGAGAATAATATTTCCTCGTTACGAAATATGTTTCTGAAATCTTATAATTTCAATTTGTGAGGCAATTGCTTTTACGTTTAGCATTTCATTTGAAGATGCTGATTGATTTAATTACGAGCACAACCTTGTCCCTGCTAAAAATATTGCTACTAAGCAATTTTCTTTAAATCAGAAACATAAAAATTCAATTTGCATTCTCTCAATTCAGTATTAAAATCGAAGCTGTAACATATTAACAAGTATAGTAAAATCTCGGTATTAATCAAGACGTTTGATTTCGGCATAATTAAGATATGCACGTTTGTGGCTATTTTGCGTTCCTTTTATTATATTCTTATGCAGTGAATACATATATGAAATATAAGTAAATATAGCTGTGGTTTGTGTAAAGACACTATCAACCAACGAGCAATTGTTTGTGTATAGACGCTATTAACCGGCGCCGGTAAATTAACACAGTTTTGCGACGTCGCGTTAAGGTTTCCTTTGAAGAAACCCTTTGTGATTACCTCCAGAACACTTAACAGTCTTACAAAAATTATGAAATAAAGATATGTAATTATAATATTACCCTTATCCAAATCAACTACTAATTGGGGTGATCATAATAATCGTCTGACAAGGCTTGAGGTGACTACCGAAGAAAGAATGATGACAATTTTGCGACAAGGCTGACCTGAAGTGACTTTTAAAAGAAACGTTTATGATGATAATAGTTGTACGATGAGGTTTAACTAAAGTGACCACCAAAGAAACGCGGATTATGATAATAATTGTGCTACAAAGGTAATCTTAGTAACTGTAAAAGAAACGTGGATAATCATAATAATTGTGCGACAAGACTAACCTGAGTGAACATAAAAGAAACATGGATGATGATAATAATTGTGCAACAAGGCTAACCTAAATTGACTACTAAAGAAACGTGGATGATTATAATAATTGTACGACAAGGCTTACCTGAGTAACTATTAAGGAAACGAGGATGATGATAATAATTCTGCGACATGACTAACCGGAAGTGACTATCAAAGAAACGTGGATGATGCTAATAATGCTTATCTGAGTGACTATTAAAAAAAACGTGGTTGTTGATATTAATTGTGCATCAAGGCTAACCTGAAGTGACTATTAAACAACTATTTACAGAAGTTACGAACAGTATTTATTTATTTTCTAAGCTAACTTTCTTGGGCGATTTTTATTTATTTCTTCAGATTTAATATTAACTAGTTAACAATTTAATGTAGGTATATAATCTTGTAAAAAAATCCAGATTTTATTTTAAAATAGTTGTCGATGACGAAGACGACGATAAAAACGAGACGTCGGACTTTGCTTGGTTGTCTGGCGCTACCGAGCAGACTCGCCACGGCAATCAACGCCACCCCTTTAAAATCATCGGTTCATACAAGAACGACTGGATGGCCTCTCACACTTAGCCACTTATCTAGATAGGCTTATCTAGGCTAACCAAAATATTCAATGAATATTTTGATTTAATTGTCAAAACTTTTAATCGCCTAGTACCAAGAGAAAATTTATTTCCAAATTAGTAGTCATTCGTTTTTATTAAACCAATTGTTGAATAATTCATAGCTCATTTAAATTATTTTTTTTATATAAAAAACATCCACAGAAATAAAAGTTGAATATTTTACTATAGCTTAATTTTAACATTATTCGGGGCAGACTGTCGCGGAAACTTTATGCCGTAAAATTAACCTTTTAACATATTTTAACCTATTATAAAAAAATGGAAGTTTTACATAAGACTTTTTTTTATGAATGTTACCTATTAAATTTTTCATACGGAAGGTTTCCAGTGCCTGTAATGTGGGTGAGGTCGCTTTGTTATTTACCTACAGCAATTTTTTTTTATCACACTTACTGGTAAATAGTGTCATTAGGTGCTGATAAAGTGGCCGCTGAGACTTTGATTACTCCCACGTGCTTTTTCTTTGCAATTTTTCTTTCCTCAAGGCAAGGCTGGAATTTATAAAACCCACGGGCGATATGATTAATTATCACGTAATGCACCGCGAGCGCTCTACTTGTACGATACTTATTGTTCTAAAGTACGTACTGTTCTATCTTTTTTATCAAGTATGTACAAAAGTGTCATCTGTAATTTAAGAAATGAACTACGCGCCAAGCGAGCAATTATATAATAAATTGCAATAAATTTTGCTGACTCGGTGGTCAAAAAAGAATACTACTGTCGCCATTTTGAAATGATGTGAACTTATAACGACACTAGCGACCAAAAAGTTTTAATTTTAGCCTAAATTGTTTAATGCACAAATTCTTGAGATATCGCTAGATGGTAGCCATTCATTCTTCTGTTCCCACCATTTTTATTTTGGTGAGTTTATTTATTTAAAACATACAAAAGACATAAAAAATGTCTTTGTCGTCCGATGAGTTTAATATAAATGCGACACCGCCAGATATATTGTTAATGAGGCTCAAAAAATACATAATAGGAACATGTTGCGACCGAAGCCTTAAGAAAAGTAGGTACTGGAGCAGACTATGCCCGCTCGTGTCGCTAAATACGTCATATTGAATATAGAATACATACCGATCGTAAATAAGGTTATTTAGGATCGGTTTCGCGTATATCGCGTAGGAACAACAATTAAGAAAAATAAAGTAGTTTGCATTTGGATTTCTATAAAAGGAAACCAAGATGCATGACATGCATTTTAGTTCAGTCTTCGTTTGTTAGACGCCCTCATCAGAGGCTTGATCCGAGATGGGTCGTTTTGTTTTATATTATTTGCAACTAAAGTAAAATTAACATAAGCATCAACGTTTTGCCAAGATAAATAATGTGCGACGCCCTCTTGTCTCGCATGCACAGCAACAGGTTGGATTAGGGCAAATCATCATCTTTCCGCATTCTTCAAGGAGCATTAGCATGCCCCGCGAGGTTTTAGGAGAAATGTAAGGAGAGCACCTGAAGATGACCCGTAGCCAAACAATGGGAATACGTATGTTGACAAGTGTTGAGGCTGACGCTGAGTTTCAGGAACTCCATTGAGTGTAGTCCATGGAGTTGTGCTCAGTATATGGCCGCTCGGTCGATTAGTTGCTTTGTTTCATTAGTATAAGAAATGTATGCTCACGAATGAGCAAGGAGATACCGATATAGTCGATGGCCATAAGAGGACCAGGAACTCCGTCCAAGAATTAAGTTAAGTTGAACATGCAAATTAATTAGATATAAGTAGTGAAACTTACTTTTATAGCCGCTAGCATATAAGAGTAAAAGAAAAATATACATATTATTTGAACCTCTCGGCGTATCCCTTCATATATCCTTGTAGGATTCCCGGATAACTATTAAATACGTCAAGCAGCCAAGTTAAGTAACAAGCGGATTAGAGTACTTAACCGCATACGCCGGTTTCATTACCTACCCGGAAGAAAACAAGTTCGTTTTTAGATAATGTCATATTAGCTTACTTGGGGAAAATTGCCGGAAAATATAATTCTTCCCTATTGGCAATTTACTCTATATTGAAGAGCATTCTCGAGTACAAAATTCCATCAATATTAATTAGTATCTAAAATTAACAGAATTTTTGAAAAGGAAGTCAAATGGGTATGGGAGTAAAAAATTGAATATACTTACGGGAGAAAATGTAGCAAAAGGTATCAATGAAGGTCCTGACGATAAATATTTACACACTAAGGTAACTTGAACTACTTTTATTGTGTAAGTAAAAAATTGTAAAGTAAACTTTTAAGAATGTAAAATGAATGTTTTTTGCCTCATATCTCGGCCGGTACGGAAATTGCAAACTCGAGTCATTAAAACCTTCGGTCTTCAGCCTTAGGCTTCTAAATACCTTCTCGTTAGTACTTTACTCCTTACCGCCTTTTAATACATAATGTACTATTCCCGTAACCCCTTGCGTTCTCTCAGTGATAACACGAGTAGTCTGTACGATACAATTGCTGGTATTGTACAATGATAACGCAACGCTGGCCTTTTACGGTGTATACCAATTAAAATATTTTTTGTAATCTGCGCTTATATACGATCTAGTGAGATATCGGCCCTAAGAAAAAGTAGTATTATAATTCTGATAGAGGTCTCTTTCCACCATCAATATTCCCTGTATTATGTTATGTTGCGTGAATCGTGATGATGGCTAGAGACCTGGCGGTTTATCGTTGATTTCTTGGGAGAGGGCGTTACTATGGGATGCAACTTGCGTCAATATCCTGGCTCCGTCTTATTTCTTTAAAGCCAATAACAGAGCCAGAGCCAATTCATTACTAGCAAACTACCTATGAGTTTGTGCCGTTTTCAGTAGATACTCTAGGGACAACTGGGCTTAAGCCCAAAAGCTTTTTTAAAATCCATAACTCCATGACTAGTTGAAATCAGCGGTGCCAAGCATGCAGGCTGCTATATAAAGGATAAGCATGGCAGTCCAACACGGGTAAGCCGCCTGCATTCTTGGTACTATGCCACGCGGACCAGGTTTATATGATTGTTTTACATTAAGTAGTTTTCTTTTTAACCGACTTCAAAAAAGGAGGAGGAGACTTTTTTTTATGCATGTTACCCGATTTCTCGAAGACGCCTTGACCGATTTGAAAAATTCTTTTTTATTTAAAAGGTTATACTTTCCAAGTTGTCCTGAATAGTGAATTTAAAACTAAAACTTTTAGAGAAAAAAAAAATATTAATGTTAAGTTGGAACTGATGAAATGCCTTTTATGTTGATGATTGTATAAAACTTTGTTAGGAGAATGGATGTTTTTAGTGTACAAGAAAAAAAAGCAATTCGTCACTGAAAAGAAAAAAATAAAAACTTTTAAACAAAAAAAACAACCGGCTTCAAAAAGATGCACTAAAAAGGTAAAAATAATAACTAATTTCCAAAAATCTGATCTGAATTACAGTTTTACCTTTTAAGTGCAACTTTTGGAAGCCGGTTGTTTTTTTTGTTTAAAAGTTTTTTATATTCGGTATTCATATATATTATTTTAAATTCAAATGCTGTTTGTAATTTTTTATAAATACATAACCTTATTTACAAGAATATTCTCAAAAAAATCTGGCACGGCAGTGCTGCCAGATTAGGTGACTTTTCGCCATTTAAGCTATCTTGAAGAGTGTTGGGTCGGCTAAAAACTGCGATCACCGACCAGTCGCCATTTAGGCTATCTCAAAAAATAAATTGTGCGATTTTGGGCTAACAAGAAATGACAGTGTTGGCCGGCAGCTGATCTCTTTCTTCCTGATTTAACACGCCAATTTTTATAGTAAAAACACTCGGGTGGTTTAAAATTGTATTGGCAGTACCCCAGACCTAGGATTTTTACGCTACGCTAGGCAGTTCTGTGATTGTACTCAGATAGAGCAGTACTATTTCTGACGGCAGGATAGCAAAATTAATTTACTACAGTATAAAAGGAGACCGTATGAAAATATAACGCGGTAGAGTAGAGTTAGATTTTGAACGCGACCTAGCTATTTTGTTCTAAGTTTTGGTTGTAAGTAAAAAGATTATATTAAAAAGAAAGTTTAGTCTAAGTAAAAAGATCTTTTATTGTGTTGCAGCACGGGAAATATATAAAAAAAATTGAATGGGATTCTATTTCGATTTTTAAAAGTTGTAAGTACTATTAGTACCAGTAGTAAATTACTTATTGCATGTAAGACAATAAACGTTTTCAGGCTATGGCGTACCCTAGCAAAAGCGTGCCGTTTCGACCAGTGTATTTTTTTTTTGGCTGACTGACTATGCAGTTGGCTGTTGCAGCCATTACTGCTTCACCGGGCTTTTTTGGGCGAGTCTCTGAAGGAGCCTGAGCCCGTATAGCGCCCAACGCTCAAGGGCTCCCCGCGGGGGGAGCCTCGGCTTGGGTTGTCAATCTCGGGGGCGTCCCTTCGACCGGCGTAAGTCTTGAATCCGAAGGTGAGTCACCAAAAACATATTACACTATTGCAGAATACAAAGAGCCACAGTTTCACGTACGATAAGCGCTAGCTCGTGACCGCACGTTTAAAATCTCGATTTTCTCGGTTTTTTGTCGGTATTCTATTCAAATATTTATTTACAACTATGAAATTAGCAAATTCCCTTAGTATTATTAACATATATTTTATGAAATAAGAATGAAGAGAGTCATTCTTATTTCATAAAATATATGTTAATATCACTCCTAGCTTTTCTAACAATTTCAATTAACGCCCAAAACTAGAGTGTCATAATTTTTTTTTTTCTAAACATTTTAATTGGCAAATTATTAATATATTAGCAAATTCATTTAATTAAGGTTTGAATTATAACATATATTTTTTTCCCGTCTAAAAGTGAACTCATCCTGTAACAAAATAATCAAATTTTAACAAACTAAACTCGTTTGGGTATTCTATCATCCTAAAATCTTTTTTTATTTATTTCATTAGTGCGAGCAAAAAATATTTTGGCGATTTGAACTTGAATTCATTTCGCAACACTGCTTACACGCAATAAATGACCACGCCTGCACATCGTGTTACTTAGCATATCGTGTTTGATGGATGAACGTCACTGGGCCACGATTCCCTAGGCTAGATGCGAACTTAGGGTCTGCTCAGACCGAGACGCGACGCGTGAAGCGGCTTGAAGATGTAACAAGCGACCCATGATACCTCGAGCTGCGGCGCGGTGTATGCCAAGGCCGCTTCACGTCGCGTCGCCTCTCGTTGCTCGTAGTGAAACAAAACGCCGCGCAGCGCATCCCAACGTCGCACGGCGCATCTTCACGTCGCTTAGTGACTTTGTCGGTTGCCACGGTTTCCTCGCTTGCCAGGGTTGAATTTCGTAGTATATTTTTTTAATTATCTATGGGTTATTTGTACTGGGATGTACAAAAGGAGAGCTGAGAAAAAAAAAACGAATATCAAAAATTTTACTTTTTAAACTTTGAATGATTTTAGAAATTTTCGAAATGTTCGAAAATAATATATTTCTATGATGGAAAACGGTTGGCTACATTGTCGGTAGCAACGTTAGTGAGGAGCACTTTTTACTGTTACCCCTCCCGGGACCCCTAAGGGGGTCCAACAATTTTTTTCAAAAGGGAATGTGTTCCTACAACCTACCATTTTGATGATACAAATCGGTACAGTTTTGTATTACACACTTTGTTATATACACTTTATTGCATAAACATAAAACTAAAATACAAAATTACACTTTAACATATTAAACATACAAAAGTAATTACACAATAGGCGGACTTATCCCTATGAGGAATCTCTTCCAGTCCACCTTTGAATTTTTGAAACCAGAGTGATTAATTAGGCTAAGGTGCATACAAATGGTCGACCTAATTATGACACATGAAAGATATATATAAATATATACACACGTGTATGAAATATACTTACACAAATACATATGAATACATACATACAACTGATTACATATACATACATACATTCATATATACTAACAGACATAAATATATTTACAATTATCATAAGGCTAACATAATGTGAAAAATAACACTTACATAGAAAACAAAGGGATCTGAGCATATTCCGAAATAAAAAACCTACTAAATGAGACAGGTTATACTTATAGCATATCAGTTAAGTACATTTTGCTGAGTGCGGCTTTAAAAGTTCCAAGTGATTGTAGCTTACGAATCTCAATAGGCAAACGATTCCACACTCTGACAATCGCATCTGACAAATGTCGGTGTAACTGGACTGCTCTAACTATGAGTGTTCCACAGGGTGGAGTGCTGTCACCTATTCTTTTTTCAATCTTCATTAATGGTATAACAACTGTATTTTATTCTTCTTATCACTTGTACGCTGATGACATACAAATTTATGACCAGCTCCGTTTGACAATTTGTCAGATGCGATTGTCAAATTAATTCTGATCTTCACTTAATACATAACTGGACTCAATGCTATGAGTCCAGTATCAATGCTATGGTCTTAAGGTCAGTGCTAATAAATCACAAACCATTATAATTGGCAGTCAGCATTTTATATCTAAGCTTCAATCTGTAGTACTACCTAGCATCGAACTTAATACTAATACATAGTTTATTCAAAAACCGTTCGAAACTTGGGTATTACTATAGATCAAACATTATCCTGGGCTCCACATGTGAATGAGCTTAGTCGTAAACTCTTTGCTTCCATGCATTCACTGAAGCGACTGCAAAACTTTTTACCCATACCCACTAAAATTATGTTGGCACGTTCCTTGCTGTTGCCACTTCTAGATTATGGTAATGCCGTATTTCTTGATGTAACAGTGGAATTGCTGTGTAAATTAGAACGTCTACAAAATGTTTGCATCCACTATGTGTTCGGGCTATATATCTGACTTCCGCAATCAATTAAAGTTGTTGCCATTTATAACTCGACAAAATTCTCAGATCCTTTCCCTTCTCTAAAAAAATTCTTTTTCACCCTTCTGCTCCGATTTATTTGAAGGAAAACTTTGGTTTTTCAGACTATTCTAGCCAACGCTTGTGTATGTCCAGACCACTATTTCTTTCAGTTCCTGTTCATAGAACGCACTCTTACTCGAAGTCCTTCAATGTACATGCCGTCCAACTGTGGAATCGTTTGCCTATTGAGATTCGTAAGCTACAATCACTTACCCCTCGGACTACGATAGCATTCGGACGTGTGTTTCGTTAAATTTTAAAACATTAAAACAAATTCTTGAACAAACTTGGTGAGTTAGTGGGCGTTCATAGCATAGTGATAGTTAGAAAAGGACGGCAACAGCAAATAAAAAACCTTCGACGCCAGGCACGCCGATACCTGTGCCGCTATCGGCAGCCTCAATTCATAAGCTATAGCGTTTTAAGGTATTAATTTTGATTGACTGACTGACTGATTCTGCATAATAATGTCACTTCCACGTACACCAACAAAAAATGACAAACCAACTGAATGTCCACCTCATCATGGATCAGATCCAGCGCTTCATACTATTCGCAGTCAAGATCCGTTAGAATCTTATATCACAAAGAGATTCAAACGAAGAATTTGTGGTGTAACCGAAAATAGTGACATAATGATGTCTGAAGTGAGAAATATGGTTAAAGAAATAAAGGACGAAGAGGGTATGCAACTTGAATCACTTAAAATAGCAATGGATACGATAAAAACACAGAACTCAGAAATAAAAAATACAGTGGAATTTATTTCTCATAAGTATGACGCATTGTTAGTAAATATGGAAAAGCTTCAGCACGAAAATGCCCAGTATAAAAAACGTATTGATCAGTTGGAGTTTAAAATCTATCTATTTGAAAACAAATTCCGTGAAAGTTCGGTGGAAATCAGAAATATTCCAATAAAGGAGACAAAAAATAAACAAAGCTTAATGGAACTAACAATAAATACCTGTGCAGCTATCAATGAACCTGTGCAGGATACAGATATATGTGATGTCTACCGTACGAGAACAAAAGATAAACCTGACGGTCCAATCATAGTCAAGTTTAATTCAGTGATTACAAAGGAAAAAATTATTAGATCAGCAAAAACATATAATAATATACACAGTGATCAACGGCTGAGTACGGAAATATTAAAAATTGACGGTCCCAATAAACAAGTATATATATCAGAATGTTCATCTCCGAAAACTAAACGGCTTCATTACTTGGCAAGAGTTTTTGCAAAGAATAACTGTAATTATGATAACCCCTGGATATCGTTTGGAAAAGTCTACATAAGACGAAAAGACAACGGAGCAGTACGTCGAATTGACTGTGAAGAGGACATGGAAAAGCTAAAAAAATCAGTATGACTATATTTTTATGTTTCTATACCATGTTTAATCCTATTATCTGAAAATTAGTATAATATCCCTAATGATGCCTTTAAACACTAATTACACTTACAAATACTACAAAAAATTGTACAGATTCTTTCGATCACATCCTCAAGCTCACATACTGCATGTAAAAACTGGTTTCTTCAACAAATACAAGCGTGCACACACCTTATACTCATATACTACACTAATACATTCATACAACTACGCTCACAAAATAATATTAAAAAATGGTCTAATAATAAATTCTTATAATGACTCTCGCTGTATCACAGCTCGTATAAAGTTTTTCTATAAGCCTTCTATCACATTGTCCCATGAGTATAAATTAAATAAAATTCGATACAATCAATAATATTCAAAATGAAATTGACTCCTATAATATAGCTCCACATCTTGTTAAATAGAAAACTGCAAATCTTTTCTATTAGATACTGGGAGAAGTTTAAAAATATTCCAACAAAATATTAGAAGTCTCAATCATAATATAAATAGTTTGCTACCAATACTTGTGAGGACTAAGATTGACTGGGATTGCATTGTCTTGACAGAATGCTGGCTTCCATCCAATCCTAACATTCCACCTCTAAATGGATATAACCATGTAGCAACCATGAATAATACTACTCAAAATGAAGGGGTGGTGGTGTACTATAGGGACGATCTTTATGTCTCAATACAATAATAACATTTACTTGATGCTAATTGCTTAGCAATAACGCTTAATACTAATACAATTATGTTAGCAATTTATCGACCACCTGGATATAAAAATACCAATAATTTCATAGTCTTTAAATAATATATTATCAAAATGGTTATTGGTAGAAAATCTAATAATCTTAGGTGATATTAATATTGATATCTGTATAACTAATAAAGATAAAAATTCTTCATTTTATCTAGATATGCCCGCTTTTCACAGCATTTTACCAGCCTATTCGTTCCCAACCCACAATAAAACTTGTTTGGACCACGTGATGATAAAAACAAATCAATTAGCCAGATGCCTTTTACTTCAAACTTCTGTAACAGACCATGATGCGGTTGCATTATATCTGACATCAAAGCTTGTTACTAAACCCAAGATTTACAAAAAATGCTTAGACTTTAAGGGGCTTGATAAAGATTTAAAAACCATTGACTTTAACCTGTTGTACATGATAAAAGATGTTAACGAGGCTGCTAATTTTTTTATTCAATCACTCCAAAAAGTAATAAGTGATAACTGTAAATTGGTAAAAGTTTCTAGACGTAAGAATATCTTAAAGCATTGGATTACTCCCGGTATATTAAAATGTCTTAGAAATCGCGATAATGTCTACAAAAAAGTTAAAAAAGAACCTAATAATCAAATACTCGGTATTACATATAAAAGATACAGAAATTTTTGTACTTCTATTCTAAAACCAGCAAAAAAGAACCACGAAACACAACAGCTTGAGACTGCTGGAAAAGATAACAAAAAGCTTTGGAAGACTGTTAAAGAAATAACGTATACAAATAAAGTAAAACAGCCTGCTTCTGAACTCGTAAACCAGGATAATCCATTACATTCAGTTAACAAAGTAAATATTTTTTTTTGCTAATATTGGTAGAAAATTAGCTGAACGAATACCTGTTATGCCTGCAAAACCTACGTGTAATATTGGTTTAACTTCCCACTCCTTCGTAATGTTACCTACAGATGTTGACGAAGTTAGAACTTTAATCATGAATTTGAAAAGTAATTGTGCTCCTGGACTCGACACGATTACAGCTGAAGTTTTAAAAACTTATATAGATATCCTAACGCCTCCAATAACTCATATTTGCAATTAAGCGCTTTCAACTGGAGTATTTCCGAATATTTTTAAGAAGTCACAAATAATTCCGATATACAAGAGTGGGGACAGAAATTGTGTCAATAACTATAGGCCCATTTCCATTCTTTCAACTGTGTCTAAAGTTCTAGAAAAGATAATTAACAAGAGGCTGGTTAACTACCTAGAAAAATACGACCTGCTTGCCGAAACACAATTTGGTTTCAGATCTGGGAAATCTACAGCTGATGCTGTCCATGAGCTGACTAATTTCGTAGTAACAGAGTCGGATCAAAAAAAGAAAGTAGTTGCTATTGTCTTAGAACTGAGCAAGGCATTTGACACAGTCTCTGTCCCAGCCTTAATAAAAAAAAACTAGAATTAGTTGGTATTCGGGATCTTCAACTTAAATTATTCAAAGATTACCTCACCGACCGTACACAGTGCGTAAAAATTGAAAACCATACAAGTGATGAAGCGCCCATAATATTTGGAGTTCCCCAAGGTAGTATATTGGGCCCGACTTTATTTCTCACTTATGTCAATGATCTATGTAAGCTCAAAATACCTCATGCCAAAATTATAACGTTTGCTGATGATACAGCTCTCCTTTTTAGTGGCGATTCCTGGAGCGAAGCCTTTTTAAATGCGCAGAGAGGTTTCGATATTGTTAATGAGTGGCTAAAAAATAATTCATTGTCCCTAAACACCGATAAAACTAAATTTATCCAATTTTCATTAAAAAAAACTAATCTCGATGTTTTTAATTTTACTCTTGTACACCATACTTGTTCTGACAATGAGAGACCTAATTGTAAATGTACTAAAATTGACAAAACGGAGAATATTAAATATTTAAGCGTAATGATCGACAGCAAACTTAACTTTCATGATCACATTAACTCACTCGCGAATAGAATACGCAAATTAATTATTATTTTTAGAAAATTGCGACACATTAATAATAAAAAAATTCTAAAAACTGTTTACTTTGCACTTTGCCAGTCAATACTTACGTATTGCATAGGCCCGTGGGGGGGTTCTGCCAAAACGCACTTGCTAAAACTTGAAAGAGCGCAAAGAGCTGTTTTGAAAGTTAGTTTCTCACTACCATACCTGTACCCTACCACAGATCTTTACAAACAATGGGAAGTATTGACGGTAAGACAACTTTTTGTCCTAAACACAATCATAAGACAACATACATTAGTCATCTATGATCCGAAAACCGTTAGCAAAAAACGCAATAAGTACAAAGTTTGTACCATACGATCGTTCAACAGGTGTTTCGCTAATCACTATTTTTGCTTTCAAGGAGCCAACCTTTATAATAAAGCTAATAAAGAGTTGTCCATTTTTTCACTTCCTAAGAAAAAATGCAAGCAACTGGTTCATACATGGTTACAAAAATTCACGTATGAGGAAACTGAAAGCCTATTAATGTATTAGCTATTATTAAAATGTGTACGCACACCCACACGCCCTCGCATTCAACTAGCACACGCACACACACACAATCACACACACACACACACACACACACACACACGCACGCACACACACACACACACACATACAGTGAACATAAGGCTCATAAATATTTCTTCATTTCTAATTTACAAAAAAAAAAAACTACCTACCTTTTGTGTTAATGTTAAATATTCCTTACATCTGTTTACTGTTACTTACTGTTGTTTATTTTGTACCTACTAAACACTTTCAATAATGTGCCTTACAGGCTTCCGTGGGGTGAGGACCTGGTGATCTGTAATACAGGGCTTTACCTACATCAGACACCAGCTCCTCACTTATTAGTTTATTACAATTACATTACAAATGTCACCTGTGTACCTACTTACTTGTGTATACCTAGTTCATAAGTGAGGAGAATTAAATAAAAAAAATAATATTATTATATTCACTTGGAACTTTTAAAGCCGCACTCAGCAAAATGTACTTAACTGATATGCTATAAGTATAACCTGTCTCATTTAGTAGGTTTTTTATTTCGGAATATGCTCAGATCCCTTTGTTTTCTATGTAAGTGTTATTTTTCACATTATGTTAGCCTTATGATAATTGTAAATATATTTATGTCTGTTAGTATATATGAATGTATGTATGTATATGTAATCAGTTGTATGTATGTATTCATATGTATTTGTGTAAGTATATTTCATACACGTGTGTATATATTTATATATATCTTTCATGTGTCATAATTAGGTCGACCATTTGTATGCACCTTAGCCTAATTAATCACTCTGGTTTCAAAAATTCAAAGGTGGACTGGAAGAGATTCCTCATAGGGATAAGTCCGCCTATTGTGTAATTACTTTTGTATGTTTAATATGTTAAAGTGTAATTTTGTATTTTAGTTTTATGTTTATGCAATAAAGTGTATATAACAAAGTGTGTAATACAAAACTGTACCGATTTGTATCATCAAAATGGTAGGTTGTAGGAACACATTCCCTTTTGAAAAAAATTGTTGGACCCCCTTAGGGGTCCCGGGAGGGGTAACAGTAAAAAGTGCTCCTCACTAACGTTGCTACCGACAATGTAGCCAACCGTTTTCCATCATAGAAATATATTATTTTCGAACATTTCGAAAATTTCTAAAATCATTCAAAGTTTAAAAAGTAAAATTTTTGATATTCGTTTTTTTTTTCTCAGCTCTCCTTTTGTACATCCCAGTACAAATAACCCATAGATAATTAAAAAAATATACTACGAAATTCAACCCTGGCAAGCGAGGAAACCGTGGCAACCGACAAAGTCACTAAGCGACGTGAAGATGCGCCGTGCGACGTTGGGATGCGCTGCGCGGCGTTTTGTGTCACTACGAGCAACGAGAGGCGACGCGACGTGAAGCGGCCTTGGCATACACCGCGCCGCAGCTCGAGGTATCATGGGTCGCTTGTTACATCTTCAAGCCGCTTCACGCGTCGCGTCTCGGTCTGAGCAGACCCTAAGTTCGCATCTAGCCTAGGGAATCGTGGCCCAGTGACGTTCATCCATCAAACACGATATGCTAAGTAACACGATGTGCAGGCGTGGTCATTTATTGCGTGTAAGCAGTGTTGCGAAATGAATTCAAGTTCAAATCGCCAAAATATTTTTTGCTCGCACTAATGAAATAAATAAAAAAAGATTTTAGGATGATAGAATACCCAAACGAGTTTAGTTTGTTAAAATTTGATTATTTTGTTACAGGAGGAGTTCACTTTTAGACGGGAAAAAAAATACATGTTATAATTCAAACCTTAATTAAATGAATTTGCTAATATATTAATAATTTGCCAATTAAAATGTTTAGAAAAAAAAAAAATTATGACACTCTAGTTTTGGGCGTTAATTGAAATTGTTAGAAAAACTAGGAGTGATAATCTCTTCATTCTTATTTCATAAAATATATGTTAATAATACTAAGGGAATTTGCTAATTTCATAGTTGTAAATAAATATTTGAATAGAATACCGAAAAAAACCCAGAAAATCGAGATTTTAAACGTGCGGTCACGAGCTAGCGCTTATCGGACGTGAAACTGTGGCTCTTTGTATTCTGCAATAGTGTAATATGTTTTTGGTGACTCACCTTCGGATTCAAGACTTACGCCGGTCGAAGGGACGCCCCCGAGATTGACAACCCAAACCGAGGCTCCCCCCGCGGGGAGCCCTTGAGCGTTGGGCGCTATACGGGCTCAGGCTCCTTCAGAGACTCGCCCGGAAAAAAGCCCGGTGAAGCAGTAATGGCTGCAAAAGCTAACTGCATAGTCAGTCAGCCAAAAAAAAATTACACTGGTCGAAACGGCACGCTTTTGCTAGGGTATGCCATAGCCTGAAAACGTTTATCGTCTTACATGCAATACGTAATTTACTACTGGTACTAATAGTACTTACAACTTTTAAAAATCGAAATAGTATCCCATTCAATTTTTTTTATATATTTCCCGTGCACAATAAAAGATCTTTTTACTTAGACTAAACTTTCTTTTTCATATAATCTTTTTCTTACAACCAAAACTTAGAACAAAATAACTAGGTCGCGTTCAAAATCTAACTCTACTCTACCGCGTTATATTTTCATGCGGTCTCCTTTTATACTGTAGTAAAATTAAATTTGCTATCCTGCCGTCAGAAATAGTACTGCTCTATCTGAGTACAATCACAGAACTGCCTAGCGTAGCGTAAAAATCCTAGGTCTGGGGTACTGCCAATACAATTTTAAACCACCCGAGTGTTTTTACTATAAAAATTGGCTTGTTAAATCAGGAAGAAAGAGATCAGCGGCCGGCCAATACTGTCATTTCTTGTTAGCCCAAAATATTAAGCGAATAACGAAGGATGGTTTAAAGAAATGGTGCAATCTCTGGAAGAACCGTCGATAATTATTAGGGACAACGCTACATATTACTTCAGACAAATTGACAAAATGTCGATGCAGGCCATTAAAAACAAAAATGATTGATTGGCTTTAATACGGCATAAATCGTAAACCGCAATTTACCAAATCAAAATCAAATAATTAGGTTTCTATCTTGTCTGTGTCAGTTGTATTAATTACGTGTCGATATCTCTCGCTAAAAATGGATAAAATTGAAATTCGTGCGGTGATAAAATATTTTTGCTTGAAAAATTTTACTACGCAACAAATTTTTAAAGATTTACATGAGACATTGGGGAAGTCTGCTCCTCCATATTCCACAGTGGCTCGATGGTGGCAGTGTTTAAACGTGGTAGAACATCGGTTAAAGATGACCCGCGCTCGAGCCGCCCTTCGACGTCAGTCACTCAGGAAACGGTCGAATAAGTTGAAAAAATTGTTCTGGATGATTGTCGTGTAATAGTCCGTTTTATAGCTAAAGAGTTGCAGATTTCATTTGGTAGTGTGCATGGCATTTTGCAATGAAAAAGGGATACGCGCGTTGGGTCCCAAGAATGCTAACTGACGCACAAAGGCAAACGCGACTCAACATTTCAAAGAGCTCATTGGAACTGTTTTAACGATATCCTGATCTTTTTTTGGCTTGATTCGTAACAATGGATGAAACATGGCTTCATCACTATGATCCAGAAACTAAACAGCAATCAATGTCCTGGAAAAGACCGTCATCTCCCATACCAAAGAAATTCAAGACTCGACCATCTGCCGCCGCCAAGATCATGGGTTCATTTCTACCTATTTCTGCGTTTGAAAGAACACTTGAGAGAAAGAAAATTTGAAGATGACGAAGAAGTCAAGGCCGCCGTAAACGATTTTTTGAGTACTCAAGATGAAGATTTTTTTAAAAAGAGAATTTTGGCTCTATAAAAAAAAATCTAAATGTATTGACCTAAAGGGTGATAACGTCGAAAAATAAAATAATATTAAATAAATTCATTTTTTAACATAACTATTCTCATACTTTTTGAACGCCCCTCGCACAATACACGATTCAGGTCAAAATAGTAATTATGCAAATAAAAATTTAGTGATGTTTAACTAGAAAAAACCATTGAATGGAACTAAAAATAATGGGCAGGTTTATTACCTGTAAATGCCAATCCATGTTTAAAAGTTCACTAAAATTTAATTGCAATATTTACCTATGCTTTCGTTGCATATTTTCCAGCATAGTGTTAATTTATTAATGTCAATTTGTAAAATTTGCTGCACAAACAAAGTTACTTCTTTCTTTCGGTCAAAAGCTTTCCAAATTTTGGAAAAAGGAGAAATTAGTTGTCACAACCCAACTAGCACATTAGTGATTTTTACAGCTTATCTTACGGCTTTTAGTTCTAAATAGCTACCTATTTTATTAGCTGTACATCAGTGTCAGAAAAGAATCTTTCAGTTGTAAGGTGGTCATGAAGATGCAAATGAGTACTTAAATTAACTTGCAGTTGCATATGTATGTATTTAGCTTCCCCTATATGTGTTGTGGTGGCATACAGTCCAAATTGCTACCATTAACAGTAAATAAGCTATATTTGCCACTAATATAACACCAGTGGTAGTAAATAAGGTGTTATAATCACTGATATGCAACTTTTAGAAATAAGTTAGATTAAATCCCAATATGGCACTTAAAGTTTCAAATAGGTGGTGTAAAGGATTGTCCTGCCACCAGTAGTGCTAAACTAGGTTATGTTTCGGCTCTTTTAGAACCTATAGTTGCTGTCTCTCTAAGTCAACTATATCTCTTAGTTGTACTGTGCACTGATAAGTCGCCCTAACGCGTAAATAAGTTTCAGAAGGCCAAGTTAAAGAACCAAAATAAATGATTATGACTTATTTTGAACTACTATGAAAATGATTATGACTTATTTTGAACTACATGGTTACTTATTTTCTCACAATATTTTTTAAAAAGTTAAGGAATTAATCGCAGTCGGTTTTTTTTTCTTTTACCATATGCATATACTTTTATTATTCTATAAAGAAAATGGGTTCCGTTAACAGGAAAACAGTTAAACGGAGCGGTAATTATCATCGTCAAGTTAAATGTGCTTTACAAAATATCTTGGACATGAGTGATGGCAATATCAATCAAGAAAATACTGACCAACCATCAATAGAGGCTGAATAGGTACAATAATATTCAAAGGACTGAGAGATCTAAAAAAGGACGAATAATTACTTTTGGTTATAAAATTCACTCAATTGCATTCACAGTGTGCAAATAGGTGATTTTTAAACCTCATGGTGCTAAATGAGGCGTAAATAAGTGAGGATTAGAACTGAAAGATGCAAACCATAGAATAAAACTAATCAACAGTTTGCTTGGTTATAGTCTCTTTCTAAACTGTAAATCACTGGCAATAATAACTCTGAATATTCGCAGTATACATTGCAACTTTGATTTATCCGTATCATTTTTATCAAGTCTGGACATAACCCCAGATGTGTTAGTGCTGACAGAGTGCTGGACGAACGATAATACCGTTATTCCGAACGTTACGGATACCAAATGTTCTGTACAAAAAAAAGGATCACTCAAAATGACGGTATTGTTGTCTACGTCCGAGAACATCAACATCGAAATCGAACTCCACATCGAATGAGCCAGAGTTAGACGAAGGCAACTGTTTAATAATAAATATAAACGATGACCATACACTCATCAGTTCGTATCGACCGCCGTGCTTCCGAAATGCGCCGCGTTACCTTGAATCATTAGACTCCATACTTCAACAGGTTCACTCAAAGAACGTTATATTTACTGGCGATATTAACATTCATATCTTACCTACAACAAATTTGGCTAGCGCAGCAGATTATTTGTGTTTAATGGCTTCATATGGACTCTTACAAGGTATAAACCGACCAACTAGAGTGAACACATGTATAGACCATTTCATGATAAAATCGCGTCATAAATGGCAAACCGTTATATTTAACGAACTTACTGACCACTCACCCATTTTATTATATATTGATTATGCTCATAATCACAAAAAGCAATTAAACGTCTATAAGATGTATACGGATTATGGAAAAATATATGAAAGCATAAGCGAAGAAACCTGGCAGGATATATATTCATCAGTCAATGTAAATGAGGCTTCCACACTACTAATCACCAAGTTGCAGAGCATAATAAATTTAAATACCAAAGCCCAATGCCTACCAAAAAAATTACACACCTTAAACCTTGGATCACACCGGGTGCTGTAAGATCTATCCGTCACAGAAACATACTTTATAATAAAGCAAAACAGGCACCAGATGACAAAGAGGCGAAACAACTCTTCCTTAAATACAGAAATACCTGCAACTGCCTAATTTAAACACTAAAAAAAACAATATTTCTCGTCCCTTTTAATAAAAAACAGCGAAGACTCCAAAAAGACCTGGAAAACCATTAAGGCACTTTCGGAAATTAATAAAAAGAAAAACACAGCCCACGACTTAATAAATTTGAAGCCATGAAATACTGATTCATTAAATGAAGTAAATAAATACTTCACTTCGATCGGACAAAACCAACTCCACCCTCCCAACCCTCCATGAAACTGAACAAAATTTAGCGGATAAAGTCAAATCTAGAAACACACCGCTTCATTCTTTTCAGATTATCCCAACTGACCCTATGAAAGTAACTAGTGTAATAAAGTCTCTAAAAAGCAACAGTGCTCCAGGGTGGGACAGTATTTCTTCGAACATTATAAAAACGTATCCAAAAAACCTGCCAGCCAATTATAGACCAATTTCCCTCTTGTCAACTGTCTCTAAAATTGTAGAAAAAATAATAAATAAAAGGTTAATGTGCTACCTCGCACGCAACAATCGGATATCAAATAACCAATATGGTTTTAGGACAGGTCAATCGACTGAAGATGCTACTCTCTCACTTACGACCCTTGTGCACTCATACCTTGATAGGGGAAAGAGTTGTATGGGTGTATTTTTAGATCTTCAAAAAGCTTTTGACACGGTTTCAATTTCTATCTGAATAACACGACTAGACAACATGGGCATACGTGGAACACCTCTTCTTTGGTTCCAGATTAAAGTAGATAATTGCACAAGTCACCCCGCTATTTGTACCTATGGGATTCCGCAGGGAAGTACGCTGGCCCCTACCTTATTTTTAATCTATGTAAATGAACTATGCAATGTACATATTACAGGAGCCTGTACTTATATTCCATGGTGACTCCTGGGATACTGTACGAACCGGCATAGCAGCAGTAACGGCGTGGCTGGAGGACAGTCTGCTCTCTGTCAACTTTAATAAAACTAAATATCTATGTTTTAGCATGAGAGATTCGACTAGTCCAGGCACTGATTTTAAGGTTTTGGCCCATAGTTACCCTTGCAATCTCCGGCCCCACCACGCCAGCTGCAACTGTTGCAACTTGACGCGCACCAACTGCACAAAATATCTCGGTGTACAAATTGACGAAAAGCTAAATTGGAGCGCCCAGGTTGCAGCAGTTTCTTAGCGAGTAAGAAAATTGATTTATGTGTTTAAGGAACTCCGTACTGTCGCAAACTCTGGCTTACTAATACAAGTTTACAAAGCTCTATGTGAATGTTTGATCTATTACATAAACATATCCCCATATGCAACTGCAACAAAAACTGTTCTTATCGAAATTGAACGTGCACAGGGAGCAGTCTTACAGCCTGTCCACAACCTCTATTATAAAATAAAATTGCCCGAAAACATAATATTAACAAACTAAACAATTATCAATTAAAAAAAATATATTTAACTGGTTTAAGGATTATGACTACGATTCCACGGAAAAATTACTACATCTATATTTATTTTATTTAATCACAATGTTCAATATTACTATACTTATAATTACAAACCATCTTAAAATAAACTAAATAGGAAACTTAAAATTAATAATTATCAGACTATTTTATTTAATTTTTTTTATTAATATCCGTGTTTAAATTTTGCCACATACACACACACACCCACACACACACCATACACACACAGAAGTCCACTGTTCACTCTTCACTACCGCTTTAACTACAACCGGAACATGGAACATGGAACTCATTGCCTCCCATAACACAGCTTCTGCTTTTTTGGGAGACAAGGATTTTCCTTCTACCTATTTACCTAATTGTGTATTGTTACTGTATATTTATTTGAGCCGTTATAAAAATAAATTAAGGCACTACTTTTGTAATAAGTACCTAGTTTTATAAAATAAAATAAATTTTGCTTGTAACAATATAGTGATAAGAAGAAGAGAGTGTAAATGTATAAATGTGTGTGAAATAAAATAAATAAAAATAAATATGCCAAATTTCATCTTGATCGGTACAGCGGTTTCACCGTGAAAAGGTAACAGACAGATTTACTTTTGCATGTATAATTTTAAGTATATGTACATATGATTGTGCAAATATTTAATTATGATGGCGCTAATGCCACTAGTACTGTTACATATCGGAATTCTCTTAAATATCTCAATTCCTTCACTTGATTAACGATATTTGACGCCTCACATGGTATAGGGGGCGCCCTATGCTACATTAAAAAAAAATTGACATGTTTGACTTTGTTTTTAGTAGCTTACTAACTTATTTTTTATTACCTAATATATGTTTCGGTACATATTGTAAACTCTTTAGCTAATTTTATCAAAGTATTGTATTATTACTTTAAATGTAACTTCTTGCCAGCTCTTTTTGGCAGAAATTAACATTGTTCACATTGTATTGACGAATCAAAAGTGTTCTTAGAAACGTATTTGAATAAAGTTTGATTTGATTGATTGA
Source organism: Apoda limacodes (assembly GCA_946406115.1). NCBI lineage: Eukaryota > Metazoa > Arthropoda > Insecta > Lepidoptera > Limacodidae > Apoda > Apoda limacodes. The sequence goes on from OX291553.1 coordinate 20,034,801, forward strand.
TTGATTGAAAGGGAAAAGCTTATTTTTCTGTCTTTGGTGGATTTGACAAAATATTTCTAATCGGATTAGAATATACTATTGTACGGAGCTTTACTTTGTAACATGTGTTATTTAAAAATAAATGGAGAGGCGCAACAAACAAAACCAGTGACTAGAAATTGGGATTACTATAGGTTTTTTATTATTTCGAAAAAAAACCCTCGCTACACTTTTCTGTCTTGGTTGATGCAAAAGATTAAGATATAAAATTATTTGTTTCATCCCTTTGGGTTTTAACATCCATTGAAACTAGATTTAAAACTATCTCAAGTAAAAAGGAGGCTGCGAATTTGGAAACGTTAACTTTTATCATTTTGGCATAGGCTAGTTAAAAAAATTATATAAAGACCGATTTTTGGTTAACCTGATTCGAACTGGTTTCAACTTTCTTAAACGATAGGTAAGACCATTTTATGACCGACCATAAGTAAACAAAAAAAAAATTGTCACAAATGAGATATTTATTGCTTTTTGGCTGTGGCATCACTTTAACAAATTATTCCTGTAAAAACAATAAAAATTAGATAGATTGATATATTATGGTTTATTGAACTCCATTATAAATTCAGTCACAGGTAGGTATAGATTGTTGTTAAAATAAAAGGGAAAATTAGAATTTATACCGGACCGGAGCATTCATAATATTAACCTACTTTTTAGGGTACCGTACCCAAATGGTACCAACGGAGCCCTATAACTAAGCCTACGCTGTCTGTCTGTCCGTCTGTCCAACTATTAAAGGGCTCTTGCTCTATTAGACTGAAATAGGTAGAAGCCTGATATTTTCACAGAGTAGGTATGTGTTATAATAGGGGATAGAATAGAATAGAATATACTTTTATTGTACACCAAATAATTTAAAACTAAACATTCATACAATCTTATATATTATTGTACAACTAGGCGGCCTTATCGCTATAAAACGATCTCTTACAGGCATCCTTAAGTTACAAGTAATGAAAAAGGCGCAAGATAAGTCATCAAGGTGTCACAGGAGGAGAAAAGTTACAAAGAGAAAATAATACTAAATACTTATATAATTGTATAAAATAAATAAATACATGAACATACATATAGTTACATAAACATACTTCTATATACGTGTATATAAATAAATTTATATATGTATACATATATATATACATATATATATATATATACATACCTATATTACATTATTGTAAGGATATTCAAATTATACTCAAGTATTAATAGCAAGACAGAATTTATAAATTCAAGTTAAGATAGTGGCTTTTAACCAGTTTTTTAAAAGTGTCAGCGGATTGTGAGCGCCTGATAGATAAATGTAGAGAGTTCCATAATTTTACACTTGTATAAATTTGAAGATCGTCTGCATAAAGGTGGTAGGGAGAAGAAATCTTTAAAGTGATTGTATTAATGAAAAGTGCAAATAGGAGCGGGGACAACACACCACCTTGTGGTACGCCGGCATTAATGTTGCACCAGTCAGAAAAGGAATTATCAAATGGGATGCGCTGCCGGCGGCCGCACAAGAAACTACGAAACCAGTCAATTACTGTTGGAGATATGTTAAGAGAGTGTAGAATGCCCAACAAGATATCAAAGTCTACTTAATTGAAAGCATTGCTAAAATCTAAGAGTAAAGAACTGTAACTTGTTTGGTATCCATACTTAAGCGAATATCATCAGTAACCTTAGCAAGTGTTGTAACCCTGTGACGAAATCCTGATTGTAATGAATTCAACAAATTATTTTTGGTCAGGAAAAGGTTAAGCTGCTAATTTACCAACCGTTCGAGAACTTTGGAGAGAAATGGTAATATCGAAATTGGACGGAAATCAGAAACAGCAGATGTAATAAGTTTCTTGGGCAATGGCATGACGTGTGCATTTTTCCAAGCATTGGGAAAAATACCTGAGGTAATGGAAGAATTGAGGATATGAGTGATAATAGGAGTAATCAGGTCAAGTTTAGGGACAATCATAGTACGGCTAATGCAATCGCTACCAACAGCACTGGATGATATAGCCAAAACACACTTCCTAACATCACAATCAGTAAATTGATGAAAAGTAAAAGGAGAGAAGTCAGGAGTTGGATTTGAAGAACGATTATTAAGCGTGCTAGCTTTTTTACTGCTATCAAAAGCAGCTACGGAAGTAAAATGTTGATTGAGTTCATTTAAGTTTAAATTATTAGCTAAGGATGATGGCTGTGTTTTCAACGGAACTATAGATATGGCGTCGTTGTGCGTCCCTACACACCGTACTGCAGCGATTTCGAAGACGTTTATATTTAGCAAGATTCTCCTTTGTGGGCTCTTTTTTGAAGCACTCTAATTTTTTCACTAAGCCATGGTGCAGGAAGATGTTGTACACGCAATAATCTGACAGGTGCATGGATGTCATACAATTGAGTCAAAAGCGAGTTAAACATGAACACTTTTTTATCAACTGAGTTAGCGTTAACAACTACCGACCAATCGGTGTTGGCAACGTCTGTACGTAATTGCTCCAAGTTCATTTCACTAAAATGACGCTGCGAAAGTAGTCTCGATTTACTTTTTTTGGGATGAATTTTATATGATAGGTAAATAAGGTCATGGTAGGAGAACGCATCAGCAGAAAATTGACCATGAGCAGAAGCATGTTCGTGCGAAGAGACAATTATGAGATCTAGGAGAGAAGGAGAACAATTGGGGAAGTAATGTGCAGCCTTAAGAGGGAGAATATTGAGATTACAGGATTCTACTATTGATTAAAGTCGGTTAGCACGATAGTCCTTCTTTAGAAGACATGTATTGAAGTCTCCCATTATAATAGTATGACTATAAATGGGTGTAAACTCAAGGAGGGATTCGAATGCGGAAAAATAATTAATTTGAAGTGAAGGATTGTAATACACGCCAAGAAGAATTTTATTATTAGCAAGAGATATCTCAATAAGAATATGTTCGGCACCAGCAACTGGTTGAGATGACATGTTGAGTACTGAAAAGGGAATATCAGACCGAAGATATATGGCAACCCCATCTCCACCACGACCAATTCGGTCATTACGAATAATTTGGAATCCTGGTAAAGAGTACGAAGTAGAAGGTAGGGAAGGTTTTAGCCAGGATTCGGAGACAAGAATGGCATGTATACTAATATCACTAAAAGACGCATGCATGTCTGGATAATGAGCCGGAATGCTTTGAGCATTTATGTGAACAAGGTTAAGATTTTTCAGAAAACCTGAGAAACAAGAATTAAGGAATGAACAAAGGGAATCAGGTAAACTTAGAAAGCTATCGTTACTATTCAATCCATCGTAAGAAAAAGAGAGAAAGTGATCTTGCTCACTGTGGTTATCATTTTCACTATCACTTGAAGTCATAAATATTAATATAGATATAAATAAAATATATATGAAGCTAAAAATAATAATAATAATATATATATCCAAATATAAAACAACGGTACCTGCCAGCAGCACTTCTTATACAAAACAGAATCAAGAGATTAACACACTAAATTATAAAACCAAAACTAAATAAAACTTCATTTTTATAAAACATAAAGTGCTCTGGCTTCAACTAATTAGCAACCCTTCTGTGGTAACCAGAACCAACAAAATTATTTTGACAGAAAAACTATTATATCATAAAAATAACAACTTAAAGCTAAGTAGGTATTATTTCCAAAATATCTTAAATTAAAATATAAATACAGACTACAAAGTTGAATCATGACTGTATAGCCGGTTTGATATTAAAATCAAAGGCAAAAATAACACAATTTTGTAGTAGTTAGTTTTTGAACGCAATACTATAAAAACTATAATGTACGTTCTATACTACACTAATCTGTTTTATTTTATTTTCATTACAGTCAACAGAAAGAGAAAAAAAAACATTATTTTTTTACACATAAAGATTAAACGGATTGTCAAATGTCAGTGATCGCCATAGAATGCGGATTTTGATTTCTCGACAATTTATTTATAAATTGAGCTATCTTAGTACATATTTAGTTGTAATCAATTCATATAGGTATTTGGTAAGTACGTAGTACTATACATTTTTACTTTGGGTTGTTCGTTGTTCCATTTTTGTGGGACAATAGACAACTCCATCCCCTCTGAGCCCCCGGATCCCTCTATTTCACTCAATGTATTGAACGTTGCGCCCTCTCCAGGCCTATTCACACAGACTAATGATAACCCCCGCAAACGTGAGAGAACCGACGATGAAAATAGTGTATCATCCAGTAAAAAAACTATAACCAATCCCAATACAGCTTCCCCGTCAATTCAGACAGTATACACTCACCCCAGTTTGGTTGCTCAAGACCGACAGTATTCCAAAGATGATGTAGGTCCTTTCCTAGTACATGTAAGTAGAGAGGAGTCAGACCCTTCGGCAGGACTGACTTTGCGTGCGATCAAATTTGGTCAGTTCTTGTTTAGGCATCAGTTTAAAAAATTTAGCCGTACAATTTTATGTTATTTCCATTTTTATTTGGTTTACCTATGCATCCTGTAATTGAGCATCATCAGTCCCAAGGATTTTTATCTTTTACATAGTCTGAAATATTGTAGTATGCCTTTTTACAAAGTACCTGCTTGATAAAAGATTTAAATTTACTTATTGATAGATTTTGAATTTTATTGGGAACTTTGTTGTAAAAGTGTATACATTGCCCCATAAAAGAGTTACTTATTTTATGTAGACGTGTATCATGCACCTACAGCTTATTTTTACTTCTAGTATTTACTTTGTGAACGTCACTTTTCTTGCTGAAACTATTGATATTTTTATGTAAATACAAAAGATTTTCATATATGTATTGCGACACTAAAGTTAAAATTTTTACTTCCCTAAACCTATCCCTCAGAGATATCCTAGATCCTAATTTATAAATAGCACGAATTGCCCTTTTTTGTAACAAAAATATTGTATTTACATCAGCAGCGCTACCCCACAATAGGATACCATATGTCATTAAACTATGGAAATAGCTAAAATATACTATTTTTGCAGTGTCGATCGGTCAATTGTCTTATTTTCTTGATCGCATACAAAGCAGAGCTAAGTTTTTTGGCTAGGTTATGAATATGAGGACCCCATTGAAGTTTGGAGTCCAGCGTTATACCAAGAAATACTGTTAAATTAACAAGTTCTCGTAGTGTAAAGTGGTAATGTAAATTTAACACATTTGGTTTTTTTTTCATTAAGTAACAAATTATTAGCGTTAAACCAATTTACAATTTTAGAAAGGTCATTATTTAATTCATTATAATATGTCTGTCGTCTCTTAACTTTAAAAAGCAAAGAGGTGTCATCAGCAAATAAGACAATGTCATGGTTTTTTACATGATATGGGAGATCATTAATGTAAATAAGAAATAGAAAAGGACCTAAAATTGAGCCCTGAGGGACTCCCATAGTGACTGCTGATCCCGGAGATCTTTCACCGTTGACATCTATTTTCTGTACTCTCCTACTCATATGTCAAAAGGTCGAGAGCTTTGCCTCTAATACCATAGTGATGTAGCTTCCTGATGAGATTTTCATGTTGAACACAGTCAAATGCCTTAGATAAATCACAAAACACTCCAAGGGCGTCATGCGAATCCTCCCAGGCGTTATATATATTTTTTAATAGTGCCACTCCTGCATCGGTTGTGGAACGGCCTTTCATAAAGCCAAACTGTTTACTGCTAAGTAGCTCATTAATACAGATATGGCTTAACATTTGACAAAGTATGATTTTTCAAAAACTTTATTGAGTATAGGTAGTATTGAAATAGGCCGAAAATTATTAGGATCTGTTGAACTACCTGATTTAAAAAGAGGTATAACTTTGCTAAGTTTCATCTCATCAGGAAACACACCAATATCAACACAACTATTAAATATAATGGCTAAGGGTTGTGCTATAACATGAATAATTGAATTTATAGTTTTTACAGAAAGTCCCCAAAGGTCTGTGGTGTTTTTAATTTCTAATGTTTTAAATGTATTAATGATATCCGTAGGACTAATGTTTTTAAATACAAAGGGAACGTTACATTCAGGAACACTAGTTTTTAATAATTTTTCTGCTAAGATTGGACTTGAGTTTAGATGTTCAGTTGTTTTGAATGGAATATTCCTAAAAAACTGTTCAAAGACAACTGCTACCTCAGAATTTGTTTTAAAACTAGCATCATCTACAATCAACTCAAAGTCCTGACAAGAATTCCTAGCTTTACCAGTTTCATTATTTATTATGTTCCATGTAGTTTTTATTTTATTTGTTGAATTTTTTACTTTATGTCTGAGGTGAATTGCTTTAGCAACAAAACAGACCTTTTTAAAGGTTTTTGAGTATTTTTTTAAATATTCCCTAAATATTTGGCTATTATTTTATGTTTTTTCTTTATATAATTCATATAGTTTACGCCTTCTTTTATGAATACCTGGGGTAGCCCATTCACTTAAACTAAAGCGACTGGAAATAAGTTTCTTTTTTGCAGTAATTATTTTATTATACTCTGTAGTAATAGTGTCAAGAACAGTATTGTACATATCATTTGGGTCGCCATTATAAAGCAAATCTGGAAGTTTATGCATTAAGTTAGATTTAAATGATTCAACCCGTTTAGTTGTTATTGGTATAAATTTAATTTCCTTTTTAGTAATACTATTTTTTCTTTCTAAAACCACTAACTGTCCACAATGATCTGACTCTAGATTGCTTATAATTGATTTTTGAATTGGTTTTATGTCAGTAAATATATTGTCGATGCAAGTGGCACTGGATACAGCAATTCTAGTTGGTTCACAAAACAAATTATTTAAATTAAAAGACTGAAATAAGGCAAGCAATCTGGTGCTTAATGAGCTATTTTCCAAGATGTTTTTATTAAAGTCTCCACAAACAATAATTTGTTTAGTGGAATTGCTGATTTTATTCAGCACTTCTTCCATAACTAATTCAAAATTATCATAAATTGCACAAAGCGGCTTGTATACACTCACAACAATGAGATGCTCAACTTCTATACAGGACAGCTCGGCAGTTCGCTCAACTGAGAGGCTCACAATGTCTTTACGTTCCTTAAACTTTAGCTGTTTATTAACTAAAATTAAAGAGCCACCATGGATAGCATTTACTCGGCTGAACGAACTTCCCACCTGGTGATTAGTGAAATTGAACATAAACTGATGGCTGCATAGCGTGATACATAAAATGTCAATCTTTTGGCAGTTTATGAACAATTCAATTTCTAGTTCTTTCTAAAACATTTCTTGTATATTCTGATGCACCAGGTTCAATGAAATATTATTTTTAGTATGACAAAGTTTATTTTTTTGTTTCTGTTTGTATAAAACTTGAGTAGACATAGATTGTTTAATATAATCATTAATAATGTTGGAATTATATAATATGCCAAAGTGGTCCTTTGTTGTCTGAAAATTTAATTTAAATTATTACATGTCAAATTATTACACTGCTCAATAGAAGCAGGTTGTTTAGCTAAATGATTAGCTGAAATGTCAATTACACTATTATAATTGCACTGCTCAATAGAAGCAGGTTGTTTAGCCAAATACTTGGCTGAAATGTCACTTACACTACTATAATTACACTGCTCAATAAAAGCAGATTGTTTAGCCAAATTATTGGCTGTGGTATTAATATAAAATGATAGCGACAAGGCTAACACTCTGGTACAATGGTGTGTGAGATAATATTTATGTCTTGTCCTTATATAATTATGTCTAAAAATACTGTTAGTATCTATCACATGAAAGTTATTGTTATTGCTAAGACATAGTATACAAAGCTAAATTTAACTCACATCTAAGGTTGTTTTCCTCCTGTGGCAAACCCTTACAATAGGGAAATGTAAACATTACAATTTTTTTTACTTTAAGTTCAATTCTCAACAGCAGAAGAAGCAAATCAGTTCCTTAAAAGTGACTTGTTAAAAGCTTATAAATATAAAATTTCTATTCCCTCCTATAATATAACGCGAATGGGGTTAGTCAGGGATGTCCCAACCGATTGGTCCATGGATGAATTTGTAGATGCCATTGAACTTCCTAACGGCTTCGGCCAAATCTTAAAGGCTCGCCGTCTAAACCGTAAGGATCTCACTGATAGTTCTCCTAAATGGATACCAACAGGATCAGTAGTTCTTACGTTTTAGGGTCAGACTCTTCCACCACGTTTTTTCTGTTATAACACATCATTAAAGGTAGAGACATATGTATTTCCACTATTCAATGTAACAATAGTTGCAAATTCGGACACATTAAGATACAGTGCCGTAGTAAACGTCGATGCTACAGATGTGGTAATGAACATGCAGTTGATAACTGCTCTGTGTCTCCGGATCAAGCAAAATGTATTTTTTATTCTGGCCAGCATTTTGCCACAAATAAAACATGCCCTGAGTACATTAGGCAAAAAAATATAAAGCAGAGCATGTCTGAAAATAACATATCTTATGCAGATGCCTCCTCTCAATTTGCTACAGTTTATAAATCTTATGCTGAAGTCAGTCGATCCCCTGCCCTACCTCTCACATTTTCTAGGAATCTTCAAATTAATAATAATAGTCAAATAAGGTTCCCTTCAAACCCCTCCACTCCGACCAACTCTTACAGGAAAACTATTACAATTATATATACTCTTCCCTTCCCAATGGTTGCGCTTTGTCCTCTTCGTCTGATATCTCACCAAATGATAACCTCTTGGATATCACTCTAAATTTCTTATTAAGCCTTATTTCTAGATTTAATGATAGCTTACCGAACGACGTTGCCAGTAAAATAATTCAGATAGCCAATATTGCTCAGTCAAATGGAGCCCACGCGGCTCACACAGTGGAACTGTAAAAGAGTCAGACACAAAAAAGTGAACTTATATATTTACTAAATATTTACCGCCCCTCCATTGTCGCCATCTCGGAGTCATGGCTAGTCCCTGGTTCTCGATTTTATGTCCAGGGCTACTCCTGTCTTCGGGACGACAGATCAGATGGTTGGGGTGACTCTCTCCTTCTAATTAAACATTATACTCCTTTTTCACAAATCCCTACCCCCCATCATCATGAATTTAACGCTGTAGCCATGGACATTTCATTTCTTACTTTATATATTCTACATCCTCACCCATCGCTGATTCCTGATCTAAAACAAATTATTTTATCCCTTCCCAAACCTGTCATTATAATGGGTGATTTTAACAGCCATCACCCTTCTTGGGGTTCACACTATTGCGATTCATATGCTCTTCTATTGCTAGACTTATTTGATGAAACGAATGTCTGTGTTCTCAATGATGGATCTCCAACTCGTAGAGTTTTTTCCTCCCAAAACCCCAAAAGTGCTGTAGATTTATCGTGTAGTTCTCCTTTAGAATTTAATTGTGCCATAAATGGTCTTCATGACTCCTCCCCAGGAGAAGATGGAATCCCATACTCGTTCATCAAAAACCTTTCTTTTACAGCCCAAAAACATTTTCTCAAAATCGTTAATCAAATTTTTTCCACTGATGAGATCCCCACAGCATGGAATAGCCAAATCATTATTCCTATTTCAAAACCCGGTAAAAGCTCCTCTGACCCTAATTCCTATAGACCAATTGCTCTCTCATCTGCATTAGCCAAAATCATGGAACATATGGTCAAGAATAGACTTGAATGGTTTATGGAAAACAATGGGAGTTTGGCTAAATCACATTTGGCTTCAGAAAAGGAAAAGGCACAGTCGACAGTCTTAGTATTCTCACATCAGACATTCGTATTGCTCTTTCTAAGAATGAATTCCTAGTTGGAGTTTTTTTGGATATCTCCTCGGCCTATGATAGTGTTCTTTTACCAGTTCTCAAACAAAAATTACAACAGCTAAATGTCCCAGTAAAAGTTATTCAATTTATTTTAAATTTGCTTATGCAGAGGACCATCCATATTCGCTCTCAGGGATCTCTTCTTCCAGCAAGATATGTTTGGAAAGGCCTCCCACAAGGATCGGTTCTCATCCCTCTTCTCTATAGCTTATACACATTTGACTTAGAGCAATCTGTCAATTCTTTCTGTCGTATACTTTAGTATGCAGATGATCTTGCATTATATTTCCCTAGCCAAGACATTTCTTTAGCTCGAACACGCCTTAATTCAGCAATGAGTTATCTTTCAGATTGGCTTTCCAATCATGGACTAGAGCTGTCTTCCCCTAAAAGCTCAGTGATAGTGTTCTCTAGACGCAGATCTTCTCCAGATATTGAAATTCTTTATTAAAATCAGGCTATCCCATTGGTAGAAACAGTAAAATACCTGGAAGATTTTCTGGACCGCAGAATGACTGGTATTCCTCATCTAAATTATATCACTCAAAAGTGCGAAAAGGAGGTTAATGTTCTTCGCGCTTTAGCAGGTGTTTGGTGGGGTAGTCATCCATACACACAAAAAATAATTTTTATAATGCTATAATTCGTAGTTATTTTGATTATGCTTGCTTTACTATAGAGCCATGTAATAAATTGGCCTTAGCTAAACTAGACCTGCTTCAATATAAATGCCTTAGAATTATTACTGGAGCAATGAAGTCCACTCCTATTAACTGTCTACAAATAGAATGTGTTGAACCACCTTTGAAATTACGCAGGCAGTTTCTTAGTGATCGATTTATATATAAATTATTTCAATTTGATTTACATCCTTTATTATTGCGATTGCACCAATTAGCTATACAAGTTCAATTCTCCCCTTACTGGCTTCATAAAGATATTCCTCCTATTCTTAGAAGATTTTTCAAAATTGCCAATCTTACATGCCCTCCTACTAAATTTCCCCGATTTCCTCTTTTTTGTACTAATTTCCAAGCTCTGAAAATTTTCGTCCGAAAGTTAATTTGAATCTAGGTATAACTAAGCAAACTTTACAAGCAAACTTATCCTTACAAAGAAAACTGTTTAAAGACTGGCAAGGTTGGTCTCCTCTTTATACTGATGCCTCAAAATTGTCGGAAAATGGATGTGTTAGGGCAGCAGTTTGGATACCAAAATTTAATACAATTCTAAATTACAAGTGCCCAGCTGAATGTTCTGTCTTTACTGGTGAATCTATTGCTATATTAGAAGCCATAAATTATATTGAATATCATTCCCTTAATAAATCTTTAATTCTGTCCGATTCATTAAGCTGTCTACTGGCAATTCTCGCAAACCAATTCCGTTGTAGATCTCCATTTCCAATCATCTTAAACATAAAAGAAGCCTTATATAAGTGTCTGTGTAAAGATATGGATGTTGTATTGGCCTGGATACCAGGACAATCTGGTATACAGGGCAATGAAGTTGCTGATTCATGTGCTAGGGATGCCATTGTCTCTGGCTCCTTAGAACATCATAAATTATACGCCCATGACCTTCTTACCTTAACAAAACCCCAAATGATAAAATCTTGGGACTCGATGTGGAAAGTTTCCAAAGCACTTAAAGGTAAGCACTATGGTGACACTTAACTTTATATCCCATCGAAACCATGGTTTTTCCGTCATCGTGATACAAATAGAATGTTTACTACAACTATTTGTCGCCTTCGTTTTGGTCATGCTTGTACTCCGGTACATTTAGCTAAACTCAGGATCAGGGACAATTCTTTGTGTGAATGTGGCTTGGACGAGGGTACTATGGATCACATATTTTTTGAATGCCCAAAACTGTCATCATCATTGTATGAATTACTACCCTGTAATATCCCTCGTCCTATTAACCTTAAATGCCTCCTTACTTATGTATATTCACGTAAAGTCATCAAAATTTTGTCTAAATTCATATCATTTAATAATATTAGACTTTGAAATTTATGTATTGTTTTGTATCTATGTTTATTTTTTGTTATGATATTTTAAAATATGTATGTATTCCAATTTTGTTTTTAATTACCTAGTAGTTTTTTGTTTTTGTAGTGTACATAGACTGAGTAAGCTCAATATTTACATCAATAAAAACCGTTCGCCAGCATCTTATTTATTTCGTGTTAACTGACGTTGGCAAATAGTTGAGTCTTCTGACTTAATTAAAGCCACAAAAAAAAGATTAAACAATAAATAACAAATAAACAACAAAAATAGATATATTAAGTTGCAGACAGATTAATAACCAAAACAAAACCAAAAATTATTGTGAATAAAGTTAAACAACAAAATATAAGCAAAAGATATTCATTGTTATCTGCAATGTATTTCATCCGTCACGCATAAATTAATCGCAACAAGTTAGGCAGCATGAAATAAGACCTTAGCCTGACCTTAGAAACAAAACAAAAGATACATATAAGAAGTCAAACCAAGAACAACAACAAACAAATCTAACCTCCTACTGTATAAATGTGGTGTGACTAAGAAAGTAAAGAAAGGAAGATGAGGGTAGATATATTTTACAAGCGATTACTACTCACTCGAAGGTTTTAACAACACTGCGGAGCGTACAGCAATCGAACTACTTTTTGACACGCTTAGATCCGGAATTTTTGTCTTCAACAGCTTAAACCGCAATTGAGGACTGTTTATTTAGTTAATTTGCTGTCGAAGAAGAAGGAATACGCTTTAAATCGGCCATAGTTTGGATTTGGTGTCGCTTTCCATCGGCTCCAATCACAACGATAATGCCGCCTTTGGTCCAGCATTTAGTAACACCAAAGCGCTCACGTGCAGCTAAAAAAGTCGTATGTCGAACTTTGGTCAAGAATTCGGAAAATGTGACACCTGAACCTTTCAGAGATGTCTTCGCAAACCACACTTTGTCTCTCACACTTCACTTCTCTTCTTTAAACTTAACCACGATTGGCCTGGATTTATTTACGTCACGACCCTTCCGATGACATCGGCTAACCAACACCGTACCGCACAGACGTGTTTCTCTGTCAATTTAATTGAATTTTACGACTATGTCCCAAGTGAAACTTGAAAAAATTGTTCTTGAGTTGCAGCAATCAGTGTTGTGCCTAATCAAGAAAGTGGATTCACTTGAATCGTTAGTGAAAGAGCAGAATATTATCATTTATTCACAAAATGATACTATCTCCAAGTTGGTGCCAACGAGATTGGACGGTAATCATACCCACGTTGTCACCGAAAAAATCGTGAATACTTCGTCGGTGACAAAACCGGCCAAACGACTACCGCAGCGGAAAGCCCGTGTTCGTGCGGTTTCGGCTATCGTCGGCGGCAACGCCGAACGGAAGAAACTTGGCGGAACAACAACGTCATCGAGCAGCGCCTCACCTGTTGCATTAGGCAGCGCAGCAACGACACGCATTTGCTCAGAGAACGATCCGTGTTTGACTGCCACTAATGAACTCAGTACAAACCCGAGTGAAGAGAACCCATGGACTGAGGTTCAACATAAGCGCAGAAAAGGACCACCTGCAAATGTAATTCGTGGCGGAGCTGCTCCCGGTACCACTACCTTGGAAGCAGCAGAGCGATTGCGATACTTTCATTTGTATTATGTCAAAGTAGGTACAACGGTGGAGAAAATTAAAGACCATTTGAAAAATATTTCCAGTTGTGATTCATGTACCTGTGAAAAATTAAATTCACGAGGCAACTATGCATCTTTTAAGATAGGGGTCCCGGTTACTTTTGCCGAAAATGTAACTTCTGGAGAAAAGTGGCCTGAAAGTGTTTGTCTTAAACCGTGGCGGAAGCCCTTTCGATCTGAAAGAGACAATTAAAAATAAAACTTGCGGAACGCCTAACGTGTATACACTAAATGTGTATTACCAAAACGTTAGATGGCTTAAGACAAAGCTATTTCTTTGGAGAAACAATATTTTATTATCAGATGACCTACAACTTATAGCTGCAACTGAAACAAACCTAAATAAGTCTGTGCATGATGCTGAGCTGTGTTGTGACGAATGGAGTGTACTACGTCGGGACCGCGCTAACGGACGCTCCGGTGGCGGCGAGCTGCTGATCGCGCGCCCGCCTATACACCTTGAACGAGTACAGCAGTTTGAGACTTCGGATGGAGAGGATCTCTGCGCTAGATTCTTGTTGGATGGTCGGCATATCTACGTGTGTGTTGTATATATACCACCAAATGCTACAGACAAAATTTTATCAATTGGTTTGAAAGTGTTGAGCGTTTATGCAACAAAATTTGTAGTGAACGAATATGAATTTTTGGTGACTTGAATTTATATAGTAGTAGTGAATACATTAAAAACTATTTTAGTTATTTCTTATCTTTATGTAATTTTAATCAGTATAATTGTGTGAAAAACATGAATGAGAGAATGTTAGACGTGGTGTTGACGAGTCCGGAGCTAAGTGATAGCGTGCGCGTGCGGAGAGCGGCGCCGAGCGAGGAACTGGTCAATGTAGACGGTCATCACCCGCCTCTTATCATTGCCGTGAGTTACAGTTTCTCTAAGCAGGTAACTAGAAGTGCACCCTCAAATATCTACAGATCAAAAGACTGGAATTATCCTATGGCAGATGTTTATAAATTATTTTGTAATATTCGGGACACCGATTGGAATTTTATATACGAACTTAATGACGTTAACGACGTGGTAAATGCCTTCAATAATTATCTTTACTTATTATTTGACCATTGCATTCCAAAAAAAATACGGAAGCGATCGTGTAATCGTACCTATCCTGTCTTTTACACGAGAAGCATAATCCGTGACATTGAAACTAAAGCTAGATGCCATCGACGCTGGAAACGATCCAGTGACGACAAAGCTCTGGCTGAATTTAAGCGCTTGCGTCGTAAGGTCAAAATTGACATACACGCTGCTCACAATAGTTATGTTTCTAGTGTGTCTTCAAGCCTTCGCCAGAAACCAATGCTTTTCTGGCAATACATAAACACACTTCGCAGTCGTGGAGGTGTTGAACCACAGGTAACTAAGATCGACCTTGAGTATCGTGGGGCTGATGCAGCAGCTGCCTTTGTAGACTATTTTCAGTCCGTATTTTTGGCCAACAATCCTTCCGTTAATCCTGATGAAATCAATTCGAACACTTCTGCTGATAACAGACGAGTAAGCGTTAGCCTATTGAAAAAAGACGACGTCAGGCGAGCCGTTCAGAAATTAAAACCCCATACTTCTCCCGGGCCTGATGCGATACCGGCATTAGTGATAAAAGGTTGTATTGACGAATTGATAAATCCAATAACGTTCATATTTAACATAATTATCAGCACGGGGCAATATCCCGCCCATTGGAAGTTATCTCGAGTAACTCCTATTCCTAAAATCGGATCAAAAGTTATGGTAGAAAACTATCGTCCAGTTGCTAATCTGTGCGACATCGCCAAAGTGTTCGAAATGGCTCTTCATGCAGAATTGTTGCCCCAATGTCAGCCTTACGTCACCAGCACACAGCATGCTTTTCTTCCCAAACGGTCATTTGCAACGAATTTATTGACCATGGTTGATATACTGTCAGCTGAAATAGATGCCGGTAACCAGGTAGACGTCATATATATTGACTTCCAAAAGGCGTTCGATCGAGTTGATAACGACGTTCTTCTATCGAAGCTGGGTGCTATGGGTTTTGTTCCGGGATTGCTCAAGCTGTTTTCCAGTTACCTCAGTGAAAGAAAACAGTTTGTGAAATACGGACCGTACATATCTGAACCATATAACACGCGATCGGGAATAAGTCAAGGATCAAATTTAGGACCCTTCTTATTCTTTCTTTTGATCAATGATTTACCTGAAGTTGTAGAAAATTCTTTCGTTTTGATGTTTGCTGATGACGTAAAGCTGATAAAAGTGGTGAGAAGCGCAAGTGACTGCAAATTGTTGCAGAAGGATATTGACGCGGTCCATCAATGGAGCATAAACAATAAGTTATTATTCAACACGAGTAAGTGCGAAATGATGTCTTATACGCGTAACAAATCTCCTATGTTATACCAGTACATGATAGGCGGGCAACTGATACGTAGAGTGGAAGAGGTCCGTGATTTAGGTGTCCACTTTGACCCTCAGCTCAATTTCCGTCAACATGTGCTCAAAGTGACTAACATTGCATTTCAGCGGTTAGGCTTTGTTCTGCGCCATGCCGCTCCTTTGTCAGCCGAAGCTACATGCGCGCTTTACACTTCCCTTGTCCGGAGTGTATTAGAATCGAATACAGTGGTGTGGAGTCCTCATGAGAATAAATATATACTTTCAAAAACTACGTTCAAAAAAAATTTCTTCGCTGTGTTTATAAAAAAAAATACTATTATTACCCGTTTATGTATCCTACCCAATTTTTACAGGGGCATTTAGGTTTCGACTCATTAGAATTAAGAAGATCTATGGCTTTAGTCAAATTCTTTGTGTATATTTTAAGAAACAAAATCAACGACATTGAATTGCTAGGAAGAACATTAAAGTTATTTGCACCAGATTCATATTTGAGGATGCGCAAACGTCCGTTGTTTAAAGTCGCTGTATCCCGCACTAACTTGTACCGATTGTCGCCGATCCCGCGCGCGCATGCAGCACTGCGAGCTCTACTCGAGGCAGCACCACACTGTAATCTGTTTGTGACAGCAGAGCCGAGATTGATGTTTGAGTGTAAGAGCATGCTAGAACGACGTATATAAGATTTTTTTTTTTCTATTTTATTTTTGTCTTGTGTGTTTCGTTTTTATAAAATGTAAGAAAATAATATTGTAACGAATTGGTTTTCTGAACTGTAATGTTGCAATTCATATATTTAAATAAATAAATAAATAAATAAATACACTCTGTTGAAAAATTCGCAAAATTTTCACCAAGCTTGTCTTTAAAAATCTTCACACAAACTGCTGCGCTGTCTTCATGCTTGGCTTCTGAAATGCCGTGGACGAGGAGAAACTTCCGTCGACTATGCATCTCCTGTATATCCAGCTCATAGGCCTACAACTCGACTTGTTGCTGCAGGCTACTCAGTGCAGTAGTGATAAAACTTTTGAAGATTTCAAATTCTGCTGCCTGAGGAGTGGATTTACTCTTAAGGTCCATTTGAAACTCAGCCATGCGGGTGTTAAAACCATCAGCTAAGTCTGTGACAGTTTGCCTTAGTGAATCCATAATAGAAGGTTATAAGTGCAAAATTAAGGAAATTTACTGCTAACAGGTACCACTAATTATTTCTAAATATATTCATGTACTTTCCTGCTAATAAATTATTGAAGTACTATTTTCAATTATTTTTTATAATGTAAGATACAAAAAGTCAACTATACAGTGAGGGATTATTTAACAAACAATAAAAATTTAAGGGAGATACAAGAAAAAAATATTCGTTGTTTTTAATCTATTGTTAAAACACTAAAACATACAAACTTTAAACAAGCAGAAACAAAGTGTGAGCCTTAAAGTATAACAACAAATAATATAAACCAGCTAAGTATGTACAGGGTTGAGTCATTACCATCTTTTTTTTTCTTTTAATTCGTGTCAGCGCCATTTAGCATTTTTTTTTAGAAACAGTAACATATTTGGTTGTAGGAAACGATATTCAAAGTTAAGCAACATCGAGCTTGGTCAGTCATTGGATAGGTGACCGCTTAGCGGCACTCTTTTTGTATATGTTTGTGTTCGTAAATTACGTAAATGGTGGTACAGAACCCATGGTGAGTGAGTCTGACTCGCACTTTTTTCTATAGCTCTTTTTTCTTAAAATAATTATCCTAACAAAATTTTAATACAAAGTAAGTCAAAGTAATGTTCTACCAATGCTGGCTATTTCAATTTAGGGTGTTACGCGTAATTACGAAGGTCGGTCGGTTCCTAATTACTTTAAATTTGAATTATTAACGACCGTAACCGCGTCTTTTGTGGTTACAGTAACTAAGTGCATTAGAGAGAGAGGCTATTTAGAAGCCTAAGGCCGAAGGCTTAAATGATTCGAGTTTGTAATTTCCTTACCGCCCGTGTTATACACAATGTTTTTCGTCACATTTGTGAGTAAAATAAATAAAAATATTCAGGCAAAAAAAAAAACAAAGGATTTTCCGAAATACTACCCCTTTGGGGGAGAAAAAGTGGGGCAAAGTTTGTATGGGACAACGTGATATTCCTTGGTCCAATCTACTTCAAATTTTGCATAAACCTTTTTTAACAGAATTGGTGTAGGATTTTAACGGCAACTCCTCAATTATAAAAATAAAACTGTAATAAAAGTATCCTATGTCCTTCCTCGAGACTCAAACTATCTTCATGCCAAATTTGCCTGCGGTTTCACCTGTCCTACAAAAATGGAAAAAAATAACACTAAAAGCTATGAATATAACATAAATAATTAAAAATAAATAAAAAAAACCACTGCAGAAACATTAAGAACTAAACAGAATTTAAAACATACCAAATATTAAACTACAAGCAGGCGGAACTTGCATTATAATAATAGCTACAGATTGCTCACACTATAGTAATTACTTTAAAATGAGTCTCGTATGCTTTTAGTTAAATATTTGGTATGTTTTATTTTCTGTTTAGTTCTTAGTGTTTTTGAAGTCAAGTTTGTTTTATTTATTAAATTATTTACTTATATAATTTCTTTGTAATGTAATATATTGACATTTAAAAATATTTACCTACCATAAGAATTAAGAATGAATTAATCCTTATACTATGACAATACTAAGGTTTTCATCACTAAGGGAATATTGCAAAGCTTAGTTTTCCATGAAAATTGTAAATACATAGTTTGAGTTCCGGACCAAAGTATCAATGGCAGGGCCCTTATAGGTTTGTCTCGTCCGTTCATTCATCAGTACAACAATAAACCCAAATTTTTGGTCATTGATTAACCCATTTTAGAGGTTGTACTTGGCAGTAACTTCGAGTGACACCGAGGACTATGTGCTATGTTATGTTAATAAGCGTGCGTAAATAGTACAGCTACCATATCAACTCACTGATGTTTTTTTATTAAAACACAAGAAATAAATTAAAGTTTACTATACTTCAGTACTATCAGAAACCCTTTTTTATAAAGGATTCGATAACTATTACGACTACATTTTATTAAAGTCGTAAAGTAATAGCACTTAAAACTTAACGTAAAGCAAAATATCAACTCACTGATGTTTTTTTATTAAAACACAAGAAATAAATTAAAGTTTACTATACTTCAGTACGATAGTTTCCGATAGGAAACCCTTTTTTATAAAGGTTTCGATAACTATTACGACTACATTTTACTAAAGTCGTAAAGTAATAGCACGTAAAACTTAACGTAAAGCAAAAAGTCAATTTAACATGGGCTCATGTTCTGTTGAAATTGAGTCATTGCAGATTTTAACAGATAGGTATACATCTTAAAGCCACAGCATCTGATACAAAATTCTAATACGTATACGTATGCACCCTACCTAGACGACAATCCTGAATCACACATACTAGCGGCCTCTCAGTGTCGATCGATCGTAGATTGAGGTAGATCGCCAGCCGTTCAAATTTGAGCACCCCTGCTCTATGTTTTATAGTAACTACTATAGATAATTATGGTTATGTGTACAAGTGCAAGCGCGAAAAATAAAATTGAGTGTCTTAAAAAAACCGACCTACGAATTCACAGTACACAAATTTAGTTATAGTTCCGCAGAATGAGAATTATTATATACTACATATACTTTTCCAGTGGGTCCGCCCACCCTTAATTTGGTTGTCGGCGTAGGATTCCTACGATAACTTCTTTATTATACTAAAGGAGTTTGCTATAGCAAGCTATAGTTTGTTCAAGGGGATTTCGGTTATTGTTATTCCCGCGGAAACTTAGCAGCAAAAAAACATAAAAGTAGCATATGTGGTATTCCAGACTATAATCTATCTCTGTGCCAAATTTCATCTAGATCCGTTCAGCCGTTCTGGCGTGATTGACTAACAAACATCCACCGAAACTTTTGCATTTATAATATTAATATAGACCTAAAACTAAAAATATATTTGATTACCCTATTTTCATATACACGCACTGTATTGCACTCTCGTTCAATATCTTTATTGTTATTTGCTAAAATCTTTACAACGCTATATCTTATTACACCTGCCTGATAATCGTTTATAAATATATACACTATTCGTTTAATTCGATCTGTTTCGGTTTAGCTTTACAATGAAATAATAGTTTAGTTTGCTTGCTAATTAATTTGCATAAGTCTCCTCTGTTTCTTAATCTTTAAGCAGAAGGATTCTACTGGTCAACTTTATATCGATATCTTATTGTATTTTCGGTTCCTGACCGAAAAATAAAGTAAATGACACTATGCCTGTGGTTTTTTGTCTTGAAATGTTGTTGCCATGCATAACCACATCTTCAACTGATGGACACCGTACCTGTTGATCTTCGTTAACATATTAGGCAACATGTTGATGATTGTTCAAACTGATTTTTCTTTTCGCTCGTTTCTGTAAATGGATTTTGCAAACAGAAATCAGACAAAACAGGACCCTAGCTTAGTTCTTACCCTAGCAGTAAATTTATGTTAAAATCGTAGGACGGTAAGACTAAAGACCCACGCGATAGCTTAGCGTTTGTAAGTATTGAGTTAGGTCAGTCCTAACTTACCTATTACTATTTTTTTCAGACACATTTTCCAAAACAATTAGTAGGTACTATAAGCATGTTTCCCGTGGAGATGCCTTGCAGTTATATCATTCCAGTCAACAATGCAAAAGAGATCCTGCTTTATTACCGTAATATCATTCCATGTCGTCTAGGTAGACGAAAGTTACCTGTTATTTTAACAAGTGCGGTAGCCGTACTATGACCTGAACGGAAATCAAATTTTACAGGATTAAACAAATAGTTTATTTTAGAAAAAAAAATCGTTCAAGAGCCTTTGGCAGGGCTAACGGACAGATTGACGGATTAAAATGCTAAAAAGCGTACCAGAAAAATACTCTCCTCCATCTGGCGTATTGGGGTAAATTAGTTCTACATTTTATCTACATTAATTAGTTTCACAGAGTAACAAGCGGTATCGTTATACACATATATTAAGTGCGCAAAAACAAGATCATTGACATAGGTTTATCAAAAGATGTGTCATCGGAAAGTTGAGTGGGTAAACCAGTGGGAATTTTGTGTCCGTAACGTAGGTACCTATATGATAAATTTTTCTTATATGCTTAAGATAGTGACAAGAATACTTCTTTTGCTTTGCTCGTAGTTTTATTAGGAAAATGAAGCCGCGGTTTTACCCACATGATTTAACACTTTTTCCGTCCCATTTACACTTTTAAAAGACGGTGGTGGCTAGGCCACTACGGCTTCGGTGTAGGTTTAGGGGTTTCAGTATATGCCTCGCGTTCTGAGAGGCGAAGGTCCCAGCAAGGCGTCTAACATTGAGTCTTTTTCTAAATTTCGCAAAAATATTGTTCACACAACTTAGGTGCAGTCCGCATTTTACACTAGGCCCCTTTTTCTTTTTCTGAACTGACTATGCAGTTGGCTGTTGCAGCCTCACTGCTTCACCGGGCTTTTGGGGCGAGACTCTGAAGGAGCCTCAGCCCATATAGCGCCCAACGCTCAAGGGCTCCCCGCGGGGGAAGCCTCTGCTTGGGTTGTCGCTCTCGGGGGCGTCCCTTCGACCGGCGTGAGTCTCGAACCCGAAGGTGAGTCACCGCCAGAAGGGTAGTTCCCCGTTACGCGG
Source organism: Apoda limacodes (assembly GCA_946406115.1). Classification (NCBI taxonomy): domain Eukaryota; kingdom Metazoa; phylum Arthropoda; class Insecta; order Lepidoptera; family Limacodidae; genus Apoda; species Apoda limacodes. The sequence goes on from OX291553.1 coordinate 20,056,463, forward strand.
GTGCGGTTGCGATTGAGTTGCCCGAAGCGCCCCGGCACTCTTTAATACCTCGTGTATCCTTGAGGGCGCCGACGAACCCGGGGACGTCGGCGTCGTGTTTGGAGGGAGGCCCTATTCGAGGAGGTCGTAGAGACTAATCTCGCTATCCGGACAGCGAGATCGTCACCTGGGGCCGTTAGTACGTGCCGAGGCCGCCTAACTATAGTTTTACGACCGTGCCGAGGTCGATCGAGGGGATGAACACTAGGCCCACGTGATGGACTATGGCCCAAAAAACCCTCTCCCAAGAAGTGTCCTCAACGGTGGGGACGTTATACAAAAGCTGGAAAGGCGTTTTTTTTTTTTTTTTTTTTATACCACTAAGGTGGCAAACAAGCTTACGGCCCGCCTGATGGTAAGCGGTCACCGTAGCCTATGGACGCTTGCAACACCAGGGGTATCACTTGCGCGTTGCCGACCCTTCAGAAATCTAATAACTTCTTTCTTGAAGAACTCCATACTGTAGTCCTTGCAGAAAACCTTGGCAGGGAGCTCATTCCACAACTTAAGCGTTCGCGGGAGGAAGTTTCTCTGAAACCGCACTGTACGCGACCATTTAGGTTCTAAAGTGTGAGAATGAATTCCCTGCCGATGGCGAGCGGTGCGATGGTAGAAAGTAGCCGTGGGCATCATTTCGAACAATTCCTCAGAACACAACCCATTGTACAAGCGGTAGAACACACACAGTGAGGCAAAGTCTCTCCTCAGACTTAAGGGCTCGATACCGCAAGTGAGTTTGGGATCGTCGACAATTCTCACAGCCCGTCGTTGAACCGAGTCAAAAGGGTCAAGCTGGTATCCGGGTGCACCTGCCCAGAGATGGCAGCAGTACTCCATATGGGGCCGAACTTGCGACTTGTAAAGAAACAACCTTTGCCCCGACGTGAAGCACTGCTTCGCTCTGTTGAGTACACCAAGTTTTTTGGACGCCAGCTTTACCTTATCTTGTAAATGATCTCGGAACTGAACATCGCTGGAGATGTCGACACCAAGGATCCCAATGCTCTTGGAGATGGAGAGGGGAGTGTTCTGGAATTGTGGGACCACAGTGAATGGAGTTTTCTTAGCGGTGAACGCGCACACTTGTGTCTTTGTAGGGTTGAATCGGACCAAGTTTACCCGTCCCCAGTCAGAGACCTGGGACGTTGTGGTCTCGATTTGAGACACAAGTTCTCCGCGGTTTTCCTCCACAACGGAACGAGGGATGTTTGCACGACCCTTGTAAAAAGTGTCTCCAGTACTGTCATCTGCATAGCAATGTATGTTGTTGATGTCCAACATGTCATTGATATGCAGTAGAAACAGCGTAGGAGACAGCACAGAGCCTTGCGGGACACCAGCATTAATGTCCATGCTATCAGAGCAACTACCGTCAACTACAGTTCGTATGCGTCTGCCGGACAAAAAGCTAGCCACCCATTTGCACAAACCCTCGGGCACTCCGTAAGATGGCAACTTCGATAGAAGACCGCGGTGCCAGACCCGATCGAACGCCTTCGCTATGTCCAGGCTACATGCCAATGCCTCCCCCTGACTCTCAATGGCTAGTGCCCATCGGTGTGTGAGATACACTAGAAGGTCACCAGTCGAGCGACCGTGGCGAAAGCCATATTCGAATGAGTTGGCCGATGGTCAGGCGCCATATTGGTTGCAAATAAAAAAAACTAAAAATAAACTAGTACTGGGCACCGAGCACACAGTAGGAATTCTCGTACTAATGTGCCGCCATACTGACTTTCGGCCATTTAATTTGAAACGCATAATACTTAAAAAGTAATAAATAATTATTTGTACTGACACCAATTTTTGAGAACGTTGTTTGGAATTTTATTCTCATATAATTAAATGTATATAAGGATCCCTAAAATATAATATATCGAAACTGTTATCGTTGAACTGTAACCCTAAATTGTTTATAACTTGGTAAGGGTATATAATAAACGTTCAATTTAACGGCTTTATCATTGTTCATGTGTCACTGTTAATTGTAATTGTAAAAGTAAAAAATAAGAGATACTTTTAAAATTTGCAATATGAGGCCGTCAATTTTTGGTATTATCTTAATTGCTACAATAATTTGCGGTAAGAATTTTTTCGACTTATCTTTTTATGTATATAAATAATTATTCTGTACGTGTGTAAGTCACTTAACTCCTCCTACAGGGCTGCAAATTTTTTGTGTGTGTCACTGCATGGTTTAGATTAACAATTAGCCCCTGTAGGTGGCGTTGCAATCGGGTTCTAGGATTTATTTTTTGACGGATTTTGATGATTTTTTTTGTGTGCTTGAGAGGGTCCTTGCATGGCCTAAATTCACGATTGAATGGGGATCGCTGCAATGGGGTTCAAGAATTTGTTTTATTTTCGTCAATTTTTTTTTATATTTTTTAAAGATTATTCATCTGCGTTGCATATCGTAAAGTCGTTTGCTGAGCCCGCTAATAGCAAGCAAGGTATCGTTCAGGCAGGACATAACGTCTGTCGGAGCTGCTAGTAAACTATATTTTTTATGTTATAATCCTTTACTTACATATATTATACGAGCAATATTTATGTATAAGTTTGTTGGAAATCGCACTTTTATATACTTTTGTTAATAATTATTTTAACTGCTCCAGGAAGATCATGTATGGCAATTATCAAAATATGAAAAGCCCTTATCAAAAAAAAAAAACTATCACGACACTTAACCTCGAAGGATTCGTCAGAGATGTTACAAACGTTTGCCCGTAACATCCACATTTCACCGATAGTATTCCGTCAAACAATCGTGATCAAATTGACGCCTTTTTCTTAAAAAAGCCTTCTCTGCTATAAGAGCTGGTAGATCTCAGCCCATATATAATATTATTCATATCTATGTTAAACATTCTTATACATATTTTAAAAGTGAGTCGTAGCTTTTCTTAAATAATATTAAAAATTGCTTGTACACAGAGAGCCACTCCCTTGAGGACGATTATACATTTTACTCGAGTGCCAACGCTTGGTTGAAGTTCCACGAGGTGCCTACTGATTGGGATACGGCACAGCTGCAGTGTTCTCTCGAAGGTACGTTCGTCCCTTTTAGATTTTTTTGGGGTTTTGAAAGCAAACCAAGGAACCATTATAGACCAGGAGATAGTAATAAAAAAATTCCTGGTATTTTTTACCAATATTGCGGGGTTTCAGGGGTCGAAATACGAAATTAAGAAACAAAATTAAATGCCTAGTCGCAGCACTATAAATAGTCATAGCGCGTCGTCGGGGCTTAGTCGCAGAACTATTAAATAAACTATGAGTAGTCGCAAAAAATGATGGATACTAATTGATTTGTTTTACAAATAAAAAATAAACTCTGCCAAGTGTAATGTTATACAGTGCCATAGTTATATTTTCTTTCCATCAGAAGGCTGAGTTAATTTTTACTGGCTACCGGAAAACACAAGAAACTTTGAGTAACAAATCGTTTGATATCGGTAATTTTTTCGACCACTTCGATTAATTAATGACCATTACAATCGTTTTATTAATGACGTTTTTTATTAACCCCTTAAACCCTGCCATACCTGGAAGAAACAACTATCTCCATCCAGCTATCAGGTATAGTTTCACTATGACCGACTGACATATCTTTTATTTCTTTAAAAACTATAAGGTAAGTCTACAGTGCTAAAATTTGGTTCACGTTTAACATATCTACAATTAAAATATAACGATTACGAAAAATTACGTCTAAACTTTTTATAGTCCTCAACGGTGGGGACGTTATACAAAAGCTGGAAAGGCGTTTCGAATGAGTTGGCCGATGGTCAGGCGCCATATTGGTTGCAAATAAAAAAAACTAAAAATAAACTAGTACTGGGCACCGAGCACACAGTAGGAATTCTCGTACTAATGTGCCGCCATACTGACTTTCGGCCATTTAATTTGAAACGCATAATACTTAAAAAGTAATAAATAATTATTTGTACTGACACCAATTTTTGAGAACGTTGCTTGGAATTTTATTCTCATATAATTAAATGTATATAAGGATCCCTAAAATATAATATATCGAAACTGTTATCGTTGAACTGTAACCCTAAATTGTTTATAACTTGGTAAGGGTATATAATAAACGTTCAATTTAACGGCTTTATCATTGTTCATGTGTCACTGTTAATTGTAATTGTAAAAGTAAAAAATAAGAGATACTTTTAAAATTTGCAATATGAGGCCGTAAATTTTTGGTATTATCTTAATTGCTACAATAATTTGCGGTAAGAATTTTTTCGACTTATCTTTTTATGTATATAAATAATTATTCTGTACGTGTGTAAGTCACTCAACTCCTCCTACAGGGCTGCAAATTTTTTGTGTGTGTCACTGCATGGTTTAGATTAACAATTAGCCCCTGTAGGTGGCGTTGCAATCGGGTTCTAGGATTTATTTTTTGACGGATTTTGATGATTTTTTTTGTGTGCTTGAGAGGGTCCTTGGATGGCCTAAATTCACGATTGAATGGGGATCGCTGCAATGGGGTTCAAGAATTTGTTTTATTTTCGTCAATTTTTTTTTATATTTTTTAAAGATTATTCATCTGCGATGCATATCGTAAAGTCGTTTGCTGAGCCCGCTAATAGCAAGCAAGGTATCGTTCAGGCAGGACATAACGTCTGTCGGAGCTGCTAGTAAACTATATTTTTTATGTTATAATCCTTTACTTACATATATTATACGAGCAATATTTATGTATAAGTTTGTTGGAAATCGCACTTTTATATACTTTTGTTAATAATTATTTTAACTGCTCCAGGAAGATCATGTATGGCAATTATCAAAATATGAAAAGCCCTTATCAAAAAAAAAAAACTATCACGACACTTAACCTCGAAGGATTCGTCAGAGATGTTACAAACGTTTGCCCGTAACATCCACATTTCACCGATAGTATTCCGTCAAACAATCGTGATCAAATTGACGCCTTTTTCTTAAAAAGCCTTCTCTGCTATAAGAGCTGGTAGATCTCAGCCCATATATAATATTATTCATATCTATGTTAAACATTCTTATACATATTTTAAAAGTGAGTCGTAGCTTTTCTTAAATAATATTAAAAATTGCTTGTACACAGAGAGCCACTCCCTTGAGGACGATTATACATTTTACTCGAGTGCCAACGCTTGGTTGAAGTTCCACGAGGTGCCTACTGATTGGGATACGGCACAGCTGCAGTGTTCTCTCGAAGGTACGTTCGTCCCTTTTAGATTTTTTTGGGGTTTTGAAAGCAAACCAAGGAACCATTATAGACCAGGAGATAGTAATAAAAAAATTCCTGGTATTTTTTACCAATATTGCGGGGTTTCAGGGGTCGAAATACGAAATTAAGAAACAAAATTAAATGCCTAGTCGCAGCACTATAAATAGTCATAGCGCGTCGTCGGGGCTTAGTCGCAGAACTATTAAATAAACTATGAGTAGTCGCAAAAAATGATGGATACTAATTGATTTGTTTTACAAATAAAAAATAAACTCTGCCAAGTGTAATGTTATACAGTGCCATAGTTATATTTTCTTTCCATCAGAAGGCCGAGTTAATTTTTACTGGCTACCGGAAAACACAAGAAACTTTGAGTAACAAATCGTTTGATATCGGTAATTTTTTCGACAACTTCGATTAATTAATGACCATTACAATCGTTTTATTAATGACGTTTTTTATTAACCCCTTAAACCCTGCCATACCTGGAAGAAACAACTATCTCCATCCAGCTATCAGGTATAGTTTCACTATGACCGACTGACATATCTTTTATTTCTTTAAAAACTATAAGGTAAGTCTACAGTGCTAAAATTTGGTTCACGTTTAACATATCTACAATTAAAATATAACGATTACGAAAAATTACGTCTAAACTTTTTATAGACTAAATTGACAAAAAAGGCAATTTTAAACCAACAATCTGACATTTGTGTCATTTTATTGGAATTCATTTGAATATCTTGGTCTTATTTTGTTGAGCTTTATAGTGAATAATTTTGTTTTACAAAAAAAGAGAAAAAGCATTCTGCAACATAAATAAATAAATAGTAAATTGTTCACCGAGAGATAAAAAAGACCGATTAATAACGAGGGTTTAGTTTGAATACACTTAATACACACGAGCTAGTAATCGCATTTTACCCCGAGTTTATATATAGTACTTATACTACACCTACGAGGAAAAAAAAGAAAATGAAATAAAATGTATTGGATATTTAATTAAAATTTATATTATAATTGCACTTTGCTTTGCTTTGCACTATAGCTTTAAGATCAAAATTTATTTGAAATTGAAAATAAAATGCAGTGGCTTTTTGGAACACTTATAAAATTTAGTTCACATATAGTATTACAGATGGTGATGTTCGAAATTAGAACGCGTTATATAGGTGTTCCGTTCTGTAGTATATATTAGAAAGATTTTTATATAACCCGCAGAATACGTCGTCGCTTTCGTCGTGTTTTAGACAGATCACTCAAGCGCAGCACACCAGGTATACCAGATTTACTAATATACCTTTGACTAGTTTGATTCTAATAATTATAAAAACTGACGGCTGAAGAGTTTCTTGCAGTTTCTTCTCTTCAGAACGCCTTTGTTTTTCCGAAACAGTGGTAAATTTCGTCAGTTTTAGTTTTGTGCCATCCTCACAAACCATTCACAGCAGAGAGCAAGCAGTACCGCCGCAGAAGTTAGTCCACGTGTAGTTGTTAAGGCCATCTACGGCCAACAACAGTGGACAGTAGTTAGAAGAAAATAAACAACCCGCTAATCAAGTTAGTTATGAAGCATCTCTGCAAAAATGTTCGTGATCTTTCCTATTAGGTGTAGTGTAAAAGTGTTTAACAAAGCATTAAATATAATCGTATATATTTTTATTTTATTACAGGAGCAATGCTGGCTTCGTCTACCACCCGTTTGATAACCGCATTAAATAGAGCGTCAAGGAAATTCAATCCACCACAAGGTGTCTTCACAGGCATTCGCTACTGTCCTTTTTCAAGAACATTTCATTCCTTGGAAGGTACGGTCATTTGCAATAGTCCATACATAGTGTAAAGGTTAAAATTGCGTGGAGCCATTCTGGGAATCTCGCACTCACACATTAACATTATCAGAACTGTCAATAATATTAACCTTAAATCGACAAAATTAGGTTTAGTTTTCTTTATACTAAGCAACCGTTCTTATATCTTTTGGTTTCTTAACCTAAAAAATTAATTAGGTGTAAACTGCAGTGTTGTTCTACATACGTATTGTTTATTTTGCATTAAATGTTATCTTCCCGGGTGGTGCGATCAATAGGCGCTGCGACTTAAATCGTCGAGCCTATGGTTTAAATCACGCTATTTCTGTATTGATAATTTAATATAACCTCCATTATTTTCAATTACAGCAAGCAAGCGCCGCCGCATAGATCCGACTGTATTAGAACATATCTGTTCCTTTAATATTGTCCCAAATTTCTACACTGTGAGCCCTAATGGCTCTATAGTTCTTTCATTTCCCATGTCCCATCTTTGCACCATCAAACCCCATAGGTTTTCTATGGACCAGCCGCAGTCATTGACCCCACATATTAAGTGATATCCGTCCAAATTCCATATTTGGGACAACATTTTGTTCTGCATAACGGGTTCCATTTCTGTGCCACAAATAAAGCCTCCCGTTTAAATAAGGTGTGCTCCCAGTCAAAATCTAAATACTCCTTTGCAAACAACAATCTATTTTGTTTATGGGTATTAGTTAAAAAGGGTTTTTTAGCTGGCTTTCTATGATGCAATCCTTCAATATGCAGAGCTCGACGAACAGTGTCTATTAAACATGTTCCCAAACACAGCAGTCGGTATGAAACCATTGTTCCACCATAAATCTTTTTTGAGTCGCATCAATGTGCCGCGGACGTCACTTCGAGGACGAGCTGATAAATTCCCCTCCTCTTGGTTGCGTGAGATCCAACGCTTTACGGTAATCCACTAAAAACCAAATAGCCAGATCAAACTACTGAAACTAATTTTTTTTTTAGAATATAATATTTTGATATAAGAATTATGATATAACATTAACATCAAATAAAAACTTGCGGTAAAACCAGTCTCATTTCAAATATGAGATATATTGTAACCCATATTATATAGTTCTATAATACGCATCCTCTCTTGAATATTAATAGTGGCCTGCATATTATTTTCAGCAAAAAAAAATTAATAAAAACACCAAACAACCTTATCAACACAAGCAGTAACATCCACAACGACAAAAATAAAATGGCTACCTATGAAGTGACTGCATCTAACTTAATAGCTAAATAAAAACACCAAACAACCTTGTCAGCACAAGCACCCCCAGAAACAAATCGGCATCGACAAAAATAATATGTCTACCCACGTAATAATAATAATAATAATAATATACTTTATTGCATCAACATAATAATTTTACAAAACAAACATATTTACAAATAGAGAACAATGAAAGGCGGTCTTAGCGCTTTAAAGCGATCTCTTCCAGACAACCTTTGGGTAGAGGAAATAATAAAGTTAAACAAAGTATAGTAGTTTCGACACAGTCATTAAGAAGTATATATATATCATACAATAATGCATATAAAATAAATAAATACACATAAATAACATATATGAATAATTTATATATAAATATACATAAATAGATGTACATATATAATTACATATGTAGAATAAATATATTTATAATATATATTACGTATAAGTAAATATATATTAACAAATATAGATAGTGATGTTATTGTAGTTCTTTAAGTAATGAGCAATAATAAGATTTTAAAATATTGCCTTCGATTTTGCTCTTTTTATTTCTAAAGGTAAAGCGTTCCATAATCTAACAGCCTTTACAGTGAAAGAATCATTATACAATTGTGAGGAAGGCAAAGGAATTTTTAGCATCCAGCGTGTAGTCTCGAAGAGAAGTATTTCCGATAAAATCAAAACGTTTCTTTAAGTATACTGGTGTGTTTGGATTGAACAGGACGTTATACTTACGAAAGAGAACATGAGCATCCAGGCGAAGTCGAATTGGGAGCCACTTGATCTTTGATCTGAATTCGGAAATATGGTCGTACTTACGTAAACCAAATATGAGTCTAATGTTGAAGTTTTGAAGTCGCTCAAGTTTATTAACCTGCTCCTCGGTAAGTTCAATATAACTAGCATCAGCATAGTCGAGAATAGGCAGAAGAAGTGATTTCGCAAGAGCAATTTTAGCGGGAATTGGTAGAAAATTGCGCAATCTGCCTAAAGATTTAGCTGAAGTAAATATTTTCTAACTATCCTCCTTTATTTGCGAACCCCAAGATAGTGTTCGATCGATAAATATACCCAGGTTTTTAACTGTATCTTTGTAAGGGATAGAAACTCCGTTCACAGTTACTAATGAGAGTTCCTTCCAGTCAATCTTGGATATAAGTCTAGAACTGCCTACGATGATTGCTTGTGTTTTCGAAGGATTAACAATGAGGCCATAGGATTCACTACATTTCACAATTTGATCAAGGTCTCGATTAATTATTGAGATAGCGTTTGTCAGTTCACTAATAGGAGTTTGTGTGTAAATCGGAAGATCGTCTGCATAGAGATCGTAGAGAGAAGATAATTGAGATGTTATAGGATTAATGAAAATAGCAAACAGGAGAGGAGACAAAACGCCACCTTGCGGAACACCAGCGGCTGTGTTGCACCAGTCAGATAGAGTATCATCGACTTTTATGCGCTGCCGGCGTCCACGCAAGTAACTATGAAACCAATCGATAACGATTGGAGAAATGTTAAGAGAACTAAGAATGAGTAGCAGAATGTCCAGATCCACGGTGTTAAAAGGGTTGCTAAAATCTAAGAGTGTCAGAACCGTGACCTCTATTTTCCATGCCAAAACGTATATCGTCAGTTATTTTGACAAGGGCAGTAGTCGTTCTATGACCGGGACGGAAACCAGATTGTAAGGGATTTAAAAGGTTGTTTCTTGTAAGAAAATGGGACAACTGTTGATATACAAGCCGTTCCAAAACTTTTGACAAGAAAGGAAGAATGGATATAAGACGAAAATCAGAAAAGGAGGATGGATTATATTTCTTTGGTAAGGGCATTAGCATCCTTCCAGGATTCAGGTAAAACACCTGTGGAAATCGAATGATTCAGGATATTGGTAATGACAGGAGTTATAATATCAAGGATAGGAACGATCATATTACGACTACTGCAATCTTCACCGACAGCATTGTATGAAATGGCAAGTATATTATTCTTAACATTGCAATCAGAAAATCGATTAAGAAAAAATGGAGGAAAGTCAGGAGTTGGCAATGAAGAAAGTGAGTTTAATGTTTTATTTTTTCTGTTGCTGTCAAAGTCAACGTTAGAAATAAAATGTTGATTAAGGAGATTGATATCAGTATTATTTACTTAGTGTCCGCTACTAACTTAATAGCTATTAGAAAATTGGTCTAAGCTTTTTAACTGAACAAAATATTCATAATTCGTAAAATGTAACAAAAACAAAAAGAAAGGCACAAGGTGAGATTCAAATCCCAACCTGCATTGCACTGAGTACACGTATTAAGATCTGATATCTATCCACTAGGCTATGGATACGATAATTTTCTTAGGGAAATTATTATATACAATATTAAATTAAACTAATATTACTCTGGTTCTACAAGACAAATTACTTAATATCTTTAAGTGTGTGAGTGACTACGCCTTGCCATTTTATTTTGTTTTAAAATTCTATATGCAGTTTTGCAACTGACCATACAACATTATTTTTATACGACATTGTTTATTAACAAATTATATTACTTACTACCACTACTATTGCATGTTCACCTACTACTCGTTTTTTTGCCTTGCAGTCGAATGCCAATAAACATTTTTTACGATTTATATAACTTCATCAATTTATGGAACACCTTCAATTTAGTTCCGTACTCTGTCTTCAGTTGACCTTTTCAGGGTTTTCTTTCTTTTGATGAACGGATTCCTTATAGGATCACTTTATTGTTTGTATGTCAGTCTGTTTGTCTGTTAAGAAGTCCCAAGGAACACGTAAGGTGTAAATTTTAAATTAATATGGGTATACGGTCCTTTGGAGCAGTTTAAGATCAAGCTCTTAAGTCAACCCAATAAAAAATACGCCTTTGTATGCCGCACATTTTTATACCTGCAAAAAAATCAAAGCCTATAGGGTAGTTGTTGATGAAATGTGGCAAGACGCAAGGGTTTTATTAACTAGAACTCCTATAAGAAAAGAAAAATTCAATAATCGTTAATTTGTAGTTTTGATATACACATTTTATTAATTAAGAGAGGAAGAGCAATGCAAGTACTCGCTCGAATAAGCCACCCGAACAATTAAAGCAGGGCATAGCGAGTACTTACTCGAATGAGCGGCCCGAACTGGGGAAGTACCTCCACCTTACAGAAAACCGCGGCCATAATAACACTAACATTGAGTAGTGTTGTGTTCCTGGCGGTGAGTAAGGTTGCCAGAGCTCTTTGAGGATTCGCTGCGCGGACAGCGGAGGACCGGCGGTGCTTGTTGCTGTCATTGTTCGGCGTAGACACGACGTGCTGGTTCGGCGGTCAGGAAGACCTGATGAAACGGCTGGCCGCCCGCAGGTTGAACGGGTTCCCGAACCCAGGGATCACTTAATCTCCGCCCTGATCCGCCAACCAGTGTAAAGTCTCTGAAGTAGTAGTCGTGCCGGAGAAGGAGACCGGAGTGGACCCGGCTACTACAACAGAGGGGGATCAGGGGCTCTTCCGCCCGCCGTACCAGCAACCGTATCATCTGTGGCGAGCTTTGGCAGTCTTAGAACCGCACCTTTTGTCCTCTAAGCTGTCTGTGCAGTGAATCCTCATCCTTAGTCTAAGTAACTTTTTTTTTATATATAATGGCCATGAGAACGAAAAAGTAAAGAGTTTGTACAGCGGCTAGTCCATCCACATATAATATGGATTTTTGCAACATCAGGGGTATTCACGCAAATCTTAACGCAGTCCACCACCATCTCGAGACTGCGCAGCCGACCATTCTTTTTTTAACAGAGACGCAAATATCCTGCCCGGCTGGCACATCATACCTTCATTATCCCGGCTACAAACTCGAACACAATTTTATGAGTCGTGCCGGTGTATGTATGTTCGTCCGGTGTATGTATGTGCTGTCGCCGCCTTCATAGCCTTGAAGACAGGGACCTATCGATATTGTGGGTGCGCGTAGATTACGGCGGCCACACTCGTATCTATGCGTGCCTATATAGGTCTTATAGCAGTGCCACGGACGTTACTCGACTCTTCACGCACCTGAGTTTGACGACTGACAAAGTTCTAGAGCAATATCCCACACCAGAACTAGTTATTTTGGGAGACTTTAACGCCCACCATCGTGAGTGGCTCAGTTCTCGAACCAATAACTATGCTGGGATATCTGCTCATGAATAACCTATGGATTCTCTCAGCTGGTACTTTCTCCATACCAGATATAGAGGAACATACGAGCTCCTTACTGGACCTTCTGCTGACTACTCGTACGGACGGTTACTCCGCCTCAGTGGATGCGCCTCTTGGCTCCTCGAACCACTGTCTCGTTCGGACTCAAATGTCATGCACACAACCCGATCCATCTGGGCCAACTAATGGCGTCGTGTGTGGCTCTATAAGTCGGCAGACTGGGATGGATTGCGAGAATTTTACGCATCGTACCCGTGAAGGCAGATTTGCTTTAACTCAGAAGATCCTGACGTCTGCGCAGCCGCAGTCACTAAGACAATCCTTGCTGGTATGGAATGCTATATTCCTAACCCGCTGTAGCTGCCGGCGTCAAAAAACGACCGTGGTTTAATAGGTCTTGTAGAAACGCTAAAATTCTTAAGCAAACTGCATATGAGGCTTGGACCACGACTCGTTATAATAAGGATCCGAATATTTTTGAGTTAAAACGCAATTTAAATGCTGCCTCGAGGTCCAGTAAGAAAGCAACTGCCAGAGCAAAATTCCAATTCATCGGCAAAATAGGTGGGCAACTTGCGAGCTATACTTCTGGGAGTCGTGCTTTCTGGTCCCTTGCCAAAGCTGCCGAAGGGAACTTTTGCCAGTCGTCGTTACCACCACTGCGAAAGACCGATGGTGACTTGGCCCATAGTGCTAAAGAGAAAGCCGATATACTGGGCAGTCTCTTTGCCTCGAACTCGAACATGAAGGATGAAGGTCCTGTACCACCGACTATACCGTGGTGCAGTAAGACCATGCTGGAAATCTCCATAACAGAGCGCGAGGTCCGGCGGGCGTTGCTTTCCCTAGACGTTCATAAGTCGAGTGGGCCAGACGGTATACCAGCAGTGGTGTTTAAGCAGTGTGCTTCTGAGCTATGTCCTAGCACACTAGGCAATTTCCGTCTTCATGGAAGACTGTGAATATACACCCGGTGCCCAAAAAGGGCGATGGATCAGATCCATCGAATTACAGTCCTATAGCTATTACCTCTTTCCTCTCCAAGGTGATGGAGCGTGTGATCAACACGCAGCTTCTAAGATACCTAGAAGTACACGACCTGGTCAGTGACCGTCAATATGACTTTCGCCAAGGTCGCTCGACTGTTGACCTTCTAGTGTATCTCACACACCGATGGGCACTAGCCATTAAGAGTCAGGGGGAGGCATTGGCATGGAGCCTGGACATAGCGAAGGCGTTCGATCGGGTCTGGCGACGGGGTCTTCTATCGAAGTTTCTATCTTACGGAGTGCCAGAGGGATTGTGCAAATGGGTGGCTAGCTTATTGTCCGGCAGACGCATACGAACCGTATAGTTGACGGTAGTTGCTCTGATAGCATGAATTAATGATAGTGTCCCGCAAGGCTCTGTGCTGTCTCCTACACTGTTTCTACTGCATATCAATGACATATTGGACATCAACAACATACATTGCTATGCAGATGACAGTACTGGAGACGTTTATTACACGGGTCGTGCAAACATCCCTCGTTCCGTTGTGGAGGAAAACCGCGGAGAACTTGTGTCTCAAATCAAGACCACACTGTCCAAGGTCTCTGACTGAGGACGGGTAAACTTGGTTCGATTCAACCCTACAAAGACGCAAGTGTGCGCTTTCACCGCTAATAAAACTCCATTCACTGTAGTCCCACAATTCCAGAACACTCCCGTCTCCATCTCCAAGAGCATTGGGAACCTTGGTGTCGACATCTCCAGCGATGTTCAGTTCCGAGATCATTTACAAGATAAGGTGAAGCTGGCGTCCAAAAAACTTGGTGTACTCAACAGAGCGAAGCAGTACTTCACGTCGGGGCAAAGGTTGTTACTTAACAAGTCGCAAGTTCGGCCCCATATGGAGTACTGCTGCCATCTCTGGGCGGGTGCACCTGGATACCAGCTTGGCCCTATTGACTCGGTTCAACGACGGGATGTGAGAATTGTCGACGATTCCAAACTCACTTGCGGTATCGAGCCCTTAAGTCTGGGGAGAAACTTTGCCTCCCTGTGTGTATACAATGGGTTGTGTTCTAAATAATTGTTCGAAATGATGCCCACGGCTACTTTCTACCATCGTACCGCTCGCCATCGGCAGGGAATTCATTCTCACACTTTAGAACCTAAATGGTCGCGTACAGTGCGGTTTCAGAGAAACTTCCTCCACCGCAACGCATAAGTTGTGGAGTGAGCTCCCTGCCAAGGTTTTCTGCAAGGACTACAGTATGGAGTTCTTCAAGAAATAAGTCATTTTGCAATGACAAACTTACGTGAAGAATTGAAATTGAACAGAATTGAGTTTTTTTTGTCCTTAAATATTTACAAAGAAGTTTGTATAAATGACATTTGACCGAAAGTATTTGTAGAACAGAGAATCAGTATGTCCTTCCTCTTATTCTTTTGTGGCGTGCCTTTAAATTGTAACATTTTGGAATTATGTGTCCCGGTTCTTACAGTTTTTATGAAAAAAAAGTAGGAATTTACTTTAGGAAACAAGGGTTGAAAATCAATCAATGTTTTATAATTTTCAGGAATACCTCTAAATGAAATACCCCACAAGTTGGCAAAAGACAAAGGTGAACTAAATAATTTTAATGGTCACAAAGAATGTTTGGTTTTACACAACGAAGTTATGGTGGATGAGGAATGTAACAAGAATTACCCATACATTTGCTACAAGAATCGCACAGAACTCCAGTGCGGAAAAGAGGATGGTGAGTGTTAGTTTAAGAACAGACTTTGATGTCTTTAGTGCAACTGCTATACGGTAATCCCATTGATGTCTGCTGTTCAAGAGTTTTTTCTTATGTTGGTATAGGTAGGTAGTAACAAAAATCTTAACCTAAGATTAGTACCTACATTATATCATTTTTACCAACAGTAAAATCAAATCAAATTAAATCAAATAAATTTTATTTCACACTTGTGTCCATAAATACAATACATTTTGTTTTAGTAGTAGTAACAAAAATCTTAACCTAAGTACCTACGTTATATATACAGCTAAATAATATAATAATAATAATTAGGATTTAAAATAAATACTCGTATATGAGATAATAAAATAAGTACAAGTTAGCGATAGGGCCGCCCAAGGCTATGAGGGGCAGCATGAAGGCGCGCCCAGTGTCCCAGCAGTGGAGAGTCCCAGCTGTCGACCCAAACCCTCATGATGCTGTTGGAGGTCCCACGGACGCGAGCCAACAGTGAGGCGCAGCGCTTCCGTATGATCGCATGGAACCCATCCAACTGCGGCGAAGAGAAACGTCTATTTTGTTTTATTTTTTTATTTACACATTAAAATACAATTCACAGGGTATAGGTTCTCCCCGATATCAGGAAGTTTCTACAAAATTCACACTAACCCCCAGACTTGGGACCAATCAAACGCGATATGTGCAGAGGAAGGAGCCAATCTTGCAATCATTAACAGTCATGATGAGGCAATGATTATAAAGGATATATTCTCAGATTACAATGAAACAGTGAGTTCAGAATTCAGTAAAACTGGGCAGATTTCCGTAAGAATTGGATTCCGCAATGTGCAGGGAGATTGGATTACTGTCGAAGGTAGGTAAAAATTGATTATTGTTTAATTTTTAACAAGTAATTAAAACCATACTAATATTTAAATGAGAAAGTAACTTTGTCTGCCTGTATGTTTCCTTTTCTCGCTTAGACTGCTGTACCGATTTCGATGAAAATTGGAATAGAGATAGTTTGAGTCCCGAGAAAGGACTAGAAAGGTTACTTCAAAAGTAGTTAGTGTGTGTCCTTTTTTTTCTATAATTGAGGAATAGCCATTGAAATCCTACACCAATAACCGAATTTAAGGCGAGTGGAACCGCGGGCAAAAGCTAGTAATAAAATATGTCAGACAGGTTTCTTTGTCAAATAGGG
This sequence comes from Apoda limacodes, assembly GCA_946406115.1. Taxonomy (NCBI): domain Eukaryota; kingdom Metazoa; phylum Arthropoda; class Insecta; order Lepidoptera; family Limacodidae; genus Apoda; species Apoda limacodes. The sequence continues at coordinate 20,072,925 of OX291553.1, forward strand.
ATAGACATGCGACATACATTCACATATTCAGTCTCGACCACGGTAAGAGTGCTTGAATTGTAATATGAGGAGTGCGACAGTAACTTATTAAATTAAAAATGGTAAAGGGTCTATGTTGGATACAAAGATCGCACTTAGCGTTGACCTGGCCCACTCCTCTGATAATAAATTAAAACTTAAGTAGGCGCCAAGTTCTCCTAATCGCTTTTTAAACATTCTTACAAAAAGACATATAATTAAATATAGTTAAAAATATATAACCTATAGGGAAAAGTTAAAGGTATCATAATGGGTTCTATGGGCCTTCTAAGCTATTGTTTAAAATTATTCCTACAGCTATTTTCTATCATCGCACTGCTCGCCATCGGCAGGGAATTCATCCTCACACCTTGTAACCTTGATGGTCTCGTACAGTGCGGTTCGAGAGGAACTTCCTTCCACGAATGATTAGGTTATGGAATGACCTCCCTGCCAAGGTTTTCTACAGGGTTTTTACAAGAAAGAAGTGATTAGATTTTTCGCGGCAAGTGACAAGTTTGTCTCTCAGCTCAGATGAAATTAACAAATAAGTGTACCTCTCTAAAGTTGGCATGAGCAAAGGAGCCTGAAGTAACGTATAAGATGGGATTATTAACCGTAACCGAACCCAGAACATGCGATTTTACTGGTCTTACTTAAACTTGAAGTTACGTTAGCCTGACCAATTACCTATCTTTTGATATGACACACAACCCTAAAAACATTGAGTTTACCTTCTCTATTATCAGCATAACTTTTACAAACATACTTTTCTCATTAATATACTCTTACGTGACAGATAAATCTATCTCTGAAGCTGGGTACAACGTTTGGAGTGAAAACGAGCCAAACAACGACAATAAAAACCAACAATGCGGTGGAGTTTACTGGAAAACATTTTTGCTGGATGACATCGAGTGTGAACTTGGATACATGTTCATTTGCGAGAAAAAAGATTTTTGATGTTTGAATAATGCCTGTCATTATATTTATCATTATAAGCATATGTGTGACATGTAATATCTATAATACAATCGTATCTCAAATTACAATCTTTTACATATGACGCAAATCTACCTTTTTTTAGATTTAATTATACATACAAAATAATATATTTAAATAATAAAGGTAAACTCACAGAACATTAAAAGACTGGGGTGTACCCCAGTAGAAATGCTATGTAAAACGGCGAGCGTGCCACGATCTTGAGCAGACGCGCACTTCACTTCGAAACTCGCGAATCTGTCATTTACTTGCTCGCGGACTACATCGTGCGTGCTGCGTGGTAGCTGCGCAAAAATATTTAAAATACCTTACTGTGCAGTAATTACTTGCAGAGCAAGAAGCCAGGTATTAAATGTATCATAGGGAGGAATGTCTTTTCATTGGTGAGTAGAAGAATACATTTATATAAACTTTGTATATAATTATAAGAAAAATAACCTTTAAATCAAAATTGACATTGATAAACAATATCTTAAAGTATAAAAATACAAGCGATATGCATTACTGTCAATGTTCCTCAGAGCCGCAACAGGGACCGTGTCTAGAAAGCAATGTATAAATGCCGTGAGCGACTCTGTCGTATGATCGATGCGTGTCTTTCTGGTAGTGATGTTCTATGATATTTTATTGCTTTTATCGACATTTTTCAGAGTGTCTAGTTCAAATCAGAACTTAATTTTTTATAACAATGATTTACGTACCTACTGCCAATTTCATACTATTTTGCAATAATTATATTAAATAGGTCTGAGGTTTTGAAATTGCGAATTTTATTAACCACTCTACTGAATATGTGTAAACTTTTATTTTTACACTTTACTCTATAAATAATGTCAAAATTCTAAGTCTTAATACTTTTTAATGTCCGTAGCGAATTGCATAAAAGTGCTAAAACAGAACCCTTATAATTTTTTCATGTCCGTCCGTTCGTATGTCTTTGCACCGATCCCAAAAAATGTAGTTAGGTGTCCTTTGTAAACTGGCCTACAGTTTTGTAGTCAATCTGAGAAAAAAAAATATACAATTGTGTGAGGGTGTCGTTGGATAGGTCCGCAAATTGGTAAAAAAAAAATTGTAAGTAACATATAGCGAGTTATTTGCTTTCAAAACAAAATCGGTTTATATTTTTTTTTGGATATTTGCATTTTCATATTACGGAACCTTAACTCAATGCGTGTATATACGTATAAGCCCGCACGCTATCGGCCTCTTTTTTTTAACCGACTACATAAAACCAAGTTTATCCATTTGACCCATATGTATGTAATATTGTTAGAATTGCGCTATATTCGTATTTTAGCCTATGGAAGCCCACAAAGGCAAAGAAGTGTGCCAAATTTCATAAGTGTATTTATGTATGTTTGTGTACATATTTCTCAGAAAATTATAATCGGATTTTAATAATTATTTTTTTTTCAAATAAAATATGGCCTGTTAGGGTCAGCTCAGACCGAGACGCGACGCGACGAGACGCGACGTGAAGAGGCTTCAAGATGCAACAAGCGACTCAAGATACCTCTAGATGCGCCGCGCGGCGCATCCCAAGACCACTTCGCGTTTCGTCGCATCTCGTTGCTCGTAGGGACATGAGACGCCGCGCTGCGCCACGCGGCTCATCTTCACGTCGCTTGGTCGACTTTGTCGGTTGCCACGGTTTTCTTTGCCAGGGTTGAATTTTGTTGAATATTTTTTTATTACCTTTATTATTTGTTCTGGGGTGTACAAAAAGTGTCATTTCCCCACGGGCTGTTTCTTTGTAACTTTTACTTAACAGGAGTGATAGATTTAATCAAAATCTTCTTTTCGGATGACAGCTGTCAAACTAGAAACGGCTTTATCGCCGTAACTTTTGATCGTAGACTAGTAGTCTCTTCACAGAAGTGATAGATCTCATCAAGATCTTTATTTCTGATGACAGCTGTCAAACTAGAAACGGCTTTATTTCCGTAACTTTTGTTCGTAGACTAGTAGTTTCTTCACAGAAGTGATAGATCTCATCAAGATCTTTATTTCGGATGACAGCTGTCAAACTAAAAACTACTTTATCTTCGTAACTTTTGATAGTAGACTAGTAGTTTCTTTACAGAAGTGATAGATTTCATCAAGATCTTTATTTTCGATGACAGCTGTCAAACTAGAAACGGCTTTATCGCCGTAACTTTTGATCGTAGACTAGTAGTTTCTTGACAGAAGTGATAGATCTCATCAAGATCTTTATTTCGGATGACAGCCGTCAAACTAGAAACGGCTTTATTTCCGTAACTTTTGATCGTAGACTAGTAGTTTTTTCACAGAAGTGATAGATCTCATCAAGTTCTTTATTTCGGATGACAGCTGTCAAACTAAAAACTGCTTTATCTTCGTAACTTTTGATAGTAGACTAGTAGTTTCTTTACAGAAGTGATAGATATCATCAAGATCTTTATTTTCGATGACAGCTGTCAAACTAAAAACTGCTTTATCTTCGTAACTTTTGATCGTAGACTTATAGTTTTTTTACAGAAGTGATAGATCTCATCAAGATCTTTATTTCGGATGACAGCTGTCAAACTAACAAGTCAAACCCATTTTCTCAGTTACATGTAGAGGTATTAAGTTGAAATTAATATCAAATACTTAGGTCTACGGTCCTTTAAAGCTGTACGTAAGTATAAAAATTAAGTTTGAAGTCAACACAATAAAAAATACAGCCATTTGCAGATTTTACATTTGTAATCAAAGCAAAAGTATTATATATGTATTTGTATTATATATGAAAAGTAATATATATGTATCTGTATCCGTTGTCTGACACCCATAACACAAGCTCTGCTTACTTTGGGGCCAGACGGCGCTATGTGTAATGTCCAAAAATATAAAAAATATAATAAAAAAAAAAACAAATAAGATACTTCCCGCTGACCTAGTGTGATAAAAAAAGAAGCAAGGTAAATAAAAAATTCAAAAATCTTTTCTATACCTATCACATAAAAATAAATTATTATTTGTGCGTCAGTTACGGCCCTTTTTCTTACAAAAGCGTGAAAATCAAGTTGAAGTTATTATTAAATACTGAGGTCTACGGTCTGTTGGAGGTTGGAATTATAAAATAATTAATCATTTAAATCGCCGCAGTAAAAAATACGGCCATTTGCGTATTTAGAGCGCTTGAAAAAAATAAAAAACCTATATACTCATATTTATAGGATACTTCCGGTTGACCTAGAATCATGGAATTCCGATGCTGTTCCAAAGTTTGCACGGAACCCTGGGTACGCGAATCAGACCCGGACTTGTACGTTTTTTCTCTCTATTAGAAAACTCGGCAATTCACATAAGACATTTTTCTGTAAAATTTTATTAGAATTGATTGTAAATCGCGGCAATAAGGGACAGAGATGGCGAAACTTAACTACAGTGGTCAAAGACAATATACCTATTCTAACCATGCCAGGCCAGGTTTGGCAACGGAACTCTAAAAAATCCCAAAAATATAATTTGGTTAAGACTGCGATATGGGCTAGATCGCGTAAATACGCCGTTTTTGTGCAAATTTTGTGGATAACTATAGCACCTTAAGGATTGAAAAAAATATATGTTATAAAACTTGCTTTTGTCTAGTGCATAACCTTAGTGAATGATTTTCATTTGTTGTATTAAATGCAATAAAAAATATTGAAGTGACAATTATTTCAAAACTTGTGTAAATTTTTAAAGCGTGTATTGCATTCGCTTGTAATGAAAGTTGGTTAAATAATTAGAATTGGTTGTCATCTAGTGCACTGACTCTAAAATGTGACTACAAAACGATAAAAACGTCAAATTCCATACAAAAAATTGAAAGATATGAATAAAAAAATATTTAATAAGTATGGTATGAATTATTTAATGTAGAGTTAAATAACGAATATATCTCATATTAATGTATTTAACATTGTGTAATGATTTTAAGTACATTAACATGCAAATCGCAAGTATAACAGAAATTAGCTTTCTGGCCTATATCGCCTTCTTAAGACAAAGTATTGATATGTAGGTATATCAAAAGTTTCGGGTAATGGGTCCCTTGTGTGTCGCCAGATCTTTATGACGGCGACCTTATATTACTTTTGTCCATAGATTCAAATATATAACCAGTAGTAGATTATTTAGCTACGTCAAGCTACTGTTGATACCAAGGACAAGTAAAAACAATAAGTTACTGGGTGAATGGGGTTGGTTTTTTTGTTGTTAAATGAGAAAGCTACGTTTGCACACGTCGAAACTAAGTTGTAAGTAATATCTTCTGATTCTCCAAAATTTTATTATTTATGGAACGAAATTTATTTATTCTTATTAAATAAATGTATATTTGTGTGTGTGTGTTTTATCATACCTTATATTGACTTTTAAAGAAAATCCCATATTGTTACTCTTTTAAACTGTAAATTCTCTAACGATTAATTGCTACCATGATAACTTCTAAATTAACCTATATAGGCTATATCAACATTAAGTTATCAAAATTTTTGTTCTATTTCGATAAAAGAACCAAAAGACATTTGAATAAGGAAATTGCTTACCTAATCAACAATGTCGGTTAAATTGAAAGTGAATAGTGGGATGATAAATAAAAGTGTAGTCCAAAATACCAAAACCATAAGTTAAATATCCATTTTATGCTAAGGTTGCTGTTTAAGAAACATTTTAAATGTGTAAATATCCGTGTACCTTTATACCCAATAACGTTATATTATCAACTTTTCTGACCCGGTGGTCCAAAATCAAAACTCCAGTCGCCATATTAAAATAGTATGAACTTACAATAACACTAGCGACCAAACACGCAAGTTCAGAAGGTCAGAAAAGTTTGTTGCACTGTAGAAGAGTTTCTTAAACGTATGGAAGTACTACGTACCTAATATTTGTGCTAATATGTACGTAACATTTTTATACAGTTGGTTAATTTACTAAACGTAAAGTTAGAGTAACAAAAACCCTATATATTTGAAACTTGGGAAAAATGTGGAGATAAAAATACATAAGCTATTGTTGTCCTAACAGAATAAGCGTCTTATCTTATCTATAGCTTAATATATGTATTGGTTAGTTCCAGTGGGCTTAATTCGAATATATTATTGTTTACCTATATCGTAACGTAAGGGAACCAAAGCAATAAATTTTTCACCCTAAAATTGACAAATAAGATGGGGTGGACAGGACGAAATTTTACTATTTAACTAAGGAATTCTTATATTTGACCCACAGATGAACGCACAAATATGATTGAATGAATATGACAAATATGAAAAAATTAAAACTCAAATTCAGGTTTTTTCCACTTTAGACTGTCAAAATTTACAATTTCAAATGAATAAAATATCAAAACATCATTGGTGTGAAAAACCCCACGCACTAAGCACAAAGCGCCATATCGTTGCAATATAGTCCTCGAAACGGGGATAGAGAAAAGTTGTCATTACGCGTTTTACAGACTAAGGGGTTGTTTTTAATTTTTACTAATGGACTCCAATTCGTACGCTTTTAGTTAATCTCAAGGACAATAATTCTAATTAAATTCTATTCAATTCAAATTATATTCAATTCAAATTCTATTCAATTCTATTCAATTCAAATTCAATTCAATTCAATTCAAATTCTATTCAATTCAAATTCTATTCAATTCAAATTTAAAGCGCGTACCAGACCCGATGCGTTACGATTTAATACGCACCGCAACTCGCCGCACCGCAGATCACCCAGCCTTAGAATGTTGAATTGTCAATAAGCGCAACATATAGGTTTATATTATTTTGTTACTTTATTCACAGGCGTGCCTTAGCCAAACTTACGTGGCCAGTCTAGAGTTAGCGTTCGGTAGAAGGTCGTCTAAATAATCAAAGTCTGAAATGATACAACTGAAAACATTATGTCACCTAACTCTGACTTAGACCAATCCATCGGTTAAGCCTACTATAAATGTGAAAATTTTCAGAATCGTAATGTCGAAGTTCTGAGGTAACAAAAATTAAAACAACCGAATTGAGAACCTCCTCCTTTTTCAAAGACAGTTTAAAACAAACACTTTTGATAGAATTAAAAGCCTTATTTTTACCGTATTAATATTTTATCTGCATTACCTAATTACAAGTAAAGTCAGTTACTAAAAGAATAAGGAACTTACTTTACAATAAAGTTTTACTGAATATATAACTTAGAAGTTATTAAATCTTGGCAGAGTCAGGTTTGACATCGCTAGACCCTTTTCATTTAATTAGTCTCGCAGCAGGTATTTGTCATCTGAGGTCTTCGGTGTCGTTCGCTTCAGGGGATTTACTAAAATTGACCATTTAGACGCGACAAGGGATGCTTAGGGGTCGTAAATTCCAATGTCAGTGTTACTCAGGTATTTCTTGTTTGACAAAGGTTGGTAGGTATACCCATTTAAGTGTAAGTTTACCTATTTAGGTGTAAATATGAACATTTTACTGTGTTTTTTGGCCTTTACATTTATTTATGTTATACAACTTAAATTATTTCTTTCATTTTCAGTAATTGATCTATTGCCCCCGACAAGGGTTTGCGTATTATAGCTAATAGCTTTTGCAAGCGGCTTTTCTAGCGCAAAATTCGGTTTTCGGCGAGGAAATTTTACGGTAACTGTAAGAAAGTTTGCTATAGCAAGTTATAGTTGAAGCTATAGTTCGTTATGTGGAATTCTGTTATATTTATTTCTACGGGAACTTTTAATGCGTGATACAACGTGGGATAGCACATGTTCTTTGTCGTCTCTTCAACTATCTTTATGACAATTGTTCTGTTGCGCCATGAAGAAAGGGCAGACAAACAAACAAACAAACTCACTTATTTATATTATGGATACTGTGTCAATAATATATTTACGTACGTTGTCCAAATAAATACCTCTGGTTTCCGTAAAAAAAATCTAAGCGAGACCACTCTAGAAGTATCTTGCGTCATTTACGAAAGTTATGTTAATATACGATTTAATATAATCCGTCCGTTTGTCGATCACAACCTTATAATTCTGCCATATTTGGGAAGAATTTTAATTAAATTTTACAGAAATGTGTTTACAAAAATGAACCGCCATACAAATGTATTATGAAAATTAAGAAAAAAATCTTTGAAAAAAAACTCTATATATATTAAACCGAGGGATGAAAAATTAGGTTTTCAAAAACTTTTTATCTTTAACTATTATTTGCAAGTTATTTCCTTCCTATCCCTCTCTCCCCTCTAAAGGGGAAACAAAATCTTCTTAAACGCATGATCCTAGAATATGAAAAAAAATACGATTTAATAAGGCTATAAATGGGTAAAAAGTATTTGGACAAAACGGGTTTTTTAGAAATCCGCAAAAACTACGTAATATTGCAGAACCCTAACTTAATGCACATACGACACGCTATTATCCAGTTTTTCAATTCAATAATCAAGTCAAAATTTCAAAATAAAATAATTTAATAAAAAATTATAAAAAAATTGCCTTCAAACCGCCACTATAAAGTAAAAATAATAGAACACTGTGTTTTCTCATACTTGCAGTTAAATGCCTAATGCTAACTTAACATACCACCAGGCGGACCGTAAGTTTGTGTGCCACCTTTGTGGTATAAAAAAAACTAGCGCCGCTAATAGATATTTCTAATTTGCTATTCCAAGAAAGCTAATTCCAAAAATTTATTATTAAAAATACACAACTTGACATTGGCTGTTTTTAGAATGTTTTGAGTTGTTAGTAGGATATATCTGTGAATTGTAGGAGGCATTTTTGCTAAAAGTTGCCGTTTTTAAAACTGACATATATATTTTAAGAGTAACAAAAACTCAAATAGCACAGGGAAACTCAAATTTTTTACCACGAGAGCGAACGACTCTTGTGCGAAGCCGCAACAATGAGCGACTCAAATACTTTACAACGCTTGTTCTATTAGCAATGTTTGACAGCATATGTTTATAACATTTGATTTATGTTTCAGCCATCAGCACATGGAGCTTGATAAATGTTGCCATTTATTCCAAATTACCACCCTTTATCTCTATTTATTCTGTTGTGACCTTTAGCGTAACAAGCTTTGATAAATTTATTTTGAACTGCTCTTGTGCCCTATTATTAATGCTTCTCATTTTATGTACGTATGTTTATCGACACGGTTCTGATCCCCGTCGAGGGTAACTAGCAGCTGGAGGCACACTCAGAACATGATGTAGGTTTTTTTCCTTAAGTTGTGTAAATATAAAGGTTAATCTATATATTTAGACTGACACGCAAATTAGGTGTTGTATTTAAAACATAAGAAACAGTTTTTTTTTTCAATAAGTATAAAACAAAAAACTAAAAATATTCAAATTAATTAATGTAGCCTCCATGAGCTTTTTGAAGTGAAAACTTCTTTAGCAGCGTTGTGCACTTTTTTGGTATGGGTAAAAAATGTTATACCTACTCGCGTCAGGTCACGTATCCTGATCGTAAATTTATAGAAAATTAGTAGGACAGAACTCGCGTCAGATTTATTTACATTAGGTTAGTTTTTGTGATGGGTAAAAAATAATAAACTCGCGTCAGACTGATCGTCAGACGGAAACCATAATGCTACGCCTATTATAATTTTGAAGTGAAAACGTCTTTAGCGGCGTTGTGCACTTTGTTGTGATTGGTAAAAAATGTTAAACTCTATAGGACGAATAAAAAGTAAGGGTGAAAACTTCAAAAAACGACAATTCATATAAAATTCGTAAGACGGTGCTCGCTTCAGATTTATTTACGTGAGGTTATTTTTTTATTTTTCGTGTATATGGCGATTATGAGTAGTACAGAAGGTTGGATATTGGATTTTAATTCTATGACAGATTGAGATGTCAAATATACTACGTCAAAAAAGTAAATAAACAAACATTATTATTTATAATAATGAAAGTGCGGATTACACATGTTAAAATTTGATACGATACGATACAATTCGACAATTCGAGGTGAGATCAAAGTTATTGTAGAGCAAAGCTCACGTAACACTGGATAGAAGGTATATCTATGTGTTGACGTGTCAATAGTTGATTTTATAGAAAAATAAATATATAAATAGTCTTTATTTATTATGTTGGGTTGTGTCAAAGTTAATAGTCGAAAGTTAGAGGAGTTAGAGACGTGTGATAGGATAGAGAGCCAGTTCCATAGTAGTAGTGGCATAGTAATATATTACGTTTAATATAGCTTATTACATTATTGAGAAATATAAGTAGGATATTGCTCAAAAATATACAATGGGTCAAGATATGTCTTGTGACGTATTACTTGAGTGTTAAGCGCGAATTGCGTGTTAAGGACATTGGTTCTGCACAATTAAATATGACGTATGAGTTGTTTTATACCATATTTGAATGTTAAGCGTGAATCATGTGTAAAAGACATTGGTTCCCTACTATTAAATATGACGTATGAGTTGTAAATATGGGGTTTCAATTCTATGACAGATTGAGATGTCAAATATACTACGTCAAAAAAGTAAATAAACAAACATTATTATTTATAGTAAATAAATATGTATACAAAGTGATAGGAAGTAAATAGCTAGTATGTTTTCACTTCTGCCGGCACTCCCGGAGTGCAACCCGTTTTTTACAGGTTACTCGTACCACAAGTGGTTTACGGTTATTACTCTAATTTAATGATAGTTTAGTAACCGATTTGACTATAAACACACTATATAAATTAGTATTGGTCTGATACACTGAAAATGCACATTTAATTGGTTATACCTTGCCGTGTCTATATTGAAGCATTATATCGTGGTTAAACCTAGTTAATCCGAACATATTCTAAACAGTTTTACTTAACCTAAAAATGGAAACATAAAATATTTATAGTACCATTCACAATTACCCAAAAAAAATTTGGTTACAAAACACATGTTTCTAGGGTTCTGTACCTCGAAAGGAAAAACGGAACCCTTATAGGATCACTTTGTTGTCCGTCCGTCCGTCTGTCCGTCCATCCGTCCATCCGTCCGTCCATCCGTCTGTCAAGACCCTTTTTCTCAGGTGGAGGTATCAAGCTAAAATTTATATCAAACACTCAGGACTGCTGTCCCTTGGAGCTAAGAAAAAACTAACTTCTACGCTAACGCAATCAAGAGATAGAACCGTTTATGCCGCCCGCAAATTTTCGCAACTCGCAAGGGAATCAGAACCTACAGGGTACTTCCCGTGAACTCTGAAATCTTGAAATGTTTTTAAGCTTTTGTACACATGTCAGGTAAAGTTCCTGAATTTGTACAACCCTTTGACAATCGGTACCGCGCCAGTTGTTTCAACAAAAGAGAAACAACGGTTACTGGTTTAATAATTGTTGAAGCGGGGCGTGCCGCTAGAAACTAGATATGCAGTACAGTTAGTCATTTATTAAAATATGACTTTTAAGTATAGTACTTATGAACAATTGCAAGCAAATTTACCCTACCCAGTTCTTTATAAATTTTTCTTTAGCCATAGGTTGTGTTGCAGAGATCGTTTCTTGGCAATGACACCTTCTGTTGTACATAGCATCTAATAATCAGTGTCCTAGATTAGGTTTGTAAAATTAATATTGAGAATTCCATAATCAAACGCTATTTCAGTTTACGAGTACTAACAATTGTTCGCTATTCATCAAGAAACGTTTGAACAATTACTAAACTTTTACGAGTTCCCTCATTTTGCAAAAACTTATTTACTTTGATCAGAGCTTTTCCACAAATGTAACATTGGTCAGATATCAAAAGTACTTTCAAGTTCAATAAAAGTTAAGTAAAGCTATTATGAATTATTTTTATAGGTTTGAGCAATTGTTCCTTTGAATGTGCTGTAAACTTTATAGTGTTGTCGTGTTTACTTTCTTGTTTTTGTGTTCTAATGGAAATATCAAAAGTATCACTACCAATGCCTACAACGTGACAATTTTCTTTCATAAAATTGAAGACTAGAATATGGTAGCCTATCTTCTGAGGGATGCGTGCATTTGTAGAAAATTGTTAAGGAAGTTAAGTAACTTAAATTTAATCATTTAAAAAACTCGCTACTAAAATTTTAGGTCTTGTTTTTGATAAATTGTGTCGAAGTATATGAACTATCTGTACCAAATAGTAGATTTTCTAAAATTCAAATATGTATTTGTCTACATTACTTTCTGTGGATTACTCATTGACAGTTTAATTTTCACCGACATGTTTTAATATCGTTATGTTCAGATAAGCCCCATGTCCAATTCTTCTTATACTGCTTATAGTATATCGACAATTGGCAGACAGGTATTTTATTCTCTCCGTGGTCTTTCATTTACGCTTTTTATGGAACATACATGTATAAAGCCATTGTAGTCCAGATACACCATTAGAAGCCGTGTTGCGGTGGTAGACTCACCCTCTGTCACGCAGAACCAAAGTGGTTGGGAATAAGAGGCTGGCCCCGACATAATGATGTGCATGTGTGTCCAGCCACTGGTCAACCTCTACGGGGAATAAAACCGTAACATTATACATGATGTATATCTTTTGCACTTTTATTACAATACTTGCTATAGTCTGCGGTTAAAAGGAGATAAGCAGTATTTGTTCTTATGTTAAGATTTCTCATCAATCGTTATAGCTTTTTTTAATTTATATAGCTTCAAACGAAAAACAAAAATGCAAACTTTTGCTCCTTATGATATTAGATATATAAAAGTTTAGTTATGAATATGCATATTGTTACCTCAGAAAAATGTGCCACTAGTGCGGTCACCCATCCAGGAACTGACTACGCCTGATGTTGTTAGGCTACGTACTTTTCTGTACATTGTATGTAGTTACTAATTACTATTCGGAATAAAAAGTAGCAAGCATAAATTTATTAATGAAAATGCAATTGATGTTAAAACGTTATGTCAAAAGTAGGGTTTATAATAAGAACGGTAATGAGGCCGATGAGACCCAACGATATACCGTTACATAATTCGAAAGCTAAACATAAGTAAGGAGAATTCGCAGATAAAAAAAATAATATTATTGAGCTCTTAGAACTTGCTTAGTCTGTAAGACGTATATTCAAGTACTAGCTTCTGCCAGCGGCTTCGCCAACGCTAAATTTCGTTATCGGCGTAGGTTCTTACGGCAGCTCCTCAATTATAGAAAAAAAAACAAACTAGGTATAAAATATTTCCTCCTTAATAGCATAATACATTCGTGTCTGCGAGACCATCGAAATACCCAACCCAATCTGTCAAGCCGTTTAGAAGTTATGTGAAAAACTAAATACGGAAGGACAATTCTTACTACCCGTTGTCCTATTACCCGTTTTCCTGTAAGAATGAAGCATTTTTCCGCGGTAAAAAGTAGCCTATGTTTATCAGGGATAATGTCGGCTTCTAATGGTAAAGAATTTTTCAAATCGGCCCCGTAGTTTCGGAGCCTATTCAATACAAACATACTTGCATACAAATCTTTCCTCTTTTAGTATAGATATAGATTATCTGTTTTACTTAGTAGGTTATTAATATGGGTATAGGTGTGGTGAATGTATGAGAAAGAGAAATAAGATTCTTCCTGGCTATGAGTACATTTTTTTTTTACTCTCTTGTGCAACCAAAATAGCGCTATATTACAAGACAATATTGTTAGAGTAACATTATACTATTTGATAGATTAATTTAACGAAACAAAAAATTAACCCCATCGACAACATTCTTTTCATATATTTAAATAAGACATATTTTAGTAGAAAAATAAAAAAGTAAATAAAAAACGGTCAAGTACGAGTTGGATTCGCGCACCGTGGATTCCGTTCCGTACCAACATATTATTTACGAACACTAACAATAAAACAAAATGTGCAAATAGGCGGTCATCCATCTAATAACTGATAACGCCCACCCTGGCTTGACTGTGAGATATTTCTGGGCTACGAGTTTCTTAAAATCTGTGCCTGCGTTTGTGTACTAGCGCTACTTAGTATAGTACGAAAAGGAATATAATACGGAAGTAATATGGAACACAAAACTGTAAGCCCATCTCATAATTTATAGAGCTCATACGATAATCACTGAAAGTTTAGGGCTGTATCACTTATATGTATTTTTACAAAGCCACAACACCAAAAACGTGTTTCTTAAGACTCTTTAACTTTTTGCTTTTTGAATTCCTTCTTAGGTAATCCGCCATAAATAATAATATTATAAATGGGAAAGTGTATGTATGTGTGTGTCTGTTTGTTTGTCCGTCTTTCACGGCATAACGGAGCGAAGAATTGACGTGATTTTTTAAGTGGAGATAGTTAAAGGGAGTGATAGTTAAAGAGTGACATTGGCTACTTTTTCTCTCTTTCTAACCCTCACTTTCCTAAACTTTAGATGTTCCCGCGGAAATAACTATAACCGAGCTTAAACGAACTATTTCTTCTTAGGTATAATTAAGGAGTCATTAGTATAATTACCGATTCGCTGATAACGATTTAGGGCGGGTGGAGCCGCGGGCAAAATTCATTAATTACTTAATTAATTCATTAATTACCTGCTATCCCATTAATATTCTAAATGAGAAAGTTTGGATGTATGTTACTCAATCACGCTTTAACCACTGGATGGATCAGGATGAAACTTGGCACCCTTATAGGTTTTCATTCCGGAAAATTCAAAAAATCTTACAGGAGGAACTATAACCAAATTCCACGTACGAACCATAGCTGCAGCAATAGTTTGCTACAGCAAACTTCTTTAGTGTAATCAAAAAGTTGCTGAAAGAATCCCACGCCGATAACCAAATTTAGGGCGGGCGGAGCCGCGGGTAAAAGCTAGTTTTACATATTCTGTGAAAATTTTAGCCACCTACCTGATAGTTCTTTAAAGGTCGGATGGACAGATAAACAGACAGACAGAGTTGGTTAAGTAATAAGGGCGAGACCCTTTAGGTTCGGAACCTCAAAAACTAGATAAATTCCGACTGCGTAAATTTGGCGTAACAAAAGATTAACTAAATATATTTTGTAAATCTTCAATTGTTCCTTTCTTAGTCTGTAAACTCATCACAATTATTAAGTTCTATAATTACAAAGTTGTATCTTAAATAGTTTTATTCATTGAAAACCTAGGTTTTTGTTAATTCGCTTGACAAATACGGTAACTTCATTTAAATTGACTTGAAAATTTCCAGTCAAAAGGCTTTTTAATGTCATTTGTAATGTCATGTCTTCAGAACTATAAAGTCTAAAATTTCTAAAAAAAATACAGAAAATGTTACTTAACTTACAGATTACAGAAAAAAATAAGATGTCTATTGTAATAACATAACATTGTAAATATGTCAGTGTTGTGCGTACAAACTTACATTTTAAAAACAAATGGCAGGTAACATATTCATTGTTCAACTCCCACTTTTCACGATTTTTCATTTTTGTTTTTAATTTTATTAATGAAGACAGATAGTTTGGATTACTTTCAATGACATTTGGATGGGATTGCATTATTCCATTAATTTACAGAAGAAAAAGTAATGTAAATTAAATCTAAAGATGAAGACAAGACGATTAAAGAGAAGAAGATGAAGAATGTTAATGGAAAGACACAGTAAGTTGAAGTTCTAAATTTAAATCACATTGTTGAATAGCATGTTTAAATGAATTTCAGTACAATATTATTGCCCTGCTAGGTACTAGGGTTGTAATAAGTTAGTTTAGGTTAAAATTGCATGACATATTATCATTTTCGAATAGGTGGTGTCAATTTTTTTTTTCTGCTGATGTAAATTATTTGCAGACATTATTTATTTCATAAAAAAACCGGCCAAGTGCGATTCGGACTCGCGCACGAAGGGTTCCATCAGGTTTGCTGTATGGGAGCCCCCCTTTAATATTTGCTTTATTTTAATTTAATTATTTATTTATAAAGTGAATATATATCGACATATTCTTTAAATATTTCAAGCGTCTGCCTGTTGCCGTTATCAATATCGAGCAAAAACGAGCAAAAAAATCACGTTTATTGTATGGGAGCCCCGTGGAATAATTATTTTATTCTGTTTTTTAGTATTTGCTGTTATAACGGCAACAGAAATACATCATCTGTGAAAATTTCAACTTTGTAAGTATCATAGTTCATGAGATACAGCCTTGTGACAAACGGACAGACGGACGGACAGCGAATTCTTAGTAATAGGGTCCCGTTTTACCCTTCAGGTACGGAACCCTATAAACTATTACGCCGATACAACCATTCCTCGATATCCAACACATTTAACAATAGTACGTCTCTCTTAGTAAATAATGCTATGCGATAAACAATTCTAGCCTTACCTTTGTCAAACGAAAGACACCAGTATAATACCGGAACAAGAATTAATGTCGACCCCAGACCTCCCGTGTCAAATGCAAATAAATATTCACTTGAACTTAACTTTTGCCCTTGTAAATTGTAAAATACATTTGCCCGTAGTGGTTTTTAAAGCCAGTTTCAGCAATATTTGGATGGATTTAGTCTGACATATAATCTTTTATCCTTGTAAAATTTAGGGATCTTCGTTGACGGCTTGCAGTGTTTGTTGACAATCATAAGGTATGTTGGTTTAATTATAATTATAGCGGTCAAGTGTGAGCGTGAGTTGTACACCAAAAGCTTCACATATTTTAAAAAGATTACATTAACGTAAAATATGCTATTTGATAAACAGCAATTTAGTCCGTTTATGAAAGTAAATAAAAGACTACCATAAACTTTTATTTTATACATCTGCGTGTCTCTTAATATGCCAAATTTCAAAAAACCACTGTAGATGGACGGACTTTGAAATTATCTAATAAGGGTTCCGTTTTATTTTTAATATGGAACCCTAAAAAGCAATAATATTTCTTCGTTACGGAATATGTTTCTGAAATTTAATAATTTCAATTTGTGAAGCAATTGCTTTTACGTTTAGCATTTCATTTGAAGATGCTGATTGATTTAATTACGAGCACAACCTTGTCCCTGTTAAAGATATTGCTACTTAGGAATTCTCTTTAAATTAGAAACATAAAAATTCAATTTGCATTCGCTTATTATCTCAGTTCAGTATTAAAAAGCTAAAATTCATCAAGACCTTTGATTTCGGCATAATTTAGATATGCACGTTTGTGGCCATTTTTCGTACCTATTTATAATATTCTTATGCAGTGAATACATATATGAAGTATAAGTAAATATAGCTGTTGTTTGTGTAAAGACATTTTTAACCAACGAGTTTTTGTTTGTGTATAGACGCTTTTAACCGGCGCCGGTTAATTAACATTGGGTCCAGTGGACAGTTTTGCGACGTCGCGTAAAGGTTTTCTTTGAAGAAACCCTCTAGAATGGACACTTTACTTTGAAGAAACCCTCTGTGATTACCTCCAGGACACTTAGCAATAGCAGTCTTACACTAAGGTTTTAATAATAATTTTCCCCATTAAGACCTTCTAAGATAATTTTCTTTACTAATTGTCACTCGCATACTCTTTTTTCGTTACTACATTACGATTATTTTAAACTAATATGATTATTGTAAAGTAAAAATAATGAAATAAAGATATGTAATTATATATTACCCTTATCCAAACCAACTACTAAGGGGGGTGATGATAATAATCGTGTGACAAGGCTTGAGGTGACTATCAAAGATGATGACAATTTTGCGACAAGGCTGACCTGAGGTGACTTTTAAAAGAAACGTATATGATAATAGTTGTACGATAAGGTTTAACTGAAGTGACCACTTAAGAAACGTGGATTATGATAATAATTGTGCGACAAGACTAACCTGAGTGAATATAAAAGAAACATGGATGATGATAATAATTGTGCAACAAGGCTAACCTGAAGTGACTATCAAAGAAAAATGGATGATGATAATAAGTGTGCGACAGGGCTAACCTGAATTGACTATTAAGGAAACGTTAATGTTGACAATAATTGTGCGACAAGGCTAACCTGAAGTGAATATCAAAGAAACGTAGATAATGATAATAATTGTGTGACAAACCTAACCTGAAGTGACTATCAAAGAAAAATGGATGATGATAATAAGTGTGCGACAGGGCTAACCTGAATTGACTATTAAAGAAACGTTAATGTTGACAATAATTGTGCGACAAGGCTAACTTGAAGCGACTTTTAAAGAAAAGAGGATGATGGTAATTGTTCTTATATGGTGCTGCAGTTTATTATTATAAAAAGATGCAAATGTCTTGGAAGTATTTATTGCCACTTTTTTGTCATCGATCTAATTGACAAGTAAAAATAATATTGATTTAAAAATAAGTTCGAATACCGAACATTCTGTCCGGCATTTACTTCACAAATTAACTGACTTAGCAGTAGTTGCTACAAAATATCGAAAATCGAATCTTGAAATCAGTACAAGTCAGTAAATATAAACACACAGGAGCAAGCATTAACTGTACCTAAATTAAATATATTAAAAGATAACTAATAAAGTATTATGTTACATTAAGTGGATCTTAGGTATTTACAGGAAGAAAAATGAGTTTGTGTATTAGACGATAAAAATTGCCTTTTGATATGCGTATTAAGGCTGATATAATTAATTATCAACTCTGCCGCAACAAGTCTTTATAATACGACCTAGTACCCGTGTGCTAGGTGGCATTGCTTTGTCCGTAATAATGACCAAGTCACCAACAGTTAAATTTTGTATAATGTTCTGCTATTTCGGTCTGTTTTGTAATTCCGACAAATACTGAATTGGCGAATGCTTCCTAAACTGCTACTAATAATGGTGTGATTTGATACAAGGATAAATAAATCTATTAGATGTGATATGTGCCAATGAAGGTTCTGGAATGTCCAAAATAGTCTCTCCTATCAGAAAATGTGCAGGTGGTAAGGAGTTTAAATTGTTAGGTAAATCACTGACTGCACACAATGGCCTAAAGTTTTATATGCCTTACTAGTATCCGTAATGTTTTAGCTGATTTATCCCCGCTACATAAATAAAATATATGTATATTTTTGGGAAAGAAGAAAAGTGGATCCGCCAAGTAGGTAATGAGTAGGTATTTTCCAGTTTGAAATGTCGATTGTATCATGCGGTAGGGGGGAACTGATGGGGATTATATTTGATTGTGTTAAATCGTGAACTTTTCGCAATGTTAGTGGAAGTCTCATTCTGTTTAGGCATCTTTTCAATTCTATGGACAGTCAATTTTTTATATAATTTCGTTACCCCGATACGTTCAGCTAGGCTGCTTGTAATAAATTTACCTCACTAACCGAATCTAACAAAAGACGAGCTGTTAGCCAGTCTCCGTTTTGTGTACGTATCTTCACGAAAGCTCTGCAGAGCAAAACTGTACCTGATGGCACATTCTGGCTAGCTACCACAGTCTAAGATACCACGATTCTAAGACCTGGGTCACCACATGTTCTGCCTGACTGTTAGGGTTGTCAGTGACTTAAAGGGATGTACAGTTTTGTTTAGCCTAGACCTAGGTCTTGGGCAACGAGTATTCATGTGAAATGTGGTGTGATGCTTTCGTTTGCAAATATTGCAAGACATTGTCGAGTGAGTAGTAGTGTAAGGTTTGAGACAATTGTAACATAAAATATTACTTTCCAAAAAAGTCAAAAAAGTTCATGGTTACTTTTACAAATTAAACAAATAATATCAGCTGTAGACAAATAAGATACTACTGAATCTATTAGAATTATTGTATAATTGTTTATCCCTAAGTAATTCTAAGGTGATAGAGCGATGAGACAAGTAATCTAGAAATTCAGCTAGTTTCGGCAGTTCGTGTGATTGACAATAAAGTTCCCAGGCAGCTCTATAGGAACCATCTAGCTTTTGAGAGATAAGGAATATCATCATGAGCTCCCAAGTATCTACTTTTAAGGAATTTATGGAACCTAAGTTTTGTTGCAACGTGACTAAAAAGTCCTTTAAATTACATTCAGTAATAGTAATATTTTTCTTAGTAAAAGTAATATTTTTCTTCGAACTTTTGTATTTAAGTTTTTTATCGGTGTTGATATCTTGCAAGGATTCAATTTAATTTAAATTTGCACAAATGTTTCTTAAATGGTTTCAGCTTTTGTTCGGTTAAGATAAGCGATGACGTAATGCCCTTTCACTTGGTACGACATTTACTGTGCAAATTAGTTCTGGTATAGTCCAGAAGACTTCACAAAGGTACTTATTTAGTATCGCGATTGATCGGAAATACCAACGTCGTGGTATTGACGCGCATTTGGTGAAATTCAGTTTTAGTGAAGTTATTGAAAACTTAAACGGCAAGTTTACAAGGGACATTCCGGTTGGTGATCTCGTCGTGTTTGTAACGTGAAATAGCGTCGCGACGCCCGGGTGACACTACACTTTTGTTTCTGTTTTATTCTCTTAACCCATTGCATGGATATACTTAAGGTAAAATTCCTCTAATTAGCTAGGCCCCCTAACCGACGGTAAAACAGGCTTACAGTCACCCCTTCCCATCGAGACTGCGGGCACATAAGGTTCTTCATAGGCATATAGCTGTTCTTGACGGATCTCTAATTCGTTATGAGAACTATGATTGCTCACGTTGGATAGGAATATGTGGATTCTGGTCAATTTTCTTTTGTAGTTAGTGCATAATCACATTGAATCTTCAAATTCCTTAGCCATCTGAGCTTTATTTTCTCTGTTTGACATAGAGCCGCTTGGTGACGGCCTTATGTTTAAGCGTAAGATAGTTTTGGGAATAAGACCAAACTTACAAATATAACACCAGAAAGCAATCGAAGGATCAACTAATGTTCTTTTATGGTGCTGGAGTTCATTATTATAAAAAGATGAATTTTTTTTGTAAATATTTTCATCGACATCGATCTAATTGACAAGTAAAAATAATATTGTGTTTCTTAAATAAGTTTGAATACCGAAATTGTCCGACAAGGCTAACCTGAGTGACTATAAAAGAATCCTGGCTGATGATAATAATTGTCCGACAAGGCTAACCTGAGTGACTATTAAAGAAACGTGGCTGATGATAATAAATGTGCGACAAGGCTAACCTGAGTGACTATTAAAGAAACGTGGCTGATGATAATAAATGTGCGACAAGGCTAACCTGAGTGACTATTAAAGAAACGTGGCTGATGATAATAAATGTGCGACAAGGCTTACCTAAAGTGACTATTAAAGAAACTTGGAAAAAGATTTCAACTATTAATATTCACATTTTTTGGTAAATTTTTGTTTATTTCTTCAGTTTTATTATTAACTAGTTAACAACTCAATGTAGGTTTATAATTTTGTAAAAACACCTCCAGGTCAAAGGTTTGTAAAAAAATAGATTTCGATGACGAAGACGACGGTAAAAATTGAGACGTCGAACTTTGCTTGTAGTCCATTGAAATGTTACATGAGCTTTGCATTTGTTAGAGGACGCAATTTTATTTTTGGGACACGTGTGGGGGGTCAATAGAAGCTTAACCTCAAGTTTGAGGGATCGCCGCCCTTGTCATTCGGCCGCCATCTTGGAAAAAGGGATGAAAACCCTTTTTTCGCGATATCTCGGAAACTATGCGTCTTACAAAAATTCGTAAAGACATAATTTGTAGCTAATTGTTTTGCCTACAAATATGTTTATATAACTTTTTGCCCTAAATTAAAAATTAAAGAAGTTATAAGCAAAAAGTGAGAAATTTTTTATGAAAATTATCTTTTTTTTTATACATTTTACAAAAAAATTACCTAAGACCAATCTTGTAGATAATCTTTTGAGGAAAATTTTTCTCTGTAATTATTTTTAATTTCATTCATTTAAAACGCTGTTACAGCGTTCCAAAGTTGACCGGGTTCGTCAATGCTCATGAGAATCTGGTCAAAACGAGTTCTAATCGATTTTAGAATGCTAATCTACTATAATTATTGCGATTTTAAGTGACAGTTTACTCTGTATAATGTTTTAATACAATTTTGAGAAATAAATATTTTTAACTTTTATTAGGTAAAATTAGAAGGCTCCCAAATGTCGTTTCCACATTCACAAAATATTAGTGTGGACAATTCCCACAGATGAAAAAGTTAGGTTATGTTGTTGTTATGAAAAAAGGGAAAACAAATAAGTGAAGTCAATTTTGCCTCGTGTAGACGTATTGGAAATTGTGGATATTATTTTCAGTTAAATCAATTAAACTGCGAGTTTTATGTGGTGAAATTTTCATTTAGTTATAAACATTGCGACTTTTTTAAAGCGTGAATCATGAGTGATTGTTTTATATGTAAAAAACCTTATGGGGGTATTAAAGTTCTAACTGTGAAAGCTAGAGGACTGAAAACTTTGCTTGAGCGAGCAAAATATTCAAAAACGATGTGGACAATGAATTATTTTTACAAAGGGTTTCTGAAGTAACTGTTCATATTCCCTGCTATCATAATTATACTGATAGTCGAACTGATAATGTTGTTCGTCGTCTCAGCTGTAGCGGTTCATCATCTTCAGTATCAGAAAATCTAGATACTGATTTTGATTTCTCAAACAATTGCTTTATTTGCGGCGCAGTATTCCAGGACTCTGAGTGACTTGTGTCAAAGCCGTCAGAGGAAGATATGTAATGTACGTCATGAAAGTACAAAAAAAAGCATTTTGGACCTTGTTCTCAAACGTTCTGATGACAAGGCAAAGAGCATTGCTGATCGCATAGCTAATGTTTCTAGCTTAGTCAATGTTGGAGCTAGGTATCACAAGGATTGCAGCAAGCAATTGTACTCAAAAAAATGGAGTGACGAAATAAGACATGATGAGCGCAAAAATAACATTGAAAATGCTATGGAGGATGTTTTTGCTTACTTGCATGAGAATAGTGAAGAGTGCCAATTTCGACTTACGAATTTAATGAAATCCGTTAAAGGAGACTACATTCCAGAGAAGCTTACGGTCATTGAACGATTAAAGGTAAAGTATAAGGACTACATTGTAATCTTTAACGAAGGTAAACAAGACATCATTATCTGCTTCAACGGTTTTATATACAAAATTATATCGAAAAGATCATCTCATAAAAAAAATGATCCTCAAAAGGAGAAATTGCAGACAGTCATAGATGCAGCTGCAATTATTTTGGAAGACATTGCATTTCGTCCAGCGCCTAATATTTTACCTCATGCCTTCTCGCAATTTGTTTTTGACAATGCTGATTTTAGCAGCAACACAATTGATGGTAAAAATACTTTCCATGCGATGGGTGGAATTCAAATCTGTTACACCTTATGATAGTATTGAAGCTGATACCAGTTTACCACGTGTCTCCAAAAGAATACCAGCTTCAATCTACTTTAGGGTTAGTTCCTCTTGCGTCCTACTCAAAAGGCAAAACAATTGCATTGGGTAAAATTAATGTTTCATTAATCGAAAATATCACATCACCAGCCAAAAAGATTGTTCCTCGTCCTTGTGACTTCATGTGGCTATATGGTAAATGGTCTTGTGCTTTAAACATTGGTGGATGGAACAGCTTTATGATTGAAGCAACTGTTGAGGAGCCTTTCCAAAGAAGTAGAATTCTATGTCTACTATTTATAAACGCACCTCCAACAGATTATGACACAATTTTAACATCACTCCAGCTTTCGATTGAGAAATGTAAAGCTTCCAATAAAAAAACGTGTATTGCAACGTTTGATCAACCTTTATATTGGAAAGCTCGAGATATAACTGCTGCGGCTGATCCTACTTCAGATCTTTCAAAAGTTGTTGTTCGATAGGGTGTGTTCCATTTGCTTATGTCATTCATTGGTGGAATTGGACACATAATATCTGGTAGTGGACTTGAAGATATATTTAAACTAATTTATGCAGATAACTGTGTTCAGCACATAATATCTGGACATGCTTATTGTAGAGCTGTGCGTGCTCATTTGTTAGTGCATTTGTCTATAAGCAAAATAATTATGGACTTAGAATTTACAGATGAAGAACGCGATTTCCTCGATGATGTTATTACTGATATTGATCGAACTTATGTTTTAGAATCGATTAATAATCCTTTATTCAGGAAGATATCGACCAAATTTGAAGAATCTTTGACCATGCTGGAGAGTAAAAGACCAACTGCAACCTTATGGATACAATACTACAGATTAGTCACTCGAAGCAGAACGATCTGGAAATTGCTCTCTTCATTTGGACACGATAAGGAAAATGCTTCCAATTTTTCATGCAAGTAGACATTTCTTGTATGCTAAGTCCAGTCCACTTTACCTGCAAGATATGTTGAGGCTTGATCAAATAATGACATCTGATGAATACCACTGGTTCACTGCTAAGGGCTGTTTTACTATTCGACGAACTGACTAATTTTGGAGCGGGATAATGTCTGACCAAACTATTGAGCAAACTCTCATGAGAATGTTTAAATCATCTGGAGGGTTAACACACGTGCATGGTATCACTGAGAGCACGTTGGCATCATGGACTCTTGGAATGATACGCTTACAAGATGTTTGTGCGCAGATTACAGAATACTGTAACATCACTATGGATACTTCAGAACAGCACGTAGATTACAGAGATGCACGTGTCCAACGTGACAATGAAGACATTGAAAAAATTGCTTTTTGTCTCTCTTCTCATTATTTTACTATAGATCGCACTGAATTGATTTGTATAGCAAATGGAATAGTTGCTTCAGCTATCGTCAATTGTCATCGTGCTTTATAAATAGGAGAAGGCTTAGTAACTAACATAATTGGATCTAATTTTCAAGGACTGTCATTTAAGCGCAAATAAAAGGTTCTTTCTTCCCTTTAGTGCTATGACAAGCACTATTGAAATAGAAAAATCTCCTTTTATTTCAACAGATGTGTATTTCGAGAGAAACAGTTGGCGATATTAAACAACATTTGGCGTACGAATTACCACCTTTTCCATTGGCATTATTCGCTGAAGATGGCATGAGGAAAGGTACTAAGTCGTCTTTGTTTAATGTTTTTACACCACTAGACCAATCCTTTGAAAACATTCACAGAAGTCATTTTGTTATTGATGGTGGTTTTCTATTGCATAAAGTGGTTTGGGATCGAAATTCGTCATTAAACAACATCCTTGAGAAGTATGTCCGGTATGTGCAAAAACATTACGGACTATCTGCAACAATAATATTTGATGGTTACTCCTAAAATCCTGATATAGCAGCAACAAAGTCATGGGAACGTCTGCGTCGCACAAAAAAGCATCAATGTACAGAAAAGTTTGATTAGAGTACCGTACTAACAATATCTCAAGAAAAATTTCTTGGCAATGAAAAAAACAAATCTAACTTGATAGATCTTCTCAAAACTGCTCTTTCAGAGGTGGGTTTTTCTGTCGACCAAGCTGAATCAGATGCAGATTCAATCATCGTCTCTGCTGCACTTACTGCATCCCGATCTAATGATTCTGTGATTATTGTGGCAGAGGACATTGACATTCTTGTATTACTCACGGCATTAGGTAGACAACAGCCTAAAATTTACTTTTCAAAACCTTCAAAAGGGCGCACATCTGCTCAGTTTTATAGCCCTTCAAGTTTTATGTATGGAGATCTAATAACACAGAATTTGCTGTTTCTCTATGCTTTCTCAGGATGTGATACAACATCAGCAGCCTATAATATGGGGAAATTAAAATTTATGGAGAAACATCCTGAATAAGCTGGTGGTACCGCGCTATTCCTGAGTGAGAAAGTCGATCCATCTTTGCTCACTCTTGTTGGCGAACGTTTTTTCATAGTTTTATACGGCGGTAATAAAGACGACTCACTAGACGGCTTGCGATACAAACGATTTATCAAGACAGTGACTAAAAATTCATTTAATTTATCATCGCTGCCTCCAACACAAGATTCAGCTCGTTTTCACAGTCTCCGATTATATCTCCAGATCCAGTCGTGGCTCGGAAGATATCAAAATCGTGAAGATTGGGGTTGAAAAAAGCATGCAACCATTTGGATGCCAATACAAGCTTCCAAGCCTCCAGCACCCCCCGACCTAATGAAATTAATTTTCTGCAGATGCAAAGCACACCGTGGAAGCACGTGTGGCTGCAGAAAAGCAGGCAGCAGCTGAAATGCTCTACAGTATGCCTCCATTGTTCTGACGAAACATGCACCAACATAATGGAAATGTCAAAGTTAATGAAAGAAAATGAATTCGAAGATGAGGTTCCAAATATGACTCTAATTTTAACTCCTGTCATTTCTCGAACTTTCACATTTGACGTTGATTTAGATTCTGAGCCAAAGCCTGGACCATAGAAGAACAGTAGATTAGAGTAGCTAGGTAATAAGTGATTGAAAATATTATGATGTCGAGGATTACCTTATAAGCAAGATGTCCGTGGAGTAGGCCTACTGGGGATACCACGTAAAAAAAAACGCGCCTACAGACTCTACCTCATAGGTGGGTGGGTTTAGGCGGATAAAAGAGTTAGGAATGAATAAGTAAAGTTTTAGAATATATTTACAATAAAACAAAAATTAAAAATAAGTTAATATTTCATTTTGACCGGATTCTCATGAGCATTGACGAACCCGGTCAACTTTGGAGCGCTGTAACAGCGTTTTAAATGAAAGAAATTAAAAAAAATTACAAAAAAAAAATTCCGCAAAAGATTATCTACAAGATTGGTCTGAGGTAATTTTTTTGTAAAATGCATGAAAAAAAAGTTATAGAGCAAAAAAGAAAATTTTCATAAAAAATTTCTTACTTTTTTGCTTATTTTTTTTTTTCTTTAATTTTTAATTTAGGGCAAAAAGTTATATGTACATATTTGTAGGCAAAACAATTAGCTACAAATTATGTCTTTACGAATTTTTGTAAGACGCATAATTTCCGAGATATCGTGATAAAAGTGTTTTCAGCCCTTTTTCCAATATGGCGGCCGAATGACAAGGGCGGCGATCCCTCAAACTTGAGGTTAAGCTTCTTTTGACCCCCCACAAAAGTCCTAAAAATAAAATTGCGTCCTCTAACAAATGCAATACTCGGTCCTTAAATTGTAACATTTCAATGGACTATTGGTTGTCCGACGCTACCGAGCAGACTCGCCACAGCAATCATTTTCATATCAACTTATCGGTTCTCCGCCTTTCGCATGAAGCTACTATTCGGCCATCCCCTTAAGGTCATCGGTTTACAGAAGAACGACTGGATGGCCTCTTTCACTTAGCCACTAATCTAGAGGCTAACCAAAAATATTCAATGAATATTTGATTTAATTATTAAAACTTTTAATCGCCTAGTACTAAGGGAAAATGTATTTCCAAATTAGTAGTCATTCGTTTTTAAAAAACCAATTGTTGAATAATTCATAGCTCAAAGGTTTTTTGATATAAAAACATCCGCAGAAATAAAAGTTGAATATTTTACTACAGCTTGATTTTAATATTATTCGAGGCCGACTGTCCACGAAACTTTGCGCCGTGAAATTAACCTTTTGACATATTTTAACCTATAATAAAAAAACAGGAAGTTCTACATAAGACTTTTTTTTATGAATGTTACCTATTAAATATTTTTTTTCATACGTTTCCAGTGCGTGTAAAGTGGGTGGGGACGCTTTGTCATATCCCTACAATTTATTTTTATTTTTTCATCACACTTACTTGTAAACAGTGTCATTAGGTGCTGATGAAGTGGGTGCTAAGATCTTGATTACTCCCACGGGCTTTTTCTATGTAAATTTTTCTTTCCTCAAGGTAGAGCGGGAGTTTATAAAACCCATGAGCGATATGATTAATTGTCATTGAATGAACTAGTACGATAAAACAGTACGTAGTGTTCTATCTATTTTATTAAGTATGTACAAAAGTGTCATCTGTAATTTAGGATATGAACTACGCGGCAAGCGAGCAATTATTGTTCAGTCATTTTTTTCTGACTCGGTGGCCAAAAATCAAAATAGCAGTCGCCATATTAAACATTTGAACACATTGAAATGGTGTAAATTTATAACGACACTAGCAACCAAAAAGTTTTAACTTTAGCCAAAATTTTTTAATGCATAAATTCTTTACATATCGCTAGATTCTCTCAGTGATAATAGTCTGTAAGATATAATTAACAGAATTGTACAATGAAAACGCAACGCTGACCCTTTACGGTGTACCAATTGAAATAAATTTTGTAATGGGCGCTTGTATACGATCTTACGAGATATCGCATCTAAGAAAAAGTAGTATTATAATTCTCATCGATATAATCAAGAAATCTCTTTCCACTGTCAATTTTATATTCCCTGTATTTGAGAGCCTATTTTAGTGAATCGTGATGATGGCAAGAGACCAGGCGGTTTATCGTTGATTTCTTGGGAGAGGGATTCTTTACTATAGGATGCAAATTGTGTCAATATCCTGGCTCCGTCTCATCTCCTTAGAACCAAGCACAGAGCCAGAAGTGCAGCCGTAATAGCAGAGTCTCGCAAGCGGCGTATATATATAATTCATTTGTAGTAGAGACTCTGGGTCCACTGGGCTTAAGCGCAAAAGCATTTTTAAAATCCATAACTCAATGACTAGTTGAAATCAGCGGTGACAAGCATGCAGGCTGCTCTATAAAGGATAAGCATGGCAGTCCATCACGGGAAAGCCGCCTGCATTCTTGGTACTATGCCACGCGGATCAAGTTATATGATAGTTGATTTTTAGGATAGTTTTAATTTAAGTAGTTTTCTTTTTATATAAGGTATTCATAGTTATTTTTCATGTAGGTGTTTATTTTACATTTAAATGCTGTTTGTAAATGGTTTATAAATACATAACGTAATGTACAAATATATTCTCAAAAAAATCCAGCACGGCAGAGGTGCCGGATTAGGTGACTTTTCGCCATTTAAGCTATCTCAAAGGGTGTTGGGTCGACTAAAAATTGCTATCACCGACTAGTCTCCATTAGGCTATTTCAAAAAATGAATTGGGCTTTTTTGGGCCGGCCGCCGATCTCTCTCTTCCTGATTCAACACGCCAATTTTTATAGTACATACACTCGGGTGGTTTTAAATTGTATTGGCAGTGCCCCAGACCTAGGATTATTACGGTACGCTAGGCAGTACTGTGATAGAGCATTACTATTTCTGACGGCAGGATAGCAAAATTAATTTTACTACAGTATAAAAAAAGACCGCATGAAACTATAACGCGGTAGAGTAGAGTAAGGTTTTGAACGCGACCTAGTTATTATGTTCTAAGTTTTGGCTGTCAGTAAAAAGATTCTATTAAAAAGAAAGTTTTTTGTAATTAAAAAGATCTTTAATTGTGTTGCAGCACGGGAAATATATAAAAAAAATTGAGTGGGAAAATATTCCGATTTTCAAAAGTTGTAAGTATAGTGTTACCAGTAAGTTAATTAAGTATTGTATGTAAGACGATAAACGTTTTCAGGCTATGGCATAACCGAGCAAAAGCGTGCCGTTTTGACCAGTGTACAAAAACATATTACACTATTGAAACATACAAAGAGTTGAAAATCTCGATTTTCTCGGTTTTTTCTCAGTATTATATTCAAATATTTATTTACAACTATGAAATTAGCAAATTCCCTTAGAAATATCAATATATATTTTATGAAATAAAAATGAAGAGATTATCACTCCTAGTTTTTCTAACAATTTCAATTAAAGCCCAAAAATAGAGTGTCATAGTTTTTTTTTTTCTAAATGTTTTAATTGGCAAATTATTAAAATATTAGCAAATTCATTTAATTAAGGTTTGAATTATATATTTTTCCACGTCAAAAAGTGAACTCATCCTGTAACAAAATAATCAAATTCTAACAAACTAAACTCGTTTGGGTACTATCACCCTAAAATCTTTTTTTATTTATTTCACTAGTGGGGGCATAATATTTTTGGCGATTTGAGCTTTAATTCATTTGGCAACACTGCTAACACGCAATAAGTGACCACGCCTAAGACCAAGTATCCAATAGACTTGACAACCAAAAAGAAAAAAAAAGGGGGAACGTGAAAGCTACTTACAAAAACCATTAAGAGTGACAAAGATATAGACAATGTTCTTTGTCTTTGTCAGCGTATCGTTGGGCACAGTTAAAACTGCAAAGCAGAACAGTGCCTTGAAAAATCACCAAAACAGTGACTTATTGTGAACTTTGAATAATTATTTTTTTTTGAAACTAAGTCATAAGTGTTTAATATCCTTAAAACTATGGTGTACTGTTGTGTTATCGGCTGTAATAGCCGCAGTTAGCGGAAAATCGAAAATATAACATTTCATACGTAAGTACGTCGGTTTGACTATTATTTCACTTGATTTCTGCAAATATGAATAGAATGCAATAATTTACATCATGTAGTATAGTCAGTAGTATAAATTTCAGCTTGAAATCACATAATTTATAATGGATTGTTTTATAGATTAACCGCCTAAATTCAGAAGTGAGGACTAGGACTGAAATGTCAGCGGAAATTACGCTAGTTCGCCATTTTATATTACCTTTTATTTTAGCTGGGTTACAAGTTTTTCAGGGATGCCAGCTCTGGTGTTTGTAATTTACCCAAATTTGGTGGTATTTATCTTTTATTTAATTTTTTTGTTTCAGATCCCCTAAAATAAAACTGTAGTAGCCAACTGTGGATAAATGCAACAGGTCGACAAAATTGCGAACCAACCAATTTTAGTCGAATATGTTAGAAGCATTTTGCAGAAAATTGCCTCGCAAGGCTTGTGCAACTAGTAAGTTAAGTAAGTAAAATAGAGTTAATGTTAGTTTGGCTAGGTAATAGCATGCACCTAGGGGAAGCACAAAACCTACTTAAAAGTGTCAAGGGGAAGTCGAATATTGGCATGTTCCGTCTTGCTTGCTTCCATCGATGTACGATGTACGTTTTTATTGTTTTTTTTATGGCTCTAGCCACCATTTTAGTGTTTTCTAAATGTTACAGGACTTTAAAAGAACAATTCAGCACTTTGAATTGAAGCAACTAATGATATTTCTAAAAAAATCAAAAGTGTTTTTTGCTTCATAATGAGTCATCTGTATCAGTACAATTTATCAATTTGTTAATGTCATTTACTTATATTTCAGATCGATTATTCATCGCATGCAAACGCAGATAACACAACGATAACGCCTAGGAAATTAAAATTAACTGTAAAATCAAACCGACACTCGTTAGCAGCTGAGATTCACAGAAAAAAAACTAGTTACAATGAGAGCAAAGCTTCGACTAAACAAGAAAAATGCAAAGTTGTCTGCAATTCTTCAGAACTTAAAAGCCAACGATATAATAATCAATAATTAACTGACTTTTTAGTTTTTGTTTTATTTTATATCCAGCTGCTTCTTGATTAATGTAACGTTATTAAAAAAAAAGTTTTATTTTTTTTAGTGTATTTTTTTGTTTTATTTTCTTACTTGATTCCACATTCATAATATATATGTGCCATTAAAATTCAAAATTGTCCAGTTTTATAACCCTTACTTGATATACTATTGATTCCTCATAAAAATTTCCACCCCTTTTTTTACTTCATTGAGGAATGATTTCCGTGATAAAAAACTATTCTATGTCCTTAATCGGGTCTTAAACTATGTCCATACAAAGTTTCATATAAATCTAAAGCGTGAAAACTTCAGTGTTCATACGACTTCAATATTCATACAACGTCCATGATACTATCTTTTCACTACTACGATTAATGTCATTTCATAAGTTTGTTTCTAAACGTTATATATTTAGCCGTGCTGAAAAATCAAACTCTGACCTTCAACCATTCCTAAAATCCTTAAATTTTCTGGGATAAAACCAATGTTATTGTATATTAAAACTCCTCCGAGTCTTCAACATTATGTTATCTACACTAATATTAAAAAGAGGAAAGATTTGATCGTTTGTTTGTTTGTATTGAATAGGCTCCGAAACTACAGGACCGATTTAAAAAATTATTTTACCATTAGAAGCCGACATTATCCCTGATGAAGATAGGCTACTTTTTCCGCGGGAAAATGCTTCATTCCTACGGGAACACAGGTAATAGGACAACGGGTAGTAAGAATTATCCTTCCGTACTTATCTTTTTCACATAACTTCTAAACGGCTGAACCGATTGGCTTGAAATTTTATATGGGTATTTTGATGGTTTCCTGGTTGATTTAAAAATATAATTGAACCCGGTAGGTGGCGCTGCTGTCGGTATGTCAACTACTAAATGGCTGGACCGATTGGGTTGAAATTTTGTATGTGTATTTCCATTGTTTCACAGACACGATTGTATTATGCCATTAAAGAGGAAAGATTTGATTGTTTATTTTTTTTCTATAATTGAGGAGTTGCCTTTAGAACCTACACCAATAACGAAATTTAGGGCGGACGAAAACGCTGGCAGAAGCTTATTATATAAAATTGAACACTGTTAAGCAATAACAAACAAAAAACTTACAAACTTCCATATTTATATCATGCTTTTAAAAACATCTACTCGGGCAACAGCTTGTACATATCTACAGGTAAAAGTGGGGTAATATTACTTAAATTTGGTAACATTGTTCTTTGCCACAGAGTTCAGAGTTATTACAAGTCTATTGGATACTTGGTCTTAGGACCACGCCCGCACATTGTGTTACTTAGCATATCGTGTTTGATGGACGAACGTCACTGGGCAACGATTCCCTAGGCTAGATGCGCACTTAGGGTCAGCTCAGACCGAGACGCGACGCGTGAAGCGGCTTGAAGATGAAACAAGCGACCCACGAGGGAAAAGTAAATTTTTGTGTTCCTATAACCTACCATTTTGATGATGCAAATCGGTACAGTAAAGTTTGTATGGAGCATTTTTTTATCTGTGGCCAATAACTGGGCCGCTAGAGAGTGTCAATTTTTTTTTTAAAAGCGTGTTTGACCTCATGATAGAAAATGTTTTGATGGATACCGACAGAACACATCGCCAGGAGCAACGTTTTTATGCACCATTTTTCAAACCAAACAAGGTCCATAATGTGTTGATATGTTTCAAAAATGTTTTAATTTTTCTTAAGTTACAGGATGAAACCAGGTCACTTTAGGCATAATTTTCTGCGAATTTAACTTCGTCGGTTTAATTTAATTATGTTTAAAACACAGCCATAAATGAACTTGAATACATTAACAAATACTAATTTTAAGAATAATAATAAAAAAAAAAAATTCCGATTAGAAAATATAGCTTAGAATACTTGTTGTATTGAAAACTGATAAAAAGTAAGTAGACATAGGAAAAGATCATTATCATCAGTTGAAGTTTCATTTTGTCTTTATCATCAGTTCACGTTTCATTCCATTTAATACCTCCAGTTCTCTATCGGCTCTAACAATGCACATTGAGGCAATTCAAACGCTACACTCCATTTAATTCACATCGCGTATATTCTCGTAGTAGATACACAACACGGCATCATTTCAGCTTCTGTTCAGGGAAATCAAACTATTTACTAGCTTCATTCTCCCATTGATGCAAATATTCGCACAATATTCTAGTTCGAATTCAGAAATATGGTCAACTAGATTTAGCCAGCGGCCCCGCCTATACCCCAAATTTATTTAACGGCGTGGAATATTATACTAATGAAATATGCTATAGCAAGCTATAACTGCAGATGTAGTTTGTTTAAGCTCGGTTATAGTAATTCCCGCGGGGACTTTTGAATTAAAACCTATCTTATATCCCCGGGACTCAAACTATCTCCATACCAAATTTCAAGCGTGAAGAGGTAACAGACAGACAAATAGAAATACTTTCGCATTAATAATATTAGTATGGATTTACTGTAATTTTGACAAATTAAGTAATTCATTAGTTAAAGTTATTTTATTCCAATTGTTGGTAAGTGAATACAGTGTATAGCATAATGGAGGTCTGGAGGTCTTATAGCGAAGGGTGGCCATATGCACCATTTAAGTCGGAAATCAATTTGCAAGTCTGTTTAGTAATGATTCCTAGAAATAGGATTAATATCTTAAAACTTTTTAAAATAATTACGCGATGTATTATTCAAAAACTTCTGCGTGCGGAATAATTATTAAAGTTTCTAAGAGTGAAACAGGAAGTCCTAGACGTAGAAGTTTTTAAACTCTCAGCAACTCGACAGAAAAGTTTTCTGATTCTGGTTTTTTAAATTTTATATAAGATAAAAGTGGATGTTTCTCTTAATATTTATTCTGTAAGAAATTACTTTCGTAATTCATGAAATTATTTTGATTAAAGTTAACGTGGCTCAGTTATTAGTTATGTTATTTATTAACGAGGGGTGAAAATCGAACCCGCAAACAAATATTTCTGTTTATTTTGAGACTGTGTGTTTTGTTTGTAGATAGTATTCACAAAAAAAATGAATGTACAAATATCTGTCTGCTACTTGAGAACAACTTTAATTAAGTATTTTCCAAAAAAAACCAAAACAGTTTCCTAATAAAGCAACATAACATAACAATACCAGCAGATCAGTACTGAAATCTTCAAATAAATTATAATTTAATGAACATTGTGATTGTCAAAATTGATAAAAAATTAATTTAGTAATATTTTCTTTATATCGTTATAATTGTAATGGCATCAACGTCTGTCTTAAGTTTATTCCAACAAATATAGTAATTACAAGTAATAAATATATAGTTAAGTACTTACATAGCGTTAAAACATAACACTATAGATTTATGATTTTAAGACAGAAAAGCGTTCCATTGTAAATTCACTCTGGTGCCTGTGTCTCGCTTTTATTTCAAAATCTTTTAACACAGAAAAATGTATTATTGCATAATTGTACATAAGAAGCACCCACAGTTATTTCAACTCCTTTATCCCAATAAATTAATAGCTATATCATTATTAGTGCCGTATATATCTACACTAATATTATATAGCGGAAGATTTAATTGTTTGTTTGTATTGCTCTGAAACTACTGGACGGATTTGAAAAATTAATTTAACCATTAGAAGCCGACATTATCCCTGATAAACATATGCTACTTTTTACCGCGGTTAAATGCTTCATTCCTACGGGAAAACGGGTAATAAGACAACGGGTAGTAAGAATTATCCTTTCGTACTTATCTTTTTCACATAACTTCTAAACGGCTTGACCGATTGGGTTAAAATTTGTATATATATTTCCATGATTTCACAGACACGAATGTATTATGCCATTAAAAGGAAAGATTTGGTTGTTTGTTTTTTTTTTCTATAATTGAGGAGTTGCCGTAAGAATCTACGCTGATAACGAAATTTAGGGGGGGCGAGCTAGTAATTTATATTGAGATATTTCCGATGCCAGACCGATGCCAATATACCTAAGTTAAGACGGAATACGACATACAAAGTAGTGCTTCATTTTTTCTAGAGACGAAAATAACTCTGTATTCTACTTCAACTGTAATCTAAGTGCAAATCTCAAACGAACAAGTTTAAGTTATATTAAAACAGTTTCAAAGATACATAAGTAAATATAACTTTGATAAAATAAACTCTACCTGAAAAAATAAGTGATTTTCTAGGATTGTTGATAGCAGTAAGCATTATACTAATTTTATTATCATAGCGTTTTGTGCTACTATAGCTACACTAAAAGAACGTTAAAGGCGTTTAATGTTTTCTGAGGATAATAAAAGATCTTAATAAATGTCATTGTTAATTGAGTCTACGAGATTAAAGATACACTATGA
Organism: Apoda limacodes; assembly: GCA_946406115.1. Lineage (NCBI taxonomy): Eukaryota > Metazoa > Arthropoda > Insecta > Lepidoptera > Limacodidae > Apoda > Apoda limacodes. The sequence goes on from OX291553.1 coordinate 20,108,574, forward strand.
TGTCTCCGAAAAACATTATCACTTGTCTTGGTGCCATTTTGTGGTCATGTTACAGTTATTACAACAGTTTAATTTGCCCTTAATGCCAAATTCTTCGTGGCTTGGAAAGCTTGCTTGCTTGTCTTGATAGTTTAACCAAACTTGAGTGTTACAATGCCATAGGAAATAGTAAAAAAATTAACTTAAGCATTATAAGCTTAGAATGCGTCTTGTTATGAAAACATAATGGTAACTAACCATCATAAAACGTCAGGTTATGTTTAAATATCTTTTTAAATAGGCTTAATAAAAAGGATAATCATGTAAATAATTTCAATAATATTGCTGATAATCTATGTATTATAAATTATTCGAATGTTTAGTCCTATGCTATGAGTTTACCTGCTTTTAGAAACTATAAGCATACAAACTCGCTTTCAGGGTAATAAATGTCATGGTTGACTTCAATCTTATTGAAAGCAGGGATTTGAAAAGTAGCTAAATAAAAAGTATTTACTTTAAAATATATATTCAGTAGAAAACTCTTTTTAATTAAAATAATTTGTTAGTGTAGTATAGAAAAGTAACAAGCAAACATTTTATTTCGATAACTTTGTTATCGCTAAAAAAAAAGTAGAATAAACCAACGAAATATTTATATAGGTTATTTTTGCAACGAGAATAACAGCTTTTTTAAAAAGTTGCCGACTTCAAAAAACTTAAACTTTGCTTATAGCAAGTTATAACTGTAGCTATAGTTTATTCACGTGAAATTCGTAGTTACCTATTTCTGGGGGATTTTTAAATTTTGGTATTAAAAATTAGGACTGATCCTTCTTTGTCCCTTCAATAATTTATGTTCAGTTCAGTTCAAGTTCAGTTGCAACACTGAGCAATAACAAATAAACTATTTTTTAACAAAATCACAAACCGACTTCCACTAAAAAGTAAAAAAATAATTCCTAAAGCAAACTTTTTGTCAGGACATTCGGCTACATGTTTTATTACGAATACGAAAGAATTAACAGAAAACTACAAAGGTTCGGTTTTAACCACATATGTCTATACTGAATCCTAAAAACAAATGATTGAAAATACATGACGCAAGTATAAGAGTTCAAATTACTTTTGAAATTTGTCTACGTTGGTTTATACATAATGTATACCTACCGCTTAAGGACCGATGGATAGATTTGACGAAACTGTATAATGGCTAACGATTTTTACCGTAAAATTGACAAGTGGAAAAACGGATGGACATGACAAAATCCGTTTTTGCCATGTGACTACGGAAGCCTTATATTTGACAGATTGACGTACAAATATGACGACGCTATAGATTAACTACATAACATTCGTTATTAACCACGGAACTCGAATAAATAAAAAGTCAAAATCAGTTTTTTCTTGCAATGTCAAATGCATAAAATGTCGAAATTGTCATCGAATTGTCTAGGCCTACCAAGCACTTTGGTAAAATGCTGTGTTTTTTTTTTTAAATTTAAAGGTGTATATGACACAACAAAAATCGAGGCACTGCGGAATAGAATGACAAGCAGATCTCTGTGGTTTGCTACAGATTTCTTGCGGTTTGTTTCCGCACGCAATTTTTGCATACTATGCCCTTAAGTATATTAAACCCCACGCACTACCTAGAAACATCCACAGATCGCTGCAATAGTCCTCGTAACACAGTGAAGAAATGTTGTCACTACGCGTTTTACAGATAAAGGGTTTTTTTATTTTTACTGTAACCCTCCTATTCGTATGGTTTTAGTGTATTTTAAGGCCAATCATCCCTATAAAATTCTGTACAATTTAAATTTAAAGCGCGCACCAAATTTGACGCGTTACAATTTTGAATATGCACCACCCCACGGGCACCCAGATTTTGAATGTCGAGTTGACCACTAGAGTTCGCGTCATATAAGTTTGCACGTATTAAAATGCGGAGCGACAATTCTATCGTATATTGTTTTGTTAATCTCATTCACAGTGGTGCCTCCGCCACGCAGAAACTTACATGACAAGTCTAGACGTATCGACGGGTAGAAGCTCGTCTAAATAATTAAAATGATACAACTCGAAAACATTTTCTCACCTTACTCTGTCTATGGGTTCCTTGTCTATACCTAAAATCTAAAAAAAACCCAAATCAGTTTATAATGACGGAGGTCTGAGGTAACAAACATTATATAAAAAAACATAAAACCGAATTAAGAATCTCCTCCTTTTTTTAAAATCCGTTAACAAACTAACAGACTTTTACAAATATATATTAGTTAGGAAATTAGGAATAGAATTAGTACACCTTTACATTACTAAGGGCCTTATTTGTCTATACATATACCAAATTTCAGTACTATAGCAAAATACTTAGCTAAGTACTTCGACTATAGTATTTATTATGTTAAAACTTAACTAGTATTTGAATTAAATGACTTTGTCATATGGACGGATGAACAGAAGGACAAACATTATGAAACTTCAACCGTTTTTAAGGTTGCTTGTTTCACCACGTTTCCAGTTCATTTTAGAATAAATGCCAATTAAAATCAAATCCGAAAATGTTCACGTCTTATAAAATTCGGATTACGTTTCAAAGTTTTCATGACTGACACAACAAGTAAACAAGTGCACTTTCAAACTAAGCGGAAAACTGCAAAGAAGCTCAGAACGAAATCCTTGTTATCACGAACGTGACGACATTATGAGAAAATAAAATTGTACAAAATTGAGAATTTCTAGCTACTTCATAGAGAAAAATGAAATTACGTTAAATGACACTAGTGATTGTTTTCTAGGAAAGTCATGCAACATAATCAATATTAATTTTTTAGAATTGTTAGCGTTAATTATCAATTGATAGCTTACCTGGTGAGCTCTTTAGTGTATGTTTTGCTATGGCTTTTTTCTAACCCCGCTAACTATCGTGTTGGAAGCACCACAATTGAATGGAAACAACCTAGGTGAATATTAAGGCTCTTATTGACGGAATTAAGTTTAGGTTACAACCTCCTTTCTGTTGTCTTTTTCTTCGGTTTCTTAATGGCATTCCAACAGTATGGAGAAAACCATTACATTACTGTAAGGTCCCATTTACAAAGTACCAAATATGAATGCTAAATAATGTTTGGTATGCTACATTTTCCCCTCTCAATTTAGGCCCAAAGTAAACAAATCATGAGATCGATGTAAACACAACGCTAAAACAGCCAGAAAAAACCAAAATAATAGTATATTACTTCATGAATCGTTAATCTTCAGTCTTCCAAGTCTCTTATTTTCTGTGTCACTAGTTTAAATAGTGGTTTTTACATAGTTTAATAGAGAGCGTAAGTTTCATTTTCATTTAAGGATGGAATTTTACTCGAGAAACAAAATAGAAAAAAAGTGTCTCGTAAATTGATAAAAATTAATCGATTCTAGATGAGTTGTGTCAATTGATATAAACGAAACCTCTATGCTTGGATCGGTTTTGTTCCTTATTTATATCAATAATTTACAATACATGATCCAGGGTGAAATAGTAGTTTTGTAAATAGAAAATCAGTGATGTTTAACTAGAAGAAACCATTGAATGAAACCAAAAAATAATGGGCAGGTTTATTACCTGTAAAACTGCCTATCCATGTTTAAAGGTTCGTTCGTTTTAGCCGAAAGACGTCCACTGCTGAACGTAGGCCTTCCCCATATGTCTCCACAACAGCCGGTCCAGGAGGCCTACAACTGATATCAATTTCAATCGTAAAATCCTACGGCGATCGAGAAATCTAAATTAAACTAAATTGGTACTCTTGAATGTTGTTGTAGCGCTCTATCGAGAACGGAATTTGGTGGCCAATTTCGAACCATCGGATCGAGAGTGAAATTAGGTACGATGATCTGTGAACAGAAATGTCAAAATTCTAAATAAACAAAACAAAACTATCGCTACGAAGATTTAAACTTTCACTTGAATTTTTATTAGTTTTAGTATTATTTTTATATTTTGTGATTTCGAAATGTGTGCAATCCTAATTTCAATTCAATCGCAATTTTGTTTAGGAGTACCGATGGAGATCGAGTTTAAGCTTGCCACGAAATTGGATTGAAACTGGATTGGGATTGAAACTGTTATCAGTTGTAGGCCTCCTGAGCCGCCCGCGCCCATCCGCTTCCTGCAGCTCTGACCAGATCGTCAGTCCTCCTGGTAGGGGCCTACCCACGCTGCGTCTTCCAATCCGTGGTTGCCACTCGAGAACCATTCTTCCCCATCGGTTATCGGTTCGACGAGCAATGTGGCCTGCCCATTGCTACTTCAGCTTGCTAACTGTTTGAGCTATGTCGATAACCTTAGTTCTCCGGCGAATTTCCTCATTTCGGATTCTATCGCGCAAAGAAACACCAAGTGTAAAATAGTTATTTTTGGCGCAGGGTTGATTGTTCTAAAGACGAAGTTAAAAAGGCAAACAGCTGAATTCCTTTTATCACATTTATTTATTTGATACAAAAGCACAACCAATACAGAGGGTATGCGTTGCTCGCTTCTCGAATAATGTCGAACTGTCGAGTCGGTCAAATCTTGTAGCTATGCAAGCAACACAACCCCTCACCTCATGTTTTCCCCGCTTGCACATGTCCAGCTATCGACAAGCCTTGTACGGGCAAAATAAACGATGCCTTGTAACAACATGTGCGCTTACGCGCCAAGGCAGAGACAAGTTATAAAAAGAAATCATTAACTATACTAAATACATAGACAATAAACAAACAAATAAGAAACTTAGGTACCTAAACTTAGCCTACAAATATCAGTAATATAATAGGTAGGTCAGTCCGCACGAGTTCTCTATTTAAACTGTACGACCAAATAATACCTAACTTATACCTATTATAGTTACGCTAGCTTATACCTAAAGACCACGTCATCGTCGGCTAGTAGAGTCCTTAACACCAAGCATAGCTCTTTCCATAGCTCGCTGATCGACTCTGAGCTTATTTAAGAGGCCAACAGTAAGTGACCACGTTTCTGTACCATAAGTCATCACTGGCAACACATATTGATTATAAACTTTCGTCTTTAGGCACTGATGTATTTTGGACGAAAAGATGTTGCGTAGTTTTCCAAACGCTGCCCAGCCGAGGTGGACACTTCGGATACTACTGGATATATCCTTCCCACTCCAGAAGCTTAAACAGATCCTCCACCGCAGTTCTCCCTGTCTTACACCTTTCTGTAGATGGATTGGTTTCGTGTTCTGGTCTTTTAGTCGGACAGACATCGTGGTTTTGTTATACAAACACTTCAGCACTTCGATGTACCGATGGTCAATGTGGCACCGCTGGAAAGACTGTAGCACCGCCCTGGCTTTTTCATAGTCCACGAAATTTTGGAAAAAGGAGAAATCAGTTTATTTATCACAGTTCAGTATCAGTTGTCACAATGTCTGCTGCAAACAGTGAAACATTCAGCCCATTGCTATCCACTATTTACCAAACACTTACTTTATTAAATTTTAATTTTTAATAAATTTTTTTAGCCAATAACAATAGATATAAAGATTTTTTAATTCAAGAGTTGTATTCGAGAATGAATCTCTTTAGCATCCTCGAATTTGTTTTTAATTATTTTAAAAATAACATCCGTACCAAATAGCATTTATAGGATTGGATCTGATTTAATTGTGTTTTCATCCACTGCTTACTCCGATTTTAAAGTTGTTACATCGTATATACGTACATATATGTAATCCACTTGCGCTTAGAAAGGGACGGAACCTTGTCAAAGTGAATGAATAATAGTAGTTCTAAACAATGAAGAATTGTTATTAAAAAAGTTAAAATATTAAACAGTCATTAATTTGTACAAATATCAATCATTTATTTGTACAATCACGCATATCAATCATTTATTTGTACAATAACTCATATCAATCATTTATTTGTACAATCACTCATATCAATCATTTATTTGTAACATCACTCATATCAAATTAATAAAAATACGTCGCTAGTTTTTGATGCCTCTACAGCTGTCAGGCTCCAATGCCTCAGTTCAAAAAGGTCGTATCATAATATTATATTAGAGGTTTTCGAATAAAAATATTGGCTTTCTATTTTTAACTGTTCTCAACAAATACAGTGAATACGTATTCCACATCTGTTATGTTTGATTATTTTTATCTGGAAACAAAACTATTATTAAACAACTAACAACTGACATTATTTTTATAGATTCATGTCTCAGCTATTTGTAAGAAAATGTCTTATATTCTCCTCACGAGTTTCACGTTACGGGTCCCGGGTGCGTAGGTTAGGAGATCCGTCCAACAGCGACCCTTTCAGAAGGTTTACTACCTTAGTTCACAGATAAATAACTAGTACTACTTTACTTTTCGATGTTCTTAAAAAGTTTCGTCGTGGAACCACACATGTTGAAAGAACTTTCTACATTGACTTATACTGTATTTGTTAGTCTTTAACTGACGAATATCTATGGCTCTTATTGGGATATGTATACGCCAATGTAATAGTCAAACGATAAATAAACGGTCCACGCAGTTGTCGGAAATTTATTTAATCATTGTTTTTCTTTAATTTCTTCAATCTTACTTACTTAAAAATAAGCTGCTAATTTAACTGTATCTATCTTTGTGAAATAAAGAATGAACCGTATTTACCTTTGTAAAATAAAAAGAGAACCGTATCTATTTTCGTGAAATAAAAAAGAAGCGTATCTATCTTTGTAAAATAATAAAGAACTGTATCTATCTTTGTGAAACAAAAAAGAAACGTATCTTTTTAAAATTAAGAATAACTGTAATAAAGAAGTCAAAAGTTAATGTTCGAAAAGATTTACTTACCAAGATGGAATAGACCATTTTGAGTGTACCAAAATCCTTCGCAAGTTATTAGTTTTAAGTTTACTTACGGCTACAAACATCAAATTATATCATTTACTAGACTTTGCCAGCGGCTCCGCCCGCCCTAAATTAGGTTATCAGCGTCCTTAATTAACTCCAATTAATTATTTAATTAGTTATACCAATGAATTGCTATAGCATGCTATAGGTGCAGCAATAGTTCGTTTTACCCCGTTATAGTTATTTCCGCAGGAACTTTTGAATTTTAGGGATAAAAATTAGCCTATATGCTATTCCAGGACCGAATCTATATATATGCCAAGTTTTATCCCGATCTGTCCAGTGGTTGAACCTTGATTGAGTAACAAACATCCATCCAGACATACAAAATTTCACATTTATAATATTAGTAATTTAAATTACCTATTTTTATATCAATAAGGTGGCACACAAGCTGACGGTCCACCTGATGGTAAGTAGTTAACGCTGCAAATGGACGCTTACAGGGACATTAGTCGCGCGTTTTTGACCCATACCCTCAAATTTTTTTTTTTCTTTCTGAGCTATTTATTCTTTAGGATATATTAATAAATAAAACAAAATTATAGGTTCTTATCATCGATATACTACAAACAACCAAAGATATCGCACGCCGAACAAACACCTACGAAAATTGTGGAACACTAACTAGCCAGTTTTATGTACTTCAATAGGTGTGACATTCAAAGAAATTTTTGCTCTTTGACAACCTCATAAGACTCAAAATTAATTGTAAGTACCTATTGAGTCGTTAATTAATGCAAACCCCGCTACGGGCGCGTTTTAGCGGAGTTTTAGATGTGCCATTAATGGATTGCTTATGCGTCATCCTTAAGTAGTAAATCGATGGTTCTTATAGATATTCCAACTATTTATATACTTTTTAAGTAGGTACTAAAAATTACAAAAAAAAATAATGATTTACATGCATTTCGTAAAGATTTTGTGTTTAAGATTGTTTTAACCAAAGATATATATAAAAATATTCGCATATAATTGTTAAGTATTTTATATATTTTTTATTACAAGTCAATTATATTTTCTGCACGTTCCGAAACCGCAATAAACTACAACTGTGTAGAAAGAACAAAAATATATATTAAGTAAGTAAACCAATTTCGAAAAGAGTTTCAGAGAGTTATTTATACTGAGCCATAAAAACGTCCAGGAAGTGCCAGCGCGGCAGATGGATTTGAGCAGTTCAGATTCGGAGATATTACAGTTTTTGGTTAGGAACGTGCCTTGGGATTTATTTGATACAACTTTTTCGTAGGCAAAATGTATGAAACTACATGAGACCGTGTTTACTAAGTCTCGAGAAGTGAAATGTACTTCCATACATTTTGCCTAAGAAAGCAAGACCCAAGTAGGTACTGCAGACTGCAGACATTTTCGCAATAAGCTCCTTGACTGACATCGAAACTACTGAAACTAGACACTTTTAATTTTGAACATGGGTTCTTTTTATGACGTAGGCAGAAAAAAAGGTTTTCAAAATGTAAACCTACCCCAAAAATGCAAAACTAGGGTAAATTTTTAAAAAAAAAAAAGTTCAACGAGAAAAAATATTGGGAATTTTTTTTTAAATATAACTGACCATCGTCGTACCAAAAAAAGGTAAAAAAATGTCCTTACTACGCGCGTTTTACTCCTAATATTGCACAGCATGTGTGTTCAACATTTGATTCATGTTTCAGTATAACAGCCTTCAACACGGAGCTTGATAAATGGTGTCATTTATTTCAAACTGCACCCTTTATCTCTATTTATTCGGTTGTGACAACCATTGATAAATTTATTTCCAAATGCTCTCGTGCCTTGCTAGTTTTTTACTAATTTTTTTTGAATAAAAATACTATTTATTTTATTTTAACTGCAAAATACTACAATAAACGGGTAGGTTGATAAGTACTCCTATGTAGATTCCTCCTACTCAATTATGTATATAAACAAAAAAGGGATGAAAAAGTGATTTTTGTTGTGTTATGAATTCTGAGATTAAAAAACAGAGTAAGTGAAAAAATATCTGTAAGTAATTCTGTCTATAACAAATTATTTAAACATTTATGACAGAATGACAGAAAAATGTTAGTGTAACTGCAGCCTATACATTTATTTTTAATACTTATACTTAAACTGTGGTATTACGACGTTTATCAATTTAACTATAAATTAAGTCCAACAGCGGGGCGATTCAGTCAGTAAATACGATCTGGGTCCGAAATGACTGTAACAAACGTTATCCGTTTTCTTACGTTTGACTGAAAAAAAAACTGGTTGCCTGTAAAGTCGGTATACGGGCGAAAGTTTTACGTGACAATGATTTTATGTCTGTCTCTCTCGCTCTTAGGCGGGCGCGTGCCTCTCACTCGCTCTCATTGTGAGCGCATAACGTGAGCGGAGCGTAACGCAGTTTCTTGAAGTGTCACCCGGCAAACCAATTTATAAGACGTTGTCACGTCAAAATGTGTAGAATAACGATTTAATCAGCAATTTAGGTCATTACCATCAACTTATTCTGCACCTTTTTTTATTAAAACGTAAGAAAACGGACAATGCATGTCACAGGCATCTTGGACATTCTCGGAACTAGATTGTTTTACTGACTTGAATCGCCCCGCTGTAGGTACGTCGTAATCGTTGATCCTATTATATTGGTGCTAGTGTACAATAGATATTCGTGGCCTTAAGGCCTTAAGATATGCTAGCTAGCGCCACCTTGGCTACATAATATAGTTTTGTACTTAGTATAAAACTACTTTTTACAAAAGTACTTAATAAATAAGTTTGAAGTACGGCTATTTTCAAAACATCAAAACATTTGGTGTCGAAGAAATTATGTAGTGGTTCACCAAAATTTTCATTTATGCTAAAAGTGTAACTTAAAAGTTTTCATCTAATAGTTCATAAACAAGATTTTTAATTTACATTTTTTATCAAATAAATTAAACGTTTAAAACTATCTTATCTAAAATAAATAACCTAATCTAAAAATTAAAAGCCTAAACTAAAATAAATAACTTATATAAATAAATAAATTCTCAAAAGCTCTGGCTCAAAAGTATTTATGACGCTAGCCGCATTCCCACGTTGGATGGCTAGCGAAATTCTTTGAACCAGATGTGATCCGGTGTGGGGATTATGTCCTCTCTCTCTTATAAGATGACAAAATTTTATAACATTATTTTTTTGCTTCTGTACCCCAGGTGCCAGAAGTTTCAAAGGCCAGTGGGAGTGGGTTTGTTCCTTGCTGCAATTTCTGCAACATAACCTGCAACCTTCTGGGTGCCTTAAATATATGAAGAAGCAACAGTGCTCACACAAGTAGCATCCCATAAAAGACATCGACCTTTATCCTAAGGAATTAAAGTAAGTCCGTCAGGTCTTTTACCATCGGTTCTAAAGAGACCAGTTGGTTTGAGTATAGAGGGAATATTAGCATAAACTAGAGCTCTTCGAATTATTTCATTGAGGGTGTGGTGTCTTGGTAATCTTCCAGCAGATCGTATGCAGCTTAGACCATGCTTGCATTGCTTTCGACTAAAGATCCGCAAGAACAACGATGTGGAATGCAGATCTTGAGAGCCGTGGCTATTCTTATATAGGGTCTAAAAGTGTACCTAAGCCAGGAAAGGGGAGAACGTTAAGCAATGCTCCTGATTCAGGTTTAGCAGCCGCGCGTAGTCGTGCTAATGGAGGCACCAAGTAAACAGAAAGATTCTTGGTCTTATATTTTTATATCGGAGATAACAGATTTAAAAAGCGGAATCGATTTCGATGCTCCTCGTCCACATGGAAATATTTCACATTTGTTGAAATTTATTTCTAAACCTATCTCTTTGAAACATGGAAAAATCTGTTGAATATCATCAAAATCAATTTCAGGACTTCCCCCAATGGTGTCATCATCTAAATACCAAATATTTAAAGGTGATTTTAATGATGAAATGATTTCGTGAATACCTAAAGTTTGATTTTTTTCAAAGCACCCAAAGGGTCTCCTTGATGAGCTCCCACTTGTAAAAGGATTAAATCATCTTTAAAAAATAGTTTACTTGAAGTAGAATAACACTGATATAAAAAGGGGTAGAGTGATTTTTCTTTTACTTTTGAGAGAATCGAGTCTCTCTCTAAACTATAAAAAGCATTCTTAGTTTTATTATAACATGACCAGAGTTTTTAGGTAACATTGCATAACTTCTTGTAGAATATATGGCTGCTTTGCAAACTTGTGGAGTAGCAAAACCCAGTTGGTGTGGTTGTAAGTAGGCAGCCATATCCTCCTTAACGGCATAACAACTGAGTTTAGCAACTAAGCGGTGAAAAGTGTTCCAATTGCAAAGGTCAAATGCTTCCATCTTTTTGGATCATTCTCACTAGATCCATTGTCCAGATCCATAATGGATCTAGTGAGATATTATTTTCTCAATAGATCCATTTTTAAAAGTATGTATCTACTGAGAAGTATTTGTCTCGCTAGATCCGTTAACCAGAACCAGATTTGAAAGTGTGGGTCTACTAAGGAATTTCATTCTCACTAGATTCAGTTGTGGATCTGATAAAAAAAAACCCCTTACGGTCTGTTGGTATCCTTCTATTGCAATAGATTCAATGTTTTGCTATTAAACCTTATTCCATGATCGTCTATTACCTCTAAGAGTAGTACAAATGAGGTGCATGCATGTCATATTGACATTGCAATTTTCTTATCGTTATCAAAATATCATTATTGTTATAATATTGTTGCATAATTTAAGAAATATTGCGGAGAAAAATGAGTGACGAAGTAAAGTTTATTAAAAGTGGACGTGAAACAGTATTATTATGTGAGGGCTACAGATTTCATAAACATGTTCATAATAAAAGTGGCATTAGCCTCTGGCGTTGCGAGTACTACAAAAAGTCAAAATTAAATTGTACTGGATCACTATCTTTAAACGCGGTGAGTGATTATTTTTTTGTCTATCGGATATTCTGTGACGGTATACGTACTAACCCAACCACGCGTTTTTTCCGTTGGTTCAACTACAATTTCAAACTGGTTGAACCAACGGGAAATACCCTAAACGACGGCTGTATATTTTCATTTTCCCACACTCTTTTACCTATATACACTTATTGTTTTAGGACCAATACATTATAAGACGGAGAGCACATTGCGAAGCTTGCAAACCTGATGTTGCAAATAATTGCATTGAAAGTACAATAAGCGATTACTGTGATGAGGCTACATATGGCAAAGAACCTGCTCCTCGCATATTTAAAAAGGCACTTTCTTATATAGAAAGCAAAGGATGGCATTTGGCATCTAATAAACCAGTTCCTACTTTTGATCAAAAGAAATCAGGGATATACCGTCAAAAAAACAAATTGGCTAATGTTAAAAAAACCAAAGCTAATAGACCAGAAGAGGTAGAAATACCTAAGCAGTATGAGTACTTTTTACTTGCAGATTATTGTCATGACTGTATGAGAATTGTTGTATTTAGTTCAAAAGACGCTCAAATTCGTCTAAAACTATTAACTTCTAAAGCTTGCCCAACACCTTTTCGTCAGATCTATGTCATTCAAGCAGATATAGGCAGCGACTCAAATAGTACTAATATAGTGCCATTGGCGTTTGCTTTTATGACTCGTCAAACGACAAAGGCATATACGGTCCTATTTAACTTAATCAAAGCCCAGGTTCCGGACTGGCAGCCCAAGAAAGTGACAATTGATTTCGAAAAAGCAGCTATGCTTGCACTGGCAAAAATTAATGTAGAGATTAATGGTTGTCACTACCATTTTTCTAATGCCCTGTATCGCAAAGCGAAAGCTTAAGGCATAAAGCTTACTAAAATCAACAGAAGGATAATTACTCTATGCAGTAAACTTGCTTTACTTCCTGAAAATATTATTGAAGATGGTTGGGATTACATTAAAAGAGAAATTTCACAAAATCAGGACAAGCTAAGTAAATTTGTAAATTACTTTCAAAAATACTGGATGAATGGCGACTATTATAGAATCTGGTGTGTGTATGGGCTACGCCATCGCACTAATACCAGCATAGAAGGCTGGAACCACAACATAAATACAAATATTAACAAAAATGAAGTGCAGTTTTTACAGATACTGCACATTTTACATCAAGAAGCATCACTGACTTCACTCAATTGTGACCGTTGGGAAAGATATAAAAAAAGATTATCACCTAAACGCCGCAAAATGATGATTGCATTTTATTCGCACAAATGCAGCTTTTTAATGGCGAAATTGGCGTTGGCCACTTTTTAGAAAAATTACGTTGATAATTAGGTATCATTTTCGTTACAAAATATGTAATTAAAGAAAAATAGTAGTTTCTTCACACAAATATTTGTCATCTGAAATATAGATCTTCATAAGGTATATCATTTCTGTAAACAAACTACAAGTCTACGATCAATAGTTACGGAGATATAGACGTTTCTTGTTTGACAGCTGTCATTTGAAATAAAGATCTTGATGAGATCCATCACTTCTGTAAAAAATCTAGCCTATAATTAATAGTTTCGGAGATAAAGCCGTTTCTAGTTTGAGAGCTGTCACCCGAAATGAAGATCTTGATGAGATCTATCACTTCTGTAAAGGAACTACTAGTCTACGACCAATAGTTATCGAGATATAGGCCTTTCTAGTTTGACAGCTGTCATTTGAAATAAAGATCTTGAAGAGATCTATCATTTCTACGAAGGAAACTACTAGTCTATCATCAATAGTTACGGAGATATAGACCTTTCTAGTTTGACAGCTGTCATTTGAAATTAAGATCTTGATGAGATCTATCACTTCTGTAAAGAAACTACTAGTCTACGATTAATAGTTACAGAGATATAGACCTTTCTAGTTTGACAGCTGTCATTTGAAATAAAGATCTTGATGAGATCTATAACTTTTGTAAAATAACTACACGTGTAAGATCAATACTTTAATTTTTTTTAATATATAAAATAAAATAAAAAAATATATTAAGAAAAACAGTATTTTTCTTGTCTTTTGCGGTTCGAACTATCTCCATATTAAATTCATCACAATTAGTCCAACCGTAAAATTTAACGGATTGATAGACAGACAGACACCGACACTTTCGAATTTATAATATTAGTATTAGTATGGATCCTCCTTTTATAAAGTCGGTTAATTTTTAGTTTTGAATTAATATTATCTCTTATATGGGTACCTACAGACCCGCAAACGGTCTTTAACGGTCTAACTTTTAAAAGTTAGTAAAAATAAGAATATGACTGGGGAAATACGAGTACCTGAAATAGTATTAGAAAGCAAGTTCCATTATCCCCAGCCTAGGGGACAACAAGCCTAGCTGACACCAAATTTTTTTATCATATCCACAACTGCATCTAGTGAGAAAGAAATTCCTTAGTAGACCCACACTTTCAAATCTGGTTCTGGTTAACGGATCTAGCGATACAAATACTTCTCAGTAGATACACACTTTTAAAAATGGATCTATTGAGAAAATAATATCTCACTAGATCCATTATGGATCTGGACAATGGATCTAGTGAGAATGATCCATCTTTTTTTGGAAGTGCACATATAGTTTCCCCATATAGATACGGGCAAATTTCCGGATTAAGCATTCCTTTGAGTAGAAAGTTACTTAGATTGTAATTTAGATTGTATTGTAAGTGCTTCTAAAAGACGAGGTCTATTATCACCAGCTGATGGGGAAATTAGTTCCTCCAAATGCTCAAGACGGAGTCCGTCAAGGCCAGCAGCGGATCTACTATCAAAAGAACTAATAGCGCGAGCTACTTCTGTACATGTAATTTTTAGGAAAGGGTTTGTGAGGCTAGAGGTAAAAATAAAGTATGCGAAGGTGGAGGATGTTTTTCTTGTAAAATAGAAAGAGTATTGTTATTTTTCGGGGCAAACAAATAGTCAGAGGTAAGTCGTCGGACTGCACCTCTTAAATCTTCCATCATAAAGTTTTAAATCAATTGCTTTATAAACTGAAAATAAGGCGGCATAGGTTCGTCATCGAAATATATGCGAGTATTATAAATATTTGCCTTCACCTTGACCGTCAAAGAACGTTGATAAGATTGATAAGGCACTCTCAACGCTGTGAAAGCTAAGGTGAGAAGAGAATACCAGTCCTTAGATTCATTAGTTCAAACACATTCATTAATAAGTTCGAAAAAGTTTACCAGATGCTAAATATCTTGCACCTTTAGGTTTTAAAATTCGGACTTTGCTTTGAGAGTCGATAAATAGCGAAAATTGTGAGCATTGTTGTTTAAAGTAACTGGACAGCTTACACAAGAGCTTGTATGATTTGTTGATTGCAATTGTTTATTATTTTTATTTTTATGACCTTTGTTGTTTAATTAAAGGCCTGTAGGTATTGTGAAAACCCGGGATGACCCAGGGCAGAGTGGGCATGTTCCCCTAGGTGGACTATCCATAAATTAAACTGTTGAACTAAAAGATAAACGTAAAGTTATAATATACAGACAAAGAGCATTATCAAAAAAGAAATGTAAACCTGAATTAAAATTATAAACACGATATATGTAAATAAATTCCAGTAAAGCTCCAATTTGATTGTTCGAAAGGTTCGTGTTGAAAGTTTTGTTCTCAGATGGGTGATGTGATGTACGAAACAATAACTTGTATTGTTAACGGATTATCCAAAGGCTTCTTAAAAAATATGATCGAAATATCTATATAAATGAAATATCTATCGAAAACATGATCACAAAATCCATTGCTTAAGAATTTTTATATTTCTACATCTTCATATCTTGCATTCAAAACGTTCTAAAAAAAGCTAATCTTTACTTTTTAACCAAGCACTTTGTTGAAATTCGTTTCGTGCTAAGAAGAAATCCAAAATAAGTAGATAATGGTGGCGCGAGGACGTGTGATAAAACATGTTACAGCTAATGTCGACATTAGACGCCTAATTGTAGTGGTAGTTCCAGACTAATGTCACAAAATGTTATATAGTTTCATTAGAGAAAAACGGTCGTAACAGAGAAAACCGGCTATGTACTGGTTATACACATATTATGTCAGGGTTCCGTAGAATGATAATCAAAGTGTTTATCTAAAAAATATGAACCTATTTCATTTGAAAGGTTAAATAAAGGTACAGCGTTTTTTGAATTTTAAAGACATCCCATGCAATGGGGTGAGCAATACAATTGGTATCGTTCCTCAATTCAATCTATGAAAGCTTAAGTATAAACGTTTTTTAATCTTTACAATACTATACAGCAGTTTACAGAAAAATAGTCAAGCATGAGTTGAAAATTCGAAAAATCCTACTCCAGAAAATACTCGAACTATAGGTAGATAGGTATATATAATTATGTACTGTATTTTGTTTTTAAAAAAAAAGGAAAGAGTAGAGTCTGTTCAGAAAATATTTTTTACATAACACATATTATTTATTATCTATGACTTTCAATTGTGCCTTATCAGGCACTTCGTCACGTTCCTACATCTGAGATTACGGGAATTGGAACTGAACCAGGATTTCTTTGGGGGTGTCAACATTTTACTGTTTGACGACTTGATGCGGGTTCCACTGATTAGTAGGTAGTCTGGTAGCACAAACTGGTTTCGTCAACCACCATATTATGGCGCTAAAGTTCATCTTTGGCATTGTTTAGTTTTTGTGAACCACCACAAAACATAAGGCAGGCAGGAGACTTCACATTTGTGGAGGTGTTGAATAGTCTGCGTATAGGATTTGTAATTTAATATGAAAGAAATAGTATAAAGCTTACCGTGGCTCAGCTACAAGTTCTTGCCAGCCGGAGGGTACCGCTGACTGGGCTCTTTGCTGATGGCAAAGCAGGGAATATTTTCCCAACCACCAAACAAGTAGATGCATACAGTTGCATTATGTCGAGAGTTAGGGGAATCCACAAAGCTTTACGACATAAATGTAGTGGATATGTCTGTAGAATCCAAAACTTACGGCCAGCGACCTAATTCTAATTTCATACCTACTGATCCCAACAAGACCGGCGGTATATTCACTACGATAAGTTGGATCTCGCATAATGCTAAGACGCTATATTAAAAGCAACCATGGTTTGGTAATAGAGTTATATATATATGGGTGTGCCGCCGCTTAGAGTGGCCTGCTCTGAAGAGCGACCAATTGGCATCCGGAGAGCTTCCCCAGACCATATTTGTGTAATTCGATGATTCCTCTGTCCAAGGCAAATCAATGGTAATTGGAATTTGCGTAGAAACTACTACAACAGAGTTCGATGCGCTTCCAGGTCAAGAGAAGTTAGAACGTAAGAATCACTGGAAGCAAGTGATTCTTTGTTGGGCAGTTACAGTCCACAAGCTGCAAAGCACAACTTCGTAAAAAGCTGTGGATCTGGGGCCAAAACTTTTCGCAAAAGGCCAAGCATATGTAGCGCTAAGCCTTGTTAAGACTTACTATTTGAGCCCTAGATCCACGAAAACTGCTCATATTCTTTTGAGGAGTTGAAGCGTTTGCGGAGCCTACGATAAAAGGAACCTTAGTAGCACGGATCTATTTATCGTTTGTGTAGTTGCGAGATTCAGTCTCCTTGTATGCTGAAACTAAAACGCCAAAAATAAAAATAAAAATATTAAAGAAATCAAAGGAACCCGGACTGCATAAACATTAAAAACTAAAAAGCTATTAAAAAGTGAACCTAAAACATATGTACTCCTGTATTAGTATAGTCAAGGTCACAATGTCGTTTGATGACATTTTGTATGAATTTAAATATATTGTGAGTTCATAATATAGTACTTAGCCAGCAAGCGAGACTCATATAAGTGCAATAGATTGCTTACAGTAGTCAATACCTTATAGCGAGTGCCTGCTGTGGTTACTACATGTAACGACTGTACTACTATTTGAACTTGCACTAAAATGAGTCCCGCCTGCTTATAGTTAAATATTTGGTTAAGTATATATTATCATGAAGCCACAATGCATTTAAATTCATTCAAAATGTTATTAAACGACATTGCGACCATGACTTTACAAATACAGGAATAAATATGTTTTAGGTTCACTGGTTAATTGCTTTTTATTTTTTAATGTTTATGCGGTCGGACTTTTTGATTTTTTTAATATTAATAATATTTTTGACAAACACTTTACACGAAGACAAAATTTAAAGTACTAGGTATGTTATCATTGTTTAATCATAATTATAGCGCCCTTATTCAGTAGAACGATGTTTAAACTAACGACAGCGATTGAAGAATATTGCAACTAAGAACATCTAAACAAATTATCTACCTACACCATCAGCGCTAACGAGAATTTGATGTTACAACCGCTTCGCTTTTATTTTAGGGTAAAACAAAGAAGTCTTTGCTGAAAAATAAGAAAAGTAGCTTATGCTTAGCAGAAAATATAGTGTAAAACTTCTTTGCTATTTAAAATTTAACCGAAATCTTGCTATATAAATATTGATCCCTTAAGTTTCCTATTTAGGGAAAAGGTCTCTAAGGCGAGCATTAGAAGATTTGCTAAAATTTGAATAAAAAATCTTTCTTCTCCTTGACCATCACTGCCCATCTTGCAAACAATGTAGATCCTTTAAGCACTTTTCCTCTATCTAGGTGAATAAATCTGCCCAGCCACTATTCCGGAACATAAATTTTGATTGCTCAATATAGATAAATCCTGGAAGGTCTGTTGTAAATTGTGTTTTGTCGCTATTATAAATTGTTGTCAGGTGCCATATTCTAGACCCGATATACTAGTAAATATTATGATTTTTAAACAATCTTGATTTCTGAAGCCAAAACCAGATCTTTGCACTACGCACAGCATAACATATGTCGCACAAGTGTATTTACTCATATTTTGGGCCAGCGCTTGACATGGCTTACACATGCGTACACATGTTTGAACACCTAGTATGGCACTGGTGTTTATCATTAGTGCCAATAAAATACTCAAGTAACCGTGCCACACTTATTGTTCAAACATGTGCACACAAAGTGGAGCACTGGTATTTAACATTGCAAAATGCAAATGAAATACCCGAATACTCAAACTACTATATATTGTGTTTAAATGTGTGTACATATATTTAAAGCAATGAGCGCCGGCTTTACAAACATTTGAGTTTACAGTTACAAAAAGTCGACAAGTTGGACGGATGTCTTATAATTGTATATCGTACGTTATAATTCCTACCCTTTGAATTAAATATATACTGAAGCTCTTTGCTTTGCAATAATTAAATAAACTTTTAAAAAACTTTTGAGGCTCTATTAATTACATCTGAAATAATTACATCAACAAAACCGTTTCGCTGGTAGAGTGCGGGTAGGCATAGCTGCAAATATTTGTACACATATTTGAACACTTTTATAAGTGCTCAAAAACCTGCCTTGGATGATATAGTGCACATATTTGCGTACAAAATCTGCACTGCACTAAAGTACCGGTGCAAAGACAAATCCTGAGTTCAACGAGTAATTAAATTTTTTTTTTAATTCATTAAGGTGACAAACAACTCATGGTCCGCTTGATGGTAAGCGGTCACCGTAGCCTATGGTATGTAAAGTTCACCCAAGACGAAAATACCTTTATGCCGAGGAGAAAAGTCTGCTTTTCTATTTCACTTTTATAATTTTTCGGTTGTGGGAGGGAGATTTTTATTAAAAATTGTTGTTTGTAATGTAATGTTTAAGTTTGACTGGAAGAAATACTTTTAGAGATAAGTCAGTCTTTGTATTAAAGTATATTAGTTTATTTAAGTAAACTTCTGTATATTTAATTTTTACAATATTGTGTATACAAACAACCAAACATTATAACAGCACGGAGGTTTGCAGTATTTGCCTGTTGGATTCTTAAATAAGTCTCAGTGTTAAAAAATTCATACATAAATTCCCTAGGTATTAAATGAAATTTAGTACAATATTAGGTCCCTAGAGAAGTAATGACATATGTACTTTGAGTTCAATTGGCATGCCATAATAGGACATTATCGAGCAGGTGGTGGAAAACCAACAATCTACGTAGAGAAACTGCTGATTCATAATCATGTGGCTGGAATCGGCCTCGTCTTCTGTTTTGTTCAAAATTTTCAGATAAACGCACAGTACATTCCGAACTTAAAAATAATAATCAGGGTAATTTTATGTCAATTTACACATTATTGAGAAAACCAGATTCAGCATCAGCATTAAATGCTAACTGGTGAAATACCCTGACTTTAAAACTTTCATGGCTGTAACAACTGCTTCTGTCTCGCTATTTGAAACTTCAACAGTTATTCTAGAAGTTTCGATTTATGCGTCGTTTAATTTATTCTAATGTGTTTCATATAAATTCCATTTTCGCTTAAGAAACTTTTTAGGCTAACAATGAAACGATAGAAATCAACATAAAATACCTGTTTAAGTCAAAACACAGACATAAAAGTCCAATATTTGCATTCAAACCTGCATCAATGGGAAAATGAAGCTAGTAACTAGTTTCATTTCCCTGAACAGAAGCTGAACTGATGCCGTGTTGTGTATCTACTACGAGAATATACGCGATGTGAATTAAATGGAGTGAAGCGTTTGAATTGCCTCAATGTGCATTGTTAGAGCAGACGAGAGACTGAGAATGGGAAGTGTTAAATGAAATGAAACGTAAACTGGTGATAAGGATAAAAAATGGCAATCAGTTCCTTTACTTCACCTTTACTTTAATCATATAATTGTTACGTTACTCTTTGATGCAATCTAGTAATTAATGACACTGTAAACCTAGTATTTTGCATCACTTTTTCTTTAATCGTGTAATATTTATGTTATTGTTTGGTGCAACCTAGTATTTAGTGACACTGTAAACCTAGTATTTTGCATCACTTTTTCTTTAAAACATATAAGTTTTACGTTATTGTTAAAATAAAGTCAATTCGACCCGTGTATGTAGGTAATACTGATAGCATTGCACAATATTCATATATGTTAGTCTAAATGGGCTTCTAAACAAATGTGCCAAGTTTCATAAGTGTGTGTATGTTTTTTGTGTATATGTGTTTTTGTATGTATGTATGTTTGTCCACGTATTTCCCATGAAAAAGTGGTCGGAGTTTCGGTTTGTTTTCTTTTGCTAATTTGGGTCCCGTTGTCCCGTTTACCTTATGAAACAGAGTTAGGTTCATTTAAATAGGTCGAGAAGTTTTCAAGATATATGGAATCAATCACCAAAACAACTTAACATGGGCGGGTTCAGCATTATGAATCGGCGGAATTCTAACGTAGAACTTATTGTGTCTGCTACGCGATATCTTTGCCAATGATTGTGATAAAATTTTATACCACTATGGTGTCAAACAAGCAGACGGAATGCCGAATGCTAAGCGATCATTACTCGAGCATCGGAAACCCTTTAGAACTCCAATCACTCCTTGAGAAACCTCAAATTTTAAAATAATAGGGGTGATCTGTTAGTGATATATGCATGTTCAAGTGCCAACTAAAAAAAATATTCAAAAATTAAACTGTCTTTAAAACCCACTAAAAAGTTAAAAATAAACATTACACAAGCACATGGAATATTAAGCTAAGTTTTTTTTTCTCCTTAAAGTCGAATGCTAAAAAATAATTATCTCGTATCTTTGCTGCAAATTTTTGACATTCTACTTTAAGTTAAAGAAAACACGAAGCTCAATATTACATATGCTTAAAGTTTAACTATTACTTTTTAGTTTTTGTTGTTTTAATCGAAATTAGGTAATTATATACTTAACTTATTTTTATGTTGCTGGTCTACCTTTCTAGTATTTTTGTCTCTGTTTTGAACTCAGTTAGCAGCAGCAGTAATTAAATATCGTTCAATCTTTGAATGATAAGTCTCAGAACGCCATTCTATAAAAATTAGGACTATTGTCGTTATACATGCCATTCCAGGTTCACATTATAGTTATTACCGTCATTTCAATTGCCAATTCTGCCATTTCTTTCCCGTTAATAGCAGGCTCGAATGCTTAGATACCATAGATATAAAACCTTTATCAGTAAACAATCTTGTATGCGCCAAAATATTTTCCTGTCCATTGTAACCGTATCTAAGATTTGTTACATAAAAATAGAAAAACAGTTTTGGAATGTGAGGCAAATACATAATTAGGACACCGTATTTACTAGCTTTTGCCAGCGGCTTCGCCAGCCCTAAATTTGGTTATCGGCATAGGATTCTTACGGCAACTCCTCAATTATAAAAAAAAAAACACAGAAGGTAAAATATTTTTAAATAATACGTACCGCCCTTACCCCTCATGACTGCCCGCCGGCCTCACACATCATAAATGCGCGCGCAATACTTGATTATTTTGCTGCCACGTTATTTTAAAACTGCGATATCTCCTAAGATATTCATTGAAATCGAATGATGAACAGGGCAATTTTGTTTTAAATTAAATGCTTGTGATGAATAACGTATTTATTTGGATAAAGATTAAACTATTTAATAAATATTAATATCATGTTTATAAAAACACCTTCACAAATAATGCATTATTTTAGAACAAATATGGTTAGCATAAAAAAGGTTATAGTGAGCCAACCTTAAAATATAGACATATGCTGTCGCGGACTTTTTTTTATAACTTTTATAGGGGAACAATTCTGTTATACATTATTTTTGCGAAACTCTAACCGCGTAAACGCAGCGCACGCAGCGGCAGCTCTCAAAAAGATTTAAAAAAATCCGATTTTGAAACATTTTTAATTAGGGTTTCGCTCCCATTTGTGTTAGCGTGATGATATATTGCCTATAACCTTCCTTGATAAATGGGTTATCCAACACTGAAAGATTTTTTTAAATCCGACCAGTAGTTCCTGAGATTAGCGCGTTCAAACAAACAAACTCTTCAGCTTTATATATTGGTATAGATTTTCATTAGTACTCCGCTCCTATTTGTGTAAGCGTGCTGATATATACCGAACCGATTTGATACCGAAATACGACGTCACATGGTCTTCCATAATAATCGAGAGTACCTTGTATAACATGCCATATAATATTTTACACAAGATTTGAAGATTATGATCATACTTTCGATATAAATTGAACCTGTCTATGGAATAAAAACTAAGGTTTTTTAAGGTTAATTATAGTAACACTTTCACAAGTAGAAATATTGTTTGTAATTGTAATATCAATACCGTCAATATCTATAATTAACTAAAAATAATCTTGCACAATGTAATCGAATTATTTATCTTAAATTGTGTATTTATAGCATCTAAACTTCTTGTTTCAGCAAATTTAACTAAGGTTGTAATTGTAATTGACATTACAGTAATAATCAATGATCATTATAGATGCTGGGAGCCGTGTAATTACGGCAAGAGTAATTTGCTCTTTGTGAAGGTGAAATTATGAACTATAACAGTAAACGTCTAGACTCTAGACGAGAACGATAAAAAATTAGTGTGAGGAATATTAATTTACTGCTTTGAGTATTTTGTTTATTAAAAGAGGAGACTATAAATTCGACTATATATTTTTTTTTGTATGTTCAAGCATAACTTTTTACGGGGAAGTCTGATTTTGATGATCTTTTTTGTTACAAAGAGTATACCACTTGTTGATCCAATTTTATTTTGAAAAAAATTTAACCTTAAGATTAGAAAAACAGGGATGATTTTATTTTTAATTTTTACCCACTGAATTTTCACCTGTGGTGCGATTTTATTAAAAATTGGCACATAAATATAGTTCTGATGACACAATACAACATCATGAAGATGTAGACGACCTGATAATGGAGATGTAAGGCAGTCAAGGGAACTCCTTAACGGTTCACAGCAACTACCTTGTGTTTAGACTCTGGATGTGATTTAATCTATCGAATAGAAAACTTTGGATCTAGTTATTAAATTACTTTAAATGCAGTTTTTAACTCTTCAGCATCAAAAGTGTGATTTTGCTGTTCAAAAACAGTGGGCAAAATTGATTTTTGCTGCGAGCGTGAGACATAGTAATGCAACTTTCGAATATTATTTTTTGGAATTTTGCCATACTGAACCAAAAAACAACGCGATGTTTGGCTTAGCGAAACAAATTTATTTTCATGAAAAGCATAACTACATTGATTTTTTTTATTGTTGACGCACATAATATTTATGATTAATAATAGCTATCAATAATGAATAGCGTTTATTTTAAAAAATATCGAAAAACAAAGCGTTTTCGATAAAAGTGTCATAGAGTAAATTTCTGAACGCACGTCTAAAAAAATGAGAGCCAAATGGCGCGAAACTAATTTTGCGCATCTTAAGAAGGAGTGGTGTTTTTTGCTGTTTAATTTTTTTTAATTCAATAAGTGTGTTTCGATGTGTATATTTTAGCAGTGCTTTAAGAAAACGTGTTAAGAATTGTGCAGCGAAGGCTCATGAATTGCGAATTATAAAGAAATAAGCAGGACATGACGCTCAGTTTCTGAAGGATGCACACCAAATCCGGGAGATTATTAGACTATCTTAGGACACGAAAACGAGGACGCGCGACGCCGCGATAAAACTTAAATATGGCGCTTCGCCAAACTTAGATATAAGCACAAGACTATATTTACACATGACTGGAGAAATGATATGCAATAATGCGAAATCTGGTCTCCACATCGAAGAAGGAAGGAAGGCAAACCTTAGATTGTTTATTTAGGTATCTATAAATTGTATTTTTTTTCAAATGAGTGACTCGAGTTATGAAGATATTTCTTTTACACCGCAGAAGAGCTAAGAGAGCAAGTGTGTAATGCTGAACTAAGCTTTTTACCAGAGAAGTCACGTGAAAAATATCTTGAAGCATACGAATTCTTCAATAATTGGCGATTTTCAAAAGGCCCAAGTGTAAAAAGAATAGTTAGTACCAACATATTGTTTATTTTTTGATAGAAGCAGAGTATAGTAAGTAGTATTTGTAAATTCGAATAAACTTATTGCTTAATATGTGGTACCTTCAGGGTGTTCCTTGCCTAAGACCTATAGACCTAGCACTGGTAGAGGTGAAAAGTTGTATGTTTCACACAAGAGCAAATTATTTTAGGTCTCGTGCCTTTAAATCACTCCCTGTGCTCAGTAGTCTATATTCGAATCGACTACTTCGCTAGCTCGGAATTAAAAGTTGGCACTCTTCACAAAAAACAACTTTACCCACTTGTTGATCAAATAACTATTTCTCATTGCAATAGCATTTTCGCAGGTATTGCTTTTATAAAAAATAAAAACTTCTAACAAAAAAATAAACTAACAATTTGAATGGTTGTTATATTATATAGTACAATATTTGTTTTTAAATAAATAAAAAAAGTTAAGTCAACTAAAGCAGGTTTTGTATTGTTATTTATGTTATTTTATTTTTACAACTAACATAGTTTTTGAATTGTATTTTTACTAACACACTATGGACCGTGGTCTGAAATAAACATTTATTATTATTATTATTGTAATAGTTGCTACATTTTTTATTAACATATCTAAACTAATTTTACAATTAGTTAACTTTTCAATTTTCATGGTACTATACGTGAAATATATTTACTGTTTTCTTGTTATTTTTACGTGTGTGGCGGAAATATACTGAGAGTACAGTCAGATCGCCAAGCGAAGTAATTCTAGGGTTTTTGAGAGAAGGAACATACTAAGTATAACATAGCCGTACTGCAGAATAAGAAACATTGAGATTTGATTTTGATAATTATGCTTTAGATCTTATCTTCAGTATCGAAATAAGTGTGGTTTAGTTTTTAAAAATTACCAGGTAAAAGTGAAAAAAAAAAGAATGTACATTGCAAAGTTTGGTACCGAGTACCGAGTGCACAGGTGGCATGAGAACTAATGACAAGGCGGAAACCGAAGGAGGTGAATACTTGCAGTAAAATACGAGGTATCTGTGGGAATTTTTCGGTAATCAATAAAAAAACTTAATTAGCTAAGTACCAAAGCTAAATGATTAGACAGTAACAAGTAAAATACAACGTTGGGTGAATCAGGCCCCTTATTGAAGTCAGTAAAAACCATCTGGATCCGAGATGACTGTGACATGCATTGTCCATTTACTTTACGTCATTTCATCTCGGAACCAGGTGGGTTTTACTGACTTGAATAAGGGGCCTGATTAAATACTAACTAAGGAGGAAGGGGCTGTTTACAGTACTACCCAACTCTCTAATTTTACAATTATTCCAGTACCCGTACGTGATTTCAGTAAAAATCCATAGACATTGAAAATCTTCGCACTTTCCTACCACACAAGGCAAATAGAAAAAAATAATTCTGCCTCTATTTTTGGGCTTTAATTCAAATTGTTTGAAAAACTAATAGATATATTCTCGTGATTCTTATTTCATAAAATATATACTAATATGACCAATTTTCTCATTTCATAGTTCTAAATAAATATTTTAACTAGCGCCTATCGTACGTGGAACTGTGTATCTTTGTATGCTTAAATAGTGTCTTTGTTCACTGGTCGAATAGGCACGCTTTTTTTAAGGTATGCCATAGCCTTAAAAACAACTTTAATGTACAGTCAATTATTCTATTTATGATAAAAAATCAAAGGATTAATAATAAAGTTGATTTAAAACTTTCGCGCTTGTCCCTCATTTTACATAATTTTGTTGTCAATATTGATTTCAGTAAAAAACTAAATAAAAGATTTAAAAATTTACTACGTACTGAAAGGGTTTAATTCATTATGTCTTCTTGCTCGCGGGTTTTCTTTTTTAAATACAGTTATAAAAAAAATTATTAAAATTAGCCTTCGTAGTAAAATATTGTTATAAACAAACTAGTTTTTGATATATTTGTCTTACCAAAATCCCAACAAATTCAGAAGTTGGTGCAGAATTTATTACTTTGACTTTGACTTACATCTCCTTTGGCTCGTTCTTGATGCTGTTATTAAGTTAATTAGAAAAGCTGCCATAAAAGGATTACAAGCTTCGAGTAAGCACCACCAAGTACACTTATACTTACTGCAGTAACGTGGCTCATTTTTGTGGTAACTGATTTAAGCACGCTAAATAGTATTTTTATAGGTATTACTAAGTAAAATAGTATGTACCATAAATGTAACTTTAATTTAGAAGAGACCATAAAGAGAATCATATTAATCTTATTAATATACTATTATTATTATTATTATATCTTATCATATTGATTAATCCAGTCATCTACGATTTTTTTTTGCATGGACACCCTGACAATAATTCCTTTGTTGCTGAAATTTCGCAAGGCGATAAATTGAAGCATAAAGATTACGGATAATTTTTGGTCTATTTATTGTAAGCAAGTGAACATCGGTGTGTGATACATGTTTTTTCATATCGATGGTTACACTAGATAAACTAGATTGTCTCCGGTCAAGCGAACATATACATAAAAAGCCGTACTCTTGCGTCTTCTTCTAAGTACCTACATATCTAAGGGGCTGTTTGTTAATCCTTTTATTAATTTGTATTCCATTTATTTTATATAGGTTATTACGTGCCTACACAATAATCTTCTATACATATTAAAATGAATCCCTATTTCCCTTGGTCACGCCATAACTTCCGAAAGACTGCACCAAATTGAATACTTAATTCTTTTTCGTGTTCGTTATTGTTAGGGCATAGTTTTTATCTAAGAAAAAAAGGGTCAAGTGTGAGTCGAACTTGCGCATTAATGGTAAACCTAGTGCAATTTAAATTTTCGTAAATGGTTGTGCACACGCCGAGGGAGGTTTTTGAGTAAGAAAAAACTGTGAAGTTCGAGTCGGACTCGCATACTAGGGGCAAACCGATTGTAATGCAATTTTGGTAAATTATTGTGCTCATGCCGGGGAAGGTTCTTAAGTAGTAACACCCTTTCACAATTAGTGGCGCACCATTTGTTTTGAAAAAGAGAAACAACGTTCGCCGGGTCAGCTATTTATAAATATAAATACGATAAAGCTAGGTTTTCGACAGAGAATGTATTACATGACATTTTATATTATTATCCCGAAATAAAAATTAATATCGCTTAGCGTACTTTATAAGGAAACCCTTTACACTTAGATAAAATATATATTCGATGGTGGAAAAGGAAAATGTATTAAGCGACACTGTGGGTATATTGAGTTATATTCATATTCAGATCCAACGAATTTTACCGCATGAATGAAACTGGGTTCCAAAGTAACACGACTTTTTTTAATACGCAATGATACATTGAAATTGTCAGCTTTATTTCATAGAAGGACTGACTGAAGTACACATTGTAGGAAAAAATCAAAGTTTTGTTTAAGCCGTACACACGACTTATAACCTAAATTATGTACCTAATGCATTTGGATCATCACATCAGTTAATTAATATCAAAATATCTTGCCATTTTTAAAAAAAAATAGTCACCTTACCGTAGTTTAATTTAAAAACCTATATCGCTTAAACCTTTTCAACCGCATTTGAAGGTAAGGCAATATTCACTTTTAAATAATGCAAGTATTTACGTCGATATTCTTTAAAAACATTTTAACTTTGTTTTCTTTCTAATGTTCTGTTGGCGTTGATTCGCAGCTTCAATGCGTTCAATGTCGTCATTACAAAGACATAAATCTACATGTTTCAGCTAAACAAACCTTGGCTCATGACTATATAGTTGAATTATTAACGTTAAGTGCCAGTAAACAAAACACGACCATGTTGACAAATTGAAAACTAAAACATGGTTTCTGGGTTATGTTTATTTCTCAAATTATCGATATAAATAAATACTTTCATAGCAAAGATGCAGTTAAAAAAATAACCTAGAGCCAGGACTTGAACCTGCCACCCTTATATTTCATGTAACCACTGAGCTAGCGAGGCACAAGTAAGTCTATGAAGTTTTTGTGTGTTAATAAGATTGATATACTAGGACTTTATAAGTCAATAATGTTAACGCCATCTCTAACTTAATATTAACATTACGTACACATGTACAATTGATTAGAAATGGACTGCGATTCTAGTATCCACCTGACCTATCCTTGTGGTGCACCTACATCGCGACAGAGGGCATTAGCCGTCTTGAAGACCACAAGCATAGAAATTTGCCATCGTCATCAGTACAATGACAGCAACCATATGATCGATACTTGCCGCGTGTGTTTACCTAATCAAATATCTCAGAACAGCTGATCGCTCGCATATGAAAGTGTATCTACGCCCTGAAGGATTAACTGAAGGTTAGTGCACTCTCCTTTAATTTCCAAATTCCCTTTAATTTTATTTTCTTTCATTTTAATTCGCATACAGTCCACTTTATTATTTGAAGATTTAATTATTCATTAACAAATAGGAGTTGAATGTGACGCTCATTACGAGTTTATTT
The DNA here is from genome assembly GCA_946406115.1 of Apoda limacodes. Taxonomy (NCBI): domain Eukaryota; kingdom Metazoa; phylum Arthropoda; class Insecta; order Lepidoptera; family Limacodidae; genus Apoda; species Apoda limacodes. The sequence goes on from OX291553.1 coordinate 20,137,793, forward strand.
CCAGAGCAAAGATGTAGTTGGGATTTTCATCAGATATTGTATTTCTTACTTCTATGAAGATTTTGTGTTTATAGGATTGATATACTAGGACTTTATTAGTCAATAGGAGTTGTATGTGACGCTCGTTACAAGTTTATTTCCTGAGCAAAGATGTAGTTGGGATTTTCATCAGTTAATATTTATATTGTATATCTTACTTCTATGAAGATTTTGTGTGTTTATAAGATTGATATACTCGGACTTTAAAAGTCACTAGGAGTTATATATTTCTTAAATAAAGGATTCATACTCGTATGAATATATTAATCGTAATGAATATATAAACTTTGAATATTTCTAGTGAAGATAGTAGGTTACATTATATCAACTTAAGCTTTGGGCCTTATTGGTACCTAGTTCCTAATAGGGCCTAGCAAAATGTCTTTGCTGTTTAATTTATGAAAAACGGAAATTTATTCGTGATACTATCTATTCAAGTTTTTATAACTATTGTAAACGAAAACAGTTCACAACATAAAAAAAATAAAGCTAGTAATTACGATGTTAACAAATATGTTTATTTTGAATATAATACCTAACATAACACAATATATTGTTGTTAACAGAGAAAATTATCATTTCATATAATTTGAATGCCTTCAAGGTATTAACATTTACATAACAGTGAGCTCAAAACAATGGACAATTTTACAAAGTGCTTTTTCTGGAGTTCTTTGTTATGTAAAAGTTGCTTTTATAAACATAAAAGGACCAAATGTTTCAATTTATTCAGACGGAAATTGAATTACGTTTTCTTTACATCTAACCAGTAAATCTGATTTAACAACAAAGACCTACATACAAGTATGGTATTACACAGTTCATCTTTATCTAAATCGTGTTACTTTGTAGGATTCCGTACCCAAAGGGTAAAAAACGGGACCCTGTTACTAAGACTCCAGGCTGAATGTCATGAACCGTGTTAGACAGTTAAAAATTTTCACAGATGATGTATTCGTATTCGTGCGCGAGTCCGACTCGCACTTGTCCGATTTTTCTATACATGAAATTTAAATGTTTATTGTGAATAGCTAGTTCAATAATATAAGGACAATACGATGTCCGTCTAGTTACAAAGCGGGCAGTCTTTTATATACCTACATATCTAATGTAAGATATAATTATTTTAAACCATCAAATCAATATGTAAGTAAACAAAACTTTTCAAAAATACCTAGTCCGTGTGGGAAAACGCATGCTACATGAAACGAAATTGAACGTCAGTCGTTTTCAGAGCTTTTACTGAACGTAAATCTTATTTATCGATAAGAAAATAAGAAAAATAATTTCTAACTTAGCTTTCTTAGCTTTAGTCAATGTTCTTATTTTCTAACTTAAAGAATTTTACACACACTAAACTTTATTTTTGTTATGGCGTAAATTTTTTTCTTATAATAGAGGCTTTGATGATACACTTTTATTTTTTGCATTTTTCTAATTTAGGGTTTCATAATACCTACAGTTAGTTACACTCACATTTCTTGATTTCTAGGTATTTATATATTTTTTTTATATCATTCAACCAGGACGACATAACAAACTATCAGTCATGAAAAAATTATAAGCAAAAAAAACAACTATAACCAGCGTTTAAGGATAATGAATGTTAATTTAGTCCATTACCAAAAGTTAAAGGAACTAGCTTTTACCTGCGGTTCTGGCGGCGCTAAATTTGGTAATCGGCGTGGGATTACTACGGCAACTCCATGTTCATAGCAAGAAAGTTTGGTATAGTAAGCTAAAGTACGTCCACGTGGTATTCGGCAACAGTTCCTCCTGCGGGATCTTTTTAAATTTTATCTCCATTGGATGCGCTGTTGCTCCGTTAAGCAATAACAAACTAATATATATAAGTTAGGATGGAATGGTTGGATCTGGATCTGGGTTTTTGTACCCAGACCCAACCTAACCAAACTTGGCAGTTATACTGTTTAGGAATAGTCTATTTCAAAGATTATACTAACCAAACCTGCAGCATACCATACCTACCGCTCTCAAACAAGAATCACCGAATTCCGTAGACCTTATGGAAATTATGCCGAGTAAATGCCGCTAAGCGAATGTCACCGTAAGGACGTCAGATGATAAATAAGTACCTTTGCACTATGTGCCTACTGCGACACCTTCAAATGAAAAAGGATTTTACATGTCTAAGCTGATTACTGACTCGTAAAGGAAGATTTAATATCTTTAAGGCTGTTTGATTACTGTGATAAAATATTTTGAATAGGTTATAAGGATATTTTCTTAAAAAATATGTATTGACTAGCTTTTCCCCCTGGATTCATTTGGATACAATTACGTAGGTATATACTTGAGTAACGGTAAATGGAATAATTTTATTTTTAAATGAACTTGAAAAACCGTATGATATACTTATACATACACATATAAAATTAACAATGACATTAATTTTAAAACCGTTTGTGATTCGTCAAAAATAGATCTAGGACATTGCTGTTACGAATTTCAAGCCAAAAGGTTGCCTACAAATTTCGAGACACTTGAATAAATTATGATACTAAGGATTAGGAAATAACAAATATTTTCAATTGTGTAGATATGTCAATCTTTATCTAACTAGACAAAACAAAAGGAGTTCACACAAAAAACTATCTTGCTTCTATTTTAATGCCAATATTTTAGCTCTTATACTGTATAAATCTTCTAGGTCGCCGCTTCATATGTAAAAGAAATTCAGTGTCGTCGTCGCAAAAAATCCTAGAACACGTTCCTAAACAAAAACTGTTGATCCTATAAGTAATGTCTCCAAATCTCAGCTGCCCGAAATCCAGATGCCGCCCGCGCTGGCAGTGCCTGGACATTAAATTTTATGGCTTTGTATAAATAACTCTGAAACTGTACTCGAAATTGTTTTACTGAATATATATTTTCTTCTTTCTACACAGTTGTGGTTTATTGCAGTTTGGGAACGTGCCGAAAATATTTGTTGATCATTCAAATCTATTTGGTACCGCTTTCTATATCGATATCGATAAAATTATATTTTTTTTTAAATCAAAGCGATTTAGAACATGTCAGTCAAGACCCATTTTCTTAGAAACGTGTAGAGGTATTAAGTTAAAATTAATATTAAATACTATGGTCTACGGTCCTTTAAAGCTATGCCTAATAAAAAAATTAAGCTTGAAATCAACATAATAAAAAATACAGCCATTTGCAAATTTTGACATTTGCAATCAAATCAAAAGGAATAGAATACTTCCCGCTGACCTAGTGTCATGAAATTTGGTAAGAAGCAAGATCTTATAGCATAAGTAAAAAAAAAAAACGAGTTGCACTCCGGGAGTGCCGGCAGAAGTGAAAACCTTTACACACGATTCGCGCTTAACACTCAAATATGTCACAAGACATGTCTTTGACATTGTCAAGAAATAATAATGTTTGTTTATTTACTTTTTTGACGTAGTATATTTGACATCGCAATCTGTCATAGAATTAAAATTTCACCTCCCAAATTTAGTAGTACACTACTAAATATACATAATCGCGAATACTAAAAATAAAAATTATAATAGGCGTGGCATTACGGTTTCCGTCTTACGAATTTCCACGATTAGGACACGTGACCTGACACGAGTTTATCATTTTTTACCCATACCAAAAAAAGTGCACAACGCCGCTAAAGAAGTTTTCACTTCAAAAATCCAAAATTGAAATTTATAGTTATATCTATTCTTATACCTATTACATATAAATAATTTGTCCGTCAGTTAAGATCCTTTTTCTTGCGTGAAGGTATCAAGTTGAAATTAATATTAAATACTGAGGTCTACAGTCTTTTGGAGGTTGGAACTGTAAAATAATTAATCATTCAAATCTTCGCAATAAAAAAATATTGCCATTTACGTATTTAGAGCACTTGAAAAAAATCAAAAACCTGTATGATCGTATCTATAGGATACATTTTTTCATTCCGATACAACTTTGCACGGAAACCTGGGTGCGTGGGTAAGACTCGGACTCGGACTTTTTTTCTCTCTATTACAAAACTCGGCAATTTACGTGAGACATCTTTCTATAAATTTTATTGGAATTTATTATAAATGGCGGCAATGTATAAGGGTATGATTATAGACAGAAATGGCGAAACTTAACTACAATGGTCAAAGAAAATATAACTACTCTAACCGTGTCAGGGTTCCGTTTGTTTGCCGTTTGGCTACGGAACTCTGAAAAATCCCAAATATATATTTTGGTTAAGACTGCGATATGGGCTACATCGCGTAAATACGCCGTTTTTTGTGGATTACTATAGCACCTTAAGGATTGAAAAAAATGATTATTTTAGAACTTGCTTTTGTCTAGTGCATTACCTTACTGAAAAATTTTCATTTATTGTTTTTAATGCAATAAAAATCTGGAAGTGACAATTGGTTCAAAACTGGTGCGATTTTTTAAAGCGTGTATTGCATTTTCTTGTAATTAAAGTTGGTTAAATAATTAGAACTGGTTGTTTTCTAGTGCACTGACTCTTAAGTTATATCAAACAATCATAAAAAATGTGACTACAAAATGGTAAGAACGTTAAATTCCATACAAAAAATTAATAGTTTTAAGGCGTCATTATGGTATAAATTACTTAAGAAGTATATAACGAATATATCTCATAGTAATGTACATAACATTGTGTAATGATTTATAGTACATTTACATGCACATCGCAAGTATAACGGAAATTAGCTTTCTGGCCTATATCGCCCTCTTAAGACAAAGTATTGATATGTAGGTATATCAAAAGTTTCGGGTAATGGGTCCCTTGTGTGTCGCCAGATCCTTATGACTGCGGCCCTTTATTACTTTTTTCCATAGATTCAAATACATAACCAGTAGTAGATTATTTAGCTACGTGAAGCTACTGTTGATACCAAGGACATGTTATAAAAAATAAGTTAAGGGGTGAAAGGGGTTGCGTTTTTTTGTTGTTAAATGAGAAAGCTATGTTTGCACATGTCGAAACTAAGTTGTAAGTAATGTCTTCCGATTCTCCAAAATTTTATTATTTATTGACCAAAATTCATTTATTCCCATTAAATAAATGGTGATTTATATGTTTTTTATCATACCTTATGATGACTTTTAAAGAAACGCCAAATTTTTTTTACTGTTTTAAACTGTACATTTTCTAAATATTAATTGCTACCAAAATAACTTCTAAATTACTAATTTAAAAATAATAAAACATATATAAACGCGTCGTTATTTGGCAAAATACCCTTTTCCCGACGTATATCGGAAACCCACACACACGGACAGATACCTGGACCCCCGCATCATCACCCGCGTCACCTACAATCAGTTGTGACGTCTCTGACTAACCGAGCTCATGACCTTTGTGACCCTGAACATTTAGATACTGAACTGGCACATGTTCATAAGGCACTCAGGAGAAACGGGTAGAAAACGAGTAGAAGAAGTTCAGTTCACCGTAACACACGTATACGAAGAATCCAGAGGTTAGCAGACAGTCAGCGTTCATGCCCTATATCAAAGGAGTAACGGATAAAATCGGAACGCTTTTGAATATAGATTAACTAAGATTCGGTTTTCGCTACGTAATCCAAAGAATTGAAACTCAAATTCAGCTTTTTCTTCCGCTTTAGACTGTCAAAATGTACAATGTCAAATGAATAAAATGACAAAACATCATTAGTTGTAAAGAACCCCACGCACTACGCACAAAACGTCATATCGTTGCAATAAAGTGCTCAAAACAGGGTAGAGAAAAGCTGTCATTACATGTTTTATAGATAAAGGGTTGTTTTTAATTTTTAATGATGGCCTCCAACTCGTACGCTTGAATTTCATTTCTAGGTCAATATTAAGCGCGTACCAGACCCAATGCGTTACGATTTTGATTACGCACCGCGACTCGCCGCACCGCAATTTACCCAGCCTTAGAATGTTGAGTTTATATTGTTTTGTTACCTTAATTCACAGGCGTGCCTCAGCCAGACTTACGTGGCCAGTCTAGAGTTTTAGAGTTGGGTAGAAGGTCGTCTAAATAATCAAAGTCTGAAATTATACAACTCAAAACATTTTGTCACCTAATTCTGGTTTTCTTAAACCAATACATCGGTTAAGCCTACCATAAATAAGAAAATTTTCAGAATCGTTTATAACAAACAACCGAATTGAGAACCTCCTCCTTTTTTGAAGTTAGTTAAAAACAAACAGTTTTGATAGAATTAAAATTCTTATTTTTAGCGTATTAATTTTATCTGCATTACCTAATTGCTAGTAAAGTCAGTTACTAAAAGAATAAAAAACTTACTTTACAATAAAGTTTTACTGAATATATAACTTAGAAGTTATTAAATCTTGGCAGAGTCAGGTTTGACATCGCTCGACCCTTTTCATTTAATTAGTCTCGCAGCAGGTATTTGTCATCTGAGGTCTTCGGTGTCGTTCGCTTCAGGGGATTTACGAAAATTGACCATTTAGACGCGACAAGGGATGCTTAGGGGTCGTAAATTCCAATGTCAGTGTTACTCAGGTATTTCGCGTTTGACAAAGGTTGGTAGGTATACCTATTTAGTGAAAGTTAACCTATTTAAGTGTAACTATGTTCATTTTACTGTGTTTTCGGCCTTTAAATTTATTTATTTTATACAACTTAATTTATTTTTTTAATTTTCAGTACTTGATCTTTTGCCGTCGACGAGGGTTTGCGTATGATTCCTAATAGGTCACTTGTCCTGACGCGAGCGACAGCACGCGAACTCAATGTACGTATGACACGCTATTAGCCAGTTTTTAATTAAATATTTTTCTTCTCAGTCGTACACTCTCGGCAGAGTGGTCGTGGTTACGGTAGGTCTTAACTCTTGAGTGGTGGCTCTAGCAATGAATCTCGATTTGTTTCTATTGCAAGCATTATGAAAGCATTCAGACATGGTGGCTTGTGTGGTGGACTTTATGAGGGCTGACCACCTAGTCGGGGACCGACCACGTGGTCTTTTGCCATCCATTCTACCTTGTACAACTAGATGCTTCATTGGGTCCTCTTTGCAGGTAACGTGTCCGAAGAATTTAAGGATTCGCATCTGGACAGTCGACGATAGTCTTTCCTTTATCTGAAGTTCTTCTAAAATCGACACGTTGGTGCGGTGAGCTGTCCACGGGATCCTTAACAGCCGCTTACAGCACCACATTTCTAGTGCATCAATTTTCCTCGGCTCCTTCAGCCTCAACGTCCACGTTTCAGCTCTGTATAGGAGAAGATCGGGAAGACGAGACTTTTCATAAGCCGGGTCTTAGTGGCTTTGATTATCCTACGGTCTTTCCAGACCTTTGTGAGCTTCTCAACAGCCGAACGAGTCACAGCACAGCGTCTTCGAATCTCATCTTCACAGCCTCCGGTATTCGTGATGTTGGATCCCAAGTAGATATAGCTCTGAACAACTTCACAGCTCGCTATGTATTTCTGCGACCGGTCTACTATCATAATTTTGGTCTTTTCACGATTAGTAGCGAGACTCAACCTTAAACTGTTCAATTCTAGTCGCTACAGGATATTTTCCATATCTTCTCTGGATGATGTAAGAAGAGTGGTGTCATTAGCATATCTGTAATTAGTCACCTTCGGACCTCCAATTGAAACCCCTTTGTCCCAGTCCTCGATCACTATCCTCCACTCTATTCGGTGTAAATATTGAAGAGCAAAGGAGAAAGTATACATCCCTACCTAACACCAGCCTTTGTTTTGAGGTCCTCAGAGTCTATGCCATCTACCCGGACCGCCGCAGTGCCATCCTCGTACAGCCTTCGTATGAGGAATGTTAAATGATTTGGTACTCCCATTTCTGTTAGTACCTTCCACATCTCCCTCCACTGGACACTGTCAAATGCTTTTCTGAAGTCTACGAAACATATGAAGAGAGGGTTGTTAAATTCTCTGGCTTTCTCTACAATTTGTCGTAGGATGAGAATTTGTTCTTTCGTTCCCTTCCCCTTGACAAAGCCTGCCTGCTGGGGTGCGATCTCGCGAGGCAGAAATGAACGTAGTCTGTTGTTGATGATATGTAGGAGGATCTTACTAGCATGTGATATGAGAGAAATCAGTCTGTAGTGCACTTTTGCACTTTTTTGTGGAGCCTTTTTTGTGCAGAGGTATGAAAAGGGAGCAAGACCAGTCCTTGGGCCATTGTCCAGTCTCCCAAATTTTACAACAGATTTTATGAAGTATATCTACTCCAATTTCCCCCATTTCCTTTATGATCTCAATTGGAATCTCATCTACACCGACGGCTTTATTGCATTTTAGATATTTTATTGCTTTCCGTATTTCGTCCTTTAATATATCATGTTCTAGTTCAGATGGTGGAAAAAGGGCTGCTGTGTTTGAATGTGTCTATCTTTTAAGGTTGGCTCACTATAACCTTTTTTATGTTAACCAAATTTGTTCTAAATTAATGCATTATTTGCGAAGGTTGTTTTTATAAACATAAATTTAATCCTTATCCTAAGAAATACGTCATTACTCACAAGTATTTAATTTAAAACAAAATTTCCCGGTAGATCATTCGATTTCAATTGTTTAATTTCAATGAATATCGTATTATTTGAAAATATTTTTACTTTCTGTGTTTTTTTTATAATTGAGGAGTTGCCGAAAGTATCCTATCTCGATTACCAAATTTAGGGCGGGCGAAGCCGCTGGCAAAAGCTAGTAATAAATATTTTTGGACATTACACACAGCGCCGTCTGGCCCCAAAGTAACCAAAGCTTGTGATAGGGGTACCAGTAGTACCAGACAACGGATACAAATATATAAAAAATATTTTTTCTTTACATACATATCATACATAAATACACCGAGACTCAAGTCAAACACAAATGTTTATATTTTTATATTATGCGGGAATCGAACCAACACCCTCTGCATAGCAGCTGGCCACACTACCAACTAGGCTGCGATGGTATATTTTAAGACAAATAGAAACTTAAATAGCACAGGGAAACTCAAATTTTTAAACACGAGAGCTAACGAATCTTGAGCGAAGCCGGAGCAAATTTATTCAAATACTTTACAAGGCTTGTTTTATTAGCAATATTTTACAGCATATGTTTATAACATTTGATTTATGTTTTAGTAACAGCCTTCAGCACATGGAGCTTGATAAATGTTGCCATTTATTCCAAATTACCACCCTTTATCTCTATTTATTCTGTTGTGACCTTTGGCGTAACAAGCTTTGATAAATTTATTTTGAACTGCTCTTGTGCCCTATTATTAGTGCTTCTCATTTTATGTAGGTATATTTATCGACACGCTTCTGATCCCCGTACAGGGTAACTAGCGGCTGGACGCACACTTACAAAAGGATGTGGGTGTTTTTTCCTGAAGTATGTGTAAATATAAAGGTTATTCTATTTATTTAGATTGACATGCAAATTGGGTGTTGTATTTTAAACATAAGATACAGTTTTTTTTTAAATAAGTATCAAACAGAAAACTAAAACAATTCAAATTTACGCGAGCTTTTTTACGGGTTACCCACAAGTGGTTTACGGTTATTACTCTAATTCAATTATAGTTTAGTAACCGATTTGATTATTAAAACACTCTATAAATTACTGTAGTATTGGTCAGATACACTGAAAATGCAAATTAAATTGGTTACACCTATCCATGTCTATATTAAAGCATCATATTTTATAAAGCATCATATTTTAACTAAGTTAATCCAAACATATTCTTAACAGTTTTACTAAAGCTAAAAATAGAAACTTAAAATATATACAGTGTAGATACATTTACAATTACCTAAAAATTTTTGGTTACAAAACACAGGTGCATATTTTTTTTCATCCCATCTATTGGAAAAATGTTGATTGGTTCGCCATTACGCCGGAGCAAAAAGTGTGTTTGCTCATTACAACTTTGCTCCCGCTCCCAAAGCGGGTAGTAATGAATTATGATCACTTTTTTTGTGCTCTACTCTTTTCAACAATAGTTCATTCTATAACGTTTCAAAACTTTCTAAATTTTTTAAATGTATTTTTTTTTATTTATCCTTTTATTTTAAACATTACCTAATACTTTTTTAATAAAATATTTTTTTTTAACGAGTTGTGTCTAAAAGCTCCTTTTATTAATTTTTTATAGAGAAGGATGAAAAGTAGAGTGTATCACTCGCAAAACAGTTTTAGCTCGTGCGACGTATATTGACTCCCTCACTACACTCAGGATTCTACTTTAGAACCCTTACTACGTTTGAGATTCAAAATTGCGCGCTCGTCATAAAAATAATAGTTTGCTTTCTTTTAATACAAACGCCTATTCCCAGCTAGCGAACGTAAATGCGTACCTATAGCCGATTGTAAAAAAGCTATCTCATGTCAAATTAAAGCCTGTTTATATGACACGCCATTTGCATAAGATAATCAAATAACGTGGATGTTTTTGGTCCTCGGAGGGGTTAACCAGTGGCTGAAATCCACCCACATCATAATGTGGGGCACAGCTTCTTTATACCAACCACTTTAGTCCTGTGTAAAATAATATACCGCCTTTGCCAATTGTAAGGAAACTATAGTATATCAAAATTATTTAATTATATTTAGCACCCAGTAATGTTTGTGCTTACAGGAGTTGTCAAGTAACGTGCCTAAAGCTCAGTACTCAATAAACATGGGTCAAAGTGCCAATTCCAAGAGTTGGCAATGTACCAAATTGTGTTTGTACAGTTAGCTGTTGAGTAAACTTAAGCAAGGATAGAGGGACATCGACTTCGTATTCATATACAGTGTTTTGCTAAGTAAAGCCAGTCAGCTGTTAGTCTTGTCTAGTCAAGAAAATTAAGTCAGCTTATGGAGTGCCATAGTCAGAATTTATAGTACAACTTCTGATGGGCCACGTTATAGTTTAATGTTGTTGATAATCGCCCTAAAAGAAACTAAGTAAGGGAGTAATTAAGGTCATAGCATCCACTTTGCCTGCACGTAATGACACTGTTTACGAGTAATGTGTGATAAAAATGTCTATAATAACGCGATAATTATAAGTGTTTGCCACCTTAGTTTTGCTACACGCGGTATATATATATATCCCAATAAAAACATGCTGTAAAAACTGTCGATTGAAATGATTTTATCTTTAAAAAGTAGTCAATATAAACAGCCGAATCTAAAAGCTGGATATAAAAAAACTAGTAATGATGTTCTTGCAGTTTTTTCTTGATCTTGTACTTGCAAGAAATGCAATGCACGGTACCGGGACGCGTATAACACGGGCCGTGCAAGCATCCCTCGTCCCGACATTAGAGAAAACTGCAGAGGACTTGTAGCAAAATGCAAGACTACTCTGTTCAAGGTCTCCGACTGGGGTCAGGTAAACTTGGTCTGATTCAATCCAACACATATGATGTAAGAAAACCCCATTATCTAAGGTACCACAATTTCATAACACGATTATAACCATATTTAATAGCAATGAGATACTTGTTGTTAAAAACTCTAGTGACTTTCAGTTTTGAAATCATTTAAAAAATAAAGTGAAGCTGGCGTCCAAAAACTTGGTGTAGTCAACAGAGCGAAGCAGACCCTCCCTTCGGAGAAAAGGTTGTTGCTTTATAAGTCGCATGTCGACCCCACATGGAGTACTGGTGCCATCTCGGACAAGTGCACCGGATACCAGCTTGGGCCTTTGCCTCGGCTCAACGAAGAGCTGAGATAAATGTTGAAGATCCTAAAATCACAAGCCGTATCGAACCCTCAAGTCTGAGTAGAGAATTTGCCTCCCTGTGTTTGTTGTACCGCTTGTATAATGGGCTGTTGTATGAATCGTTAGAAATGATGCCCACGGCTTCTTTTTATCATGGCATTGCTCGGTATTTGAAGGGAATTCAACCTGACACTTTGGAACGTAAACGGTCACGTACAGTGCGGTTTCAGAGAAAGTTCCTGCCGCCAACGCGTGTAAGCTGTGAAATGATCTCTATGTATCAAAGTTAGCACTACCTATTTATTTACCGTTGTTCTACCAACCCATCTTTCTGTGTTCTACCCACCTATCTACTTTGTATGTTCTTCTCATCTATCGAATCTTAACTTTGCATCTCCGTAACTTCTAAATGAACGAAGCTATAAACTTGAATATGTTCGGTTTCTATCCTATAGGCCTTCGCTTATTAAATTAACAGAATATCAGCCTTCTACAGTAACCCAGTACTTCTAGACAGAGTTGTGAAAATACGCCGAAATGCGTCCACAAAATGATGGCAGAGCAGTTTACCTTGCGGTCGAGACTTGCAGGGATCACTGCCGTGCCGCTACCTAGATAAATAAATCTATGATGGATGCACATTGTTGTGCGAGATTTTAAACATTTTTTGTAACGTTGTTTTAAATCTTATTAAACACTACACAGCATTCTAGAGTTTACAAAAATGTATACAGAATTTTAGTAATATTAGCAGACGTGCTCAACGCGGTATATGAAACTGCTTGATGCGGACAAAGACGGAGGTGCTAGAGTACTAAGTGTGTCATTCACGGAGCACGTTTTGTTAGCTCTAAAAAGTTTAAAAGCCTTTCTGCTGACAAAGACCTAGCTTTATGAGCTAAAACATTTTTTTTTATCAGAAGTGATATTGCATAGATTTCAAAATTGGAATTTCTTCAGCATGTCGACGAGACAGCCTAATTAACTGGAATGTTTAGGCTGAAGCCCAAAATACGATCTTCAAGATCATGTTTGATTACTTACATACTTCACGTACAGGCTATATTATATTTTTTTAATCAACTTATTTTCGTTAAGTCATAAGTAAGTTAGTGTACGTCCTGTTTGTTTTCTACTTATACTGTGAGGTTGATCTAATACCTATATTACTTTTCTAAAAGTTGGTTTGTTGCTAAAAACTAGCCAAGTCGAATCTTGAGCTTGAATTTCATCCCAAGTGTAATAAATGCATTGTGTAAATAATTGTCTTAAAATTTAAGAATTTATATTACCTATTAAGTATCAAACATTGTAGTAGAACCAAGAAACATGAAATTGTTATATAAATTCATTTTATAATGTTGCATTTTATTGTTACTAAAATTTTAGAATTCTCAACACAGAAATTCTAACCCATCTCAATTCTTTAGTCAGCAAAGTCGACAACGACGCATATTCGTAATATTGAACTTGGCTCTCATTTCACATTTGTTTTTCATGGGATCTAGACACGCGGTAGCGGGACAAGCCAAGTTCAAGTAACAGAACTGGCGAGGAGCACCGTGTGTAATATTACACGAACCATTTGGAGCCACTTTTGACCCCCTCACCACTCAGAAACTATTTCACATAAACGTTTCAAATTTGGCTCATATATTGAGACTTACGAGATACATATGTGCTCCAAATTTTATAAGCACATCTCAAACGGTTATTTAGATATTAACGTTCAAAAGTCGACATTTTTATCACTGACTGACCTATAGATCAAAACTCTAACTCAGTTCTAAATGACCTAGAAAGTTCAAATTTGGCATGCAGATAGGTAATTAGGTGAATACAAAGGAATAAATCAGAAACTGGTAAATTTTTATCATTTTATTATAATTTTTCACTTAACCTTTAAGCGGGCGCGCGGTCATTTGTAACGGCAGCGGTAGCGCGTAACCTTTATGATCGTCAAGAAAAAAGACAATTTATTAAATTATTTGAATAACAATGTACTTAAACACATCCCCTTTAGATACAATAATAAAAAATTGCCAGAAAACCTATAAAAACTTATATGAAAGCACTTTTCGAAGCGAATCTTCAAAGACTTCACACAACGAAAGATATAATTCAGATTAAGCAATGCGCTCAGAACGGAAGAATCTATTATTTTGAGTTCACAATGAACCTATGAGAGGCTACTAATATGGACAAACATGAATGATGATAATTCAAATTTATAACCGAAAATAGGGTTACCGCGGTCGACTCGATTAGGAACACTTAACTTATACTTATAAAAACTGTAATGATTCTTACAATCAGCAATAAGCAATCAAAACTTATGACAGCCGGTCTTTATGTGAATTTTAAGATTTCCACGTGAATATATGAGCAGCGGGGTGGGAGCGCGAACCTTGACGCAAACGTGTCCGAGCGAGTCATAAGCGCTAGCGCTGTTCTGCCGTCCGGTTGTCTCTCGATATCTGACCTATAAGGTTGCAATTTATGCTACGATTTATGCTATTCATAGGTTTTCTTAAAAAATACTTATATATTTGTGGTTATATTATTATTACAATTATTTTAGTAAGTACGTACGTACGTAGTAAGTACGTACGTAAATCAAAAATTAATAATAATTTTAGTATAGTTATAAGAGTTATAAGTAGGTATGTATACTTAAATCTGAATGAGTTTGAGAATGAGAACTTATTGGTAACAAATTGTTTTTCTTGAGAATTCAATAAATAACAGGTAATTTGTTGCGTAATCGTCTTATATAATTATCTTTTTATTACGTATTTTGTACAATGAGTTGTACAACAGAATTACAGGTGAGTAACACAATGCCTCCCGATGGAAGCTGCCTATTCCATTTAATTGCATATTCTTTGTATGAGTATAGTAATATACAACAAACAAATAGGTTGCGTGAAACTATAGTAGAGTATGTATGTCGTAAACGTAGGAAAATACAGTAGTTTAACAAAAACCATTTGGTATGAATTTTGTTATAAATAAGTACCTACTAATAATTTATGTACAAAAAGTAATGAAATCCCATCATAAACATAAATGTGAAATGAGAGCCAAGTTCAATATTATGATATATGCCTTGGATGTTAACTTCAACGACAAAAAAAGTGAGATCTAAATGCCAAGTTCAATGGTCAATCCTGAAATTATTTTATAACAACATAAAATATCATTTCTTCTTATAACTTAGGATAATATATTGTAGCCTTCGCAAGTTCTAAACCTGTTACTAGTCGGTTCTTATTTTATTATTCCGAAAATTTGGCTTGCTGGTAGAAACTAGCCATCGAACATAATAATTCGTAAATGAGAACTAGCCAAGTCAGACCTTAGGCTTAGCCGGTGAAAAAAAATCGAAACTACAGTGGCCATATTAAAATGCGATAAACTTACAAGCCACTAGTGACCGGCTCAAAAAGTTTGCTGCACTATACTGCGACTACTGACGTACGTGAAGAACTGGTAATGAGTATGTTATATTAACAGTGAAGTTTTATGCCCTAGCATGAAGTTCTATTACCCCCATGTTGTGAATCTACTTTACAGTTTCGGGACTGTAAACACATCAGGAATATAAATAATATGAATATACACAATTGCGTACAGAGCAATACATCTACCTGATTTGAAGCTCAATAATGAAAAACTTCGAATAAAAGCTTTTTTCATTTACATTTCTTCTAAATTCTTTAAAATTTTACACTTCATCATTTTAAAAGCGCTTAGACAAAATCAGATATTTTTTTTGTAAAACACAAAATTGTTGGTTTTTTATCAAAGACTTTGAAATAACTTTTAAAACTTCAAAGTATAGTTTTTATTCTAGACGGTAAGTAGAACACATTTTTGAAAAACATTTAAAATAATACATTTAAGTTATTGCTTAATGGTGTTAAATCGAAATTGCATTTAGTTTTAACACTGTGTTCTGTTTTGTGATACATAGTTCAGTTATGAAATATTATATGTAATCTTCTGTTATTTTTTACCAATAAAGCAAACGTTAATAAAGACTATAAAACTTTTTCATCCTGATTACTCAACATTTTGTTTAAATAACATTCTAGGAATTTTTCCTGAAGTCTTCAAATGTACTTAACCTACAAATAAATGAGTAATAGTCATACCATAACTGGTAGGCAGAGTAATTTTTCTAATAGGCCATATTGTGTGACGTAAAACAAATGTGGCGGAAAAGTGAAACAAAAAAGACAGATATTTCTCATACATCATACGGATGTAATTAATCACTCTGTATGGCATGTCGAGTACAGATTTCAGCGTTTTTCAGACAAGGCTTTCACGTGTTTTTCTCTTTTAATAAATGTGAGCACGGCCAATGCCGTAGCTGCAAAAGAGTGTCACGTAGAAAAATAACGTGTTGTTTTCGAATGGAGCGCTCAAAACCAATTCACAAAATGTCACAAACGGTCACGTAGGAAATTGTTGAATGCAAAAGCAAGGCCTGGTAAATCTTTTACGATTTACACTTGATTAATTTTACAAACACAGTTCATCGTGTAAGCAAACTGAAGTTTTATGTGCATACAATGTTAATCATTTTATTTAAGGACTAAGTATATATTGTTTATCTATAAAACATGTTCCGTACAGACGTCGGGCTTTGACCCACGCGGCCTGGCTGAACTGCGCAGAGACGTCGTTAGTTTAACTCTGGCAACATTTTTTTTTAAAGCCGGGTATATAACTTGCTATCAATAGTTGGTTTATCGTAAACTTTCTTTTTAATTCTTAGCTTTTCCTTACCAGTCGACATAGATTAATCAATTAATTTCTGATTATTGTTTTCTTTTATAAAGTGCGAACCCCCCTCCGTTTTTCCAGGAGCTCCGCACTGAACTCATATGCATAGTAAAAAGTGCCTATTGTGGTCAGGTGCCAACAAGAAGAAACAGCAAGAGCACTGGTCTGGGCCAAGGCAATCACCTGATGACCATGCGACCACCTGGGAAGTATACCCTTTTAAACAAAAAAAAGAATTTTCCAAATCGATCAAGGCGTCTTCGAGTAATCGGAGAACAAACATATAATAAAAAAAGTATTTTTTTTTCAAAATTAATATAAAAAAATATATCCACGTACGACTGCAAGAAAAGCAAGGAGTAAAATTTTTTTTTTACTTTTTTTATTTTATACTTTTTAGTGATAGTTTAATTGAATTTTTTAAATTTTTGAGTTTATTGCCCAAGTTTTATAAGTTGGGTGATGAGAACTTGGAGAATAAATTAGTAATTAAATTTTCACTTAATTTTTCGCGTTCCACCCTAATGTCCACCTTTAGGTGCACTTCCTGCATCTGCCAAGAAGTGATAACATCAAAATGAACATCAAATTCGTGATCTGCGAGCCTCAAAACGGGGGTTACCCATTTTGAAGATTTTAAATTTTTTCACCTCCACCTCTACCCCTGGTACAACTCTGGGATAGGGTTGTGTGGACTATTGTATTGTCATCCGAGTTTAGTAATTATGCAAAATTTCATCGAAGGGTGATAATAGGAAGTATGTTTATTTAAGCTTGCAAGATTCGACCACAAGATGGAAGGAAAAAAAAAGGAAAAATTGTGAGTTAAACAAAAGCAAGTAAAAAAAGATTCCGACGAATTAAGAACCTCCTAATTTTTCAGAGTTCCTTACCCAAAGGGTAATTAGCGGAACCCTATTACTATTAAAAAACAATAAAATATATATTTAGGGGGGTCCCATACAACAAACGTTATTGTTATGCTCGATTTTGCTCGATATTGATAACGGCAACTGAAAATATTAACAAAATGTTAAGTTATGTAATCACTTCAAAATAAATAATTAAATTAAAATAAAACAAATATTTAAGGGGGGCTCCGATACAACAAATGTGATTTTTTACCGTTTTTATAGATCTCTTTTTTTAATTGTACTAAATATTTACGAAAACATGTGCTTATGTTGGCCTTACGACCTTAAATTACCATTAAAATGGAAAAATACAATCTGGTACAAAGTGCGAAGGATGCGCTAAAGGCAAATACTTACGGGTAGCTGTATGCTTTTAGGCTTTATCTTCGAGGAATACATTACCGCCAAATAAAATTTACATGAACAACGCTACTAAAGCAATGACGACACGGCATATATATTATCTTAAAATAAAATAAAAGCCACATTAAGTCAGTAGAATAAGAATTATCGAAGATATCCATTAAAAGTGTTACCCGATTTTGTTCAAAAGAATTTTCCTTGAAAGAATTAATGTAGCTTTATTATTGTGAAGTTTTCCAGATTCATAGAAATCGTGGTAAAAAAGTAAGCGTTAATACAAAATTAAAAAAAAAAATATTAGGCAAAATATTCATATACAAATTATAAATAAGTATTATATAGGCTGTGAATAAGTAAGCTACTCGCAAACTGTGCACGTAAGAGAAAAGATATTTTATAAATCTGAAATGCGTTTTTAAATCGTAAGTTGAAGATACCACAAAAATGGAGAACTAACCCTGAGTTTTTTTTACAATTACAAGCTTGTATTTAGTATTGTATGTTTTTAATCTTGTATGTGTTATGCTCGTGGGATTTGTATACATACACTAAGAATGTGGCCCTGACTGAAAATCAGTTTGTGAGTTTAAGGCTCACATAAATGCTGAGTCATAGGCCATTTCATTGGTACGAAGACTTCCTCCATTTTTTGTTTAATTTTTATGTTAAGTGATCTGTTATTTTAAATTTGTGTTTAAATTGTAAATTATTTATGTATGTTGTCTTTGTTTCGATGAATAAACGTTTTTGTTTCTTCTTTCTTTTTAATTTCACCTGTCCCATTGTCTGTACTCAAATCTTGCAAGTAAAATTTGACCCACTTCCCGGTGTTCGATTGAGTTCAATTTTTTTATACACACGTAAATCGGATGACAGTGCAATATAATGATGCCATAAAGGTAGTCTGATGATGGAGCAAGAAGGTGGCCATAGAACCTCTGTAACAAAATGATACTGCCCTATCGACTTTGGATTGTTTGATTTGTTTTACGAAGTACTCCGGTCTTAAACAATAGCCAGGATCTGATGAAAGTTTTTCTGTAAAATTTTTTTGCGGGTATATTCTTATTTTTTAATTTGATTACAAAGCTGTTTACAAAGACTCCTTCTTGTAAAATATTATCAAAATCAATGGAAGCATGGCGGAATAATGAGGCCGTGCCATAATATGGACGAACGGACGGACATTAGAAAACCAAAGTATACGAAATTATAAAGGTTTCGTTTTTCTCATTTGAATACTGAAACCTCAAAATTGGTTGTAGAACAAAATTGAAAAGATTACAAAAAAATTAAAGAATCGATCAAACTTTTAAAACCGTGTTGTTATGGGTTCTTGTTTATTTCTGAAGGGAGTTATGAAGGTCCATCCAGTCTGAATCCAGTATTATAATCATAAAGTGGTATATACAATAATAACATTTTTAGATTCTGTTTTATGCTTTTTTGTATATCATTTATTATAAGGAATCTAGATCTGACATTTAGGTTGGATTGCACCAAAACGATTGTAAAAGTAATTGTCAAAAATAACTTTAACAATTACTTTTACTATACTTTTAGTTTAACCGTTACCATTCACCAATTTGGGTTGCACCGTCCTACAAGTTGTAAATGCTATTATTACGTGTTTTGCTAGGCTATAGAACCATGCCTTTCACAATTAATAAACTACTATTCATTGTTTTTTTGTGTTAGTGTTTAGATCGGTAGTTATTCCACGACCTATTTTATGCTATAAAATTATTCTATACAAGTGAAGGCCCAATTGACAGATTTGTGGCAATTCTGTTAGCCGTTCGAAACACAATAATAGAGACAAAATTTTATTTCTAGCAAATCCGCTAAAAATAGAAATACTAAATAATAATTTAGTTACAACGACTTGACATCTTTGTTAAACGGATCAAATATTCCAAAAAGACACGAAAAACAAGTAGGTAACAAGTCCTTGTTAGTAAATGTGACACGAATAACAATAAAAATATTTTCCTATTCTTTTGGAACAATACAACTGGTAACAATAAATTGATATCTGTTTGACTTACAAGAAAATCCCTAGTATTTTAGATTCCAATAACAAATTGGGGATTTGTCTCTGGAACCCTTTGAAATATATTGTTATGTGTGATCCACGAGTATTCAAATGAATGTTGAACATTTGTGAGAAATGTTTACATATACATGTTTGACGTCCCGATATTTCAAGGGTATTAGTACCATGATCGTGGAACACCTGAAATACGACATACCTTCTTGCGAGTTTGAACGAAGACTAAGGGTAAATCATAGCCTTCGAGTCCTATGGACTGCGCAATAGCCTAAGACAAAGCAAACCTGTGGTCTCTTCTCTGTTTCTATTAACGTCTGCCATTTTGTTTATCCATGCTTATTAAAACAAGTTACGAAGAGACAAGAGATCTTCGCTTCGTCTCTTTTACAATTTTGCGTCAATTTTTTTTCAAAACTGCCTAGGAAATGCGCTGTCCATTTCTCTATGTCTATGGGGCTAATCCTACTTATATTATAAATGTGAAAGTTTGTTTGTTACTCAATCATGTGACCACTGGACGGATCGGGATGAAACTTGGCATACATATAGGCTACTTTTTATTCCGAAAAATTCAAAAGTTTCCACGAAAAAAACTATAACACAGTTGAACGAACTATAGCTACACCTAGTCCACGCCGATAGCCCAATTAAGGGCGGGCGGAGCCGCTGGCAAAGTTTATTATATTTATAAATTTATAGAAGTGCTGAAACAAAATGAAAACTAAGAGAGCAGATAAATGCCTATTTTTCTACTTTTCATAACGAGAGCTCCCATCGAAATATACTTGAGAGTACACGATTCATACAAACGAATTTCCCACTTAGACGTACTCTAGGAATAAATATCTATACCTGACTCAAATTCTTTTTGCAAATCTTGTAAACATAACCTAACTTTACTTAATATTCACTTTTTCTGGTAATTTATACATAAATCATTAAAATACTTACATGATAACCTTTATTGTCACATTCTTTAACTAGTTTTCAAATCACGACACTGATTTAACCTAAAATAACACAAAATTCCAAATTTACGATGAGAAATATTGTACGTATTTATGTATATGTTACATAGACTAACAAAGCGAAAGACGCGCGTCAAGGTCATTTTTGTTTACTCGAATTGCAAATAGATTTTGAGTCAGGTTTAGGTCTGCAGTGTGCCAGTTTCTCAAATAGTCTCGAATAAGATTAAGAGACAATAAGAACTTTTTTTAGCGTTTTGGAAAACCACACACATAGATGTTGAGATTAAGATTTCACAGTATTTGGTTAGTAAATGCCAAAAAAAGGAAAAAAAAATCATTTGTACGAAACACCTATGAGGCGCCGCGACTCGTATTCTCTTAATACATTTCCATTGATGGCATTGCTAAAGTTTAGAAAATAGGCACTGTAATAAAATTACTGTATTACAAAAACAAAAAAAGTAACTAATATTTTTCATATTCGGATTAGTGATTAATCGCTCTCTATGGGAAGTCGAGTACAGTTGTCAGCGTTCATACAACGTGTTCACGTGATGTTCTTTTTAAAATGAGCACGGACAAGGCCTGTAAGGGATTGCACACACTGGGCGTTAAGCGTTCCCGCTCGAAAGGCGTTTTAAGCGTAAATGACGCAGCCAACTGGTTAAAATAGCCATTTAATTGCATGTCATTCATTGAACAACGATATTCAATATCAGGTCTAAATGCCGAGTAGCCAAGTGGCGGAACACAACGTTCAACAATACAGCTAACTGGTTAGAAGAGTTAAATTGCTATATTGTCATCGGTTGTTGCTGTTTATTCTTAGATCAGGATTAAGGGGTGAACATAAGTTTTATAAAATAGGTGATTCTATTAAATAGAAACAAAATTAATTATTATAATCCTTAATTGCACAAAAGAAGTTTGTAATGAAGTAGCAAGAAATATTGAGGTTATTAAAATTGTTTTGGTAAGTTAAATTTATTTACTAAACGACTAAGCTTGCGTTGATTTAATAAATAAATTTAACTTTTTAAAACATAAGTAACAGAAAAAACGGGTTGCACTCCGGGAGTGCCGGCAGAAGTGTAAACTTGAATATTACCTATTTATTTTTTCTATACTAGCTATTTTCTTCCCATCACTTCGTATACATATTTATTTATTATCAATAATAATGTTTGTTTATTTACTTTTTTAACGTAGTATATTCGACATCTCAATCTGTCATAGAATTAAAATCCCAGATCCTACCTACCTGTACTACTCATAATCGCCATATTCTTAAAATAAAAACTAACCTAAGCGAGTTTCATCTTACGAATTTTCGATCAGGTCACGTTGTTCTGACGCGAGTTTAACATTTTTTACCCATCACAAAAAAAAGTGCACAATGCCACTAAAGAAGTTTTCACTTCAAAAAATTTGAGATACAAAGAACAGTTTTCTTGACGAAAGCACATTTTATTGTACGACATTGTTTTTGTGCTGGTTTTGGAATAACAAGGGATCTCAAGGGGATCTTGAAAGGGCGAGCCGTGCAATAAAACCGCTATTTCAACCAATTAGCTGCGACATACACACAGCGGGCTTATATTGATTTCGATTAGCTTTTAACAATATAAATCATAGCAATTGCTTCTGTGTAGGTTCTCTTATCTTATTTGCCTTCACTAAAAAAAATACGTCGACACAGGCAAAGACAGCTGCCTAAGTAAGTCTAAGTATAAATTTAAGGTGTGTGTGAAGTTCTTAAAGTGCACAAATAAAACATTTTTATAATATAGATACGCCCATGGAATGTTTATGACATTGTATCTATGCAGGCAATACGGGACTAAGATTTTAAGCTATTAGATAATTTACTCTAAGATCTAAAATTTAGGTCACTTACTTCAAAACGCTTAATGTGTATTAGCCCTAAAGGCTGTCACGTAGAAATATAACGTGTTGTTTTTGTATGGAACGATCCAACCAAACCAATTCACAAACTGCCACGTAGGAAATTGTTGGATGCAAAATATAGGTCACTTAAATTTTATATCAAAAGCTGTTTAGTTGGTTTTATTTATAGTCAGATTTTTTTAACCTTTATATTTTTATATGAATTATATTTATGTATGTACTCATAACCATAGATTTTAAATTAAGTTTCACAATCTTTTCTTACCAATTTTCGCATCTGTTTTTGTCGATGTATGTTTCGTAATTAGCTGTATGTATACTAGTGTGAGTGTGTGTATGTGTGTAAGATTTTGATTTTTATTGCGAGTTTATTGGATTTCAACATTAATAAATGAGTGTTACTACTCCCTAACTTTTAAACCGCATGTTCTAAAAATTTTAAAAGTAGGGCTTCATACATCCTTTTACCAAAAAATATTTTGGACAGAATTAATTCATAATTTTTTCAGACATTTCCAATAATTTTCATTCTATATAACCGTAATGCATATACATACGTCACGCGGTTTTTTACTGGTATCTTGAGTTGCTGAAATTATTTTCAAATGATTGTTTCGTTCTTTTGAGGTAGGTTAATTTTTGTATTATATAATTTTTAGTTCTTACTTAGATTTTAAGTGCAAACTAAAATATTACTGAAACATCAACTTAACATATTTAAGTCTATAAGTAATTAAATAAATCTAAGAATTATAACTACTACGTTTATCAGACCCTTACTTTCGACTTCCTTCGACCTTTATGTCCTTATAAATACCTAATCTTAAAGGTATATAGCCCACTAGCATTTTCCCGTGACTCCGTGTGTGTGTGTGTGCGGACTTTTGAAGCTTTTAACAGTTATTGATTAATGAACTACAAAAGTACCGGAATTCTCATGCAAATTTTCAGGCCCTATTTTGCCCTTAGGCTATGATTTTTCAATAAACGGTGAAACAAGTTATTTTAATTTTCAACCTCAAAGCTAAACACAATTTTTATGCAGTTACCAGTGACGTATTTATTGCAAACTCATTTTACCCCTTTTTACTCATTTTTCTTGATGAAACCCTTCGTCAAGTATAGAACCTGCATGCCAAATTTCAGAAAAAAAATCTCGGTCCTTTGTAACCCTCAAGATTCTACTCTAGAATCCCTCGCTACGCTCAAGGTTCTTTACTAGCATCCTTCGTTTCTCTCGGGATCAAACTTAGTCCCTCGAGTTCAATTCCCTTTTTTTCCACTTGTTGTATAATCTACTATAATTAATTTTTCATCAGTTTTCTGCGGCTTTCAAGACAAAGTCAAGTCAAGGCAAAGTTTTCAAGAAAATTGTGACAAAAAAGAGATTTATTTGGAGAACTATAAGTCGTGTCTATGTATCACAAATGTAAATATTTCACGTGCAGAATTCGAAGTGTGAAACACACTATATTACACAAAAAAAAAAAAAAAAACTTGTTGTAGACACGACTTATAGTTCTCCAAATAAATCTCTTTTTTGTCACAATTTTCTTGAAAACTTTAGATTCGACAATTACATCAAGCAATTATAAATCTACAACAAGTTTTATTAATTTTTGTGAAGTCTGTAGGACTCTCGAAATACTTGTTACGATTTTGTATATTGGAAATATAAAAATTTTGATGTATAACTTTCATTATTATACCATACACTTTTTTTTCGATACTTCAGACTATCCTAGTGATAACATTTATAGTTACTTTATTATTAAACTTTAATAAAACGAAACTTGGATATTATAAAGATAAAAAACAAATGGTTAAGTATTTATATAAGTCTACAACAAGTTTATTTATTTTTTTGTGTAATATAGTGTGTTTCACACTTCGAATTCTGCACGTGAAATATTTACATTTGTGATACATAGACACGACTTATAATTCTCCAAATAAATATCTTTTTTTTTCACAAATTCACGTTTTTAACATTTTCCATAGTTTTACCAAAGAATGTATTATTTATAAAAATCTTTTTTCAGTCACTTTTAGCTGTAGTTCTTACTTGTGTATTTAAATGTATATATATATATATATATTTCAACTAAGGACTATGCTTAAACTGTAAAATTCTATGAACCCTAATTTACTTCATAGTAAGTTGTAAACATTGTTTGAGATTTCTATAGTAAATTATATTTTAGTTTTATTATAAAAATTTGATACTAATTTCTTATCTTTACTATAACCGTTTACATTGTTTTTCAGGCATAAAGGTAAATCTGAATTAAGATCATGTAAATGTTCAGGGTACTTAAGGTTACAGGTTAATTTATTAATTTATTATAGATAGGTGTACAGCTTAGTGTAAAAAGAAGAAAATAAATAAAATAAATAATAAATAATTACAATTATATCACATTAGATATAAAAAATTCTAAAGTTATCAGAAATATCAGTGAGTAGCATTACATAAGTTCTTAAATATAGATTGGAATATTCCAACATATTTTACATTTAAATTGGGCTGACATCGTTTTGAGCATGTTTATTATTATAATTAGATACACTAGTATTAAAGAGTTAAAGAAAGCGTCTTGATTGTTTTAAGCATGTTTATTATTATAATTAGATACACTGGTATTAAAGAGTTAAAGAAAGCGTCTTGATTTGGAAGAGATGTAATTTTAAAGGACTCATAAGAATTAACAAATTCATGAAGAAAAACACCTTTCCTAATAAGTTTATTAAAATTCGTTTGTAATTGATTTCTTAATTCTGCAAATTGGTCTTTATATAACATCTATATATCTAAACTCTAGTAGATCATAAATTAAAAATAATCTAAAAACCGCAAATGAACTATACGACATATTAGGTTTATATGAGAATGAAATATATTTTTACTTATTTTGTGGAATTATTTTTATTTCTCAATCTTTAAAATTCAAAGCATGAACAATAAAATGAGCATCATAATTGTTTAGATTGTGAAATAGAATAGGAATGAAAAATGGAACACGATACTTTGTGCTACTAAATAATTCGTGACTAACAGCTCTAAAATTACTAGTATTCCAGTCATAGTCTACTGTGATTTCATCACCTAATATAACATAATTGCGATTGTCTTATCCTTCTCTTCATTAGTTAAAGAAAGTGGACATTTTTGAAAACAATTTATCCTATGTATATTGCTAATATCATTTTTGAAAACATTTTTGTACAATTAGGCTCTGAGTATGTTCTGTATATAGACAGTTTATCATCATATGAACATTTTATATAGTATCCATAAGAACAAACTACATGTTCATGTATTGTTTACGTATATGACTTCGATGGATCAGGGATACAATAGGCGACGGGTTTTAAATGAGCTACAAAGTCTGCATATATTATAAAATGTAATTTTAATATTCTTTGAAATTTATCAAAATAGATTTCATCATTATTTGTTTCCCTATTAAACCAATATTTTTCTTTTTTATGAATTCCTAGTTATTCAGTAAAAATTTGAGCACAGTCATGCTTCTGGTGATTAATTAAAACCCATTTCAACCATTGTTTAAAAATAATAAGTTAATTTGTAATTAATTAGAACATTTTGTAAAGTTTTTTTTTTTCTTTGTTAAACTCTAATTCAAACATATTAATGCTAATGTCATTTTGTTTTTCTACCTTGGGTATATCAGATAATTTGATTGGGAACTGAATATTATTAAACGTTAGTTTATTTTTGATGGCTAAAGTATGATGATACACTATCGGAATGTGTATTTGCAGGATATAGTCCACTTAAAATATTGTTGATCGTTCTTTTTTACGAATATACGAAGATCCCCGTAAGGGATTGAACTTATTAACATGCATTTCTAAGAACTGTTTTTTTAAAGGTCTACCATTTTCTTTTTTTTCTAAATCACTATGTGACATTACACATTTAATTTTTAATGTCATCACTTAAAGGTTCTGAATAATTTTTTAATTCACCAATTTTTATCCAATTCCTAATAGACAAATTTAAAAATTCAAAAGAATTTTTTAAATCTTTTGTTTCCTGATCAAAATCTGCATGAATAATAAAATAGTATTGATTCTTCAATTGATGCTATAAATACTTCACAAGTGATATAACAGACACATAAAGTAAATTATGATTAAGAATAAGACATTTCTATTTGTGTTTCTTAGATCGTAAGTGCTGAGCATAGAATCTTTGGTTAACCTGTAAATCACATATTTGACACATCATGTTGACGTCGATACTAGTTGTAAATCTTTAACACTATTATCAGCTTTTCTCTTTAAACTTCGACCGACTTGAATTGAAGGTTTTCTGTAGGTATAACATGTCAAGTCATATCAAGCGTGAACCGACACGTCTCCAGGTTAAGTTTTTGTAAAGCGTGAGTGGACACACCCCTAAAATCTTGAGATACACCCTCGGGGGGACTAGTTTTTGGAATGTCACCACCAACATCATTGTAATTAAATAGGAATAGGTTATACACAGAAGTCACTGTGACGTCACGCGGTAGTTTTGGTCAAGCGTGAGTCGACATACCCCAGACACAGGGGGGTGGTTTTTGGAGAATGGTCAAGCGCGAGTCGCCACACCCCAGACACAGGGTGGTTTTGAGAGTGGTCAAGCGCGAGTCGCCACACCCCAGACACAGGGGTGGTTTTGAGAGTGTTCAAGCGCGAGTCGTGCGGGGGGAGAAAAGTTTTTAGGCGAGGGGTTGGGATTGGAGGGTAGTGAGCCAGAACCAACGATGTTTTGAGAGTGGTCAAGTAATCATTGTAATTAAATAGGAATAGGTTATACACAGAAGTCACTGTGACGTCACGCGGTAGTTTTGGTCAAGCGTGAGTCGACATACCCCAGACACAGGGGGGTGGTTTTTGGAGAATGGTCAAGCGCGAGTCGCCACACCCCAGACACAGGGTGGTTTTGAGAGTGGTCAAGCGCGAGTCGCCACACCCCAGACACAGGGGTGGTTTTGAGAGTGTTCAAGCGCGAGTCGTGCGGGGGGAGAAAAGTTTTTAGGCGAGGGGTTGGGATTGGAGGGTAGTGAGCCAGAACCAACGATGTTTTGAGAGTGGTCAAGCGCGAGTCGTGCGGGGCAGAAAAGTTTTTAGGCGAGGGGTTGGGGTTGGAGGGTAGTGAGCCAGAACCAACGATGTTTTGAGAGTGGTCAAGCGCGAGTCGTACAAAGCAGAATGAGGTTGGGGGGAAGTGCGCCAGAACCAACGAATCCCCTCTACTAATGTTCAAACAAAAGACATAACTACAAAAAAGTGTCTTTATTTTTAAGTAGATTTTGCATATATCATTTAAGATACACTCACAAATAATAAAATATTATATAATAGGTCAATATCAACACTTCATTTGAACACGATTTCATACACCTTTTTAAATTTCGCAATTTTAATTTTCCATAAAAAATAAAAATAAAGCCAAAAATATTTCATTCTACAAAAATAAACAACTCTCTTCATTCCTACGTGTATTCATTTTGACCTCGCAACCTTATTTTGGGACATTTGTTCTATCAAAAGAAAAAGATGTTGATCCCATAACTAATGTCGGCAAATCTCAGCTGCTTTGAAACCGCCTACACTTCGGGGACACCCGATGTGATTGCTTCACATCATATATTTATAGCTACCTACATGTGCACCCAAAATATAATGAACAAATCATATGAACATTTTGTACGGTTTTTATATTGCGTTCAAAACATATCAAACTTCAGTGATTCGCCCTTCGAGATTACACTTTAATTTACCTTTAATTTACCCATCTTACAGCATTTTAGAGCAACATTTTAGAACAAAATAAGTTATCTAACTAAGGGGCATTACATACACGTTTTGTGTCGCGACCATCGTGCACGTACTTTTATTTTGTGTGTGAAATAATTAGACTAATTGATGATATATTACTGTTGTTGTGTTGTAACAATATGGGAAAACGTAAACATTAGGACGCCGATGAGAAGGAATATGTAGAAAGAAAAAATCAAAAAAAGCAAGAAAGTTAAATATCAAGAATTCGTTGCAAGTTTCGTGTACGTCTTCAAGATCGACTGACCAGGAATATGTAGAATATGATATATACGGTCAAAAATAATTTGCAGGAGGATTCGCGAAATGAAGGTAGTTCCAATATCTAAGTAATCCTATACTTTCCTTACAACGGCACTACGAGTACGTAACGCCTGGCCTTGAGCCACTTACCGAGTAGCTACCACAATGTTGTGAATGCAATTATCCATACTTTACACTACTCATGCTCAGAAAGAACCTTAATGCATAGACAAAAATAGGGTTGAAAGTACGTGTTTGCAGAGATTATTACTTTCTTGCCCGTTTAGAGGGAAGAAAGTGAAAATAATAAAAACACTTTCAATTTAAAAGCTGACGAAACAATTAAATAGCTTCTTTTTATTTGGTACAGTGCTATCTAAAAGTGAATAAATATTTGTTAAGTAAATTAAAACTTTAATTAATTATATTTTATCATCCTCGCATTTGTAGTGTAAAGCACTATGTATCACTCGGGATGAAAGACGTAATCAGTCACTTTCATCCCTTGGTGAACAATGTACTATTTGTGCATTTTGGAAGGCTTTACCGATCTACAATTTATAGTGTAGTTCAATCCGTGAGGTTGATCGTCCTATAAATAGGAAACACAAATTATTCTTGAGTATAGTACGTGAAAACATGTTTGGCATTCTTCTTCTCAAAGATTATTACAATTACATCTAAGTGTATAGTACCTACAGTCCGTAAGAATACTAATTCGGTGAGGATTTTACTAATTTGGTTGATGCAGCCGAGGACAGTCCTACCAGCAGGTCCGATGAACAGTGGTGCGGCCCAAAAGTACATCCGCGCCTGTTCCCAGGGCGTTCTTTAACGTACCGCCGACCTACACGGAGCGAATTGTATAATTTGGCCCTTGCGTTCAGAAGGATGTTGCCTGTCGATAGTCCAATATTTTAGTTAATGGCTTAAAAGACGAGGCTAAAAAGACGTTGTTAAGCGTTGTTAAGACGTTGTTGTTAAGGCCCAGTAATTAATCCGGAAATTACAGCGGCCTGCAATGAAAATGCCTTAAAACGAGATAACATCCTTATAAATAAATAAAATCTTTTAAGTACTGCCATATTGTAGCTAATAGGATATCATTTCAGATCACAAATATTTAATTAATACAACATTTATTAAAATTAATGATAAAATTCAATCTTAAATAAATCATTATAATTAAACTCAGACCCTTAAGACTCTTAGTGATATTGGCTGACTTTTGTGCCACTTACATTTTTCTGAAACGTAGACTTGGCGTACTTTTTTACTTACAAGTCTTTATAAAGAAGTTAAAGTAACTTAATTTTGGAAAGACTGAAGTCTATGAAGGTAAATACAAAACAGTGGCGGAGTTAAGACCCCCTGTGGCAAAGTAGAAATTGCCACCCCGAGGAAAATATGCAGAACCTTCCACATCGAGGGCTTTAAGCTGGAGGGGCCATCTGCTGCCGGCAGCGCGGCCACCGCCATTCAAAAGCTATGTCAGAATAGGTTCATTTTGAAATTAAAATCCTTAAATAAATGTCTTCCACTCCTCATTTTGAACTTGAGGATTATGGAACGGCTTTGACGTATATGGCCTGTCATGCATGTCTAAAACGTTCAAGTAATTGTGATTTTCGACTTCTGCAGACAGCAGGCTGGATGTAAGTGTAGATCCACTTAAAGGAACCGTTGGTTGGTCAGGAATTTTATAAACGAGATGTGGTGAAAGGACTATTGAGACATTTGTCCGTCTTTTTGTACAGGGCACCTTAGATTAATCATTGAACAATACAATCATTACTGACTGTAGAATATGTTTTAAGCTCACAATACATATATTATATTATATATTCGTTTATCCACCTTTTGCCTATGCTATTTCGTGATACTCTAAACATCCTACCAGTTTGACTCCCTCGCAGCGTAGTTGGTAGTGAGGCCGATTGCTGTACAAAGGGAGTGGGTTCGATTCCCGCACAGGAGAAACATTTATGCAATAAACATTTGTGTTTGTCTTGAGTCTGGGTGTAATTATGTATGATATGTATGTATTTACAAATAAAAAAGTAATATATGTATTTGTATCCGTTGTCTGGTATCCATAACACAAGCTTTGTTTACTTTGGGGCCAGACGGCGCTGTGTGTAATGTCCAAATATATTTATATTTATTTATTAAATATAAGTGTAATCTCGAAGTGCGAATCACTGAAGTTTAATAGAAAATCAAACGAACTTACCTGTTGGTGAAGTTCGATGACTGTTACACGATGTGATTCGCCCGAGAGATTGCAACCCTCCCGACCCAAACTAGATCTTGTCTAGGTCTTGCCCATAACCTTTAGACCACGAAATAGCACAGAATACATCGCCTGTATGGGGTAAACGTATATGAAACACCCCCAAACATTTTTTGTTCTCAAATGTTGCTCTAAAATGGTTTATAATGGCAGCACCTGCGCGTGCTACTACAAGTAAATTAAAGTGTAATCTGTCGGGCGAACCACATCGTTTAGTCATCGAACTTTTGATTTTCTAGTTTCTGTGCATTGAACACATATGTTTTAAACACAAAAAACTACTTAAAAAGACATAAATGCTTTTTCTATTGCTTTTATGAAACTTCACATGTTTTAAAATGATGTAACTCACCAGCGCTCTCTGTAATAATAGCCTAGATATACTTGTATGATAGATGTAGAACAAGAACGTATACGTTCTTCTTATGTTGGTTCTATAATATGTTTATTTTGAATACAAGTGATTTAATCTAGATTTATAGTATGAGCGTAAGAAATCATTTCTACACAATATTTTGCTTTCATATAAAAGTGATCAACATAATTTTTTTTACATGAATAATTGAATAAATTATCTATTCTTGCAACCTTAAGACATGACCTATATTTTGATACATAAAATTTAAAAGAATATTTATTAATTATTATTTTTATAAATTAAAGAAATATATGTCTCTATTATTATTTTAATTTTTAGTATGTTTGCAACAAATATTCGGCCTATTTAAATACCGAATATCTAGGTACTATTCAGCCGAATACCGAATACTTAAGATTTTTCATTGTAGTAGGATAATTGGCAAAGTAAAAAGTTTGTTTTTTTACAATAATGTATTTTCTTGAAATCAATAAAATAATCATGCGTTCTGTACTATAGGCGAGTTCTTTTAAGAGGCCATATTTGATTACCTTTTTATTAGGCTTACAAAATTTCACTTTTAAAGTAAACAAATCAAACCGATAAAAGCGCGAAAATGGTCATATTTACTTTGAATACCAAACTAAATATGTAAAAACACGCTGCGCGGCTTGGGAGAGCGGTCGCGCGCTGGCCGAATACTTGTGCCGAATATTCGGCCAGGAAGCTCGTAAAATATTCAGTACTTTTGAGTTCTTTTTTACAATGCAAAAGATTTTTTTGAAAAAAAATACGTTTATTTACTACCTATTAAAATGAATGAATAACTAGACAAATCCAAATCTTATCACTACGTATAGATTAACAATCTGTCACTTCTTTAAGTCACTTAAAACACAAGGTTTACAAATTAAAGAAGGGAAGTGTAGGAAGCGGTAATGAGAATTTGATGTTACTGCCATTTTGCATTTATTTCTAGCATTGCAATAAAAGAAAAGAATAAACAAGTCCTTGCTAAAAATACGAGAAATCGCTGACAGAAGGCCGCATTTATTGCTTTGTAGAAACTTATCTAGGACACATCCGACCGTCTAAATAAGGAAAATGTTGATCTCGGAAGAAATATCTGCATTTGTGATTCTTTATTGCCTCGGAATACGCTTCTAACAAATAAAATGCCTCTTATAAATTTTAGTCGCCATAACTAATGTCCTAGATATATTCCTTAAGGCTAATCCAACTATGTTCTTTGTATACAAACTACGTTACCACAGTTACTCTAAATATCTACCATATCTCTACCTGAAAACCAGAGTCTTTGTTAAATTAATTAAATTTATTATATCCACAAAAAACTTATGTTATTTATTAATTTGCTGGCATTTTACGAATGAACATATATTATTTTGCATCACACTTAAACGTGTCATTATGTGATGGTAAAGTGGGTGGTAAGACCTTAATTACTCCCACGGGCTTTTTCTTTCCTCAAGGCAAAGCGGGAGTTTATAAAACCGGGGGCGATATGATTCATCGCGTCGCGCGTGCTCTACTTCCAGGATAAAACAGTACGTACACTTTACGTACTATTTTGTCTATTCTATTAAGTATGTACAAAAGTACCATCTGTAGTTTAAGATATGAAGTACGCGCCAAGCGAGCAACGGCAGTGCAGCAAATTTTTCTGACCCGGTGGTCAAAAATCAAAACTACAGTCGCCATATTGAAATGGTGTAACACTAGCGACCAAAAAATTTTAAATTTAGCCAAAAATTTTAATTTCTTTATTTCTCTAGATATCGCTAGATGGCTACTCTTCTGTTCCCACCATTTTTAGGGTTCCGTACCTTGAAAGAAAAACACGGAACCCTTATAGGATCACTTTTCTGTCCGCCCGTCCGTCCGTCTGTCAATACCCTTTTTCTCAGGAACGTGTGGAGCTATCAAGCTTAAATTTATATCAAATACTCAGGTTTACTGTCCTTTGGAGCTGTGAAGAATCAAACTTCTAAGCCAACGCAATTAAAAGGTACAGCCGTTTATGCTGCAAATTTCCGAAAATCGCAAATGTATCAAAACCTACAGGGTACTCCTGTGAACTCAGAATCTTGAAATTTGGTACGAAGCAACGTCGAAAAATTGTGAAACCCGTAAATTTTTAGTTACATCATATAATAAAAAATATTTTTAATAATATACAACAAATAATAAGTTTGTTTTCTTTTTTGTGTTAGGGGTATTTTATTTTTTTATTTAATTTTTATTCTTCATACTTATAGTAAAGAGTGTCATTATGTGCTGGTAAAGTGGGTGCTAAATTATTCTTACCTCAAGGCAAGATTTTATAAAACCCACGGGCGATATGATTAATTATGTCATTGAACACACCGCGCGCGCTCTACTTTTATGATAAAACTGTACGTAGACTTTACGTACTGTTGTTTCTATTTTATCAAGTATGTACAAAAGCGCAATCTGTAGTTTAAGATATGAAGTACGCGCCGAGCGAGCTATTGCAGTGCAACAAACTTCTGACCCGGTGGTCAAAACCAGTCGCCATATCGAAATGGTGTGAACTTATAACGACAATTTTCTCTTTACCGCCCTTAATATGTGCAGGTAAACACTACCACGGGCTTTTCCTTTGGTAATTCTTTTTTCGCGAGTTTATTTATTAAAATATATTATGTGTGTGCGCGCTATGAAAATAATAAACTCGAGTCATAAAAGCCTTCGATCTTATGCATCTAAATTATAATTTTTTTATACCACTAAGGTGGCAAACTTGCGGTCCGCCTGATGGTAAGCGGTTAGCGCAGCCTATGGACGATTGCAACACCAGAGGCATGACTTGCGCGTTGCCGACCCTTCAAAAATTTAATAAATTACGTCTAGAAGAACATCATGCCGTAGTCTTAGAGAAAACCTTGGCACGAGAGCTCATTCCGCGACCTAAGCGTTCGCGTAAGGAAGTTTTTCTTGAACTGTACGCGACTATTTAGGTTCTAAGGATAAAAAGCCTCTCGCTAGTAATTTTCTCCTTACCATCCTTAATACACAATGTACTTTTTGCGACTATGGTTATAACGATATATTTATATGGTACTTTGAGTGTCAAAACGCAGTTTGTGTGGAAAAAAATAAAATTGGACCAAAATAATAAAACTAGGCTTCAGTAAATTTCATTAATGTTTCGTTACAAATGTAAGGTTTATTCGTGAGACATTCTTAAATTAATGCACTTAGTTACTGTAACCACAAAAGACGCGGTTAAGGTCGTAAATAATTCAAATTAAAGTAATTAGGAACCGACCGACCTTCGTAATTACGTCTAACAACCAAATTGTAATTGCCAGCATTTGTAGAACATTATTTTGACTTACTTTGTAATAAAATCTTTTTTAGGATAATTATTTAAAGGAAGGAGAGTTAAAAAAAAATTGGTCAAGTGCGACTCGGACTCACGCACCATGAGTTCTGTAGTACCATTTACGTAATTTACGAACACAAACAAATACAAAAAGTGTGCCGCTAAGTGGTCACCCATCTAATGACTGACCAAGCCCGACGTTGCTTAACTTTGATTATCGTTTACACAAACAAATATGTTACTGTTTCTTTAAATAATCGCTAGATGGTGGTGATACGGTAATTTCAGACGGTAATGGCTCGACATACTTAGCTTAGCCAGTTTTTATTATTTGTTGTTATACTTTAGAGCTCATACTTTTTTCCTGCAAGTTTAAAGTTTGTATGTTCAGTGTTTTAACGATAGATAAAATACAACGAATATTCGTTTCTTGTATCTTCCATAAATTTTTAAATTTCAGGCTTTTACCTTATTCGGTTTAAAATATTTATATATTTAATAGTCAGACAGACAAATAGGCAGCGTAGGCGTAGTCATAGGGCTCCGTTGTCACCCTTTGAGTACGGTACCCTGAAAAGAAGCTTCATATTAGGAATGCTCATTTTTGTTATTTTCATATTAGGAATGCTCATTTCTGTTATTTTCATATTAGGAATGCTCATTTTTGTTATTTTCATATTAGGAATGATCATTTTTGTTACTTTCCATGTTGCCCGGTAGAATGGCTAATTTACCTTTTTTTTTAACTACAATCTATAAAATCAGTTCAATATATCATAATATATCAATCTATCTAATTTTTTTTTTTTTAAGAATAATTTATTAAACCTATCGTTTAAGAAAGTAAAAACCAGTTCGAAACAGGTTGTCCAAAATGTAGGTCTATGTACTATTTTTCAAATGAGGTATGCCAAAATGATAAAAGTTAGTTTCCAAATTCGCAGCCTTCTTTTTACTTGAGACAGTTTTAAATCTGGATTCAAAGGATGTAAAAGAACCCAAGGGATGAAACAAAATAATTTTATATCTCAAGCTTTTACATCAACCAAGACGAAAAAGTGTAGCGAGGAGTCTTTTTACTAAATAATAAAAACCTATTGTAATCTCCCTGACCCAACTTCTAGTTACTGGTTTTGTTTGTTGTACTTTTCCATTTATTTTTAAATAACATATATTATTAAGTAAAGCTTTGTACAATAGTAGATTCTAATCCGCTTAGAAGTATTATGTTTAATCCACCAAAGACAGAAAAATAAGCTTATCCCTTTATTATCATACTAGCTTTTGTCAGCGGCTCCGCCTGTGACAAATTCAGTTATATGGCAAGTCGTTAATTATTGTAAGAAAGTTTAATAGAAATAACTATCAAGATAAAACATTCACCATATTTTAATTTAGACTGGGACTTTAAACATCCGGATTTTTTTTTATTACTCCGACTCCATCATTTTTATTTTTAAATTTATGCTCGTAGGAGTGCACTAGCTGTGACTCTGCTATCCACACTGTTGTCCGGATAAACAAGAGTATGATGAGGTTGCTTTTAAGGTAAAATTCGGGATGGTATGCTTACGGATGTTTGTAGTAAGTGCAGAAAAAATCAAACATTTGATTTTTTTTATACCACTATGGTGGCAAATAAGCTTACGGTCCGCCTGATGGTAAGCAGTCAGCGTAGCCTATGGATGCTTGCAACACCAGGGGTATCACTCACACGTTGCTGACCCTTCCAAAATCTAATAACTTCTTTTTTTGAAGAAACCCAAACTGTAGTCCTTGATTGAGCAACAGATAGGAAGAATATCGTAAACGAACGATTGACAGATTGTTACAAATGATACTGAAATAGGTGGCAAAAGTAACGATAATATTATTTTTTTTTCCCAAAACGAACGCGCCCTAAATGTGTCTAAAATATAGGATTTTTGGGTTTGCGTTCGTCCGAATGAAAAAAACGGAACCCTATTAGGATCACTCGTATGTCTGTCTGACCGTCTGTCACACCCAATTTGCTCTGATTCACGGAGCTGGTTAAGTTTAAATTTGGTGTGCATTTCTGTGACTCATGTACAATTTGGAATGTAAAAATCGGCCAAGTGCGACTTGGACTCGCGCACGAAGGGTTCTGTAACATTATCTATAAAAACGGCAAAAAAAATAACGTTTGTTGTATAGAAGCCCCCCTTAAATATTTGTTTTATTTTTAGAATGTTATTATTTTACTTTCGCTGGTAGAAGGGGCGACACTTGACTCTAACAAAAATTAGTACTTTATAGCTAAATATTACGCAAACGGATCCCAAAATCAAAAAATGATCTGTGCATGCCGCCAATGTTTTTTGAATTCTTATCTAACGATATCCCACACGATGGGGTAGACGAGAAAAAAAAATTACGTCCCCACTTCACGTGTAGGGCAGTTACCCGAAAAAAATTTTTTCAAAGATTATATTCTACCAGTTTGTCGGCTTGATCAATGTGTATATCCCTGCGAAATTGCAGCTCTCTCGCATCATACCACCAGGTATGATTATGTACCAGGTATTACGTTGAAAAAATATTTTGTTCTTGCAAGGAGTTAATTTACTTGTCTCTTTTGTACCTACCTGTAGTCATAATAGAAGCTGCAATAATCTCTATTTTTTTCACGATCCATCTCTCAAACCAAATTACAATATCTCAGGGATTCAAATTCACAACCTCTTCGCTCTTCTAGCAACCTAAGACTAAAAGTCTCACCGAACCGAACAGTTCACCGAACTGGTTTTATCTCTTATCTCGGTAATTTGGTACTCCGTGGGTAACACTGGAACGCACTACCGGTTGATAGTAGAAAAGCGTCTACCGATAATTCAAAAATACAGTTTTGGATAAATATTGTGTACTTGATGGCTTGGTTCCTGCATGGCAAATTGTTAACAGGTGTACATCCGGGAGTTTCTTGTCACTTCTTCTCCCCTTAGTCTAGTTTCCGAAGTGATGGTAGTTTACATCATGTGCATTTGTTCCCGGACTGTTGTGCAGGGGCTGGGTCACTTTCGGATGTGCGATGTCTGTTTGAGTGTGTGTGTGTAAATGTATGTATATGTGCGTGTTTGTGTGTAGCACCCGCCTTTTTGGAGCCCTGCCGCTATCGGGCGGCCAAACGAGGATTGTATCAGATAGGACGTATAAGTTAATTTACGTCTAGTTTAATTTTTATATCTTTTATAAGTATTTGTATATTTATATATATGTATTAATACATGTCTGTGTCTGTATGTATGAATATGTGCACGTATGTGTATTTTATTATATCTCTAATATGTATATGAATACCTATATATTTATTTATTTACACGTTTGTAAAATGTAAATATGTATGTATATATGTACGTCTGCTGTGTAATATTATATGTTATATGAATATATTTTTTCGGGAGATACTTTAAATCCCGTCACAGAATAATTGAAGACTTTTAACGTAAAACACACAAGGTCCCCCTATGAAATCTGAAAAACAATTTTTAATACAACACATGTATTTATTAGTTGATTCACTACAACATTATGTTTCGTTTGTGATTTTACAAAGAAAACCTATTGGACGCATGCAATAAAACAGTATTGTAATTAGTTTGTAAAGCTAGTTGTAGTTAATTCACTTGACGATTCGAAAGTGTTCGTAATAACCCATTAGCATAAAAAGATTTTGAATTTTTTTTGATCAGTAATTCTAACTGAGCGCTCAATTTCATCTTATTATGGATATAATGTATATTGTACGTTTAGTATGGTATTGTATCATAATATAGTATTGCATATTATAGTATCGTATCATTTCTTTTTATTTATTTTTTTCTGTTTATAATATTATAGTACCTTGTATTATATATCAGCACAGGCTTTTTTGTAAATTATTAATATTTACTATGCTATGTGCACCACCTATTATTTGTTTATGTCAAGTTAGTACGGTAGACTAAAAGATATTAGGCACTAGGCATTAATTCCGTCGTTTGTACCGCTGCTGTTGTGCAGTAACTTTTTGTAAGATATAAATACCTACGCGTTTAATGGTAGCGTACATATCTAATATATAAATAAGTCAAGTTTTCATAGTCATAAAAAATTTGCAAAAAAATTGGCACAAATACATAGACCGAAAAGTCGTGAAAAGTAGGGACTACTTTACACACATTATCAAACTGTGTCTGTCTACATTGAAGTCTTTGGAGCTTAAGAACATTGTAAAAGCTTTAGAACACACATACTTAATAACTTTTGATGCAGCAAAAACAAAGTTGTTACACATTTTCAACTCAAAGACAAACTGTAGGTACTTTTATGGTTAAGATAAAAATATTATTTAAAAATTGTAATAAGATGGATATTTTAGATCATGTACAAAATTATATTAAATAATGAACATAATTTTTTTAACAACGGACCGAAAACTTACTAAAATAAACCACATTTATATAATGAAGACACGTGAGGATATAAACGCGTGTGAATGTGGTTTTGTGAGGATTGTGAACGGAAGTAAACGGACATTGCATGTCACAGTCATCTCGCAACCAGATGGTTTTTACTCGAATAAGGATAGGTGTCATTATATCTTTGACGGAACATAGCGTAATAACACCCTTAAGGGTGCCAACGGAGCCCTACAATTACTAACTCTGTCTGTCCGTCCGTAGGATTGTCCTTTCGACCTTTAAAGAGTCTTTTAGACCAAAGTAAGTTTTCAGGCTGGCAGCTGTGGCGGATTTCCTAAAAGATATAAAAAGAGGTTCTCCATACAAGAAATATATTTTTTTTGCTTTTACTGAACTATGAAAACAAAATAAGCTTCAAACCTAAAACAAGCTCTATAGTAAAACAACAAATATTAAAAATTACCATTCCGTCCACTCGCACTTTGCCGGTCTTTTACATAAATGTGAGCACAGTCAATGCCGTGACAATAAAAGGTGTCACGTCACAGAATAAATAGGTCGCGTAGAAAAATAACGTGATGTTTTCGAATAAATAGAGTGCTTGAAATCAATTCACAAACGGGAACGATGGAAATTGGGAAATGCAAAATTGTACTCAATAAGCACAGTAATAAAACACTGAGTGTCTGTTGTAATTATTTTTTCGATCAGCTATCTGATAATTTATTATTAAATACTATAGTTAATATTTTGGGTATTGGTATGGTACATACATAAATTGTATGACCGTTTACTTACGTTTTTAACGAAAATTAACTAAGGGACAATTTCAACGAAAATGAGCTTTGAATGTCACTCTGTTCAAAATTTTTTTTTCTATCTTACAATCATGGCTCTAGGTCTTCGTATGACTGAGATAGGAAATGTCAAAACTCACCAAATGCAACAATTATTCACTACACATGAGAGGACAAAAATCTAAACGAATTTAGTTATTAATATTTTCATGACAGATGATATTTGCCTAAGCGTACTTAGTTAGTTTTACTCCAAAACATTTGATTAAAATCGCAACTGGACTCGTAAAGATAATTCACTAAATGATATTGGTGACCCAAGAACCCATGCTTTAAACAAATTTAGCAGAGCGAAAACTAAGTCGTTTAAGTGAATATACGAATATGATTTTGTTGAATTTCGTAAAAATTACCGTAGTAACAAATAAATAATTATCTTTTAGTGAGTTTTCACTAATTCCAGTGTGCAAAATATGTTTATTTGAGCATGTATAAAATCTTTTTCTTATTTCTTAATTTTGATGACTTGCACAGAGCAAATTGGCAGATAACTGCTCCAAAATGCGATTTAGCTAGTTATTGCTTTTCTGGAATAAGTTGCGGCCAGCATGAGCGCGTTCCCGTTAGCCAAGCTAACTATTATTTGTGGGAACAGGTTCGAGCTATTCTGTCTCTGTTATTGAGACAAAAATATATGGAAGTCTGAATTTACTTGCAAACATTTTTCTCCGAAATCCCATAATTAGCACAGCCTTTTGTGCCGATATAAGTTTCAATTATCAAAGGTATTATTATTCATTTAGTACAAAGACTTATCAGGTTTTTCTTGTCTTCCGAAATAGGAATAGCACTGAAATAAGCCTTCGGATTAATAAACTGTTTTAAGGTAATGTCATCTCTGTTTCTTTTACGTTCGTCTGTATGATTATCAACTTCTTGGAATGTTTTATAATCCTTAGAGAAAACTTTGGCAAGGAGCTCATTCCATAACCTAAGCGTTCGCGAGAGGAAGTTGCTCTGTACCTGCACTGCACGCGACCATTTAGGTTCTAAGGGGTGAGGATGAAAACCCTACCTATGTCGAACGAGACGATAGAAAGTAGACGTGGACATCTTTTCGAACAATTCCTCAGAACACATCCCATTATTAAAGCGATAGAACACAAGAGGAAGGCAAAGTCTCTCTTTAGACTTAAGGGTTCGATACGGCTTGTGGGATTGGGATCGTTGACGATTCTCACAGTCCGTCGTTGAACCGAGTCAAGGGCTAAGCTGGTGTCCGGGTGTACCCGCCCAGAGATGGCCGCAATCTTGCGACTTGTAAACCAGCAACCTTTGCCCCCAGATGAAGTACTGCTTCGCTCTGTTGAGAACTTCAAGTTTTTTGGACGCCAGTTTCACCTTGTCTTGCAAATGATCTCGGAACTGATCATCGCTGGAGATGTCAACATCAAGGATCTCAATGCTCTTGGAGATGGTGAGGGGAGTGTTCTGGAGTTTTGAGACCTGCCCCCTTGAGTTGCATCCGTGATAACATTCTGCAGTAAATCAATTACCCTATAACCAGATGTTGCGTGTCTTAAGCACATGTGTGTTCTAAATCTTTCACAATGTTCTTAAGCTCCAATATGTGACAAACTTGGTAAATGCGTGTAAAGTAGTCTTTTACTTTTCACGACTTTATTTTCTATCTATTTGTGCCAATTTTTTGCAAATTATTTATGACTATGAAAACTTAACTTCTTTATAGCTAGGTATGTACGCTACCATAACTACTACTACTACCTAAACACGTAGGTATTTATATCTTACAAAAAAGTTACTGCACAACAGCTGCGGTACAAAAAGCGGAATTAATTGTTAATGGTAAAAATAAAATATAAAAGTATAAACAAAAAATATGTGATGCACACAATAGCATAGTAAACATTAACAATTTACAAAAAAAGCCTATTCTGATATATAATACAAGATACTATAATATTATAAACAGGTAAAATAAATAAAATACAATGTTACGATACTATAATATGCAATACTATATTATGATACAATACGATACTAAACGTTTAAAATACATCATACAAATAATAATATTATATACACTAAATTGTTTATTGTATTACATACAATAAATTGTCCGAGTCGGTAAGAATTACTGTATTTTCAACTTATAGGTAGACACTTTCCTAATATCAACCGGGACTTTTAGTATTAGGCTATCTGCATTCTTATGCCATCTGGGTGACATTCAGTACTGTCTACCGAGTAAAAATATTCACTTATGGGATGCCTCTTAAAATTGATAAACCATCTCGGACTTCAGTTTTATATATAACTTCGTTTAATGTTAACTATTTCTAAAAATTAGTGTGACATCATTGTCGGTCAGAGGCATAACTTATATCTCTCTACTCGTACATTGTCACTAAGTATAGTTCTAGCACAGAAGTTGCAAGATACATAAGGGCACGGGATTGAACCAATTAATTACTCGCACATACGGCAGACAAAATTGACATTGTCTTATAATCCACAAAGGCTTATTGGGTACGCAGTTAATTCCATTGTTACACGTTTCTGCTTTTTTCATCTGACTGATCTATTCGCCATGCCTTTCCTAAATTGGTTAGACTATTGCTTGCAAATACAAGCAAGCAATAAAACTCCATGTTGTGACCCTAACATCATACTCAGACCACACTGTGGTTTAAAAAATATCCAATAATAACCCAATTTCACATATTTAAATGTCTTAATTCAGCAATACAGTACCGTTTACGATTTCGTATATTGTACATATTGTATTGTATTGTATATTCTACAATACAGACGAAAAAAATAAGCTACATAATTCTTTGGGAAGTAACTACGACCAATGTTTTACGGTCCGGAGTAGTCGGGGGTAAAATTGTACCGAAAAAACTGTTTCACAATGCCACAGTTTTATAGATATCGAGTACTCCAGAGTCGAGACAAGGCAAAACTCTCGAGTAAGTCAAGACTCCAAATAAGCTCTCTGCTCTCAATAAGCTCCATGTCCTTACAAAAATCTAACCTAATTTTAATTAAAACCATGAATTTGTTTATAAATACATATATACATATATCAATGCATCGACGGCGGACGTTCCCAACGATTACACCCGCGTTATTTTACTACTCCGCTCCTAAAGGCTAAAGCGTTAACATATATGATAACCTTCCTTAATAATTGGTCTAACAAATGCAAACAGATTTTTAAAATCCAAATCTTAGTTCCAGAGATAATCGCGTTTAAAAAAAAGGAAAAATCAAACTTAATTACATTAGTACAGATATATGTCATCTATACGGACGGACGGACATAATAATAAATACAGGATACCTAATAGTATCGTTTTATATAGTCTGTGCTAATGGTTTCGTTTTTGGGAAATGATACTTAAAGAATTAATGGAATACATCGACGATAGATGGCGTTATATATAAAGCTCGGTATGATTTTGTTCTAGACAATAATTAATTAGAACCTAGATATTTTAATCCGTAAACTTTTTCACTACTGGCCTTAATCTAGTCAATTTTTGAAGTCTCACAAATGTCAGTGAGATTTAGAAATAACTAGTTGAATCCACGAAGTTGCCGCAAATGTCGTTTGTTCAGCCACATCTCATCTCCCGTTTCCCGTCTTCAATCCAACTTTACTCCCTCTTCCTCTATTCCATGCTTTATTTACAAACTAAAACATGAACTGTTGCTAATTCATTTTAATTTGTATACATTAATAGCTTGACCACAGCGCCACTATTAAGTCAGCCAAAATTAAGTAAAAATAATTATTTATTGTCAAAAATCCGATCTGGATTACAGTTTGAAGTTGTTGATTATGTACCTAACAGTTTATAACACACTTCACTTACATGACACCAAGTTGCTGTCATTTAAAAGTCGGTTGTTTTTATTGTTATTTTTTTTTAATATTGCTACTTATTTACACTATGGGTTACATTATGTAGGGATTCCCAATCTTTTCTAGTCATAAATATAGCCTATGTTACTCAGGGATAATGCAGAATTCTGATGGTAAAAGAATTTTTAAAATCGGTCCAGTAGTTTTTGAGTTTATTCGTTGAAAACATACAAAAATACAAATCTTTCCTCTTTATAATATTAGTGTAGATAATATAATCAAACTGTAGATCTGAGACGGACGGACATAATAAAAATATAAAATAAAATAAAATGTAAGCATCGTATTATATAGTCTGTGCTATTGGTTTCGTTTTTGGGTACTTAAAGAATTAATGCAATGCATCGGCGATAGATGGCGTTGTACATATAAAAAGCTCGGTATGGTTTTGTTTTAGAGAATAATTCATAAAAACCTAGATATGTTTTCCAATTGTTATCTGAAAAGTGTTCTTAAAAAATTAATTTTTGAAAAGTCTCACAAATGCCAGTGAGATTAAGAAATTACTTATAGTCCAGGAAAGGAGGTTAAATCACGGAGCATTAATATAAGTAGGTACTTCCGAGTAATAGCGCAAGGAAAATTGTGATATTTGTCAAAAAATGTTCAATTTTTTTAAGTTTTCTTAATTTTAC
This sequence comes from Apoda limacodes, assembly GCA_946406115.1. Lineage (NCBI taxonomy): Eukaryota > Metazoa > Arthropoda > Insecta > Lepidoptera > Limacodidae > Apoda > Apoda limacodes. The sequence continues at coordinate 20,182,447 of OX291553.1, forward strand.
CGAAAAGCTGGTAACATTACAAAAAAAATTATATATTACTAATATGAAGTATTGTAGTTCACAAATTAAACGATTTTTTTTTATTTTTGAACGATGAATATTAAAGAAGATATATATGGTTGTTTGACGAAGAATGAAGAGACTAGATCGTTCTAGCGTAAATATCTGGTATAAAAAAGTTATGGGCAAAATAAACTTTTTTCTAATTTTTTTCAGGCCAATTTTTTAGCGCCATCTGGACTGAGGTGCTTGACAAACAAAATCCTGTAACGTGATGTCAGATCACATGTTCCTAAATATGTCCATTTTTACCCCTTCCGGATAATTATCTTTTTATGTTTTGGCCTGATAAAATTGGGTCAAATCTTGTTTTTTAAGACATTTTCAGTTTTTGGCCAGTAGCGTGAAAATTATTTATGTTAAACAGCCAAATTTTTTAGCTTTTATTCCAAGTTATTTGTACTTGAATTTTTTGTTTATTTTATGTTTATAACGGTCAATGTTTTATTTTTCAGGTGAAATTTAAAAAAAGTGTTATTTCAATTAAAATTTGGCATAACCTGACATTTCGGCGATAACCTAAACTTAAAAATGGTTCATTTAAGATCTCGTTATTATTAGCCAAAAAAGTTACTGTCAAAAATTCAGAATATAATATCGCTATTTTTTATGCTTCCATTGAACGTTTAAAAAAGAAATTTTAATTACGTTTTTTTAATTTGTTTAAATTTAGGGGTAGTTTTCACCCCGGGGGGGAGGGTTAATTTTTTCTTTTTACGACATATATTATTAGTTATTTAAGTTGTAAAAGGCAAAGTTCCAACAAGAAAATGTAATAACATTATTTCGTTTTTATACAATTTAGGGAGATAATATCAAGGTTTTTGATATTATAAAAATAACCCGAAAACCTGGATTAAACTTAATGCAAGTTGGCGGATAGCTACTCAGAAATGGTGAGCCATTTTTGAATGTATGTAGGTATACCTATGCATAAATCAAAGATGTGAGTATTTTTCCTTCAGTAAAGTTTTAACTTGTTCCAGAGAATATAAAATAACACGAAACCTTGTAAATTAAATAAAAGGCTTTATTATTCATCATAGGAGGGCGCCGAAAAGGTTAGATTCAATAAAGGATATATTGGTTTTTGTTCTCAGCCAAAGACTTATTGCATAGGACTTCCTTTACTTAAATATTTATAAAGTCCTTTTCTGATACTCATTCAGTTTTGCTCTGCTGGAAATCTGTGTTTTAATAGAAGAAGTGCATAGAAGACAAATTAGCTTGCATACATAATACCTACAGATCAATTTCATTATTAATATTATAATTAAACTATAACTAAATAATTCTTTTGGTAATTTACTCAAACTGAATCAAATACAAGTGCATCCATTTTGGTAGAGAAAATTCGATAGTTAAATAACTGAACCATTTAGGAAACAGACTGTATTCTTCTCACGAAACTCACATTACGTTCCGTAAATGTATAAGGAAAAGAACTGCTTTTACTGTTTCCCTTAGTTTGAAATAGTAACTTGAGTAAAAATTTTAACCATTAATATTATTGCGAAAACAAAAAATGTAGACATTGACATTTAAAGACGCAATAGATTTATTGTTTGTATTGTATTTTTTTATTGCATACCTAAATACGTTACGTTAAGGATGAATATAACCCTGTTGTTTTTGATGACGATAAGATTCACAACAAAACTCTGATTGTAGAACACTTAAAAGTATATTAATAATTAAGTAAGGACAAGATTCAGTTATAATATACTCATTCAAGCTTATTTAACAAGTTATTAAGATCACCTTATCACGAAGAACAATAGAGTGAATATACTACAATCTTCTCCGACCAAGCTAACAAAAATATAGAAACTGTAAGCCTGCCTATGCCCGTAAGAATGGGAGGTTTTACAAAGGTTTTATATACTTAGGGACAGAAATACAGTGGTAACGTTCTTAAGCCTAAGACACGAATTATGGTAGAGTTTTGCACAAAGTCCTCTCACAAGTTGGCTGTTGGATCAGGCACCCATCGGACTTCAGAGGACAGTAGTACGCCAAGTATCGCGACTACCCCGATGAGATTCTGAGACAAGTTACCAGAGCCTATGGGAGGATATGTGGTGTATAATGGAGACGAGACGAGCCTTTATGCTCAAGCGCGGTTGCTATTAGCCTCGTTGTAGCAGTAGCTCGTCCCGAGACAAAGGTGAGCAGTGCAGACTGGGCTGAGGATCTAGAGTGAAGTCAGCATACTCACATAAGCTTCGCATGTGGCATATTCAGCCGCTGTCGCATGCTGAAGGTCACGCAACGGAAGTAGTGTGCAGTATGCGCACGCAATTAGCAACGCAAGAGCGTGCAGCAAGCAGGGATGACGGAAAATTTTTTTGACGGCATGGTTGGAAGTAACGTGTGTAAGAACCATTTCTGTCTGTGTTTATTCTCTTAGTTGCTATGAATAGCAAAATTTTAATTTTTGGATTTTGTAGTGGCGCGTCTAAGGACCCCAGAAAAAAGTGTCTGCTACTAACATTGCTCGCATAAAAAAAGAGTGTTATGGGAACACCATAACACCATATTTTTTTTAAATAAAGTCCGAGAAAGAAATCACGTAGAAATGAGAAGCAGTTTACCAAATGTAAAGTAATGTGTAAAAGGGTAAAAATAATGTTCCTAAACCCCTAAATCCCACGGATAATACCGGGGTAACATCTGAGCTCCAGTAGAGTAGATAGTCTTTTGAAACTATAAGGTTCATCTTAGTTTATGTTTGTTTACTATAAATCCTACTCCATATAAGCCTAGTGTCTGTCTTATATAGTAGAAAATAAAGTATTTATGTTTTTCTATAGAATTATTAATCGTCTAATTTCGCAGATGCCAATGACGTCGTATTTGATGTCTTTAAAGGCTTCACTTAGTTCCAGAAGACGAGAGTAGGATAATAGTGTTCTGACATTATATGTTGCTACATAGAGCTGGTTTCGTTAAGGTTATGTATTATCTCTATGGGGTTTTGGTCTACATCTCCCACGGAGACCAGCCGTGTTGGTTGTTGTTGGGAGAGAGATTGAGGAGAGGAGAGAGGACTTATATTTGTGAATAAAGAAATTATTATTATCATTATAACAGTAACACATACTAGCTTCAATCTTGCAGCTTTAGGTGTGTGAGGTCAAAAATAACGAAAAAAGACAAAAACAAAACGTGTGCCGCTAAGCGGTCACCCATCAAAGTTTCGTGCCGAAAAAGGAAAAAAGGAACCTTATAGGATCACCTTGTTATCCGTCTGTCTGTCTGTCTGTTTATCTATCTGTCTGTTTGTCTGTCTATCTATCTATCTATCTATCTGTTTGTCTATCAGTCTGTCAAGACCCTTTTTCTCAGAAACGCGTAAAGGTATCACGTTAAAATTAATATCCAATACTAAGTTAAAAATAATAAAACGGGATTAATCGCGTCATTTGACAAAATACCTTTTTCCCGACGTTTTGACAATTATAAAGACAAGGTGAGGGTAGTTCAACAGGACGCCTCCACTCGAAGCCGACGACGCCGCGCACCGCCAGTCTACCCGTGACCACGCCAGTTTCCCGAAACGTCGGGAAAAAGGTATTTTGCCAAATGACGCGTTTAATAGTAAAATCTACGGAAACTTAATATTGTTAAAAAAGCTGCTAAGTTAATGTAAAAATATATGCCCAAAATACGTTGATTTTTATTGCATATTGTGACACAAGTAAATCACAACCTATGGAGTACTTCCTTACATATAATAAGTTTTTACGGAACCCTCGGTACGCGAGCTAGACTCGTACTTAGCCGGTTTTTTCTATACGTGTATTTCGTTGTCTCGAACGCAATTGTACCCACTGGAGGAGTTAGAAACTCACAGTACGGCACGTTGGAAGGGAACCTTTATAGCTTTGGCATAAATGGTGAGTACTTACTAGCCTTTGATTTGCCAATGACATAATAATTATGGTAGGGTTGCTTATATAAGTTGTTAGAGATGCTACTTTCAAAGTTGTTGACAAATAAAATACCAGGTTCAAGTAGTGCACTCAGGTAATTCCAACTCTTAGAAAGCGGTTATACAGTAAGCCATATTGGCAGGACAGTGTTTATAAATAATATATTTTTGTACATAACACCTCAGTGCTAGACAAAAGCCTACAATCGGTGTTTGTTTCCAGCGATGTCTTACGATACAGAAACATGTTTGTTAACTGTTGGCCTCTTAAATAAGTTCAGCGAGCATTGGAGAGTGCTATGCTTTTTCTAGCGATAAATGCTCTAATGAAGAACCAAATTCACCCGACATCTAGGGTTTCCATATCTAAAATCTGGCAACTAGGACAAGAGAACAGTTTCTTTTTTAAAGTAAATGAGAAAAATCAGAAAATTCAAACTGAATTTAGTTTTCCTAAGGAACACAACGTTTAAAGAAATTTGAAGAAGATAGCAAACAAGCTTACGGACCGCCTGACAGTAAACAGTCACCGCAGCCTATGGATGCTTGCAACACCTCGCGCATAATCGACCCTTTAAAAACTAATAACTTCTTTCTTGAAGAACTAAATACCGTAGTCCTTAGAGAAAACCTCGCAAGGGAGCTTATTCCAAAACCCAAGTGTTTGCGGGAGGAAGTTTTTCTGCAACCGAACTGCGCGCACTCAATTCGCTTGGTTTGACATCGACTGCGCCGGCGCCCGCCCTGCGGGCATTCAGTTCAAAGGCTACAATATATATACCTGAATATATATACCGAACGGTCGCGGACGCACCCGCGTAAGGAGGCAATGGGCCGCCCTATAAGTTTAGTATCTAATTACGAACGGATTCATTTTTATGTTGGGCATCCGTGTATTCTCGCCGTTAAAGTTTGGTGGTCATTGCAGTGGTGCATGGTGCATATACACCTGCAGCCCAACCCCGTGCAGAGGTGTACGCACTTGTGCTGTATACGCTGGACGGTGCCGGTCCCAAGTCCGAATAAATGGGGAGGGCCCTGGCCTACATTTATCAAGGAGCCTATGAGCTGCAAAGCGGGCATACTTGGAAATGCAGTCCTACATACTTACACATGCACGTACACACACACACACACACACACACACACACACACACACACACACACACACACACACACACACACACACACACACACACACACACACACACACACACACACACACACACACACACACAGCAAAACACACATACACCCACACACTAGTCAACCCACTATATCACACCAACATCACTCACCACACACTCAATACACATCATACCGAAACCGGCAGATTTTTTTTTTAATTGGAAGTGAATTTTAAAAGAAAACTGCCCCAGGAGGGTACCAGCGTCCACGACGCTGGAGAATTCCTTCCTGAACCTTTGAGCTCAGGCTCGGGGGCTCAGGCTGCTCCACGTATTCTGGGGGGGAGCAAAACTTCACAAACCCACTCAATAAACTTGCGCGAGCTAGCTAACGCTATGCCCAGCGCAGAAATAACTTCCAACGCCTCCTGGCAGCTTGCACCGCGTCGAGCAGATGAACGCAGAAATGCCATCGTCAACTCCGCCAAGCCAGCAGCCCCTGGAGGGAGAAAACGCAACGGGCGCCGCCATCACCGGGGACGGCGCTCAAAAAACAACACTGTGCAACCAGGAAACAGCGAGCCTTCTAAGACCAACGCTGACCAGACTGCACAGCAAACCAACGCGACTGAAGGGGAGAACCGACAAGATGCCGCTACGAGGTTGACTTGGCCGAAGCCCTCAACCAGTTGCGACGCGCTCAGGGGAACCACACAGTCAGCGGGCGGGCCTATGATGACGGCTAACGCAAGCATGACTGGACAGTGCGGAGCACTCGGAGGGGTGACGTCTGAGGCTCCTCAAAGCGGACTCCTGGAGCGAGCTAGGGACACCTCAAGGTCAACCCAACCAATCGCGACCACAACTAGCCCGAAGAAAAAACAGAAACGCGGACCTAACAAGCGCGGATCACGCTATGCAGCGAATCGACCTGAGCAATTGGGACACCCCGCACCGCCTGCAAAGGCGAAGAGGGAGCGCCCCGATGAAACCTTGTCGCCAAGGGACGGGACGAAACGCGCCAAGCTGGATCTGACACCGAGGAAGACAGCAACTAGCTATGCCGATGCGAGTAAAATGCACCTGCTCATAGCTATTGCTGCCACGCCTGCCACTGACCTGACGGTGGAGAGAGCACAGCAGCTCGAACTCTCCATCGAAGAGAGGATTATTGAAGCAGCGCTTGCTTCACCGACAGACAACGAGCCACCATTCGCACCCGCATTTAGAGGGAAACCTATCATAGCAGAAGGCGTACTAAACATGTGGTGTGAGAATGATGAGTCGCTAACTTGGCTCAAAAACACTGTAGCCACCCTACAGTCACCAATCTCGGACAGCAAACTGACTGTCATCCGACAGTCAGATATAGCGAAGCGAGTCCGCGCATCGCTATGGCTTCCGAAATCTATTGGTGTCCTAACGAGGACCCATCGCCTGCTGACCGCGCAGAACCCATGGTACAATGTAAAATCATGGCAATTTGTACGGCGCAACCATGCAGGAGAAGGGTATCATCCTGACCCTGGGCATTCCAGAATCCGAGGTGGCGAAGATTCTGGAAAGGGATAGACGAGTCGCCTTCATCTCCGGCAGTGTGTACATCAGATTCAGCACTGTTGGAGGTGGAGGTGATTCGGCGGACACAGAATCCCCAGACGAACCCAACACAAACGGAGCTAAGGCTACTGGCACACTACCACCTAGCAACCCAACTACCTTAGCCTTAGCTTCCACAGAACACGCACCTATGGACACACACGCAGCTCCCGTACTAAACATAGGCGCCTACGACCACACGTCGTCTGATGGGGAGTCGTTGGACAGTAAAATTCTCGGGTCCCTATCAGATTAGCGTAATCCAAACTAACCTCCAGCACAAGCAAATTGCAACGGCTACCCTGCGCAGACTGCTCTGAATCTGCTTTACCATACAAGTGCATAAGAAGGACGAGCATCCAAAACGTAACCCACGTAAGACGGACGTTGCAAGGTACACGACCCTTCTTCAATATGAGGTAGATATAATCACCTTTAAAGAGATGACCAACAGCACTGACAACATAGAACATAATATAAACACACTAACCACGTGTATCCAACACAGCTACAAACCGGGTAAATCTGACTACACACAAGCGAAATCTTACAGGCCAATTAGTCTGACGTCCTTCATGCTGAAGACTCTAGATAGGCTAACAGATAGATACCTAAGGGAGGGTGCACTAACGCGCATGCCAATGCACCGCCAACAACATGCTTATAGAAAGGGTAGATCGACAAGATCAGCCCTACACGCTGTCGTAGGAACTATAGAAGCAGCCCTCTCTGATAAGCTAATGACACTAGGCGCTTTCATTGACATCGAAGGAGCGTTCGACAAAACGAAATTCAATAGCATCAGCCGTTCTCTTAGTAGATTTGGAGTCGAACAAACAATCAGTGGGTGGATTGATCAACTTCTGAAGCTAAGAGCAGTACAATTTACAGTTAACACCACCACGAGAGGCATTGTAGCCAAAGGCTGCCCACAAGGAGGAGTACTCTCTCCTTTACTGTGGAACATTGTGGTGGACGATCTGCTGAAACGTCTTAACGATAGATGCTACTACACAGTAGGTTACGCGGACGACATTACCGTTCTGATCAAAGGCAACTCAGAAAATATTATCTGCACTCGCATGCAACTAGCCCTCAGAATCATGGAAGAGTGGTGTCACCACCATGAACTGACGGTAAACCCCAACAAAACAGAATTAGTCCTCTTCACAAATAAAAGGAAAATTCAAATAACTACCATGCCAAAACTATTTGACATTGAGCTTACCCTTTCAAGTGAAGTCAAATACCTTGGGGTAATTCTAGACAACAAACTAAATTGGAGTAAGCATCTAAGCACAAAAATAACCAGGGCATGTACAACCTTCTGGCAATGCAGAAGACTAATAGGCAAGCAATGGGGCCTTAAGCCATCCATAACCCTCTGGCTTTATACAGCCATAATACGACCCATGATAACATATGGTGCAGTGGTTTGGTGGCCCCGAACTCAGTTAAGCACAGTAAAAAACAAACTACAAAGCCTGCAGCGTCTTGCCTGCCTAGCAACCACAGGCAGTATGAAAACGACTCCCACGACAGCATTAGAAGTCACTCTCAACCTCAGACCCCTTCATCTTGTTATACAACAAGAAGCTGCCGCTGCAGCCATACGACTTGAAAAAGTAGGGCTCTGGAAACGGGACGGCAGAATCACTCATGCACGGCTCAAGGAGGCGATGGGAATTGAGCTTCCGATGATAGAAGCGACATGTGACATCATCCCAAAAACCTTTGTCTTCGACAAAAAATACCGTATCCAGCTTCATGAGTCAGAAAAGGATAGCTCCGGCATCCATGAAGTCAGGATCTACACCAATGGCTCCAAAATGGAATCAGGAACGGGCGCAGGAGTATTCTCCCATGACCTGAACATCAACATATCAACGAGCTTGGGTGCACTCAACACCATCTTCCAAGCAGAATGTGTTGGGATTACCCGAGCTGCAACAGCGGTCTTGTCTAAAGGCATAAGCAATGCATCGATACGCATCATCTCCGACAGTGCCGCTGTGCTACAAGCTCTCAACAACAACCGCATCAACAGTGGACTAATCCTGGAGTGTCACTGTGAACTGCAAAAACTTGCATTGAAGAACCGGGTTACTCTTCAATGGATACGTGGTCATAGTGGGTCTCTAGGCAATGATGCGGCAGATGAGTTGGCAAAGAGAGGAGCGGGCACTAAAATTATGGGACCTGAACCAATTGTACCGATACCATTCATCCAACTCAAAACATGGTTACGTGACAGAACCTTACAACAACACAACAAACAGTGGGCAGAACAGACAGACTGAAAACAAACCAAAAATGTTCTTACATCCTTGGACGCAACTCTGTCGCACGAACTGTTAAAACTTAGCAGAAAAACCTACGCTACATAGTTGGCATAGTGTCGGGTCACTGCCCGCTAAACAGGCACTTTTTCAATATCGGCGTTACTGACAGTCCTCTGTGCAGGGGCTGTATGGAGGCCGAAGAGACACCGTCTCACGTGGTTCTTCATTGCAAAAGCGTGAGCGACCAACGGACAAAGCACCTTAAGAATCCACAAACCATGAGAGAGGCGCTGAATAACATCAGATGCCTTCTTAACTTTTGGATGGAGCTGGGATGGTATGAATAACCAATGACAGGTATTGGTTACCTACGTACAATGGCCCTATTATGAGGCTAAGTGCGGAAAACATAAGTCCAACTAACTACACCTGCAACAAGGAGATCGGCTCCTAACTAACCGGTTGGAGCCGGATTGTGGTAACAACGGAAGTTGCACGGCTTTGATTAATTACCTATACCCCTTTTATATTGATATACCCTACAAGTAATTTCCCTTTTGTACAAGCTAGGCCCCTACTGACGATAGGACAGACGGACTGTCAACCCTGCGTCGAGACGGCCGACGGCCATAAGGTTAGTTACCAATCAGGACCATTTAGTTTCTTAAGTGTGAGAATGAATTCCCTGCCGATGGCGAGCGGTGCGATGGTATAAAGTAGCCGTGGGCATCATTTCGAACAATTCCTCAGAACACATCCCACTGTACAAGCTGTATACACTCGTACTATGGAACCTAGCTACTTCAACATGGACGTATTCCGGCTGTGACGACGCGACGACGAAATTAATATAGTGTACTTTTAATCAGATGTAATGAAATGTTTTTCTTCTTTCTTTCTTCCTCTTAAGAAACAACCACACTCTTGCACACACAATTCCATACAATGACATTTTTAAAGATACAACCACACTCTTACCCACACAACACAATTTCCTACCATAACAACAATTAAGAACCAAAACCACAACACAATTTCTTACAATCTCACCTTTAAAGACACAATTACTCTCTTACACGCAACACAATTCCTTACAATGACACCTTCAAAGACACAACCACACTCTTATACACACAACTCAATTCCTTATTCATATTTCTGTCAAGAACGCTAAAAAAGCGAAAAGGAGACAAATGACTTTGAGAGAGTTGGACAAAAGAGTGAGTGTGAGTGACAATATGTATGTATTAATAACCTTCTTTGCCGCGCGCCGGTTGGGCCCGATCTAAAAGCATTCTCATTGTATCTAATTCTGAATCTCACTGTAACGTATGGAACTAATTGAGTACAAACTTTACCCCGAGGCAATGATTTATTGATAAAGATAAGTTAACTGTTTTTATAGTTTGTGTAATCTATTGACGAAGTGACGGTGAGCTGTTTGCACGCCGAAAATACTTAAACATTGAAACAGTTAAACATTTTGATAGTTTTTTTTTTATTTATTCAACAATCTTTATTGGACACTTGTACAAATGGTGAACTTAATGCCAAAGGGAATTTTCTACCAGTTAACCATAGGTAAAATAAAGTAAAATAAAAATGGAACACATACAAAATTTACTTAATATTTATAATATATAATGTCTTATTTATTCTCTAAATCTATGCAGAGATGGCTTAATATTAAGGCTGTATACGGATAAAATTCTTTTACGAGATATACGTAGTAAATAGTAAATTTTTATGTTATTTCCTTTTTATCAAGCTTTTGGGCTAAAGTCTTAGAGTGAACATGGTCAAAACAAAACTAGAACAACAGATACAGTACTTGGTAGCCCAGTGAATATTGGTGACCGTAGGTTAGTAAACCAATTTTAATCGAATATTTGTGTTGAGTGCCCTAAATTTAAAGGTTAGTTTACTATCTGAACCCAGCCAACGCTTTGCTGTGGCGCTCTCCGGAAACATCCGTTCCCGTGGGAACTTCTTAGATCTCAGAAGCCGGCAATGGGAACAGTTTACCTCTCCTATTTAAGTATATTATTTTGTATGTATAATTAAATCTTAAAAAAGGTATATTTGTGTCATATGTAAAAGATTTTAATTTGAGACACGATTGTATTATTGATATTACATGTCACACATATACCTATAATGATAAATATAATGAAAGCTCAAAGCTTCAAAGATCAGAAAGCTTTTTTCTCGCAAATGAACATGTATCCAGCGTCACACTCGATGTCATCCAACAAAAATGTTTTCCAGTAAACTCCACCGCATTGTTAGCTGTTGCTCCCACCCCGTTGTTTGGCTCGTTTGTGCTCCAAACGTTGTACCCAGCTTCAGAGATAGATTTATCTGTCACGTAAGAACATATTAATGAGAAAAGTATGTTATATGATAATAGAGAAAGTAAACTCAATGTTTTAAGGGTTGTGTATCATGTCGAAAGATACATAATTGGTCAGGCTTACATTACTTTAAGTTGGAAGCAAAGACTACAATATATACTACTAGTAGTTTAGTAATATCGCATGTTCTGGGTTTGCGACAAATTTTTGCTTTTCATCGATAAATTTACGGCAAATTATCCCACAATCGACGTTACTTCAGGCTCCTGTACTCATGCCAACTTTAGAAAGGTACACCTATTTGTTAATTTCATCTATGCTGAGAGACAAACTAGTTGATGGAATTATTAAATTGAAAATTTCCAAGTTTAACCGAAAAATAAAAGTGTAAAAAAGAATATTAAGTCAAATAAATAAGTGTGTAAGCCTTTTCAATACAAGAATTAACTTAAATAAGTCCAAATTAAATCATTTTTTTATAGCTTTTATATTTTTAACTATATTTATTTATATGTGTTTCTGTATGAATGTTTAAAAAACGTTTAAGAGAACTTGGCGCCTACTTAAGTTTCAATTTATTCAGAGGAGTGGGCCAGGTCAACGCTAAGTGCGATCTTTGTATCCAACATAGACCCTTTACCATTTTTATTATAATAAGTTACTGTTGCACTCCTCATATTACAATTCAAGCACTCTTACCGTGGTCGAGACTGAATATGTGAATGTATGTCGCACGTTCATCATATTTGATAAAGTAACCTGTCTGACATATTTAATTGCTAGCTTTTGCTCGCGGTTCCACCCGCCTTAAATTCGGTTCTCGATGTAGGATTTCCAAGGCAACTCCTCAATTATAGAAAAAACCCGACTCACACTTGACGATTTCAAGTAGCTTTTGTCCTTTCCCGAGACTAAAACTACCTCCATGACAAATTTTTCCGTTGTTCCACCCGCCATAAATTCCGTCCGATTTCAATGGCAATTCCTATTAAAATTAATTATAGAAAAAAAAAGACTCACACTAACTACTTTTGAAGTAACCTTTCTAGTCCTTTCTCGGGACTCAAACTATCTCCATGCCAATTTTCATCGAAATCGGTACAGCAGTTTAAGCGAGAAAAGGAAACATACAGGCAGACAAAGTTACTTTCTCATTTAAATATTAGTATGGTTTTAATTACTTGTTAAAAATTAAACAATAATCAATGTTTACCTACCTTCGACAGTAATCCAATCTTTGCACATCTTAGCACATTGCGGAATCCAATTCTTACGGAAAACTGCCCAGCTTTACTTAATTCTGAACTCACTGTTTCATGGTAATCTGAGAATATATCCTTGATAATCATTGCCTCATCATGACTGTTAATGATTGCAAGATTGGCTCCTTCCTCTGCACATGTTGCGTTTGATTTGTCCCAAGTCTGGGGGTTAGTGTGAATTTTGTAGAAACTTCCTGATACCGGGGAGAATCTATACCATACTATAGTGAATTGTATTTTAATATGTATTTAACAAAATTAATAACAATAAGACGTTTCTTTTAGGTGCGGTTGGATGGGTTCTATGCGATCATATGGAAGCGCTACGCCTTGATGTTGGCTCGCGTGCGCAGCACCTTCAACAGCATCCTGGGGGTTTGGGTCGACTGCTGGGACACTGGGCGCGCCTTGATGCTGGCCCCTCAAAGTCTTGGGCGCTAGCTTGTACTTATTTGTAAAAATCAAAAACAAATATGTAAACCCTGTGGTGATTGTGCTTCGAGGTAATTATACCCACAGTAGCCGCGGAGAGCTGCGTGTAATCAATCATCAAAACTAGCTAATTTAAGGAGCTTGAAGCTAATTGAGCTTGAATTGCATCCCAAGTGAAATAAATGCAATATGTAAATAATTGTCTGTTAAAATTTAAGAATTTATATTACCTATTAAGGAGCTAATATTTTACCAAGTGCTAAGAAACAAGAGATTGTTATATAAAATAATTTTTCGCCGACTTCAAAAAGGAGGAAGTTTCTTAATTCGTCGGAATCTTTTTTTTTATGTATGTTCCTCCATTAATCGAAGACGACAGGCCCGATTCGAGGAATACTTTTTAGAGTTCCGTAGCGAAATGGCAAAAAAGGAACCCTTATAGATTCGTCATGTCTGTCTGTCTGTCCGTCCGTATGTCACAGCCACTTTTTTCGAAACTATAAGAACTATACTGTTGAAACTTGGTAAGTAGATGTATTCTGTGAACCGCATTAAGATTTTCACACAAAAATAGAAAAAAAACAATAAAATTTTGGGGTTCCTCATACTTAGAACTGAAACTCAAATAATTTTTTTTCATCAAACCTGATAGTTTGCGCGGGAGACACTTCCAAAGTGGTAAAATGTGTGTGTGTCCCCCCTGTAACTTCTAAAATAAGAGAATGATAAATCTAAAAAAAATATATGATGTACATTACCATGCAAACTTCCAACGAAAATTGGTTTGAACGAGATCTAGTAAGTAGTTTTTTTTAATACGTCATAAATCGTAAACCGCAATTTACCTTTCATTCAATCAACTCAAATATAAAAATATTTTTGTTTGTGTTTGTAGATTACATAAATGGTGGTAGGTACGGAACCCTCGGTGCGCGAGTCCAACTCGCACTTGGCAGATTTTTTTTTTATTTAAAAGGGTATACTTTCTAGGTGATTCCATATTTATGAAGTGAATTTAAAACTTAAACTTTTGGAAAATAAATATATTTTAAATTGGAACTGGTAAAACGCCTTTTAAGTTGATGATTGTAAAAATTTTCTTACGAGTATTAATATTTTTAGTGTACGAGAAAGAAAAGGAATTCGTCACTGAAAAGTAAAAAAAAATCTAATCTGAATTAAAGTTTGAAAAATGTAACACACTTCACTTGCATGACACCAACTTCATACTGTAATTCAGATCAGATTTTTGGTAGTTTAATTAAATTTTTCTTGTTTTCCGTACATTAAAAATTAATAATAATAATAAAATCGTAACACTAGCCTAGTTGACACAAATAATATATTTCATTTCTGGGAAAATGGAGCTCGAACTAGGCTGAGGCCTGTGTTTTAGGACTCCATGTATGTATATGTTATGAGATTTTTTCTTTACCGCCATCATTTTAATTTAGGTCTTGTAGTTTCTAGTCTAGGATATCTATTTGCGTAGGGAACAATTAACCGACGGACGGCATGTTGTGTTCTCATATCACGCGGTAAGAGTCAGGTGAACCTCATACAGCGTCATTGGTAATAGTTTTAAGGGCCCGGTGCCAATTGAGGACTTCAGATACACCTTTTCATAGAGGTATTTATAGGTTCCCTCGCGATGTTTTGCTTTACCGAAAAGCCAGTGATGCAATTCCTGAGAAAATTATAAAAAAACTCAATGGTACACGCCGGGCTTAAACCTCCGCCTCCGAACCGCGGGGCATACACCGAAACCCCTAGGCCGCCACCGTCCTATAAGAGTGTAAATGGGACGGTATATAGTCAAGTCATGTGGGTAAAACCACGGCTTAATATTATTAAAAAATACTACGAGCAAAGCAAAATAACTATTATTGTCAATATCTTAAGCTTATCAGGAAGATCAAATAATTTGTAATAAATAAAATATTTTTATCACATACCTACGTTACGGACATAAAATTCTCACTGGTTTACCCACTCAACTTTCTTATGACACATCTTTCGATAAACCTATGTCAATGATCTTGTATGTTTGTAACGATACCACTTCTTACTTTGTGAAACTAATTAATGTAGATAAAATGTAGAATTAATTTACCCGACTACGCCTGAAGGACGGTTATGTTTTTCGACTGTATGTATATATATATTTTTTTGGCACGCATTTTAGCCTAAACGGCTTTATGAATTTTATCTTGAGAGGCGTCATTAGATTCGTCTTAATTGTGAGAGTAACATTGAGTACATCAAATTCTTAAAAAAAATCAAAATAGCGGATCGATGCGCTTTAATGTGCGGTATCAAAATAAAGGGCTTTAAAAGCCGAATACGAAAATAACACTTATAATAAAACAAGCTTTTTACCGCGGTTTCACCCGCCCTAAATTCGGGTTATTTTTCTTGCAGTGAATTCTGCGAAACCCGCGACTATACTGATTAATTTAAAGTTAAACGTAAACGATTTTCAGTTTAACTAATATTATTTTAGTTCAAAACATTGTTTAACCAACTGGTTACATCTAACTAGACATTAGAATAATTGTGCTTTTAAGAAGTTAAATGCAGTTCCCTAAAACATGGTTGAGCGAAGCGATGGCTGATTAATATGTCATGGAGGCTGGTCTGCTCTTGCACACTTCCTTGCATTCTTAGTATTTAGTATTACTTTTTTATTTTTGTTTATCAATACTGTAAGACATTGATTATTTCTAAGTTATGAATACATTAACTGTCTTTTTTTTATAATTTGCAATGAGATACTTTTTTATGTTGTGCGTTTGCTTTATATTTCATGTTTTTTATGTTTGTAATGGAAATTGTCCTTCTAGCATAGGGAGGGCAATTTCCAATATTTTAATTGAACGCCGTAAGAGAAAGGGAGAAAAGAAATGCCCTTGCTAAGTTTCTTGCCGGTTCTTCTCAGTACAAGGTCTCCCGCCCTATAGATTTACGAACCGATGGCGTAGTAACATTCATAAGTGCTCAATTATTGTAGCCTAAATTAAATAAATAATATTGATTGATTAAATTGCCATTATGCCATTAGATTTCAGTGGAGGATGGAGGATAGACGATGAAATGAAAAGAATAAGCAAGTAACGGCGAGCAAAATTGTGATAATGTTTAGTTAGAGCTCCGACAAAATGATGATTTTTGGCGCTATTATTGGCGTTATAATGTGTCTATGCTAGGCTATATGGATTCAATTTCCAACAGCCTTCCGGAGCTTCTGATGAAGTCTGAACAATTTTTTTTTTAAAAAAGAAGCTTATGTAACAAGGTGATCATTTGTCTGCCATTCTGCCACTTGGGCAGATTTTGCTCCTAAATTTCAAGTCTGGCAAAATAAGCTGACGATTTAAAAAAGTGGCAGAAATTGGCAGATTTTAAAGAAATCCTTATTTTTTTTAATACAAATAGAAAACTCATAATTTTCTGTCTTATCGGGTACTTTTTTATGATCTATTTAGAACAAGATTATTTTACTTACTGATCTGGCAACTTTTGTCTTAGACAGCACAGGGATTTCCTGTTAATTCACATAGGTACGCCATATGATAATGAACGGTAAATAGTCCGCGATAAGATTTATTTTTTCATAACATAATTGATTGAGATTTCAAAAAATTTTTGTTGTCTTGTCACGTTCTTCTCTTCATGCAGTTTTATAGTTCAAGTAAAGTTCATATTTTACCACAGATAACTAAATGACGTCATTACCACGGTCTCGGTACTTTAATCTAAAAAAATCCAACTTAAACTAATTTACTACAAAATACCACAGGCATTTATAAGGTATTTTCGTTTTGTACGTCCGCTGTCACTGTAAAATTTTGACTAGGTACTCCCGGTGATTTAATTTAACTTTTAACTTAAACTTATTTTAATCGTGGTATTCTGTAATAAATCTCGAGGAAGGCGCCCCAGTTGTGTTTGTGTCTTTGCTGATCCGTACAAGATGAATAGAAAATACGAGCATTCGTACCGATCTAAGTGGGAACAAGATCCTTTGCTTTCTCCTTGGATTTCCAGGGCTAAGGAGGATCCTGATGTTGCATTTTGCAAAGCTTGTAGCAATTGTAATTTAGTTACAAGATTGTCTGCATTAAAGAAACATGTGTCATATCAAAAACATAGGAAGCACATGGTTAGTTATAACCGACTTTTAAAAAAAAGGTCATTAATTGGATCCGTATGTATGTAATATTGACAGAAGTGCGTATTTTATTTATACATTCCCGTCGTTATGGTAACAGTAATATAATGGCAGATTTTTGGCATTTCTGGTTTCGAGTTTGGCAGATTTTGGCGGATTTTTTGTCAGTGTCGGGCAGATTAGCTATTTTTGAGATGGTCACACTGTCATGTAAACAAACATTTAGGTTATGTTATTACAAATTTATATGGAGTTTATAAAAGTTTAATTTTAATGTAACAGGATGTTAGAGCACGTTACAAAATAGACGTCTATTTGCCACAGAAGCACTAATCGAGTTGGTGGCAGTAGTATAAGGTAATTTTTACTGACACCTACTTGGTGAACAACACCGTTTTGTAATAGAACACATCGAATTCATCGACAATTCTAGTGAGGTAAGTAAATCATCATTTAAATATATTATGTATAAACAAGCTTGGTAAATATTTACTTCCTTGCACCAAGTTATTTTTTGGTAAGAAAAATTTAAATCGATCACTATATAATAGTATTATATTTCATCAAATAGAGTTCGTAGACAATAAAACATTATTAAGAGGTAGATTACAGTATACACATACAGTCTCATCATATAAGAACAAAACAATATTACACTTATATTTTGATAAATCTGGTACTGCAGCGAAGACAAAGTCTAGAAAAATATTACTGTTCATATATACATGGTTGTGTTACTCTTGGAATTTGCACGCCCATCATCAGTATAGTTTACTTTTTAGTATTGGCTCGATACCAGAAATTTTAGGCACCTGCGGCATTTTAAGATGAAGCTATTATAGATGTTGATGTAGCAGAATAAAAGTAAATACAAATGTTTTTTTAATTTATCATTCCCTTCTATCCTTTATTTGTTTTTTGCTCAAAAAAGTAGAAAAGCCTATTTTTGTAAGTTTCAATATTATATCTTTTATTAACATTTTCTTGCTAACCCCACATTTTGTAGATATGTGACCTAAGTTGTCTTCTTCTGATCTTTTTTTTGTTCTCCTAGGATAATATTATTCCATAGTAAAATGCCTCATATCTTTCTTTCTCACCTTACGCCCATTTGTGCCAAGCTACATATTTTTACTAAGGTGTAGACTAGTGTAGAGAGTTAGAAGCTTCGCTTGACATGAGATCTGATAACTATTTGACAGTACGAGCCATATGGCTTGGCAACATTTTACATGAAAATGTTTTTGGTAGTTTTTCACTTCTTTTTGTAAGTTGCTTATGAAATTTGTGTTTTTTTGTTGTATATATGACAATAGACTGAAATACGGATACAAAAGAGATGGGTCTATGGGCATACAAGGGAAAGACTGTCAAAAACTTTACCTTCCTTGGGTCATTAAGTCCTTAGGCTATGCCTAAAATAAATACAGTAGGTTAAAAGCACACCTTTTTCCCCTACACATAGAACCTATACCGTTACAGTAAGAAGTGCGGTTAAGGTGTAAAACACCGGTAAACTTATGAAATACAATAGCTTATAACTAAGCAACCGGGTTACATAGAATAAAGATAAATGCATCACTAGATACCTCTCGTAGGCACCTACCAATATAACTAGGTTTTTAATACGTAACTCTAAGCCCTGAAGTACAGGAGCGTAAGAAAGAACCTGAAAACTTATATTTCACCTTTTTTCATGACGAAACAAACGGACAGACACTAAAAGTACTGAAAGGTATGTCCGAATTTAAGATCCATTTTTTGAGATTTAGCACAAAGTCTAGTCGTTCAGTGTAGGCAGAAAACCCTGAGAACTATATTTCCAGCTTTTCTCTCACTACAACCTAACCCTAGACGATGGGATATACCACTATATGTTGTAAGAACTGCTTCGAAAAACTCCAGCCTAGGACACCTAAATCGTCATTATACTTCTACCTTTTGGCTATAATAAAACCTAAAAATGTAAAACAACATTATTTTATAGTCAAGCCACGAATCGTGTGACTGTGATGGCAATAGCCAATAGAGACCTTAACTGTCAGTAGCAGATTATAGCTAGGTAGATATACCTATACTTTTGATATATGTCTATATCAACTACTGTATGTTATCTTTCACTAAGTTATTGTGTGGGCTAGATTTTTAGTCACTACAGTAAGTACAGTTACTTAAGCACTAAATCTAGAAGATTCTATGGAACAACCTCTCCCTCTGATGGGGTTTTTTATTTTCATATAAATATAGAACGAAATTTGTTTATAGTTAATCATTAATAAGTCATTCAAGAGACAGCAAGAAGTTACTAGCTATGAAAGCTAAGAATAATTAATAAATTTATAATATTTTAAAAATGCTTTTTGTTAATTTCAGGTTAATAACAATTGTTTAATAAGATGTGGAAAAAGCTTCCTAATCTGCCATATTTTATACTATTTACTTCACAGAATGACTATTCCGTGTTGGTGACCAATTACGTAAAAATATGGCAGATGACATATTCAAAGTCCGATATGCTGGTACACTTAAAGGTAAGAATTAGTAATGAATATTTTGATGTCATATTCTATGAAATTTTATTCTAATTCATTTGGTGGCTTTAAGCATTGTATACTGAAAGCAATATTTGGGTTACTGTTAGACAGTTAGTTTATTTTTACCTCTGGTTTAAATAATAAACAAATATTTGTGGACATTAAACACAGCGCCATCTGTTCCCAAACTAATATAGTAATATTATGTAGGTCCTTACACAGGTAAACAATGTTAGTTTAAGGGTTATAAAGACTTTCAAAAATCAAGCCGATGAAAAAAACTAGAATGTAAAAATTAAAATAATAGTTATTTCTTATACAAGTGAGTAAAAGCGTTTTTTGGTAGAAGTGCCGACTTTAAATCCTGAGCTAGCGAAGTAGTATTGAATTAAATCACGAGCGTAGCGAGTGATCTTAATATAGACTACTGAGCATAGCGAAGGATTTAAAGGCACGAGACTGAAAAAATTTGCTCACGCAACATACAACTTTTCACCTCTACCAGCGAGAAAAATATTTTACGTGACTTTTCTGGTGAAAAGTTAAGTTCGGCATTGGAGACTTGTTGTCTTAATTCTTCTGGTGTCAGAGAAATATCTTCGTAGCTTCTATCGCTCATTTTTCAAACAAAACAGAATTATTAATTAAATAAACAATCTTATGTTCAAAAAACTAGCTTGGCGCCGTTTTACTTTGTTTTTTTTTAAATTGAGGTTGCGTTCGGAATTGTACCTACTACAACCTCTGCCATTGCTATCAAAACAACGTATGATATTTTTATGTTAGCTGTATAAACTTTTAATAAAACTAATAATTTATAAAAACTCACCTTAAAACAAAAAAATGCTATGTAGGTTGTTATATTCTTAATTAAAATGAACAAGGTTAAGAATTTGTCCCGAAACTTGTTTCTGACCAGTCATTGTATTGTTTTTTTTTTTTTTCATCGGGTTAATTCCAAAAGTCTATGTTTGAACTGTGAATTACTTTGCTTCACTAGTGAGCAGAATTCTATTTTGCTCACTGAATTTGGACAGCAAAACTATCCTTTTCGTGCTGGTGAGGTGAAAACGCTTTTTGTCCTTCAAAGCCCCTAAACTTATATTAGTAACTGTTTTTGAGTCGGCGCATTTCGCCTATAAATTGATATGATATTTTTATTCCGATTTTTGCTGCCGATTCAAGCCAGATACTAACATTCATTAAGGGGCTCAGTGAGACTATAAAAGTTTATTTTTTCAGTTTAATTTTTTGACATTTTTTTTTTTTTTTTTGTAGGTAAGCCTGCAAAAAATGCTACTTGAATAAGAAAACGTTTTTCAGAAGAACCTAATTTTTGGATCCAAAGTTCTCTTCAAGATGAATTAAAAAGTCTAAACAAAGGATAGCTTATGTTAATCTTTAAGGAGTTCCTTGACTGCAGCCTTCCATATCCATTATCAAATCCTTGAGATCCATATTATTTATAGTGTGTCAACAGAACTACACATATGTCCCAAGTGTCAACAAACCGGTTTAAGATTTCAAACTCCATGTAAGATGGATTTAGTACCTCTCTTATGGGAAGGAGTTTTTAGGAGTGTTGCACTTTAGTATCAATTTATTAATCAATTTGAACAGTATAATGTTATATAAGGTAATCATGTATTTTTGCTCTATTACAGAAAAGTAACAGTGCTCTAGAAATTGACGAAGCAGAATTATTAGAAAAGGCTATTAATATCTTAACAAAGCCTGAAGAAATAAAACTTGCTGTGGCTAATATTAGAAACAATGACTTGGAAGTAATTTTAAAGAAATCTTTTGGGTTTCCTTTGATAGTAAAACTACTATTAATAAAAGGATCAGAGGAATTGGTTAGCTTTTAATTTTTCTCACCCTAAATAATAGGGTTATGTAAAATTGCAGTTTTAAGGCACTGAAACTCAAGATCATCTCTAAACAGACGATCTCCAACTTTATCTTCATTTTAAAGTAAAAGATATTGAACCTGCAGTCAATAAAATTAATAAAGACTTGGCGTTATTGAATGAGCTAGTGCCTAAGCTATCCCTAGCAAACATTTTGCTTACTGTTTGAGTCACAATAATTCCACACACATTTTTTTGATGGTGTTGCTATAAACTATACTGAAATAGTTAAAAATCTTGGTATATTAATTGTCCGCAATTTAACTTCGATACTGCAAGTAGTGGCAGTAAGTAGGAATATCTATTCTTGGTTTCACTCATTAAAGCGTCTGCAAAACTTTTTGCCTCTGAAAACGAAAATTATGCTTGCTTAAACTCTACTCGTGCCGATACTTGACTGATGTTGCATACGCTTTATTTATGGGTGTAGGTCGTGTGTCCAACTTCAGGAAAGAACTAAAATGGCTTCCGATTCGATTACTCAGGAATACACGCTTACTTATACCACTTTTTAATGTACTGTTAAATTCAACAACTACAAATATTTACTTACGTAAACGTTTGGAGTATTTAATTCCCAAAGACAGGCTACTACGATCTTATTCTTCTTTTTGCCTTAGGACACCACAGAACAGTACTAAAACTATTAGCAATTCTTTGACTGTAACTGCAATAAAGTGGAATTCTCTCCGCAATCCAATATGTGGGAGTCACACTAATTTTTCATTACAAAATGGCAATTTCATACCTCTGTAATAATATGTAATAAAAGTGTGTCAGTAATTATAAAAGTATCTTTCTAAATGCATATTAAAATATGGAAGTGTATAGAGTGCCGCTAGCGGCAGTTTAGGTATGGCCATCAGATAGAAAACCTTAGGTTTTGCGGCATAATATTTGCGCTACCTAGTTTACCGTGAAGTGTATGCCTACTGGACCTCCCTTAATCTACCCCTTGGGTGATAAATAAGGTACGAGTGTCGAAGAGGTGAATTTTAAGCTAAACGACAATATAAAATACACAATATTTTTATCTTGATTCGTTAAGGATTTCCTGTAGAAATATTACGGCGATAATCGAATTCAGCGTAGGCGAAGTTGCTTACAGGGATTTACAATAAGTATTTGTAATTGTCGCGTGTCAGACGTAAACCACTGCCAACAACGTAATGTAACTACAAACGCTACTTGCAAAATACAAAAATAAAGCAAAATCTTTCTTCAACACTTAATCGGTATAAACTAAAAGTAACATTGCAATGCAATTATATCTCGGAGGATACAACTTTACGGTACTTTAAACGACCTTGTTATTTTACCTTAAACACCGTAAATATATTTTACGGGAAACTGCACACAACTGCCGCTATTATGCCGCCAGACCCACGGTTCTTTAACTGATAGCGATACAGTGCCGCTAGCGGCATTCTATACACTCCCTTAAAATATTACTATTAATATTTATATCGTAGCACTCGTTTTATCTTGTCTAGCCTTACACTGTTGTTCATGATTTTACATATTGTTGTACAGTACCTATAGAAGTATATCAATACAATAACGGCCAATAAGTCTAGAAGACTATATAGCTACTAGAATCTTGCTAGTGAAAGTATTTTTAAAGTGTTAAAGAAATAGAGTTCAATTTAATGCATTGGCTGTTCATCTTCCTTATGCCATGCCAGCCTCATATGTCCCCACTGTTAGGGCACGACCTACCCTCATTTTGGGCAAAGGGTATTCAGACCATAGTCCATCATACAGGCCCATTTAAAAATTATATTTAATATTTAAAAGTAAAATATACAACAATATGTAATAGTATGA
This sequence comes from Apoda limacodes, assembly GCA_946406115.1. Taxonomy (NCBI): domain Eukaryota; kingdom Metazoa; phylum Arthropoda; class Insecta; order Lepidoptera; family Limacodidae; genus Apoda; species Apoda limacodes. The sequence continues at coordinate 20,205,939 of OX291553.1, forward strand.
TAAATGGTTTTTAATTTACGCTTCAGTTCTTCAATACCGTTACCTTGCCTCTCCTTAAAACGGTTGACGACCTGAAGTCAAGCGAGCAAGAGCTTCAGCAGTTGTTGAAAAAAAAGGACAAGGAGATTGAAGAATATAAACAAGAAAGTGGAGAGATTGCATTAAGTAAGTTTTACTCTATAAAAACTTATTAAGATGTCATTGCTTTTATAATTCTAATGCATTATAAAAAGTGTGTGTGGGCGTGTGAGTGTTTGTGTGTGAGAGTGAGTATGTTGGTATATAATCAGGTCTCTGCAGTTTCAGATTAGTCAAAGAAACTTTCAACAAAACATGGGTCACATACTAATCTAATTTAAGTTTGATTTAAAGTCAAAAATCATTTATTTGAGTAGCTTTTATAAGAATGGTTTTGAATATTCAAAACTTTTCAATGCTTCTATTTTTCTTTAAATATTCAATAATCCATGGAATATATAGAAGTCTTAATATAATTTTAGATTAACCTCTCGCATTCCTTTGATTCATGAAAGGTGCGGGGTCCATCGTATTGCAAAGCAAGGACCTCTTAGGACTGACAGGAACTTGTGTTCTAGCCAGGTGATTTTGTAATTCGAATTGTAATCGTTATCATGTACATTACTAGTTCCACTGCCGCGCGGATATGTATTGAATGTTTGGTATGTATAAAAATATAGTGCAGATTGAAGAGGCCACACCCACGCTTGACTTCCCTGTCCAAAAGAGACAATTTCTTTTTGTTTCGGAGATAGTTTCACCTCAATTCGAAACATATATAGATGAAACACACTTTATTTTTAGTTCATGTCTTTTAGTATATTAAGCAAATCTAACTAACCGGAAAACTAAGATAGTTAGTAAATTGTCCACTATCCATAAGTTTGCGCAATCGATACGAGTGTACTTAGTTACGACTTCTATGAAAATTGTTAAATTTAAAGTAAATGTTTCCGGCGAAGGCAAAGCTGAAAGTTTTATACAAAATAGCTACTACTTTTACGCCCACACAAAAAATAATCAAAGACCTTTTTTAATTATGTTTCCTGTTAGAATTCAATCTCGGTTAAGCTCATAAGTTATTACTTACTTTTACAAAGAAATTATATCAAAATCAAAATCTTTTTATTCAAATGGGTTACTAAGAACACTTTCGAATCGTCAAGTAAATTAACTACAACCAGCTTTACAAACTAATTACAATACTGTTTTATTGCGTGCGTCCAGTAGGTAATATTTGTTTAATCGCAAATGAAACATAATATTATAGTGTATCAACTAATAAATAAATACATGTTTTGTATTGAAACACTTAATAAACAAGATTTACAATGTAAATAGTTTGATTTAAAAAACAATCAAAATTTAGGTACTATTTTAATTGCCTATTGTTTTTCAGATTGCATAGGGGGGGGGGGGGGGGCACCATGTGATACGTTAAAAGTCTTCAATTACTCTGTGACAGGATTTAAAGTAACTCCCGAGAAAAAAAAATTCATATAACATATAATATTACAGAGCATACGTACATATACATATAAATATATACTAAGAATACAAAGAAGTTTGCAAGAGCAGACCAGCCTCCACAGGCGGCGCCCGTTCACAAGTATGACACATTAATCAGCCGTCGCTTCGCTCAGCCATGTTTTAGGGAACTTAACGACCCGACGCACATGCCACCACCGCAGAGACACTTTAAGAGAGCATGACATACTCAGGCAACTCCAATAAAACTTCGATTGTACTTTATTCATATAACATATAATATAAACAGCAGACGTACATATATACATACATACATATTTACATTTTACAAATATGTAAATAAATAAATAAATAGGTATTCATATACATATTAAAGAAAATATAACATACACATACATGCACATATTCATATATACATAAACAGATATATATTAATACATATATATCAATATACAAATATATTTAAAAGATATTAAATAAAACTATATGTAAATTAACTTATGGGTCCTATCTGATTCAATCTCCGTTCGGCCGCCCGATCTTATATCTCTATATCTTCATACGATGGCAAAAGTGGGTCCAAAAAACTGTCGCCTTACTTACAATCCTGCTAAATCCCGCTTTAGATACTCTCTCATGTCTTTGTGCCTATACATTTTTCACATAAACATTTCTGGTTATTTGGTTTCTTATAGTATAGAATTATTTTGTAAGGGTTCCTTACTCTGAAAGGAAAACGGAGCTTTATTCCTATCACTTTGACTGTCTGAGTATGACACGAGCCACTAGCTCATAAAAGGAATCATGTGCAGAATGTTGACCCAAAATCAAATATTATCTATTTAACAAAATGGTTTTTCAGGGAGGGTCCTGAAGTAGAACTATAAGTACAGCAGCATCAGCAACAAAATGTAGAAGATTTTTTTTTATCCTGCTATGTGGAGCTATAGAGCTCTTTAACTGGAGTACAAATATACCTTTATTCTTCTTTATCTTCCACAATTTTGAGGGGTCTATAATAAAAACTTAACTTGTAGGAAATCCAATTTTTCTGTATGTGATGCACCATATTGCATTTAAACAATAAATACTGAAAATTATGTAGTTTGAGGTGACTGTGACCCAAAATAACTGGCTTAAATTCCTTTTTAGCAAAAAAACTTTGGTGTGAGAGTCCGACTCATACTTGCCCGGTTTTTTTTTAAAGTGGTCCTTGGGGAATTTATTTCTTTTTACCAGTAATACATGTTGTAGTCCTCTTCAGTAGGGGAATATGTCTAATGTGAATTCCAATATAAAGGTCAACCACCTTATTCTGGATATTTATTATTAATTGTACATTTTACAGGACATTTAAAAACTGTGCCATTCAATGAGGAACTCCACATGAGCAAGCATAATGCTCAAAAAAATTACTTCGAGACACTGGATTTTCGGTTGTTGGAGAGTGAATCAATGGTCCACACGAAGTTCTTTGGGTGAGTAATGAAAGGATATAAACGTAAGACGAGTCTAAGGGGGCTTTATTTGACTTTAAGAGTATGTAGGTTAAATATACCTACATACGTTGTAATCCATACTAATACTATAGTCGTATTTTTAATTAGACGAACTCAGGTGAAGTTTACTGTGTTGTCAATTTTTGATGAAATAAAAATAGTGTTGTGACAAAGTGAATGATTGAAAAAACTCCTGAATTAATGAAATTGCCTCGATTGTCTAGTGAATAGTTAGTGTGCCGAACTGCCGATACCGGGTACGGGGTTCGAATTTTAGTCGTGCTTTGTACATACCAACGAGTTTTCGACGACAATGTATGTATAAAACAACACTCATTCATCTGATTGAACGGGAACTGAACGCATCACTATTACTTTAAATATGGCAACATTATTTCACAAAGTGACTTTAGCTACTGTCAGTTGGCTTCGTCTAATTAAAAATACGACTATATAAATGCGAATGTAACTCTGTCTGTCTGTTACCTCTTCACGCTTACACCGCTGTACGGATTATGATGTAATTTGGCATGAAAATAGTTTGAGTTCCAAAGAAGGACATAGGCTACTTAAAAATCGCCAAGTACGAGTCGGTTTTTTTTTCTAAAATTGAGAAGCTCTTGTTGAAATCCTATACCAATAATCGGATATAGAGCGATTGAAAACGCGCGCAAATTTGGCATGGAGATGGTGTTTTTCTAGGGTAAGAAACTACTTTAAAAGGTCAAGTGTGAGTCGTTTTTTTTTCTATAATTGAGGAGTTGCTGTTGCAAACCTACACCGACAACCGAATTTAGGGTGGGTGAAACTGCGGGTAAAAGCTAGTGAATTTATAAAATACTCGTGTCCAAAGAAAAAAACCTTTAATCGAGTAAAGGGATTTTGCTTTTGTTTGTCAGTTCTTTTTTGATACTTACGTCCTAAAGAACTTAGGTAATTGTATTTATATTAAAGCATCAGAATTTTGTTTCGTTCGCTTGCTTTTTTACAATTTTAATCTTTCTTAATATTATAAGTTCGTTACTTAACTTACTAACCACAATTGAGCACTCAATTGCCTCCCTGTGTGTGTTCTACCGCTTGTACAATGGGATGTGGTCTAAGGAATTGTTCGAAATGATGCCCACGGCTACTTTCTACCATCGCTCCGCTCACCGTCGGCAGGGAATTCATTCTCACACTTTAGAACCGGAATGGTCGCGTACAGTGCGGTTTCAGAGAAACTTCCTCCTGCGAACGCTTGGGCTGTGGAATGAGCTCCCTGCCAAGGTTTCTAGGTCTAAGGACTACAGTATGGGGTTCTTCAAGAAAGAAGTTATTGGATTTTTAAAGGGTCGGCAACGCGCGAGTGATACCCATGGTGTTGCAAGCGTCCATAGGCCGCGGTGACCGATTACCATCAGGCGGACCGTGTGCTTGTTTGCCACCTTAGTGGTATAAAAAAAAAAAAAAAAACATAGTTGAAAAGATGAAAGAGGACATAGGCTATTTTTTATAATACTATGAAGGTGGCAAACAAGTCGCTGAAGCCTATAGACGCTTGCAACACCAAGGGGATGACTTGCGAGTTGATAACACTTACACTTCTTTCTTGAAGAACCCCATATTGCAGTTCCTTAAGGGAAACCTGGGCAGGAATCTCTTTCGACAACTTAAGCCGGAAAATTTAACGCGGGAATATCGATTACCGCATTCGACTTGGACAAACTATAATAGCGGCAGCTTGCTGTAGCACACTTCTTTAGTATAATTAATAAGTCACCGTAGGAATCTACGCTGATAACCAAATTTACGGCGTCCGGAGCCGGTGGCAAAAGCCAGTTTGAAATAATTTGAAGTAAACTATAAAATTAAACCAAACGAAATAATTTGATACAACTTTGCTTTACTTAAATTTTAGTTTTATTATTTAAGTTTGAATTTTTACCAAGATTTAATTTTTCGTCTGATGCTCGTAAGACCTAATTTCGATTACAATATTTCGACCACTAAGGTAATCACAATTTTTGAGTAAATATAAAATCAGTTGTTATTTTTTAAAATTTCGAAAAGTAACTTATTATCCAGAAAATATTTCAGGAAACAGAATGCTGAGGAGAAACAGCTTAACATAAAGAACGAAAATATGTCTCAGCAACAGCTCGCCACAGAGCCCAGCTCAACCACGGTTCTTGACATAAAAGAAGAAAATATGTCTCAGCAACAGCTCGCCACAGAGCCCAGCTCAACCACAGTTCTTGACATAAAAGAAGAAAATATGTCTCGGCCAGAGCTCGGCACAGAGCCCAAATTTAAGTCGGAGTCACATATCGGCCCAAGAACCTTGCCTAGGCCCGAAGTAAAATCTGAGTCGGAACCTGATTTAATCGGTGCAAAAAAAAGGAGAAAAAATCTTAATTTTTAGTACGTACTTACAATGTATATTAAATTGGCTTATTTTAGTTAAAAGTTGCTCATCTATGCTCAATATTGCTTTGTACACCTATTATATTGAGTATATCCCCGCCGAAGAACGAAAATAACTAATTAAGATGGATAGTTCGCTAGCTGAAGTCGATTGCCACTTAGTGTAGGGTGAATACCGATGGATAAATAGATACTCCAATCGATGACCATGACCTGGAAGAACAGCGTGGGTTCAACTCAAGATTTTGTTAGAATATCTCACTGTAGGAAAGTGAACCTTATGCCTTCAACGTAAGGTTTATTTTTATATGATCGTCAATGTTGCTTACAAAGTTAAGCTAGACAATAGACGTTTACGTCGCATGGGCTTATGATTTAAAGTACACGATAGACCCTTGAGGTTTCTAGAATAATGTTTGGCACCACCTAGAAAGAGTGGGCGAGTATAAAAAGGCACACGAACCTTCCGCAAGGGATTCAGTTTGGTTTTTAACTGCGTTCGGAAATTCTTCTGGAAGCAAATACATCTGATTACGATTATAGCAAGTTTAAGCGGATACTGAAGTTTTCTTTACGGTTGAGACAGACTTAAACGGCATTTAGTTACCCAAGCTCGTAACAATATGTTTATAGCCCAGTTGGTTTTAAAATACATCAAAAAATTTATTATGTTAAAGGGAATAACGGCAAGTTATTACTTACATATGAAGAATTTAAACTGTTAAATATGAACACTGTACGCCCCGCCCCACGGATGCTCGACACTGATGGTCGCCTTACTCTTGCAAAAGACATGTACCGAATTAGTATGGAGCTTGGTATTTTAATTCCAAGTAAATTAAACCTGCCTCCACTGTAAAGAACTTAGGGAAATAATAGAAAAAAAATATTGAGACCTGCATTTTTTTTAAATTGATTTTCACAAATATATTAGCACAGGCCATAACATTCTTAAAAAAAAATATTTTCTGATAGTGATTGAAAACACGTTTACAACCGGTCTTATAAAAATAAAACCGACAAGACCTGAACAGTAGTTGTAGACCTGTTTTTTTGGTTGTCAGTATTGGAGGTCCTTTAAAAACCTGTTTAGAAGGTTTTTAAGTATTTTATTTTATACTTTTATTTAATTTTAAAGTTATCGATATGATGGTCATTTGAGCCGTCCATTTTTTATGGTATTGGGCACTGGTCATCAGTCAAAAGATAAACGCTCCGTATTGTAATTCTACCTTAAAATTTGCTAACGATTTTCTGAGAATTGCAGGTCCGAAGAAAATGTTTTTATCTCAGAATTTCTAGATTTTAAGTGCTCCTTAAAAAATTTACTTATAAGGTGTTTAATTTTTGAATTAATTTTAGTACCAAAACGGAACAACCTATTTTTGTATTTAGAATGTAAATACAATATTTTAATATTGTCCTGTAAATAGAGAGAGATAATATCATTATCGGAATGTTGTGACATATTTATATAATTTTTTAAGTTTAAATTTTCAAAGTTAAATAAAATTATTAAATAATTATTATTTTACCGAAAAGGTTTGTTTATGAATTACTTCCAAATCAATTCCGTTTTTTACAGAAGCATATTTTCATTCTTTGGCCTTTGTTAAAATATTAATCGCCTCTTTCTAATAATGCTGCTTCATGCATTGAAAGAGCAGTCTAACTTTTCTGTAATTATGCAACAAATATGATTACCATTTGTAATATGACAGTGAATTAACTACATTGTTGGTTATTGCATCTATCTATTTTATCTATTTTACAAACTGAATTGAAACAGTTTTTTTTTATCAGCAATCTTGCTTCAAAATAATTAAAATTAACATTATTTACATTGTATTGACGATTCAAAAGTGTTCTTAGAAACCTACTTGAATAAAGTTTGGTTTGAGTTTGAGTTGGAAAAGGGACAAGCCGTTCGGTGCAAAAAAAATCGATTTCACGGGTGGACGTTCAGCGTACTAATAGCTGTCGCGCCCGGACGTCTGAGTGGTTAGTGAAATAAGTGTATATTTATATAAAAAAAGAACAAAAGTCTGATGACGTTTCCCATTGTACCAGTTTGTGTAACCATGTGTATGCTGGCAACTTTGCGCCGGCGATATTAGGTACCTACCATAGAACCATAAAATTGACCATCCTATTGAAACAGACAAAGTGAACCTGTAGTCTCCTTTCTCTTTCTATTAGCGTTTGCTATTTTGTTTGTATGTTTATTAAAACAAGTTAGAAAGAGACTAGAGACCACAGTTTCGCTTCGTGTCTGTCACACTTTTGTGGCCATTTTTAGGGTTCCGTACCTCAAAAGGAAAAAAACGGAAACCTTATAGACTCACTTTGAAGTCCGTCCGTTCGTCTGTAAAGACCCTTTTTCTTGGGAACGCATGGAGGTATCAAGCTAAAATTTATATCAAATACTCAAGTCTACTGTCCCTTGGAAGTCTTCTAAGTCAACGCAATCAAAAGGTACAGCCGTTTATGCCGCTAATTTCCGCAAATTTTTGAAACTCGCAAGGGAATCAAAACCTACAGGGTACTTCCCGTGAACTCAGAATCTTGAAATTTGGTACGAAGCAACGTCTTTAGCACAGATAAAGGAAAATTTGCGAAAACCGTACATTTTTAGTAACATCATATAATAAAAATATTATAATTAATATACAACAACATATAAAAAGTTTGCACGGTACCCTCGGTGCGCAAGCCAGACTCACACTTGACCGGTTTTTTTTTTAACATCTAGCTAGGAAATGCGCTCTCCAGTTCTCTATGTCTATGGTACCTACTGAGTGATTATAAGAGTCTCTTACTCCTATTACCCATAGCACAGCTTGAACATTCAATTCATTCATCGGTCAGAAGGCCATCAGTCTAACTAGACAGATCAATCGTGAGGTATGGTTTGCGGCGAGGCGGGGGACTGAACGATACCAACTAGCCTGTCTTAACATATGGCCAGCTGTTCGTCGCGCCGCGTGCGCCATGAATATGGTACCGGATTTGTCCTTAACATCAAACGCGCTGATAGACTGTATGAATGAATGTTTAGGCTCTGGCTATAGTTTAACTTTAATTAATCTATAAATACCTATACATATATTCATTCTCAACATTATAATCTGTAGACCACTTAGCCTGTCATCAAGCGGGAGAAGTCTCTTGGAATAATCGATTAAATGTGAGTTATGACTTGCAAATTGAGAATTGACGATAAATATCTTTAATGCGGCCTCGACAGGTTGCTGAGTGTATGCGAGAAATATGCAGCAAGCCATGGCTTAGTATATAATGTTGGAAAGAGAAAATGTATGGTCTTTCAGGTTGGAAGAAAATGCCCAGGTGCGGTTTCATCTATTAATCTGAGTGGCACACCGCTACAAGGAGTGGACCAATTCAAATATCTTGGATATTTGGTGACTTCTGATCTGAGGGACAATACAGACATTGAAAAGGAACGCAGGGCGCTGTCTGTGCGTGCTAATATGTTAGCTTGCAGGTTTGCTCGTTCCTCGTGGAAATCAAATAACTTTATTCCGAGCCTACTGTACATCTTTTAACACGAGCAGCCTTTGGGTTTATTACACGCAAAAACAGTTTAGCGCCCTGAGGGTCTAATACAACAATGCATTCAGGGTGCTAATGGGGCTGCCTAGACGTTGCAGCGCTTCGGGGATGTTCGCTGAGGCACGTGTAGATTGCTTCTATGCAACTATGCGTAAGCGGTGCACATCTCTGGGAAGCAGACTGAGTACCAGCACCAACACCACCCTGAAGTTCTCGACTAGGCTGGATTTATAGTATGTGGTTCGATCTTCGATGGATCTCATACTGAAAAACCGTTTTATATTGTGTACTACTAAAATTAGCTCTTAAGATATATTTTGATACTAACAAATGTGTATGTGTATATGATCCTAGTTGGTCGAAATAAAAAACATTTTTTTTTAAATTTATTATTAAATTTCTTGGACTATCCTAAGGCTGGGACAATTAGTGAACGGTAATCCCTTGTATAAATCTTTATTCCGTATATCAATAATTTCTTATAGTCTAAATTATTGCCCTAGCCTAGGATGGTCCAAAAACTTAAAGACATTGATCTTTTATGAATTAAAAGGTACAAATGGTAGCAATCCAAACAATTTAATTAGCTGTGGTGGATTGCTCGCACAGGACAAACAGCCGTTATTTGGTATTCATAGTAAGTACAAGCTTTGCTTAGTTTGGGACCAGATGGCGCGTGTAATGCCCTTTTTCAAGTACATCTTTATTACTGAAAGTTAGCTGTCAGCTTATTAAAATAATAGTGCCTTGTCTTTTTCCAAGCGAAAAGCTGTACTGCGCTGGCGATGTCCGTCCGTTCCCTTATGTTCCTAAGAGCCCGGGACCGAGCCATTCACCATTTTTAATCACCTTCACAGCGCCATCGAGCTATTACTAAGCGAAACAGTAACACATTTGTTTGTTGGAAACGATATTCGAAGTCTCTGGCGCTGACTCACCTTCGGGGTCGAGGCTCACGCTGGTCGAAGAGATGACCCCAAGAGCAACAACCCAAGCCGAGGCCGCCCCTCGCGCGAGCGCTTGAGCGTTGGGCGCTATATGGGTTGAGACTCCTTCAGAGCCCAGTGGAGCAGTAATTAGCTGCATCAGACAACTGCATAGTCAGTCAGAAAAAAAAAATTCGAAGTCAAGCAACGTCGGGCTTGGTCATATTCGGATGAGTGACTGCTTAGCGGCACACTTTTGTTTTAGTTTGTGTTTGTAAATAACGTAAATTATACTCGTGCCCGAGTCCGTCTCGCACTTGGCCAGTTTTTCCTAGAAAATTCTATGCTAATTATTTTTTTTCTTTAAGTTCATGAAAATATTTAAAATATCATTGTTATGATTAACACCATTGCGCTCGGAAAACATTATATATGATTATGTAGTTCTAGGTAAAATCTAGAATGTCAGCATTTATGTGTAACTAATCCATTTACTTTATCATTAATGCGTAATTACTACAAATTTGTGACATTTAAAACTTTAGTAATTTTGACAATTTTGACAATTATTTCGATATAGTTCCTTAAATTAACCGATTAATCAGTGAGCGGAATTAGAACGGGTTCCAAGCCCTGAAATAAGGTCGTTTCGGCTACTTTTTACATGAAAATGTTTTTGGTGGGATTTCTCTTCTTTTTGTAAGTTGCTTATGACCACATTTTTAGGGTTCCGTAGCCAAATGGCAAAAAACGGAACCCTTATAGATTCGTCATGTCTGTTCGTCCGTATGTCACAGCCACTTTTGTCCGAAGTGTGTGTGTCCCCCCCCCCCTGTAACTTCTAAAATAAGAGAATGATAAAACTAAAAAAATATATAATGTACATTACAATGCAAACTTCCACCGAAAATTGGTTTGAACGAGATCTAGTCAGTAGTTTTTTTTTAACACGTCATAAATCGTAAACCGCAATTTACCTTTCATTCAATCAACTCAAAAAAATATTTTTGTTTGTGTTTGTAAAGTACGTAAATGGTGGTAGGTTCGGAACCCTCGGTGCGTGAGTCTAACTCGCACTTCGTCTAACCGCTTTTTTTATTTTGTTCATATTTTGTTTTGTTTAAGGGTTACATAATAAAAAACTATATTCGCATAAGTCGAAGTACTTACTTTGTCATCAGGTTTTTAAGTCCGACAGATTTTTATCTTACAACAATCGGGCCTACACCATTGATTGTAAGTAATTGTCACCAAATTTTTTTTAACGAAGTACATAAGTATTGTAAGTAGTAATATTGTTCGTATAATATAAGAATAATAATGTAGTATTATTCTGAAATCTGGCGAAACCCCATATACACTTTTATCTCCTAATTTAAGGGGTCGAGGGATGTTTTTTTTTTAAAAAAAACCTTGAAACACGTATTTTTTATTTTGTAATAAGAAGTCTGTGTACTTGTATTATTTTCAGATCTTCAGATTTTCAGAGAACCCATTCAAACTTCCATACCCTAATTTAAAGGGTGGGAGTTATACTAAAAATCCTGAAATATGTATTTTATCATTTATAGCAAGGAGGCCCTATATCAATTTTCAGACCTCTAGCATCAAATTCTGCGGAAGTCTCATACAAACTTTCGTTCCCTAGTTTAAGGGGCTGGGGGTTAAAAGTTTCAGGTTTTAGAATTCTTATGTTGTTTGTGTACTAATACTAGCTTACGTACCAAATTTCAGCTTTCTAGGACTTCAAGCATTACCCTTACAATTTTGATTATCGTCGGTGAATCGGGCCGGAATCGGGTTTTTTTTAGATATTAATGAAATCTAAAGTATAAAAGCTATGCAATTGAAATTATGTGTTTACTTTTGAAATAATATCCCGAGAATTTGGTTTAACTGGTATAATCCAAACCCAATTTATGAGGCTTCAAAAAAACGACGAAGCGCTTCGAGAAAAGGTAGGTAGTGCTCTTGCGCTTTGCTTGGTTGGTCTGGAGCAATGCTGTGCCCCCAGATTCGATATGATTATTAGTTGTCTTAAAATCTTCTTCAACTATAAAAAAATTTCAGGTATCGCGTTTTGTATAGTTTTTTTTATATTTTTAAAACAATTTTGATTCGAGCATTTGGAATAAGATAATGACAAAATTGGAAATTATTATGAAAATTGTCTTCGATTGCCGATAAATTTGTCTACTTCTGTTTATGATGCATACTTTTTTTTATCAAAAGTTGATGGTATTGGCTGATTTTTTGATGTACTTTTCTCCAATTGCCAACTCCTCTTTTTGACAATCTGCTATATGCGGGGACGGTTGATACGCTGGAGAGTGTTATAAGTACAGGAATATCTATTTATATAGTGTTATTTAAATTTCAGCGAAACAAATAAAAGGCGCTGTTGATTAAAATTTATTGTAGTTTCATAAATCTAACAATTGTGCTATTGTAAAAACTGTTTCATTTTTTTATTAGTGAAAATGTATTTGGAGTACTTACCTTAAGTTTCTAACTTACTTTGTAGTAACATAACATTGGTTAAACATGCGGAATTCAAAGACTTAATATGCTACGTTAATATGTAGAAAAGTATGTGAAATTATTTCAAATATTTATTGACCTTATATTATACACTAAGCGGCAAACAAAGTGGGTCAGTTTTTAAAAAAATATTTGAGCAATCATTTTGATATAATGTCTAAATAAAAGTTTAATTCATTAAAAAATATAGGTAGAAGTAGAAAAAAATATTTTTTCAGTAATAAAGAAACCATATGATAATAACGAATAAAAATAAAGACGATTAAAAAAAAAAATTGAATAACAATTTTAAAACCATTTCTTTTATTTATTTTTTCTGTTAAATCATATAAAAACATTTCTGTGCACAAATTAATGATTCTGATCAAATTAAATTAAAACACACCACAACCCCATAGTCATTTTTATCCAAAATAAACTTCATAATCTTGAACTTTTATGTCTTTGATTTAAGCACAATAAAATTGTCTATAATGCAGTCTTTATTTTGTAAAGCTAACTCCAATATTTTAGCAGTTATTGAAGTTTTTGTTACCGCCCCGCTTTCTTTGTGGCCCAGTGTATTAATTTATAATAGTGTATTCCCTAAACTTCTAGCAGTCCTTTATTTTTGTGCTAAAAACATTAAAGTCATAATAATTGTGGTAATATTTGAACCCAATTAAGCAACAATTAGCTACATGTAAAGTTACTGATGTTCGACTTAACGAAAACTACTTGGTCCAAACACTATGTAACATTTTTGATTGAAGTAGGTATTCATGTCAGGATTTTGCTTTCAATACCTAGAATCTAGAGAGTCATAACATAATTCTTTAAGTTTTTAATAGAAAATTTAAATAAAATTAATATTTCGATATCAATACTTACTTATTTTGTTTTGCAAAGAAGTTTGGCTAAAACTTAAAGAACACGTTATTTTCATTCCCTTAATAATACAACAATCGATAAAGCTTATTATGATATTTTAGATTGTTCAGTTACCATTAATTGTTCAGCAAAAATTATATTTTCTAGCGTGTATATTATAAATAATTTGTAAATGTTTGTCATGTAATATGAAACTTATGTAAAACAACAGTAGGCAACTCAATTACAAATAAAGTTGTTCTTGATCCTATTTGTTTTAATTAATTATATATATTTATAAAGTAAATATTACTTCAGCTTTATGTTTTTACTCAGTTAAGTACAACATGTTTAAGTTGTGAATATTAAATAGGTAGATGTTTTTATGAGCATTAAACTATTAGTATAAAAATGTTATTGATTATTGAAGTAAAACACATTTCTGTAGTAAAGCTTTTTGGCTTTGTGACCTTTCATATATTCGTAGACTTTGCTTATTTCAAATATTTTTTTTTATTAATTGGATGCGCCATTGTTTTTAAACTATTGCAAAATGTAACCGGAAAATAGCAAAATCTATAATCTGAAATAGTTTAAAAATTATACAGTTTGATTTGCACTCGATTCGTTTTTTCAGGGTTCCGTACCCAACGGAGCCCGATTACTAAGACTACGCTATCTGTCCGTCTGTTCGACCATTAAAAGACACTATTTTTTTAACCGTATAGGTAGAATCCTGAATTTTTCACAGAATATGTGTTATAATGGGGGATTATCTAATAAATCATTTTCGTTGTTTTTGCTCAATCGTAAAAACAGAAAGACACAAACTTTAAACTTGCAGTGAAAAATAGTGAGTACAACAACAAATAATAAAAACCGGACAAGTGTGAGGCCGGCCCAAGCCATTACTATTTTAAATTACCGGTACAGTGCCATCTAGCTTATCATTAAGAGAAACAGTAACACATTTGTGTGTTGGAAACAATATACAAAGTTAAGCAACGTCGGGCTTGGTCAGTACTTGGATGGCTGACCGCCTAGCGGCACACTTTTTTTTTGTTGGTGGTAGGTACGGAACCCTCGGTGCGCCAGTTCAACTCACACATTGAAGGTTTTTGAAGTATCTAACGTTAATAATATGGGTAGTAAAACAAAATATAATTGTTGTACCGTAATTATAGTACATTCCTGCAGCGGTCTGTAATTACTACGTTACTGGCGCCGCTGATATTGGCCGCAAGCGTCGCTAAGCTAAGCTCGAGGCCGTCATAGGGTAGCCACTAGTGCAGTCGTTGCAATCCTTTGCTCAAACAATACAAGTCATTTAAATAAAACCAGTTTAGAAGGTCGACTATGCTCAAAGAAGGTTGTTAAAAAGGAAAATCTTTTTGCAAGTATTTTTGAAACAACACTCGACAACAATTGTTTTTGAGGAAATTGCTGATTGCCTAAATTCACCAGTAATGAACAACCATTTTTGAGCATAATCTTCTTGCAACTATTTTTGAAACGAAACTCGATAATAATTTTTTAAGGAAATTGCTGGCGCCTTATCAAGTGGCGCGGAAAGGTCGACAAATTAATGATAACATTACAAGCATTTGTAAGTAAAAGTTGATTATTTATTGCTTTTTACTAGATATTTGAAGAAACTTATTTTTTTTTTATATTTTATCTATGGTATTAGGTATAAGTAAGTTAAATTTAACTTTTTAAATAATAATAACATTTTAATTTTTAATTAGTCCTCAAGCTATAAATTCTAACAAAATCATAGCAACCTTTCTAAGATTGTTACGTATAACTTATGACTATAATAATATAATATTTTCTAGCAAATTAAAACATATAAGTAATCCATACGCCTATAGGTTTTATAGTACATTGCATGCAGCTATTAGAACACTAAAATTAAAACACTAATAATCACCCTTAATAATTTAATCAAAAAATATAAAGCTGACCTTATTTTAGATAATATTCTATTGATTAGATGATATGGAATATTATATGTAGGGCAACGTTAAGTATTAAACTAATGACAATAGTTTTTAAAATCAAACGGAGAATATTATTTAAAATCAATGCTTTGCAAAAGTCTTGTGGAACAGTTTTTCAGTAAGCCTTGGCAGGCCATAGATTTCAAATTATAATAATCATCATTAAGTACAAAATTCTACATTTAGACAAATACAAAAAAAAAAATTTTGACATGCAATTAAATTAACAAATTTTTTTTTTTTTTTTATTATTGTATCTTCTGAATATATATATCACAACATAGTTGAAATGACACCGAGGTACTTTTTTTTGGGAATAATCTTTATTTATTCACAGATATATGCGGAAAATTTATTGTTAAGTAGTTATACCTACATCCTGTACTTAAGTAGGTATATTGGAACATCAGGTAAGCTACTTAAATATTTGCAAACATTCCCTAAACAGTTTACAATTCTTGCATTATTCGTCTAAAATTGGTAGGTAGGTACAGTTACGTTTAAAAGTCCAGTGAGTTCATCTTGTATTCGGGTAAGTACCTTACTCAGTCATACGTTTGTATTGATTTTGTATTGTGCGCGATCCCAAAAAGGTTTATTAAAAGAAAAAGTCCTCAAAGTGGTCTGATTCATAAAATGCTGGCGCTCTGATTGTGCACGTTAAATGCCGCTGAGCCACCAGGGTGATAAGTAATGCTAGCGAAATATTGTAGAATAGTTATTGTATTGAAGCTAGATATTATAGAAAAGTGTCATTAATGAGGTATTTGCAACAATCAACAAACCACAGGTATAACGCGCGCCACGTGAGATGAGACTTCACACACTACGTGTTTATAGGTCAGCAGGGCAAGGTACGGCAACAGCGCGTGCGCGTGACTACAGCTGCGCAAACACCCCACGTCTACCGCTCGCCAAGTCTCATCTTACGTGGCGCGCACTATACCTACCTTCAATAAAAAAAAGTATGTGTGAGTTACTCAAGATTAACCACACAATGCTTCAGAGTTTTTAACGTGGCATTGTATTTTTTAATGTGACCGTACATTATTGTTGAATCGTTAAAAAAATTTAACAGTTTACAAATAATTAATACCTAAACAAGAAGAAGAAGTAGGTACAGTGGATCCTTATCGCAGGTACCAGTGTAGTGCGATAACTACGTACGATGTTGCGTGCTATAGAAATTCCTATGGAAGGGTGTTAAGTAATCAACTTTACTGTACTAACGAACTTACTTTTTCAATCTTTTGTATAGTTTTCTGAACAAATAAGCTTCCATGCAGTCTTAGAAATGTCATACACAATACATAATATATGATATTTATGTCAGACTGATGTTAAACGGTATTGCACTTCATACATTAATAAAGGTACCATCACACGGCGCAGCAAATAATATATGTATTTCATAGTTACTACAAAGTGACAAAGATAAATATTATTTGTCTCTTATGTGTCGTATATATCGTTTCTAAGGTAACCAACCTTAGAATTATTTAGATTTTAATAGGGATTTCAATTTTGAATAGGTACCATAACGGTAAAAGCACCGAACAACGATTTTGTTGTAGTTATCCTTATTTTAAATAAGTAACTGTATTTTTCTTCGCTCATCCCGATCTGTCACAATACGTACTGCATTCGACTTAAGGTGAATCTATACCAGAATTTTCCATACAAACTTCATTACCTTAATCTTTTTGCCACTCAAGACGCATTACCTATATTTCTATTTATTATGAGCGCAAAAAGCTTATCCAAAAAGCATACAGTGTCAGTGAATTTTATTTTCTCAAGTATTACCTACATAACCAGAGTTTTTATTTCAATAATTGCATTTATTAATTCTATAAAAACCGTTTATTTTATAATTCACTGGCATCATTGGTTGGTAAAAAACTTTTCCCCCCCTATGTGGTAGATATAGTTAAATTACTATGTTTGTATGGAAAAAATCTAAATAGGATTCACCTTAAACTCCGAAGATGCGACGTACTTGCATAATTCAGTTATTTATTTAACGAAGCGAGGCTAACAGGAGCATTTGGAAACGTCTGTTTGAGATTCAGACGGCTTTATTACGTTGTCTCGTTCCTTCAGCTCGAAGGCATCCGCCTGAAAATAACAGCATCAATTTTAATGTCTCATTTGTTAACGAATGTACCAAACAAAGCTTTTAGAAATCTAATTGGTTTGTCAGTTGTTAAGATGACTTATGTGGCTATAAATTAAATATTTACCTACCTACCTACTTAACAGATTAACATAAAGATACTCGATTTTGTTTTAAAATTTTTGTTCAATGAAAGTATTATTATAATGCTCAATTAACGTTACAGACTTTAAGAACACGTCCTCCTCACAAGGGAGCCTCTGTCTTTTAAAAATATAAGGAATTTTTCTGTTAATCGTCATCACAATCTTTGAAAAGGCGGAATTATGACGTTTTGACATACGGACAGACGGACATGTCAAAACCAAGGGTTTCGTTCGTTTGATTAAAGATATGTATTGTTTGTAAATATTAATTTAATAGTCTGCTTACCTTGGTTTCTCGGAATTCTCTAATTTTTCTTGCTAATGTCAAAAACGCTTCTTCTATATTTATATTATTTTTACAGGATACTTCAAAGAAAGGCATTTCAAAATCATCTGCAATCTGAAAATCAATTTACTTCATATATATAAGTAGTCTATACACAGTGTTAAGCTTTGTCGGGCGTAGCCAATCATAGGATGGGTGACTGCCTTGTAGAAGATTCATTTTAGCTCATTGCGGCGAAGTCGGTCCTGGGACCTTATAAGGCTTGAGCTATTCGGACTCTGGAATTCGAGAGAGAAATGTATGCAAGTAGCATTCACGGGTTTCGAGAGGTAAGTCAGACTGAGTGATACCTCTGGTGTTGCAAGCGTCCATAAAAAAAACTTCCATTCATTTTGTCTCGAATTCCAGAGGCCGAATAGCTCGAGACAACTCCCAATAGGGTCCCTGGATGTTGTTATACTAAGCTAAGTCAGAGGCATTATGAGCGCTGGAAAAATTTAAAAGTCTTCTGGCCACTGGCTCGGCAACGTTCTAGGCGCACTAGGCGATCGCGGATGACTATGGTCTATGCCATTGTTGTGGAAACAAGCTACGTCTGAGACAACTTATGTATTACTAATGTTGAACATTTCTACAACATACCTACTCTGTACTTTATGATTTATAGCCTTGATTTTGTGTTTTGTCAAACAGCCAGAACTCATGTCTTCATTTTCTACTACTGTTTCGATATGCTTTTTGACTTTATTTATTGAAATGCCTAACTTTTTATACCCCTAAGGTGGCAATCAAGTTAGCATTTAGGATGTTTAGAGTTCACGTGAACATGAACTAAAATCATGACGGGATTTTATGTATAATTTTATGTATAACGTCACATTTGTTTTTAGCCCTTCCCTTTTGATAGCACTTGATAAAGATAAATCACGTGAGTGATCTGGATGAAAATTTGGATTGCATCAAAATCAATTTCCTGGGCAGGTTCCCATGTAGTATAAATATATAATTTTTTTACCTTTTGTCCTCTTTCTTTTGGTACTGCTCTATGATTGTCGTGAACATCACATTTGTTGCCAACTAATACTTTAATGACATCTGGAGAGGCGTACTGTAAACCAAAACACAAGATTTGTATGAAAGTTCCTTAGCCTAGTCAAGTTTTGAGAAAATCGAAGTTTAAGAAGAATTTCGTATTACTTTTGGACGAAAGGTCTCTTTCGACTATTTCGAGCCCGCTGAATGCCGGGTGCCCTAGCAAAATCTTGACCGGAAGCGAGATAACCGAGATGACGGCCACTATGGCGCTGAAACTTGGATTGGCCCTTTTCACAATAAAACTAGTCCAATATGTCTAGTTACGTGGATAATTAGAAAATATACATTAAAAAAAAATATTTTATGATGACTGCCAAGTGTTATACGTAGGAGAGAACCTTAAGTAACGTAGTTCAAAAGTAAAGGCTGCCCACGGCAACAGCGGCGACCAACTGAATTATTCTTTAATCTGACACCATTGATTTACAATAGCTGTTTTTTTTTTCAATGTGTTAATTTCTACGTTTTCATAAAGTTCACCGAAGCCGACAATTCCTTTCTAACCCTCAGATGTTAGGCCTCTACTACGAGCTGAACCAAGAACTATGACAACGGTGGTATTGAAGCATAAGTTGATTTCTTTTATACTACTAAGGTGGCAAACAAGCACACGGTCCGCCTGATAGTAAGCGGTTACCGTGGCCTATGGACGCTTGCAACACCAGAAGTAGCACTCGCGCGTTGCCAACCCTTCAAAAATCCAATAACTTTCTTGAAGAACCCCATACTGTAGTCCTTAGAGAAAACCTTGGCAGGGTTCATTCCACAACCCAAGCGTTCGCGGGAGGAAGTTTCTCTGAAACCGCACTGTACGCGACTATTTAGATTCTAAAGTATGAGAATTAATTCCCTGCCGATGGCGAGCGGTGCGATGGTAGAAAGTAGCCGTGGGCATCATTTCAAACAATTCCTCAGAACACATCCCATTGTACAAGCGATAGAACACACACAGGGAGGCAAAGTCTCTCCTCAGACTTAAGGGTTCGATACGGCAAGTGAGTTTGGGATCGTCGACAATTCTCACAGCCCGTCGTTGAACCGAGTCAAAAGCAGGTGGTATCCGGGTGCACCTGCCCAGAAATGGCAGCAGTACTCCATATGGGGCCGAACTTGCGACTTATAAAGCAGCAACCTCTGCCCCGACGTGAAGTACTGCCTCGCTCAGTTGAGTACACCTAGTTTTTTGGACGCCAGCTTCACCTTATCTTGTAAATGATCTCGGAACTGAACAGCTATCTATCTGACTATTAAATGATTACAAATCACTAGATAAAACAAGTCATCGATTTAACAGTGCAATTCTAAGGGTCGGCTCATACCGAGACGCGACGCGACGAGACGCGAAGCAACGCGACGTGAACGGCTTAAAGATGCGCCGCGAGATTGCGCGCGACTTTGGGATACGTCTCACTACGAGCCACGAGACGCGGTGCGTCTAGGAATGAGCCGACCCTAAGAGAGAACTTTTTACGTGAAGGTACGTTGCATATGTTGCCCAATATCTTCTCCAAAAGTAAGACGATTTTTTACCACTAAGAATGTTCACTGTATCACTGTCTCTGTATCCTATGGACGCTTTCAACTACTTATACTCGAGCATGCCGACTCTTAAAAAATGTCATCTCCCTTCTTGAATAACCTCAATCTGTTGTCCCTAGAAATTAACTAAGTATTTGCGAAAAGTTGCGCAGACCCATATGAAATCCATGCAAATTACCGAATGCCAAATTATTTCGCTTTTATTTAAACGACACAAGATTTTTTAGCTACAAAACTAAACTAAAAAGGTAACTGTGTGTACACTAGGGTTTCTAGAAGCTCGAGAATTCTCGAACTCGAGAACGATGGTTGGAGACGAGAAAAAAAATCCCGTGCCTCGAGAATTATCTAGAAGATTATCATATGCAAAAGCAAATTTTAAATTGAAACTCTTAGGGTTGTTGTGGTACCGTACCTACCACCCTTAGTTATCTGTTTTCATTAGTTATTTAAGATTTTATTATTGTGATGTTTCTATAAGAAGATTTTTATATTTGATCTCAATGATTTAAAAGTTAGAGCAAATAAATACCAATATTGTATTATTATTTAGATTATTAGTAGAGCAATAGATTGACTGACGAGGAAATTCACCGAAGAACTAAGGTTACCGACATAGCTCAATCAGTTAGCAAGTTGAAGTGGCAATGGGCAGGCCACATCGCTCGTTGAATCGATGGGGAAGAAAGGTTCTCGAGTGGCGACCACGGATCGGAAGACGCAGCGTGGGCGGCCTCCTACCAGGTGGACAGACGATCTGGTAAGAGCCTTTTTTTTCTGAACTGACTATACAGTTGGCTGTTGCAGCCATTACTGCTTCACCGGACTTTTGGGGCGAGACTCTGAAGGAGCCTCAGCCCATAGGGTAAGAGCCGCAGGTATTAGACGGGCGCGGGTGGATCAGGACCGGCTGTTGTGGAAACATGTGGGGGAGGCCTACGTTCAGCAGTGAACATCTTTCGGTTGAAACGAACGAACGAACGAATAGCTTGATACTATTTTTTTTTGCTTCTAGATGATTAAGACGCACGCAGATTTTAAGTGTTCCTTATTATTCTAAGTATTAAGATTTATTCATAATGTGTTAGAAGATTTTTATGTTTCGTTTCTTTTAAGTAAGTGCAGTTGGGGTTAGTAAAAATATGTTTCTTTCGTGATAATTTGAAGTTTTTTCTTTAAATTTTACCAATTATAAGTCTTCTTTGAAAGCCTCGAGACTTGAGAAGACTCGAGAATTAGGCCTCGAGAATTCCCGTGCCTCTAGAAAGAAAATAGTTCGAGAAAACAGAAACCATAGTGTACACATAGTACAATTAAGGCAGGTAAGTTTACAGGGATCACAGAGTTTTACGCAAAGCCACGTTTGCTAAGGGGTAAGGAACTGCCTCGGATCTACATTTAAAAAAAAAAGGCGGGGCAAAGTGCCACTTTACCGCTCTTCAGCTCTAAAATTTTATAGCGTACTGAACTAACTGATGGCTTGCTGCCCGCCAGTAGTCTTCGCCACCCGGGACAAGTGCTCCTTCTCGCACCTCCCTAGATCAGGGGCTGGTAAGGAATGGGATCTAGAATCGAGCATAATAGGTAGGTACATTTGCGCTTACTCGATAGTTTAGTCTTAGTCTTTAAGCAATAAAAGGTGTATCTTGGGAAAGAATTCTCCCCAACACAGACATGCCGATTGGAAAATAGATTAAAGAATGTTCTAATTCACACTTGTTTTGTTTTATTGTGATGTGTGAAAGACGTAGGTCCAACTGAAGTACCTTCTCGGTAGACAATGGCACTTTTTGATGTGATGCCCTAATGCATCTGTTGCAGGCGGGAGGTTATTTCAATAAGCTTTCCCGCAACTCCAGAGTACTTCAAGTAATACCTACTACTACCTATACTGGCGGGCATCATCTGTGTACATGCAACGCTAGGATTTGCTTGTATGCTTTTGATATTTTGACTAGACTATACCTACCAATCGTTAAAAAACACAATCTTGTTTTTTGTCTCATTAACGTTTATGAGCTGGTAGTTACAATATTATTGTGCAGCATTTAATTGTTGCATTAATGTTATGATCGACAAGTTAAAAGTGGATTAGCGAGCTATGGAAATGCTCAGAGTTTATTTTAAATATATGATCAGTAATGAAGAGATCTAAAGAAGAACCAAAGTTTCCATCATAGTCCGCAGAATATCTAAGCAAGCTACAGTTTAATGGTCTGCAGAAATGCTTAGAGTTTCTTTTAAATATAGGTATGATCAGTAATGAAGAAATCTGATGAAGAACAAAAGTTACCGTCATAGTCCACAGAATATCTAGCTAGCAAGCTACAGATCAATGGGCTGCGGCTGCGGACATATTTTTTTGAAAAACCTTAGAAAAAATTGGGGCACGTAAGCCTTAGAGCTGTGACCACAGATTGGCAAGAGCAGCTTGGGTCGCACTTAAGCCAGATGACTAGAAAAAAGTAGCCTGAAGTGGCTTCATGAGATGAGGACTGGCTGTGGTGGCGATCATTGAAAAAGGCATATGTCCAACCGTCGTCTGATGTAGGCTGATTGCTTGTTATGAGCTAGCAATTCCGAGTCTATTAAGTGGGATTTGACAGTCAAGAGTCAAATCAGCCCTATGAAAATATATCTGATAATAGACCTGACATATCCATTTGTTTCTCAAACAGTGTTTAATTTTAATTAAAACGATATGGAAAAACAGAATAGGTGATGCTTCAATGATTTTTGCACGGAAGAACGCGAAACAATTTAAAATAACCTTCCTAACTAAGTAGTAAAGAACTGCCCGTACCTCTTGAATATTTCTAAGCCAATAGGACAAGTGGTTGAAAGATTCGAGGTTGGTAATATCATACATTAGTATGATGCCCATAGCCCCCCGATAGTAAGCTGTGGTGAGTGTTCGAAATCGTTCTTGCCCTGCCGTGTCCCATATTTGCAACTTGATCGGTACCCCATCCAAATTTATTATCTTCTGTTTGAAGTCAATACCTGGAAAACATAGAAATACAAGATGGTTGTAAATTTACTGTATATGCTGTAAATATTTATGCTTCTTAAATTATTTATGCAATGCAAGTCTATCTGTTTGTCTGTCCGTAACTGTTGATGAACTGGACCTATTTTCATGTTACTTTTACCATCGTGTAGAAGTTTTATTTAGGAACTTAGCTATACACTAAATTAGGTAATTCTCGGATCGGAAGTAAGCAATTTGAAATAATCACTAATGCAGCTTTTTCAAATATTTATATCTTTTTTGTTCTGGTCTTAGATTTGAGATGTTTACATCTTGTAAATCTCTGGGCTGCTATTGAATATTGTTATTTATATTGAAAATTTGCTTATAACAGCCCTACGTTTTGTATTGAGCAAAACTATAATGGAATTTTAATTAAATAGGTAAAAACTAAAGGTAACTTTGTGATTTTTTTCTAGCGTGAATATTTTATTGCATTATGTTTTTGCTAATATCAGACCTTATTAGAATAACAATTTAGTATTTATACATTTTCTTTTTATTTCGATTTGATTTACTCACTAAAAATTAAATTCTACTATGGGCTATTTACCTTTATACCCCGTCTTAAAAAACCTTTGTCTTAAAACCAAACAATTTGATATCAAGACAATGACTTTTTTACTATCTTTGTATCGTAAAGGTTTTATTTTAACATGAATTGCTCGTTTTGATTAAATCTACACCACTAAATAAAACACTAGTCGCTAACATCTGTGATTATTCAATAGATACTTATCTCGCACAATATAAATGAGTCACAACAGGAAGTACGTTACAAAACGAAAGACCATTTTACAGAATATCCATAGATGGCCTATTGTTCTCTGCCATGAATTATCCATACAATATTCCTAGATTCGTTATTATTCCCTAGAGGCACTAAAACACAGCATCACCTGTCCCACAAAGACTCGTAAAAGTAAAGTAAATAACATAAACTTACCTATCGTTGATATGTATATATCATAGTATCTTTCATCACAATATCTATGCACAATACATGTTTTACCAACGTTTGAATCACCTAAAACTAATAATTTATACGTAGCAGAAAAATCTAAAGCCATATTTGTTTACTTGGTTCTTGAAACGCTTGTGGTCGCTCCAAACATCGGTTGAACTGTCAAAGTGAGAAAAATCGATGCGCTCCAGCGCGCATGTGCGCACTTACCTTCGTTTCTTGCAACAAGTTAGAGAGGTCTAACTAACCAAGATACATGACCTTGTTAGTTGTTGGTGGCTAGATAATGTATTAAGTATTATTAAATCTGAGGTTGTTTTTTCAGTCAGTCGGCACCTAGTTACCTACCTACATACTTACATACAGCCACGTATCTTTGTTCTGTTAAGTCGAGGACGAGTTTGTCCTGTAACTTGCTCCAATACACATAAACATATAGAATATTGTGTATAGGCACACCTTGGATACATAAGTACGATTTGTTAAAATTTAATATTATAAAATATAATTACACAAACTTTATCTTCAATTGTCCAAACTAATATTAGGTGCCTAATTACAACTTGGATGCACACGATATTATGCAGTAGAGATAAAAATAATGAAAATATAACAATTATTTAAAATTTAATATTTTAATAAATCAGGTAGGTAAACAAAGTCTATAAACTGATAAACTCTAAGGAAAGTTATGAAAATATTACAATTTGTTAAAATTTAATGTCATAAACTAATTACACAACGTCTATATTTGATTATACAATCCAATAAAGAGAAGATGTACCTAAAATTATACTGGATAGTCAAAGTTAGACTTTGTGCACCTACCTTATTCGATTATACATAATATTAAATTTTAACAAATTATTTTGTTTTTACTTGCCTCACTATTGCAGAATCTATAAAAATATCGATCTATAAGATATCCAATATAATTTTAGGTACATCTTGGTTAAAAATAATATTGGATGCCATATTATATATAATTTAAATCACACATTATTATTTGATAAACCAATATGAATAAAATAAATACACAATTATATATGTTTATATTGATGCTCAATTGCTTTCTTCAAAGGTTTCCGGCTCCTTCTTCACAACCAAGGGATCTTATTTGTCTCCTTGTGCCTCTTAACCTTATGGAGACTGCTCTGATCAAAGATATTTCTACTTTCAATTTCAGCCAGTAAATTATTTGAGATTATGCTTTTCCCCATTTCTCGTTTACTTTAGATGCAGTTTTTTTTAAGAAACTGTTATATTCAATGTCTAGGGCACTGTCACATGAGATAATTAGTGGGGTAAGTGATGTTCTTAAGTCTTCAACAGCAAGATCATATTTTAAATGTTTGTCTCTACTATGTCTTTGTGCCTTCTTTTTTCAGTTGAGGTTGCTGTAAGGGGAAGCGTCAGGATTTACTATGCGAACGTCAAAGAACGCTGTCCTTGCAGGTTCCCAAACACCAAATAATAATATAAGTCACTAATGATGTATTTTTAATTCTTGATACTAAAAATGCGAAAGTGTCTCTGTCCGTTGATTTGCCTGTCATACGTTATTTTTAGGTTTTCCGTACGACCTCATAAAAAACAGTGAAATTCCTATAAGAACTATTGGACTGATTAAATTTAAATTTCGTACACAAATGGGTTCTTGTGACCCAAAAACGGACGGGTAACGAACTTTGAATATTGGAGTAACCTTAGGGGGTGTCATTAGAAAAATAAAGAAAAGTTTTACGCTAGTTGTAAATATTCTCCAGTATTATTCTACTTAACTTTCGTTAAGAACTCAAACTCACAGGTGTGTCACAGTCTTATAATTTTGCTTATTATGTTTTATGTAAACCCCTGTAAAGTATAAAGATTTATTCGGTAAGTTATGTGAACCGTCACAAAGTATAAAGTTTTTCAAGTGAGTTGTGTAAACCTTTATAAAATATAAAGTTTTACAGATGATTTATGCGAGCCGCTATACTGTATAAAGTTTTACAGGTGAGTTATGTGAACCACTATAAAGTATAAATTTTACACGTGAGTTACCTATCTATTTATGACCCTAACACATAT
This sequence comes from Apoda limacodes, assembly GCA_946406115.1. Classification (NCBI taxonomy): domain Eukaryota; kingdom Metazoa; phylum Arthropoda; class Insecta; order Lepidoptera; family Limacodidae; genus Apoda; species Apoda limacodes. Next base: position 20,232,492 of record OX291553.1, read on the forward strand.
AATCTCACTAAATATTTTACGTTGCCGAATTAGTTTACAAATATGTAACATAGGTACGTATATGTCTATATATCTCAGATCACATACACTTTTGGGCATAGCAATGAAGAATATATTTCCATAGTTTTGGCTTTATTCCAATTCCGAAAATATTTATTCCTTTTAGAGGTGCGGAATCATCCTGTACTAATTTTAATAATTATTTGTTGAAAAGTAACCATTAGATCCCTAAAAGCTTAATGCCTTACCTTAAAATTTCAACTGTCTTACTATCACGGCTCATGAGATACAGGCTGGTGACAGACGGACAGACGGATGGACAGCGAAGTCTTAGTAAAAGGGTCCTGTTTTACCCTTTGGGTACGGAACCCTAAAAATATGTAAAAAAAATAAACAAACGCTTAGAAAAAAACCTACGTAGGTGTTGATAATCACTGCATATTTGTGGAAGATTGAATCTATAATTTGGTTAACAAAAAAACGCTTAGAAAAAAATCCTACGTAGGTATTGATAATTACTGCATATTTGTGGAAGATTGGATCAAATATTTGGTTTATGGCCCAATATAAATCTTCCGGGCAGTCGCAGTAAGGTGGGCATTCGACACATTAAGAGCCCCGTTTATTTCACTTAATCCCTTTATAGTGCATATCGCATCAGTTAATCTCAGTGGTCCTTGTACTGCATGTAAATGTGTATGAATGCACTGCAACCGACGTTGGCTTTGTAGATTTGTTATCAAATCCTTTTGTTTAAGTCTCTTTAAGGCTATTTTTGTCCTCTTTCCATAAAGGAACTTTAAGTTCAAGGTTGGATAATTCTGTCACATTTCCTGCTTTTGCATTCATTTATGCACATTCATTTGCATTCGTGTTTATATATTTTGCGATTTATTTTTAATGGCACTTCTTTCTTTCTTTTCAATACCATATAGGTCTGTGTGATTAACATCACTTCTTAAGACGAAATATCAGGCTGCTTTCCCCATTTTCAGACGTGCTCTGTATGAATATATAACTAATTTTTAAAAAAACAAAACATACAGACATAGAATAACTCAGTAACTTCTAGGAGGAGGTGACAAGTGGGGAGTACAAAACACCGATTTTGATGATTGTGACTAGGTATAAATTAGCCCAAGGCGCAGTTGTCCTTATCGCACATCGGTATCTTGGTCCGTGTATTAATGCGACAGCAATGTATTTCCAAATACCTAGGTGTTTATCCGCTTGAGTCTGATATTTCCTCTTAATTTGGACAAGTTAAAGAAAATAATAAAACCAGGCTACACCTTGGCTAGGTTGGCTATGTACTTCTCACATCAATATCTTTACTCTTGTCGATGTCAAAGGTGCTGGTTACAGTCATAAATTGGATTGGAATGGATAAAAGTACCTATATCAAAAACTAAATGTATAATTTGAATGTTAAAATTTAAAAAACTGGTAAGTTCCGAAAAGGCTTAGTACCATGGACCACATACATACGCTCCGCCAGATTATATAGAAGACAGAGGAGTATAATCGGCCTGTTTGCGTAGTGTTCGTGGACTATGGAAAAGCCTTCGATTCTATCAAGACCTGGGCGGTGTTACAGTCTTTCCAGCGATGCCACATTGACTATCGGTACATCTAAGTGCTAAAGTATTTGTAAAACAGAGCCAAGATGAGCCAAAACGAAACCAATCCACCTGCAGGAAGGCAAGGAGACGTCATTTCTTTGAAACTGTTCACAACTGCGTTGGAAGATGCGTTTAAGCTTCTGGAGTGGAAAGGATATGGCGTCAACATAATTGGCGAGTACAGCACTCACCTTCGATTTACCAACGATATAGTGGCCATGGCAGAATCGCTGGAAGACATAGGTATGATGCTGAGGGACCTCAGCAGTTTTTCTCAATAGGTTGGCATTAAAATGAATATGGATAAAACGAAGGTAATGTTCAATATCCATGTCGCGCCTTTACCGGTTGTTCTTGGGAATACAACTCTTGAAGTTGTCGACGAATATATGCCTAGGGCAAATAGTCCAGTTAGATAGGTCCAACTTTGAAAAAGAGGTTAACCGAAGAATTCCGCTCGGTTAGGCAGCGCTCGGGAAACCACGCAACATCTTTTCGTCCAAAATACCTCAGTTCCTAAAGACAAAAGTTTACAATCAGTGTGTGTTGTCAGTGATGACTTATGGTACAGAAACGGGGTCTTTAACTGCCTCTTAAATAAGCTCAGAGTCACTCAGCGAGCTATGGAAAGAGCCATGCTCGATGTTTCTTTAAAACTAACAAAATCCGAAACGAGTAAAAAAGGTCAAAAATTAGCAAGCTGAAGTGGCAGTGGGCAGTCCACATCGCTCGTCGAATCGATAACCGATGGGGAAGAAAGGTTTTCGAGTTGCGACCACGGATAGGACGACGCAGTGTGGGACGGCCTCCTACCAGGTGGACAGTCGACCTGGTTAGAGCCGCAGGAAGCCAATGGACGCGGGCGACTCAGGACCGGCAGTTGTGGAGACATATAGGGAATCATACGTTCAATAGTGGACGTCTTCTGGCTGAAACGACGAACTAATAAGTTCCTACTTATTAGTACTATATATAATAACTTTGTATAATATACAGTAAATTCTTAACAATCTTAAACACGCCTAACAGTTGGTTGCTTTAGTTGTAGAAATTACAATTAAATGGTAAGTATAGTATAAAATATCAGAGGTATAAGTATTGATCAGTACTTTATATATGTATTTAAGGGAAATTGACTATCCTTTAAAATACCTGCGTGTAAATACTCATCTATCTTCATTCGATAGCACGTCTGAAAATGTAATAACAAAGGCAATTTTTTGGGCATTTGCAGGTCCCCAGTTATTTATACGAATTTCATTTAAAAAACCGGCCAAGTGCGAGTCTGGCTTGCGCACCGTGGGTTTCGTACAAACTTATTATATGTAAATAGTTCTTCTATTATGATATTAAGTCTCACAGGTTTAAGTTTCGGATTTATAAATATATTTGTGATGTATATGTAAGACCTTACTTCGTGTCAAATTTCATGATTCTAGGACAACGGAGAGGGTTTTGTTTCATTTGTGAATGCCAATGTATACGACAAAAATGGCCGTTTTTCGGCCATGTTTTTTTATTATCGCGATCTGTACAAGTAAACCACTACCAAAGTCCTTATCACTATCATAAACAATAATGTAATTGTGGTGTTCCTGTTTGCTTCATAAAACGTGCCACAGTTCGTGTATGTAACCCACACGACATTCCGGGTCATACAGTAGCTGCCACCTGCGAAGAACTTGTCGTATGTCAACCAATAGGGTTCGCAACCGTCCTGTTTTATTTAAGTTGTGTTTTATTTATTTACTTTATTGTTGAAAGATACCTGTATAAGAAAATGTTTTGGTTTTTACGTTCAGGGCAGAATTTAAAAACGAGTAACAAATCTAGCAGGAAAGTTTCTACGCCAGTTTCATAAAAGACTGTTTACGACGATAACATTAGTGTATAATATTTGATAGACTTTAAGTTCAAATATAGGTAGGTACTTTATTAATTTGAACACAGACTTAACTGTTGCCCTATGATATTTATGATTTTGTCAAACGCTTGTAAAATTTTAAAAGCTGAGATTACATAATATGTATAACCAGCGACAAAAAAGTTATATATAAGGTTAGAGCTGTATCCATACTAATATTATAAATGCGAAAGTGAGTTTTTTTTTGTTTGTCTATCTTTCCCGTCGCACGTGGCGTCCAATTGAGCTAAAATTTGGCACAGGGATAGTTGACAGAGAAGGACATAGGCTGCTTTTTATGCCGCATATAAAATTTTCCCGCAGAAATAACTTGCATCAGCAAACTTTTTTACCATAATTAAGTAGTTGCCATAGGAATCTCACTCCAATAACCGAATTAAGCGCTGGTTGAGCCTCTAGAAATAGCTAGTCAGAATTAATATTTTTTTATATTTGAATAAGCCATTTGCATTATCTAATTAACTATAAATACCTCTAATTTTTATTCATAAACTAATGCTTGTCTTCGATATCAGTTGGATTTAAGACACTTCCGACTTTCTATTCATTGCCAACCCTAACCATATGAACAACAACTTCATTTGTCAAAGAACCGCAAGTCTGCGAGAGCAACAGCCGCCGGCCGTGCTTGATGTATTGTAAATAGGTTCAAATTTGACATTCGCGTTCCTATACAATACAGTTACTGCTTCTGTGTTTTACTATAATTTGAGACGTATGACGAATGCTCTGCTGCCAAGGCATGTCAGGTGAATGGGCTGAAAATAGTCGATTATAGCGTTTTATGCGAGAAATCTATTGTTAAACTGAATATATATAAGTATATAGTACCTACACCTAGGTAACTATTGAGAAAAGCTAAATTTTTTAGGTTAGGTATTTGTTTCATACTTTATGAGTCATTTAAAATAAATATTTACCTCAGAGAGAACTTAAGTCACTAATCTATAGCTCGCAAAATCAGTAAGCTGAAATAGCATTGGGCTCACGTCTGTCGGACTACCGAAGGCTGATGGAGCAGACGTGTCCTAGAGTGGAGACTGCATACAGGAGAAGGAGCGTAAGACGCTCTTCAGCCCAGTGAACTGACGATCTTAAAAGGGTGGCTGGATGTGGAAGGTAGAGGACCGGAACAAACAACGCGCAATGTAGAAGAGGCTTATGCCCCGCAGTGGACTAATATAGGTAAGCTGATATGATGATGATGGCGATTGGACCTTCATTTATTGTTGTCATGTAAGTAAGTTTAACATAAGTCTTAATAAAATAAAGGCGCAAATTTAACACCACTTAACTGACAGATTATTTTCTGCTTGTCTGTTTGTTACAAAATCAGCTATGAGGAGTAAAATCTGAAAAATGCTTTTCTATTTCGTTTAAGATTTCATTTGAGTAAGTGCCGATAATAACTACATAGTTTAATCTCAACCTGAAAATGTAGCACATCTGGTAATTTAGAAATTCCTTGTCAAACGCTTTCTTTTGATAGAACAAAATGTCGGTACTACGAATAGTTCTTCAAAGAAATTACTGCATTCTCGTCATAATGACTAGACACTTACTGATCATTCGCAATCATCATAGTTTCGCTTTAATATCTATTAAAACTATCACTTTGGTCGCCGAGTGCTCTATTGTCTGCGATATGATCTTTTTTGTCTAATGAGCTCGCGGATACGGCTGATTGTTAAGCTTGAAGCTCACTTAAAGATATGCCTTTAGTTTTAATTATAGCATGGTAGAGTATATAAAATTTTAAAATATCGTTAATAATCAACAGTTGCTGATTATAATTTTGAACATTGATATTTAGATTTTTATACTCTCAACTATAAAGCTGGACGTTTAGTTGATATTTATTATAAATTATTTAAGTCAGTAAAAATGATCTGGTGCCGAGATGACTTTGACATGCATTGTCCATTGAAAAAATGTGTAGAATAACGATTTATATATTTGAAGGAAATAACCATCAAATTGTTCTACACATTTTTTTATTAAAACGGATAATGCATATCATAGTTTTCTAGGAACTGCTCACGTGGAAAAGACGTATGTAAAGATTACCAATTACCTCACCCAAGGTGAGGGCATGCCGCTGCTCCAACAGACTTGGTTACAAACAAGACATTCATCTACCTGCACTCTGAAGTTTAGTAACTTATTTGAGACCTCAGAATAATGATAACCACTAAGACTATTTTATTTAACTGATCAAAACCTGTTAATTTCTGAAATGTGAAAAAAAGCTACGTCCGTTTGTGTTTATAATTTATTTATAATGACAATTGCTTACAGCAAATAAGAGAATCACACCCTACAGAATCGCGCAATTTAGAGAATATAGCACGAGCGCGAATGCATCGCAACAATTTACGGCTTTTAGCTACAAGAGCTACTTAGAACTTTTGCGATTTTTGGCGACTTGCCTACAGCCGTTTTGAAAGCTGTAGGCATCACAATTGAAATTTCGTCCAACCAAAAATATGTGTAGTTAATGTTAAAGAGTAAATAAATAAATCGCTTGTAGTGTGCTCGGTGCCTAGTCTTCACTCGTTACCTAATCCAAGTCATGACGCATTCGTGAGAATTTAACTATGAGCAATTTCTTTTCGATGAACTTTATTGCTTCAACTATTTCGTGGGCGATTTGTATTTGTTTCTCTTCATGCGATGAATAGTTGACTCGATTCATTAATTATCTCGAAGATCGACTATTACGTAATGACGAAACTTACCTGCAATGAGTATCCATAGCGTTTTAGATAAGCTATCTATCGTTTCTGATGCTGTTGAATTTTATAAGATAGCTTATCGATATACATTTAAAAGTTCAAAGCACTCTAACCGACTTTACGAGTTTGTCTTAGCGTAAAGGTAACACGTAAATTAATAGTTTGAAATGCTAAATGCGTTTCATTTAGATCAATTATAGATAGAGTATCTAGAATTGTTTTTGTTTTTTTGGCGTCTGAGTGGGACGGAATGAGTGTGGAGTCAAAAAAATTTCTGTAAATGACTAAACTATGAATATCAGTTTTAACACTTACGCAACATATAAATATAGTAGATTATCGAATTCCTTAATTTATTGTTTCGGTCACTACCAAACACAAGTATGCAGTAGAAGCCGTTTTAACTTTATGAAAGCTTAAACCCACCTACAATTATATAAATTACAGTTGTTTAAGCCCTGCAACGACGATAATATCGGACAGTAAATGATAAATATGAACATTAAATTAAATATAACAAAAACTCCTTAAAACCTGGCTGCTCAAGCTCTGTGAAACTGAAAAATATATTGTTCAGTGTTATTAAGGCTTCTATCATAGGTCATGACGAATAATAATAGCCTCAAGAAGTAATTTTTTCTAACTCAAAAGTGTACACCTAAGTATGTATTCAAGTATATACATACCTTCTCTATAATAAAGCAAAAAATAATATACCTAGTATACCTACATATAATTAAAGGTCAATTATATTCGAAAAAAATGCCAACTACTTGAACGACGTCAAATGAAATCTGTTGATTGCATTTATGTATGCAACATTGACTGACGTTCGAGGGAGAAATACCAAGACAAGAATATTTGCGCATAGCTATTTATCAGGCACTACCATTATAGCGTAAGACAAAGTTTCTATTTATGCCTGTGCCTTGTGCACTATATAGTATATAGGGGTTCGGCTTTCAATCAGACTTATGGGCACTCCCTCGCAGCTTAGTTGGTAGTGCTCCCAGCTTGTTTGCCACCTTAGTGGTATAAAAAAAAGCTGCTGTGCTGTGTGTGTTGAGTCAAGGCGTATTTATGTATAATATGTATGTATTTAGTAAATGTATTTGAATCCGTTGTTCTGGTATCCATAACACCAGAACTATTGTTTTTTTTTTCGTGCGCTTAGAAATTTAATTTATGGCACTTTTATCCAAAACTAAGCAATTATTTTTAAATAAATGCTATAAATTGTTATTAGTTAGTATTATTATTCATAAATATTAAGTACTTTAATAATGAAAAAATGCAATGTAGTTATGCTTTTCATTAAAATCAATTTGTTTCTAAACCAATTATCGCGTTGTTTTTTTTTCAGTATTCCACAATTCCAAAAAGTAATATTCAACGTTGCATTACCTTGTCTCACGCTGGCAGCAAAAATCGACTTTCCTACTGTTTTTGAACAGCAAAACCACCCTTTGGTACTGGAGAGATGAAATAGTTGTTTGTTCAACAAAGTTGTTTTTTTGTGAAGAGTGCCAACTATAAATCCCGAGCTAGCGAAGTAGTCTAGAATTGAATCACGCGCGTTGCGAGTGGTTCTAATATAGAATAATGAGCACAGCTAGGGATTTAAAGGCACGAGATCTAAAATAATTTGCTTGTGTGAAACTTTTTACCTCTACCAGTGTGAAAAAATAGATCTTCGGCAAGGAACACACTGTGGGCCATACATAAGCAATAAGTTTATTCTAATTTAAAAAAAGATACTACCTACTATACTCTGTTTCTATCAAAAAATAAACAAGAGGTACGTACCAACTATTCTTGTTAACATTAACACCTTTTGAAAGTCGCCAATTATTGAACAATTCGTATGAGAAAAAAGGGTGAGTATACCTAAAGCGTAGATCTTAATACCGTAGCGGTTACAAAGAATCAAGTACATTGCGGGGCAACTTCTAGGTCATCAATTGTATTTTAATTCAAAGTATTCCTGCTAGGACTAAATAATGACTGTGCGACATATACCCTAGATCTAGAAAGATAAACTTTATAGTTACCCCTCTAAAGATAGGTAATCTATTATTTTTAGCTCCAAGCGACTTGGATAGACACGATGAATTTGGGCCCATAGCCTGCTCCGCAAGCACCCTGCTTGGGCGAGCTCTACGTCAGTAACTTCGGTGGTAGGTTTTCGGGACCAGTTTTAGCCAAAAGCCGGAGGAACTGACAATTTGGACTTGATGAATTTGGCTCAAGAGCACCCCAAGCACCGTGCTTGGCCGAGTCTACGTCAGTAACTCTGTGGTGGGCGTTCCTTGGTTAATTTAAAAAGGAATGTGTAAATTACTGTTGATTTGACCGTCCGCGTACGCATCAAAAGATATAAGTAACAAAATCCCAAAAATGTTATTTTTGAGGTTATCCACGAAATTACAGATATTAATTTAAGAATCCGAATTTAACAACTACTTTTTATTTATAGACTGAGGAATTATAATAATAATAAATATTTTTGGACATTACACACAGCGCCGTCTGGCGCCAACAAAGTAAGCAAAGCTTGTGTTATGGATACCAGACAACGGATACAGATACATATTTATAACTTATTTGTTTTTAAATACATACATATACATACCCAAAATCAAGATAAACACGAATGTTTTTTTATCACATTAATGTTTGTCCAATTCGGGAATCGAACCCACACCCTCTGCGCAGTAGTCGATCACACTACCAACCAGGCTGCGAGGGAGTCAAGGTAGTTGAATTAATAGATACATAACACTTACTACTTCGAGAATAGCGTAAGGCCACGTTCACACGGCGCAATTTTTCTCGTATACACGAGATATTATCGAATATCGTAGTGACAACAAAATTTGTATCGCAACTCTGAAAATCGATCACACGGCGCCTATGCGAGAAAATCTCGTATTAGAGACATATTTTTGCCGTATACCGTAGGGTTTTGCTGTTACGTAGCAGCGTATCGAATAGATGCTGTGTGAACGTAGATTAAGGCTCGATTCGCGGGATTAAGGCTGCAGTCTTGGTGTGCATGACATATTAAAGTCGTAATAAGTGATAATTTCAGATAGTATTTAACAATTACCGACTTATAAAAGTTACTATTTATCTGTAGTAAATGTTATAAAGTACGATTATGCCACGATTGTGATGAAAATAAAAAACGTTCAGTGTCTTTAAAAAATATGAACACTTTTAAGAAGAAGTGAATTAACCTGTTAATTTAAAATTAATTAATTCTAATATTTTTCCTAGAACTATCCCAATTTTTTTTTAATCTGTTTCAAAATCGACTTTTTTGTAAGACAGCCGACTAAAGGCAGATCAAACATTTTTTTGCGATAGTAATATGATTATTTTTTTAAAAAAACGAATGTCAACAGGTCAATAAAATCAAAATGGGTCCGATAAGTTATTTTTGGGCTGAATGTTTTCCGTAATAAAGCTTTCGTTTTCTTAAATCAGATGCTTTAATTGTTTAAATTTTTCTTTATTTTAATCAAAACAATACTTGTTTTTTGCGATTGAAAGTGAACTATATTTAAAAACCGTAAACTAGAAGTGTTCTGTGATGTAATAGAAAGAAAAAAAGAATTAAAATATTTTATTAGTAATTGTTAAAAACTATCTGAAATTATCACTTATTACGATTAAAATTATATGTTGAGCTCAGCCTTAAGTGCGGCAGAAGCATCGGGCAAAAGCTGTATGAAGCTACATAAATAGATAAATTGTTAATTTTAGTGTATTTATATTATCAAGATGAGCTTACATGGCGAGTTCATTCAGGTCGAGGTCACGGCGGACCATGTAGCCGTTCCGGAAACACGTGCGACAAGCAATGCATTGTTTGTTTGCAGCAGTGCGCGCGCACAAGGTTCCTTGTAAATGTCAGTTTGTCGGCGCTGGCGCCTCTATGTCGTGTACTGCTCTACCTGCAAATAATAATATATGCAGGGTTGAAGACTGCGATCTATAAACTTACAAGTTGAATAAATGGATGCCTTTGTTCAATGGATTCGAGAGGTAACGAAGGTGTCATGTAGTAAAGTTTATACGATGGACTGATACAGACATGTCACCACACTAGCTTTGGGATACCTACAGATATATACAGATTACGCGGTAAAATAAAAGTAATGAACAACGCAGAAAACCAGCTGGGGGACACGCCAAGCGAAGCGCAAGGGCGCCACCAACCCTTTTTTCGAAGCGCTTCGTCGTTTTTTTAAACCCAATATATCAGATAAACAAAAGTCTCAGGATATGATGTCAATCGTGGTCCTATTAAACATATAAAGTTTCAATTGCATAGCTCTTATACCTTAAATTTTATTGATATCTAAGAAACCTCGATAACTCACTGATGATCATCATAATTCTTAAGGTTCTATTTGAACTCCTGAAAATCTGAAATTTGGTATATAAGTATATAAACAACAAAAGAATCCTAAAACTTAGAACTCTTTTTCCGTCAACCCCTTTACCTAGGGGATGAAAGTTTGCATAAGACCGGTAATTTAGATTGATATATCCTTGTTATAAATAATAAAATACATACTTCAGGATTTTTTGTAAATCACCCTGTTAAATTAGGGAATGAAATTTGTATGAGTTTTTCCCATACAAACTAAATTTCATGCTAGAGATCTGAAAATTATACATGTACAAAGACTTCTTATTCCGGTTTTTAAACAAAATCCCTCAACCCATTAAATAGTAAACTAACAAAAAAATGCAAAGATAGAGAGTGGGCTATGAAAAAAGCAACTCTGATGTGCAAGAAATACATCCAAAAAAAATTTTGTCAAAAAGTCTACAAAAAGAAGTCAAATCCCACTGAAAACATTTTCATGTAAAATGTTGCCAAAAAGAGACCATATGGCTCACGCTGTCAAAAAGTAATCAGATCACACGTAGAGCCAAGCTTCTTAACTCTACACGTCCTAACTCTACAAGCCCTTACTTCACAAACTCCACATCTTAGTCAAAATATGTGGCTTTGCAGTTTCGCTACCGTCACATGTTCATAAGGTGAGTAATTTATTCAACGTTTATTACTTTTCTGTTATACAATAGTGTTTGTAGTAACGAACCAGGCATTTGGCGCCGACTACCTGGTTGCCGAAAAATTTAAACAGGCACAGTGTTGTCACCCGGGGTTAATTTCAAATGAGCTACAACTATTTTACAAGTTCCAGCTGCCGGATAGATACAGTTAGTCATAATATGTCAAAACAAAGCTTTAATAAAATAAAATATTTACCATCGTCAATAAATATAGCTTTTTCCAATAATATTTTATTTATTCCTAAAAAATTATATAAACCTTTTTCATTTTACTTTGCAAGAAGGCGTTTGATCACAATGTTATCTGTTGGAAAACTGCGATGTGGTCAAATAGCTTGTTTATTGGATTTACATAATCAACAATAGAGAAAAACAAAAATTTACTAGATATTTTTTGTTTTGTTTGTTGTCACCAAAGTGGAAAGAATCCAAAATTAGGTGCACGGCCCGACCAAAAATATTATTTTTGAAGTTTAGCCCAGCTGTTTAAAAGGTGTAGGTGACCATGGTGTAGAGTTTGTGAAGTAAGAGCTTGTAGAGTTAGGGCATGTAGAGTTAGGGCATGTAGAGTTAGGGCATGTAGAGTTAGAAGCTTCGCTCTACAATGGTTTCGTCTTGGCAACATTTTGCATATAAATATTTTTGTTGGAATCTATTTTTTAACTTCAGCATCTAACTACTATTGTCAATCAGCACCATCTCTTTCTTAACTTTGAAAATATTTTTTTTTGAATAAATTTGAAAAAAATAACCTGTCAAATAGTAAAATCTAGAGGTACATGTTTGTATATTATTACCCAATAGTAAACCGTTGTTAGACGTACCCCGCTAACAAAATACTATTTTATGGTTAGTAAAGAAAACTTATTTGCGTAAAGAGAAAACAAAATTCTATCAAAAACTGGTATGCATTCTGGTACCAAAATGCAAATGTAGTCAAACAAAATTAAAAACTTGTATAAGATAAATCAAGTCTTTATTTATTACATACAAGCCATTAGAATCACTCATTTTTAGACTTTTGAATCCAGAAAATACAAACGCACCCTATTATTTTCGCCTATATACTTAGTCAAATATTATATTAAAATTCGGTTTATAAATGAATATGATTTTCTAACTTTCACGTACGGCTAGTTTCGCTTATTAAAAACAAATACTTACTAACAAATATGCTAAATATAACAAAGCAAAGTAATTTTCAATATCGAGGTATGCAGTACCAAACAATACACTAAGTATAATAAATATAATTTAATACTTGCAAATAGCCATCATTTAACTTTGCAGTGAAATGCGATTCTTGAATAGATGATCATTTAAAGATAATTTCAGTTAATCATACGTTAGGCAACCCATCCGTAATCTAAGACACGATGGATGCTCTGGCAATACCTGTCCTTTTAACACTTAAATGGCCATTATATCATAGTCAAAGGGAGAGACTATTCAATAGGAAGTATAATGGATACGCGTGTACACTGACTAAGGAAGCATTCAATCAATAAAATTGTGTAACTTTAGAGACGTGGCCGCGACTTTACTCTTAAAATTTTGTAATAAATTGCAGATCAAGCTATCTATTGTCATTCAGCGACATTATTGATTAATGTGTTAATGCGTTATACCTACTTAATTAGGACTATTCATGACCATTTAAATAGTCTGGATAAAATTCCGGAAATTCATGATGTAATGGATGCAAAATTAATATAGATGCTATTGAATATCATCATACACCTTGCAATCACTCTCAAAGAAGCAAGAGTTTCTTGAAAAATAGCGGCCAAGTGCGTGTTGGTTCACGCGCAGTGTAGGGTTCCGTAGAAAAGCCGTAGTAAAGTAAATTTAAATAAAATAAACTTTTTATAACAATAACATAAACCGAAAAAAGAGGCCCCTAAAGCAGACTCATTGACAAAATATTATATATCGAATGCTTAAAATAAAGACAAGTAAAGATAGGTCCTGTTGGCATCCGACATTACGACAAAAAAACTGTAGCTAAATGTTCTGTCTGTAACAGTATGTCTGCTTTAGGGGCAGTGGCAATCGACTCTTGAATTATACGTTCAAATTACTTTTTTTAACATTTGTCTGCGTAGGTATATACATACCTACCTCTTAAGGACCGACGGACATATATGACGAAACTGTATAATGGCTAACTTTTTTTACCCTAAAATTAACAAATGGAAGAACAGATGGACATGGACACTATTCGTTTTTGCCATGTGACTACGGAACCCTTATATTCAATAAACACACAGAACAGACAGAGATATGACGAAGCTACAGTTTGATAACATTCGGTTTTAAAACCCTAACCTAAAAATTAAAATGTCAGGTTTTCTTGCAATTCCTAATGTATACAATGTCAAAATGATCATGGAATCTGTTAGGCCTACCGTGCACTTCGGTAAAATGCTGTGCGTTTTTTTTTCAAAAGATGTGTATGATACAACGAAATTGCGCGTACTGCGAGATAGAATCGCTTGCGGATTTCTGTGGTCTGCTACTGATTTGTTGCGGATTGTTTTTTGCACACTATGCACTTACGTATATTAAAGCCGGGCGCACATTTTTCTGTCGGAATTTGTGACTTTTGAGACAACATTTAGAGCGACAAAACAAAGGTTTATACCAAATAACAGCTTATTATCTTTCATTCCGAGGTGAAACCCCTTATATGACTGGGCTACAATTCAAATTTATAGCGCGCATCAAATCTGATGCGTTACATTACAATTTTGCGGTGCACCCAGCTTTAGAATGTCGAGTTGACAACTAGAGTGCGCGTCATATAAGTTTGCGCGTATTAAAATGAGGAGCGATAATTCTATCGTATATAGATTTTTAATCTCATTCACAGTGGTGTTTCCACCACGCAGCAACTTACATGGCAATATATATAATAGACGCAAAGAGCGGTGGAATCTCATCAAAATAATCAACGTCAACAAGAAATTTGTTTTTAAATCAGTGTTTATATAAAGGATAAATAAAAAAAGAAAACTTATACCTTAACCTCGAGTTAAACGACTGCAAGCCTTCAATAAATTTAAACCGCATCTTGTTCCTTCGAATTAATCTGAAATAGCACACATAAGTCTACCAGTCATGTTGTGTGACTAATTTGTGGGTTTGCCATTTTACTGTCCAACTTGTTCCGCTGCAAGGCATATTTTAGTTTCCAAAGGGCCAAATGACTCTTTTATTTTTTGGAATTTATGTTACAGGCACCTTCTTAATGACGCGCTAACTTATGTAGGGCTGTGCTTTAACATTGCAACATAATTGTTTTTTTACACCTAACATCTCAAAGACACTACAAAATGCCTTTTCCACCATTTTCAACACATAAGTATTATGTTGAGAATCTGAATGTGTCAGTAAAGAAGTTAAATCCATCAGATAGATTGACCACTTTCTCTTTTATTTTTTTATGTAAAAAAATATAAAAACGACAAAAGCAATAAATGCTTTTTCTAAACTTATAAATTCAAGTGAACCAATATTAAAGGATGAAACTCTATGAATTATAAATGCAAGTTATTAGCTATGTTACGTGACAGCCCTGGTACTTGACTGGATTCTTAGGTTCTAAAGAGAATTGAAACTTTTATGGTCCACATTTTTATTTGTAATCAACATGAACCACTGTAAAACCTTGTGAAATATGACCACGTCATTGGCATCTATTTATTAAACTGGATAATCTCCGTCAAGATTACTAAACAGTGAACATTAGCACCAAGCTACTTTAAAACACTTAATAGATTATTATATAACAGTTTCTTAAGATAGAGATATTATCACGCAATAAAACAAACACGATTGCCGGTTGGAGCCGGTTAATGGCCATAAATCTTGCCAGATTCGCAATAAGCATGAGGGGACAAACGCTTCACGCAATAGTTCACGTAACGTGAATAATTAGTAACGGCACGATTTACCCTACTTTAGAGATCTTCTCGGCCACATTATCGATCATCGAGCGATATTGATCTTATCGATAAGTTAAAGGCTTAACAAAAAGCTGCTTAGCTGAATTTGGGTTTCACCTCTACAAGGTTTGATAAAGCAAGCTGGTAACCAAATCAACGATTTTTTAATTTACCGTTTAAAGTTTTGCCGTAGACACTGCGCGCACTAAGCGTGGCACGCTTGAACATTTACATACGATAAAATCGTGTCGTGTCGCTCGACGTTAAATTTAAAACCGTTTAATGCTACGACGCAGAATTAAATAACAACACAAAAATAGGGCAGAAAAACTGTCTTAAGTTACACTTTTTTTGAAATTCTTATCCTTAAATTGAAATAAGTTACATTACAGCGATTAGATTTGTGAGTTATTGTTGTATGCTTATCTACATAATCTACATTGTAATTCTAATACAATTAAAAAGCATGCCAAATGTTGCTCTATGTGTGTGAAATAAAATTTATATAAAAATGTATAGAACATAAACTAAACCGAGTTTTTCATTGATCAAGCATTGCAATGCAAAGGCAGCATTAAAATGAATGGTTATACCGACCCGTCAAAACGTTACTAGGCTAACTATCTCAAAATATCATCTCAACACCTCGCAAAGCTTTCTCCACGTCTGAAACTGTCAGTAGCGTTTGACCTCATTGAAACTATCATTAATAATAGCATAGGTAATCAATTGTTACCTAGCTTGTCGTATCTTGTTCTACTAAATACATATTACATTACTATAAACTAGGGTTATCATCAACATAAAACCACTAGCAAAACTGAGCTTGAAGATATTACCTGATAAACTAAGGAAGGGTACACATGCACATATAAATATTTCCACAACGGAAGGCAAACAATGTCGATCGTGTCAGTTAGTGATCTGTCACCTCAACGCAATCAGTTCATAATAAGAATTAGTAGTGCGTGGGTTTTATTAGCTTTTTGCTGTTTAATTCTTGTAATGGCAGTTTGCTAAAACCTAATAAAATATTTGAAGAGTCAGAGTACAAAACAAATGCTATCAAATTTTAAAATGTGTTGTATATGAAAAAGAAAAATGTAAAGTTATTCGCTGACCGTATCAAACCTCCTAAACATGGTTTTTGTCTACACTCGTAAGATTTAACTACACACTCCAACTTAACAGTTAAAACTAAACGTAGTGTAATATTTTAAATGTGAAAACGTAAACAAGTACGTGTGTAATAAAACAACACATAGTAGGTGTTTTGAATTTAAATTTAAAGTCATATAATTTCTTTGTAAACATAATTTGTCAAAATCAGAAATTGACAACCCTATGATAAATCTCATGTAGGTGTTATGTGGTATTTAGGATAATGAACCGCAAGTTCCAGTTTATGATTATGTCATTATTGTTGTAAGATAATTATGAGTATTAAGTACACATCTAGCATGTGATTGATGTCCACAGGCATATTGCAGAAACGTGTGCCAAATGTGGAATGCTGGCCATTAAAGCATACTAACAAGCGATTATAATATTTAATCACGAAGTTTAAAGTAGACATCTTATATTTGTTATAGGCCTGCTTGTTATCTATGTAGTAACTATATATAAATGAGCTCTCTGTAGAGGTTAGATTTTTAAAGGGTTGGTAACACTGGAGTTGTATGGTCCTTTCTGGCATACAAGCATCTATGACGGTTATCGGTCAATATCAAGCGGACCGTAAGCTTATTTGTCACCAAAAACACCTTGTGCCCTGAGTTTTTGTCTAAATAGAACACGGTGTTGATAAATTTAAAAACTTTATTTGCGGTTGTTTGCCTTTTGACTGATCAAACACCATACATTTTTAATTAAGTAGGTAAGTATAGCAAATATGGAATAAGTTGTTAAGTGTGTATTAAAGTGATGGCTCGTTGGACCTATTTCATTTGTCTACGAAAAACGATAGTAGAAGTTAAGCAAAGGCAGGCGTTAGTCACTGGATGGATAATTACTTAGTGACACATTTTATTTGATATGGACGACACACTAAGTACCGGCTGCTATTGCAGTGTTGCAAAAGTTCTCGATTTTTCGGGAGATCTACTGATTTTGGCTATTGTCTCCCGATATCACTATTTAGCTCCCCTTTAAACCTGGGGCCTTAGACAAGTTACAATCGAAAAATCGTGAAGTATCGCTATAGACAGAGCCTTTTTGAAATGATCGTGGTAGACTCATTCCTCATGTATCGAACACGCTATTTCGTGGGCGTCGGCTGGAAAACTACATTACGAGTATCTGTGTCAATTATCGAAAATCACTTTTTTATTATACTATGTAATGTGGTGTTCCATTATTACTTTAATTTACATTCAACTTACTCATGGTTTGTTTTAAAATTAAGAATATAGGTATTTATTGTATTGAATATTGAAATGTTTACATGTTTTAAGTCGAGTTTATCCTAAATAGGTATCTATATTATTGTGAAAATATTACTTACGTAAAAACATTCTAACTTACTAGTAACGAAAATCCAGCTATGCATTTACTATGAATCTGTTAAATGAGAAATCAGACTTATACTTAGAACACAGATTTTAAATAATACCATAATATTTAACTACAATAAAAAAAAGAAGTTTAAGCCCCCTGGTAATAAAAAATCTATGCACGGGGAATTCCTGACATTTCTTGCACGATCTTTTACCCTTGCAGCAAGCTAAAGCAGATTGCACTGAAATACCTTAGAGTTCATTTATTATTGTTTAGTGAGTGTGCGAGGGGAAGTTCTGTAGGATAGTTATGGCCACAGAACACATATAGTTATGGCGATAAGATTAATTCCGAAAAGATTAATTATTAAATCGATTTGAATTAAAATAAAATAAATAAATTCTCAAAAAGTACACTATATTATGTATGTTTATTTTTAATATTGACGAGAAAATGTTTTTAAACTAACACGTAAGAGGTGGTATGAAGATAAAAAGTAATAGACAAGAAGTAAATTTCCTGATTTCTCCCGATTTTGATCTGGCAAATTTCCCGTTTTATATTTTTTTCACTTTTACAGCACTGTGCTATTGTCATATCCTAATCAGCCTCATACGTCCCCACTTCTGGAGCACAGCCTACCCTCACCGAGGGCGATTTGAGCCATGATCCACACGCGGGCCCAGTGCGGATTGTGGACTTCACATACTTCTTTTTTTTGACGTATGCAGGTTTCCTCACGATGTTTTCTTTCGCCGAGAAGCCAGTGGTGTAAATAATGAATGTACCTGAGAAATTAAGAAAAAGACTCATTGGTACACGCTGGGTCTCGAACCTCCGCCACTCAGGACCCAAAGTGAAATCGAAACCCCTCAGCCACCACCGACTTATTGTCATATGTCAGCTGTTTTTAAGTCCAGTTTAATTGACTTAAAAATACCTAAGAGTTGAATGGGATTTTTTTTTATACCACTAAGGTGACAAACAAGCACACGGTCCGCCTGATGGTAAGTGGTCACCGTGGCCTATGGACGCTTGTAACACTAGGGGCATCACTCGCGCGTTGCCGACCCTTCAAAAATCCAAGAACTTCTTTGTTGAAGAACCCCATACTGTAGCCCTTAGAGAAAACCTTGGCAGGGAGCTCATTCCACAACCCAAGCATTCGCGGGAGGAAGTTTTTTTTTGAAACCGCACGAACGCGACCATTTCGGTTCTAAAGTGCGAACATTTCAGTTCTAAAGTGTGAGAATGAAGTCCCTGCCGATGGCGAGCAGTGCGATGGTAGAAAGTAGCCGTGGGCATCATTTCTAACAATTCCTCAAAACACATCCCATTACACAAGCGGTAGAACACACACAGGGAGGCAAAGTCTCTCCTCAGACTTAAGGGTTAAATACGACAGGTGAGTTTGGGATCCTCGACAATTCTCACAGCCCGTCGTTGAACCGAGTCAAAAGGGCCAAGCTGGTATCCGGTTGCATCCGCCCAGAGATGGCAGCAGTGATTGTAAAGTAGCAACCTTTGCCCTGACTAGCTCGACAGCATCCACCAACTCAAACTAGGCCAATAAATTACAGCCTAGGCTTTCTATCTCCAATGTCAGGTCTGTGCTCTTAAAGTACAACTGCTGAAAAAACAAAACAACACTATTCCAATGATGGCGTCACGGCGATATTATAAAAAAAAATAAGATATGACACAAAGGACTTTCTTTTCACTGTCAATAATAATAATGATAAAGAAATAAATATTTTTGGACATTACACACAGCTCCGTCTGGCCCTGAAGTAATCAAAGCTTGTGTTATGGATACCAGACAACGGATATACATACATATCATACATAAATACACCTAGACTCAAGACAAACACAAATGTTAATCACATAAATATTAGTCTAGTCCACAACAGCTACTGGTTAACCCCGTCGGCGAATGAAAGCCATTGCGTTATACATACATACATCATAAATATTTATATGAAAATGATGAAATAAAAAGAAAATAACACTAGATACACTGAGATTAAATAAAAATCATTTTAACTTGCCATGCAGGGAGGAAATGAAAAAAAATGTGTTTTTATACGTTAAAATTAAGATCTCTGAGAGAAATATAAAGAAAAGAAGAGAGGATTACCAAAAAAATTACACTTAAAACCCTTTAAAACTACAATAAAACAAAAAAATACTAAAAAAGGGTATCACAAAATTTTCGAATATTTGAAGGATAGAGATTCTTGGGTATGAGGGTATGACCCGCTCAGTAACTTGGCAGGTTGCTTCATATAATTGTATAATTAAACAATGAAACAGAAAAATGATGAAATCCCTATATTGTAGTAGTCTTTGGGTATTATTGTTAATATTTTAAAAGAGTAACTGCTGAGTTTCTTGCTGGTTCCTCTCAGTAGATACAACCATCCTAATCGGTGGTAAACAAAGATAACTTTTGGTGGTAAAAATATTTGAAGCTCGGTTGTGTCGGTTTGATACAACATTGTGTAAAGGTTACCTGTTTTGGAAGCATAGAGTCATTACCATGAGGCGGACCGTGAGCTTGTTAGTGTGTGTGTGTGTGTGTATAGTGGTGTATAAAAAATATTATCTTAGTTTTAGCAAAATGTAAATAATACGAGGATAACATCTAACGTACCCACTAACCTGGTAACATAATCTAAATACCAGCATACTTATTCATAAGCATTTTCGTTAAACTAAACAATACAAAGTAAAGATTCAACATAGTTTACCTTTTCTTTGTAGTAAACTATTATTAGCCTAATGAGTAGTGTGGCCGGCTGCTGTGCACAGAGTGTGGATGTGAGTCAGGGAGAGAAAACGGGCATGAAGCTTAGACATAGCGAAAGCGTTCGATCGGGTCTGGCACCGGGGTCTTCTATCGAAGTTGCCATAAGATGTTATGGAATGGCCATGGATTAGATTAGATACAGTTTGTGCAAATGGGTGACGAGTTTTTGGTGTTTAGGTAGACGCATACAAGCCGTAGTTGTTTTGATGGCATGGACATTAATACTGGTATCCCGCAAGGCTCTGTGCTGTCTCCTCCGATGTTTCTACTGCATATGAATGCCATGTTCGACATCAAAAACATACATTGCTATGCAAATGACGCTTATTACATGGGTCGTGCAAACATCTCTTGTTTCGTTGTCGAGGAAAAAAGCGGAGAACTTGGGTCTCAAATCGAGACCACTCTGTCCAAGGTCTCTTACTGGGGACGAGATAGCTTGGTCCGATTCAACGCTACGAAGACACAAGTCTGTGTGTTCAAGGCTAAGAAAACCCCATTCATGAGGTCCCATAATTCCAGAATACTCCTCTGACCATCTTCAAGAGCATTGGGAACCTTTCTGATCTCCAGCGATGTTTAATTCTGAGATCATTTGCAAGACAAGGTGAAACTGGCGTCCAAAAACTTGGTGTACTTAACTGAGCGAAGCAGTACTTCACGTCGAGGCAAAGGTTGCTGCTTTACAAGTCACAAGTTCGGCCCTATATGGAGTACTGCTGCCATCTCTGGGCGGGTGCACCCGGATACCAGCTTATTTTCAAAACTGTTGACATTATTTATAATTTACGATTACCATACGAAAAGTATTGGGATTGTCAACAAGATTTAGCCCCCAGCGTATGATACCCCGTGTCCTACAACCTGACTACTCAGAAGCTATAAAACACCTACGTAGATTCTGTTTTCTTAATATCGAGGTTAAATGGTTTATTTGCAGTCAATTTCAGAAACTATAAATATTTATGGCGTAATAAAATGTCGGGTAAAAGCCTTCTTAGGTATTTTCAATCATATTACTAACTGCTTACTATTATCGATTTTAATCGAGAAATGGTATTACAGTGATGACAGGATATGCAATACCTACCTATATATTTTAATGGGTACGTATGTATATGTTTACGAGTAGGTATATATAAGAACATATAAAAGAATACAAAATAATATACATTAAGTATTTTTTTAAAATATCTAGGTAAATACCAGGTAGTAAATGTTGCAGAAAGTTGTTTTATAAGCGAGATTGTAAAAAAAATCTAAATCTATCATCATAGTCCAAAAACACTGAACTTTTGTTTTTTTATGAAGACAATAAAATAATGGGATTCAAAGAACTCTAGAATTAGAGTTTTTTTTTATTTTTATAGCGTTTTGCCCATAAATAAGAAGTAAAACTGCAAAATAAAGTATTATAAGTCTCGATATTTGACTATTTTTCGTTTTTTGTACAAGTTGAATAAATACCACCAATTTCACGTAGCATGATACGTGTGATTCTTAAGTTTTTACTAAGTTGCAGCCCCTGGTGACCAAAACGAAGTGTGTGAATTTATAGTTTTGAAGATATCTCTTTAATCTATGTATATATCTTTATATTAAGTAATTTATTTATAATTTATTATACTACTATACATTATTCCCAGAGACAAAATTTAACTATGCTACGTAACATGAAATACCTACGAATATAATGCTCGTGTACTTTTCCATAGTAATTCCATCCCAACGTGATATGAGATGAGCTTATTGTCGTTAATCGAGCAGAAAACATTCGAGTAAACTTCTACAGAAATCGTAACTATTTGGTGCCCCTGCCGAGAATCGAACCCAAACTCGATCGACAGTCCAATGTGTAATACCTTTCAGCTTCTTCGGTCGTTTGTAAAATTTGTATCTAATTGTATGTAATCTCATTCTCCAAAACGATTTTAATTAAATTTAGTATTTGTTTTTGGTGATTAAATATTATCTTTATAAATTTCATCTCGGGCTTATTCGATTTAGCGAAGAATGTGCGATTTACTCAAGATAAATCAAAACTTCTGTGCTGGGCAAGTTATCGCGGGCAGCGGCCGACAGTTGAAATAACATATACAAGGGTGATCAAAAAGTAGTAATAAATCGATATAAAACATCGGATTATCATTACTTTTTGATATGCCCTCGTAAGTAGTTTATTACTAAGAATTTAAAATTATCATAAAGCTAGCCAATAACTTTAATAAGCAGATGTTCCATAATTCAAATGATACACTTATGAGTACATAATTTCAATAATTATAAATTATCGATTAATTTTTTATCTAATCGACGATATCAACTAAAAGTCTACTTATGCGGAGTTACAAACAAAGCAAATACTTTCGATTTTTGGACCGCGTAACGGCTTTTGACAAAACTAGTTGCATTCGACTCACAAAGTCGTTTATAAATTTTGCTACCATTTTTTTTCGTTGCCATATATGTGCATTAAAAAATTTAATGCAAAAACTTGAATTATTTGATTAATAATAAATAAAATAAGCTTAACTTTGGTATTCGGGATTTTTTGCTGTCACTCGCTGATCACGAATATGGTGCCAAATTTGTCAAACAAATATATTTTTCATGTATATCTTGAAAAGTGCCGTTTAAAGATGCATTTTCTTAAATATGGCTAACTTTATAAATGACTTCCAGAGCTGTATGCAACTAGTTTCATCAAAATCCGGAAGTTGAGTGCCTTGTTTACACGTCTAATTAGGCAACTGTCAATAGCATTGATTATTTACCTAAGTTCATTACCCAATACAATCACGCTCTTATTAAGAGTATTAAATATATAACAAGATATATTTAATATGTTTTATCAGTAGCCAATTGCACATTTATTACTAATTGTGACCCGCAGTTTCCATGAAAAACCTATTTCCGTATTAACGCTCGATCGGGATAAAACATTAATTCGGACATTTAATTTAATTTACGTAATTTAACCGTCTTTACATAATTGAGTGACAAACAACTAGGCAAACTTTCACATTTTATAATATAAAGGGAATAGGGAATTTATTATTTTTAAAGTAAAAACTTCTTTAGCGGCGTTGTGCACTTTTTGTGATGGGTAAAAAATTTTAAACTCGCGGCAAGACACTTGACCTGATCGAAAATTCGTAAGACGGAACTGGCGTCAGGCCACGTGACCTTTATTTACATAAGGTTAGTTTTTATTTTTAGTATATGGCGATTATGAGTAGTACAGGGAGGTTGGATATGGAATTTTAATTCTATGACAGATTAAGATGTCAAATATACTACGTCAAAAAAGTAAATAAACAAACATTTTTATTTATAATAAATAAATATGTAAACGAAGTGATCGGAAGTAAATAGCTAGTATGTTTTCACTTCTGCCGGCACTTCCGGACTGCAACCAGTTTTTTTTTCTATAAAATTACTATGTACGTAGGTGCCACAATAATTGTGATAATAGACTTCGTTCCAAAACCATCTAAGCACGTAGTAGCTTGAGATATTAAAACAAACTGAATTATCTCAGAGTTCCGGCAAAGACTTACGTCATTGTATAATAAAGAATGTATTGTAAAGGTGTAAGTTGCGTATGTATCTGTGTGAAGTCATTGACACTACATATCAATAAAGGAATTGTGAAGTTCGGCAACGTCATCCACACGGAATTTCTCTTCTGTATCAAGCGATGTTAAACTTTTGCAGATATTTAGGAGGAGTATTCTGAGAATTTTCTTCGACAGTTAGATCACACGTGCTTGCTCAGACATTCTTCTCAGAATCCAGTAAATGTGGAACGTTAGCTAATTGCTCAGTGAGCCTTGAAACTGCATTTCTAAAAAATAAAAACCGCAACTATAAAGCCGGTCAAGTACACATTTGAATATTATACCAAGGGTTCTGTACAACAATTTTCAGCGCTGCACGGTCCGTTTTAAAATGATAAGAGATTTTGTTTTTTGTCTAATGTAAGAATATGAAACTTTAAAAAGATTCATTACAATTTACTTATCAATATTGTTCATGCATAATTTCCCCGCCCAATTCTGACTTACTTTCTATAGTTCGTCAGGAACTACGGCAATGGAGGGGAGGGTTATTCTGTCCCACGTCTTTAATTTTACTGCTTGTTACTTTAAAGCTAGTAATTTATTTATTTATATATTCTTCTTGTACGAATACATTGTTGCATAGGGCGGGCTTAATGCCATACCGCATTTTCTACCCAGCCAACCATAAGGCTAAACAGAAAGAGTGTAGGTGGTACAATAATTGTTTAGTATAGATAAGAATATAAACATACATAAATATACGAAGTATATATATTTATAAATATATATATTTGTATAAGACATGATCGGACCTTAACGCGACGGTATGTGTAGGGAAACGTAATTTTTTTGATTGCCGACGTTTCGAATTGAATATCTATTAAGTATAAAATAATTTTAATTAACTTTAATTCTTATACAAAGTAACGAGTCACTGCACCATACCTTAAGAGAATTATACAGTAAAAGTTCAAAATTTTTTTTAAGCTTTTATAAATGAGATATTCCACGTTATATGAATAAATATTATAAGCGAAACCCATATAAAACGTAATACACATATAAATTTATTTAGATTTTCTGACTCTAGTTTTTTAACTTTTGTGGATCAAAAAATTTATTTAAACATCTTAATCAAATTGAAATAAAATTAAATTTAGAATTGAGCTTATAATAAAAAAAATATATTACATAAATTACAACACAATCTTAAATTAATAATAAAATAAACTTCAATTTTCTAGGAATCGATCACCACAGAAATGTGTTTGGGTAGTATTGTAATTTGTTTATTTATGTTTGAATTCGCAAACAGTGAATTGTTTGTATATATGTCGCAGGGAAATCGTATAATTCGCCGTTTCACAATTTACTTACATACAATCACTTGATAAACTCTCAATAAATATCCACTAAAACTCTAGCACGTCAAATATTCGTGTGTGCAGTGCGCCTTGCTTTTTTTGCAGTCGTACGAGGATATAAAAAAAATTATTTACTTTTTAGTACAATTTTCGGTTAGATAGAATTTTTATATGATTATGAATGTTTTAAGAAAAGCAAGTTTTTAAAAAAAAAAATTTTTACTTTATTTTGATTTCTAACGTTTCGATTAGGATTGCAGCTCTTCGTGGTCAAGGCATGACTATGACATGTTCCGTACACATAACTACGCGTTAAGACCCGAATATTATCAAAAAGTGCCTACACATATATATATACAAATTTACAGATAAACTACATTTACGACGTATGGGACATATGTATATAAAACAACCTTAGCCCAGACACACTACGCATCAGAAGCAGTGCAGTCCAGTGCAAGGTGAAAAAGGCTATCTACCACATTATGATGTGGATGTGTATCCAGCCGCTGGTTAACGTATTCTGGGAATAAAATCAGTGCAGATATACAAACATACCAAAATCGTACCACAACCAGTACACGGCTTTGTGCAATATTTCAACCATTCAAATCATTTTAGGCCCTTATTTATACTACGTGATTTTGTAAGATCGCTGCAGTACTCTAAATTTCACACGTGTACCTAAAACAGTTTCCAGACACAAGTGTCTTAAGTAACTGATAGATCATCATAAATCTAAGGTACCTTTTTAAGTTATTTTTATGTTCCTATATTCGAAACAGTAAACAGTCATAAAATATATCAAAAATTATAGAATTCAAGGAAAACAGACTGCATTAATAGTACTACTAACACCATTATCTACATTTTATTATTAGTACCTGGAAGACTGAGCACTGCTCGTTTTTTTAACAACGCCATCTATTGTCAAGTAGCTTTAGTGTTGCTGTGTCGGTAAAAATAATAGTATTACTACTCGCCAATAGATGTCAGGAAGAGTCATATTTTTAAAATTGCCTGAAAACAAAGATAAAACGACGATTTCTAAAAATTTAACCTAGCTAGATCGATTTATCGCACCCGAAGCCCATACTAAATTTCATGAAAATCGTTGAAGCCGTTTCCGAGATTTAGATTATTAATATATACAAGAATTGCTTGTTTAAAGGTATTAGATAGATAGATTTATGAACAGTGTTTTTACACAGATACCAACAAAAACAAATACTTATACTAACTGTAATCAAACTAGGGCTTTAAGTAGTTAAAGGGGCTAGTATCAATCGATTGAAGGGGTAATTTCGTCAAGAAAGAAAAAAAGCGGCTAAGTGCGAGTTGGACTCACGCACTGAGGGTTCCGTACCTACCACCAATTATCTACTTTACAAACACAAACAAAAAAATATGTTTTTTTTTATTTTTATATTTGAGTTGATTGAATGAATGGTAAATTGCGGTTTACGATTTATGACGTATTAAAAAAAAACTACATAATAGATCTCGTTCAAACCAATTTTCGGTGGAAGTTTGCATGGTAATGTACATCATATATTTTTTTTAGTTTTATCATTCTTTTATTTTAGAAGTAACAAGGGGGGGGGGGGGGGGGAGTACACACATTTTACCACATTGGAAGTGTGTCTCTCGCGCAAACTATTCAGTTTAGAAAAAAAATGATGTTAGAAACCACAATATCTACCCCACACGTATGGGTTTGATGAAAAAAATATTTTTGAGTTTTAGTTCTAAGTATGGGGAACCCCCAAAACTTAATATTTTTTTTTTCTATATTTTTGTGAAAATCTTATTGCGGTTCACTGAATACATCTTCTTACCAATATTCAACAGTATAGTTCTTATAGTTTCGCAAAAAGTGGATGTGACATACGTACGGACAGACAGACAGACATGACGAATCTATAAGGGTTCCATTTTTTGGCATTTGGCTACGGAACCCTAAAAACAATATTTTTGTTAACAACATTAAACCCAACCCTGGACGTTGTGTCATAGCCATAGCATTTTGTGTTGATTTTTTTAGCATTAGTTAGCCTCAAAGGTTTTCCCCTGACACGATTGGCATCTTCAGCACAGAATAAATTATAGTACTACCTAAGTTTGTTATTAAAAAAAATGCAACAAAACATAAAAATAGTTTGATGCTAAAACCAATTCAACAAGGTTATGGCACCTCCAGATTCAAGTCAGATTGCTAATTTACTAACGATTTTATCAAGTTCCTATACTTCCAACATATTTCAACTACAGTTTAAGAAAAACTATAAGATTACATTTGCGAAATGTTTTTGACGTGACAACGTCTTATAAATTGGTTTGCCGGGTGACACTTCAAGAAACTGCGTTACGCTCCGCTCACGTTATGCGCTCACAATGAGAGCGAGTGAGAGGCACGCGCCCGCCTAAGAGCGAGAGAGACAGACATAAAATCATTGTCACGTAAAACTTTCGCCCGTATACCGACTTTACAGGCAACCAGTTTTTTTTTTTTAAGTTCTAATGATAAATAAACAAATCAAAGCACCTTTAAGTATTGATGATATATTTAGATGTTTTCATTGGTGTTATTGTTACTCGTGCATTTTAGTACTAAAAACGCTCGAACAAAGCGAATAAGTTGGTTTTCGAGAGGCTGTTGATATTTATTCGAATTTTGGTAGCCAGGGGCAAGTGTGTGCACAACATATGAGCAACTTAAAAATCAAATAATTTCACTATAAAAACTTTGTATTAACACAATATATAGGAATCTTATTATTTATGGCTAGTACAAAAATCTGTTAAACAAATGTTATTTAAATAAAAACACAATGGTACCTTCCTAATATTATGAATAACATGAGATTAAATCATTAACTATAGCTTAGGTCTGAAATAAAAAAAATAGATATATCTATATAAACCTGTATACCAGGCCACGCAGAAAGTTGTGCGAAAAAAGTTTTTATGTATAAGGCACTGGCCACTTCTTATTATTTTGTAAAATTTGGTTATTTAAAATTAAAAATACCATTGTTAGGATTTCAAATTCCCTCCGCGAGTTTGGCGCGAATCTTAAGAAGGAGTGGTGTTTTTTTCTGTTTAATTTTTCTAAATTCATTTAGTGACCTTCGATGTATATATTTTAGCAATGTTTTACGAAAGCGTGTTAAGAATTGTGCAGCGAAGGCTCATGAATAGTGAATTTTGAAGAAATAAACAGGACATGACGCGCAATGTCTGAGGATCCACACCAAATCTCCCGCCCAATCTTGGGACTTGAAAACGAGGACGCGCGGTAACGCCCGCGCCACGATACGATATAATTGACTTTGACTCTGGCAAATGCATAAATGGTCAGCTAAGACAGTGCGAGCCCATTATAATATTAAAAAAAAAAAAAAAACCCTCCGTGTTTTAGCGCGAATCTTAAGGAGTGGTGTTTTTTTCTGTTTAATATTTCTAAATTCATTTAGTGACTTTCGATGTATATATGCATCATGTAGAAATAAGCAGAACATGACGAACAATATCTGAGGATCCACAACAAATCACCCGCCTAAACTTGGGACATGAAAACGAGGACGCGCGGTAACAGTAAGAGTCTCGGGTCACCCTTCTTACAGTCCTGATCTGACACCATGTGACATCTTTTTATTCCCTTAAATAAAAAATCAGCTAAAAAGGATACAGTTTTCATCGCCGGAAGATGCGCTAGCAACGATCGAGAAGGCCATGGAAGAGTTGCCTGCGGCGGACTGGAAAAAATGTTTCGAAAATTGGTACAGACGCATGAAACTCTGTAAACAGTCTGGTGGAGAGTTCTTTGAAAATGTTTAATTAAAACATTTTATCCATAGAAGTCAGTTTTCTCGTTTCTCAAAACTTTCTGAGTGTCCCACGTATAAAGGTAAGTAGGTACTCATACTTTAATTTCCTGTAACAAGATAGTAAAATAATAACCGACGATGTAGTACGTTGCATAATGACATCCGCATGAAACTTAAAATTTATAAAGCTGCTGATATATATATGGCAGCGATATATATATATATATGGTATATGGTCGTGATGCGGCTTATCGAATCTAGTTAAATGGTTAATGGACACTAATGGAAATAATCAGAAGAGAGCATCTGTCGAGGACTAGCGATCGTCGCGGAGAAAGTGACAAGTTTGCCACTTAAACTTAAGGCTCAGATGTTTTGATAATTTTTTTAGTCGTTGGCTTGGATTCAGATGCCTAACCACCAAAAATTACGGTCTAAAGCCTGGTTTTAGCGACCATCGACTTTGTGACATACGACTATATGGCAATGGCCTACCTATCCATTGCCATATTCGCCAATTCTTTGAACTATTTCACTAACCTCTTTTTCTTCGAATGTTCTGATTCCAAATTATTGAATCAGGCCTACACTATTTATTTTGTTTCTGTGCCTTTTGTCACGACTACTAGTACATTTTTCACTATCTAAATTAAAACCTTTCAAAATTATTTATATACCTTATCTCTGTCTATATATGTGTTCTTCCATAATTTTAAAGTAAATTCCATAATTTACTTTCAAAATTATTTATATACCTTATCTCTGTCTATATATGTGTTCTTCCATAATTTTAAAGTAAATTCCATAATTTACTTTAAAATTATGGAAGAAAACATATTCAGATACAGGTCAACATTTTATATGGATGCAGTTTTTATACATATTATGTTGTTAAATTCAGCCATTCCACATCAAAGTGAAGATCAAACCGACCTTACGAGCTTAATCAGGTCCCAAAGGACGCACAATATGAAATTGATCAAACGAACTTTTGACGTGCAACAAAATTTCAGGCTATGTTATACATGTAGATATATATACGATTATGTATTCATTTATGCTATATGTTAGTACATTATGATACAAGTGAGCAGCTTATTACATACGGGGTTGTGGGAAGGCATGGGCGTAATTCAGCCGAGTGTGTATTGAGCAGAGCTCACGAGTGTTATTCGACTGTTTGTTTATTTTAGTTTATTCTGGATTTTCGCTCCTGGACTAGTGACGGTCTTTTGTTTTCGTAGCATGATCGTAAAGAAATCGCATGGAACGTTCTTCGTCTGTCTGTGGTATATCTGTGTTGTTGAATTATCTAATATCGTTAAACGAGCAATTCTTGTATATATGTATATATATTTATTTGACTCTTCCTGACATCTATTGGCGAGTAGGCATACTAACATTGTTACCGACACAGAAAAACTAAAGCTACTTGACAATAGATGGCGTTGTTAAGCAACATTAAGCTACTTGACAATAGGTATCTATTGAAGCGTTGTTAAAAAAAACGGGCGAAGCTAGGTCCTCCAGGTACTTTTAATAAAAGCATATGGGCTTTTACGTCATGTGGTTATTTGCCATTATTATATATGTCTATTGTTTAGTTGTCGAATGTTTACATAATTTTCTTGTTTAGTCTAATTCTGGTTTACTTTACTCTTAAGTCCCGGTATCCTGATTTAAAAAAAAATTGAAATAAAATTACACGTTATTCTGAAACACAGCTATTATTAGCACGTGCTTGTGAGCGAGACAGGGAATTACAGCACTTATCATAAATCAAATTGGACGGCAATAGCTTTCAGATATTTACACAAAACTTAACTTGATTTTTGAGACTTTGTAGTAACATCCATGACATATAAAAATATGATCTACGGTGAATATAAATTTTAATGTGTAACATGGAGATGCTTCTAGATGGAGATTAGACCCAAAAAATAAACAGAAAATATAGAGGTTATTTAGAGATTTCTTCTATTGAGGAAGGAATTCTAATTTCTTCTATTGGAGCTATCGTGTATTTGGTAGTAAAAACGTAAGTTGTTTTATTCAGGAATTCATTTTCAACCTTACATTCTGGATACAATTATTAAGTCTTTAAATTTTAAAAAGTTTCACTTGCCATAGGTCACCCACTTAACTACACCTTGGAAACTTCATATAAATATCGCGTAACTACTAACACTACACAAATTAATGACGTGTGTATACACGCACATGGGAGCTTATTGGAAATAGTCTCGAGTTCGCCAGATTTGTGAATTCAAGAATAAATATACATATATAGTATGTACTTTCACGGGTCTCGAGGGGCGACCTACTTACATACATTTCTCTCCCGATTTCCAGAGTCTGCCGTACTCAACACTGTTCCCAATAAGCTTCCTTATCATAATAAAGATCAGGTGAGGTCGACGCTTGAGAGTGGTGGAGAACACTTGACATACTACACGAAGTACTATTAACTATATAGGTACCGCGCCGCTGTGCCTTAACATTTTAATTTATACTGCAGATAAAACCAAGCGTTTAATAATAAGTCTTGGACATTACGTAAAAGTTGTTAGCAGTTAGTAAGTAATTAGTAATTAGTACTTAGTACCTACATACTTACGTACTGACTAATTATTAGTCGTTCTGCACTTACAGGCCCACCCGTGCTACTTTGACACTGCGATCCTTCTTGCAGTGCTACTTGTCGGCAATTTGTTTTAATCGGAAGTAGGCATACTCATGAGACCATAGGTTAAAGTGCATGGCAGCTTAACAGCTTGCAATTAGCTTATTTTTCTAATAAGCGTCTTAACGAAATTCTTAATTGTGTTTAGGAAATGCTTAAGCAAAATATGGTATTGCTTCGCGATTTCACCTGTATACCTTGACCCTTCTCCGGTCTTGTAGCTTTTAGGACCCTTTTTCAAAAACACACCTTATCTATTTATTTATTTATTAAACACTTTTTGTACACAGTTAAATACGAAATATTAAAATTAAACTAATAAAAATTACTCGTTTGTGTACAAAGGCGCACTTATCACAATATGCAATTTCTTCCAGTGAACCTTTGGGTGTGTTAGGTGAATTTGGTGAGTAAACATTATCCGGAAGTGTCTAATATATAATAATTTGATTTAAATAATATTTATTAAATATACATTATACTATAAAACTACATAAAATACTTTGTAGATAAAAAATACTGAAATATTTAAATATACATAAACATACATGGATTTATATATACTGTGACTGTGCTTTATAATAAAGGTTATTTGCAAAATGCGTGATGCATTTTAAGGAGGTTGGAATGGAGCTGAAGGGTATTCGCTGTAGAATTTCTTTATACAATTATAATACTTATAATCTATTACAGATTTGCAAATAAACATTTAATATAATTCATTTCACATAGCATGTTGCTGGCATAAGTGTATGAAATAACATACAGAACTTGGTGCGGGTTTTTGCTAAATTGCAGCTCCTGATAACCACAATGAATTGTTTGAATATGTAGTCTTGCAGATATAAATAATTAGCTTTTGCCCGCAGTTTCACCCGCCCGAAATTTGGTTATCACTGTAGGATTTAAACGGCAACTCCTCAAATATAGAAAAAAAACGACTCACACTTGACGTTTTCAAGTAGCCTACGTTCTTTCTCGAGACTCAAAAGTTTGTCTAGAGTTGACAAAGGGCTATATTTCTCTGTCCCTAGTCTTTTATTTAACCGCTTATCACTATAAAGCTGGTATTTATGACTTATATCTTAGTTAGCCATCTTAGTACAGATATACTGCATACACTGTGCGGCATTAGGATGCTGTTAGTTGTGTTTCCAGCCACTGGTTAACCCCTTCGGGGAATAAATACCCTACCGTTATACATTAACTATAATTTTTATTATAATATTATACAATTATATTTTATTTTCAGAAAAATATCACACTATACACGCACCATACCATGTGAAATGAAACATAGTGTCAATGACTGACTATATAACACCAAATGTAGAACAGTAATGTAGACAGTGTTAGGTTCATGTCATATTATCAAATGTTAATGGCATGTTAGCCGTAATTAATTATTTTAGATCCTAACTGATAACACAAGAGCTTGTTTTTTAAATTATGTAACTAAAGAAGTACCCAGCCATATCTCAAATATTGATTTTGGTAATTAGAGTATATTAGCATTTCGCGTGTCGTAACATTTTAACGAGTAGAGACTTTGAGCCTCACCTGTTACTAAATCAGTAATTAGACGTTGAAATTTCTAATGAATCGAGTTTGTTATTGATAGTTTAAGTCAAGGAAGTGTCTTGTCTATAATATTTAACATGTTACATTATGATCTAGTGCTTTTAAACAGACACTGATAACGTCACAGATCGCGACAAAATCGTCAACCTACTCGATTATTTGTTTAGGATTACCAAAGTAGATAACTTAACGTACACATTATTGAAATAAGATCGGTATGTAGTAAGGTTATTCAAAGGTTATTTTGAAAATGACGATCACCTAGAGCCTGTCTTTTTAGCTTGCAATTTCTCGCAATTTTAGCAAATTTGGCAATCGTGTCTCACTGACAGTAGGATAGCAAATACATTTTTAACTAAACAATAAGTGGCAGCACGAAAGCAAATGCAACCGCAAAAGCTAAAAAATCTTGCCCTTATTAGTAGCAAATTAAACTAAATTTGACATAGCATGGCGTGGTGATGCAAGATTAAATAGTGAAAAACCGACCAAGTGCAACTCAAACCATTAAGTTAGAGTTCCATAAAATGAAAATTATTGCGGATAATTAAAAAACATGAACACCGATTTCTTTCAAAACAATTTCCATTTAAATTATATTTTATACAACTTTTGTTCGTTGTATTTTCAGATTATCGTGGTTGTGAGCTAATGATACGAAAAAGATCTATATTAGAAAAAAATATGTTCAATGTATGGCGACTACTCCCAAAAAATATTTTTATGTTTATTACAAAAAATCATCATTCATTCATCCGAATCAAAAAATCTACGCCCAATTTCGAAAAAAAAAGTTCGTGGAATCCAAGTCATTTGCGGTCAAACACCCGCGTTACAAAATATCTATTTCCCCGCCTCAAACCTGCAGAGAGAAGTCACCACTACCGATTGGCAAAAAAAAAAAAAAAACTGCAACTTAGGTGCATAAAAATTTAATATATATAATCGAAGTGAATCCTGACAAAAGCTCTGCCGTTCTCTTCACCGTTGGCCGCCTTTCGCGACCATCTTTCCTCTCACTCTTGGCAAAACAAGGCCAAATATCTAGGTGTGACCCTGGATAGGCGTCTGAACTTCCGCGACCACACCAGACTAGTCAGAGACCGAGCCGTTTTTGTCCTCGGTCCCATGATAGGCAAGTACAGTAAGATGTCGCTAAGAAATAAGCTGACTCTGTACACCACCTGCCAAGGGCGTAGCCAGCTTTTGAGCTAGAGGGGGGTAGAGTAGGTATAAAATGTTATTTTCATACGGCAAAAAATGGCATTGAAGGCACTTTACATCATTGTTATTCATACGCTAAAACTCCATAGGCGTGGAGCTACTTCTGCTCTTCATCCCCCCGACTGACCTCGGGACGGTCGAAAAACTATTGTTAGGCGGCCTCGGCACGTAGTAACGGGCCCAGATGACGATCTCGCTATCCGGATAGCGAGATTAGTCTCAACGACCTCCCCTAATAGGGCATCCCCCTAACACGGCACCGACGTCCCCAGGTTCGTCGGCGAACGAACGGATACACTACGTATCAAAGAGTGCCGGGGCGCTTCTCGCCCCCACTCTCTCGCATTCGCAACCGTGTAACGGGGAACTCCCCTCCTGGCGCTGACTCACCTTCGGGTTCGAGGCTCACATTGGTCGAAGGGACGACCCCAAGAGCGACGACCCAAGTCGAGGCTACGCCCGAGGGGGGCCCTTGAGCGTTTGGCGCTATATGGACAGAGATTCCTTCAGAGTCTCGCCCCAAAAGCTCGAAGGAGCAGTGATGGCTACATCAGCCAACTGCATAGTCAGTCAGAAAAAAAATACTTCTGCTCTTGATTCTGATACATGACATTTTGAACCTTTTATTCAATACGGGAGATAACACTCAGCTAAAAAATATTGTCGTTTATAAGCTATTTCGAGGGTCATTATCACAAATAGATTGGATATCTTCTTGCCTTTATTGAACGATTTTCAACCACCTGCATAGGGGGGTTACGGCACTATAGCACATTCAAACAGTGAGGCAGACTATACAAAA
This sequence comes from Apoda limacodes, assembly GCA_946406115.1. Classification (NCBI taxonomy): domain Eukaryota; kingdom Metazoa; phylum Arthropoda; class Insecta; order Lepidoptera; family Limacodidae; genus Apoda; species Apoda limacodes. Next base: position 20,268,169 of record OX291553.1, read on the forward strand.
GACGTCCTCGGACATCAGCTCATGTGTCAAGCCTCTGTGGACTATGAGAATGTTGACAGGCAATACGTCGAGGTGTTTGAGATGTCTGTGTGATTCGACATCGAAATCAGTTCTACAAATCAGTCAAACATAACCTATCCAGCTATTTTATTATAATCTATTACAGATTTGCAAATAAAACATTTACTATACTTCATTTCACATAGCATGTTGCTGGCATAAGTGGATGAAATAACATAGAGAACTTGGTGTGGGTTTTTACTAAACTGCAGCTCCTGATGACCGCAATGAATTGTATGAATATGTAGTCTTGCAGATATAAATTACTAGCTTTTGCTCGCAGTTTCACCCGCCCTACATTTGGTTATCGCTGTAAGATTTAAACGGCAACTCCTCAAATATAGAAAAAAAAACCGACTCACACTTGACGTTTTCAAGTAGCGTACGATCTTGCTCAAGACTCAAACTATCTTCATGCCAAATTTCATCCTAATTGGTACTGCAGTTTAAGCGTGAAGAGGTAACATACAGACAGACAGTCAGACAAACAAAATTACTTTTGCATTTATAAAATTAGTATGGATTTCCCCGTGTCTAATCCTGATTTACTTCTTTTAGTTTGTCTAGAATTGGCAAAGGGCTATAATTCTCTGTCGCTGGTCTTTTATTAGCTGGTATTTATGACTTATATATGTCACCGTAAAATTGTAAATACCGTTTGATTATAATCTATCTAGTAAGATTGTATACTATGTGACAAAAAATATTATAAAGTGTTTCTTAGAGAATATATGAAACTTGATTCGATGAACTTGATCGTGATCACAAGAGAAACTGAACCTAACCCACCCAGAAAGATTTATACAGTGCGATTTCTGCCTCATTTTGTTTCATAGTATACAATCTCACTAGCTAGATTATAATCTAACGTCATTTACAATTTTACGGTGACATATATAAAGCCATATTAGTCCAGATATACAGCATACACTGTGCGGCGTTAGGCGCTGTTAGGTGTGTTTCCAGCCATTAGTTAACCCCTTCGGGGAATAAATACCCTACCGTTATACATTAATTATAATTTATATTATAATATTATACAATTATATTTTATTTTCAGAAAATATCACACTATACACGCACCATACCATGTGAAATGAAACATAGTGTCAATGACTGACTATATAACACCAAATGTAGAACAGTAATGTAGACAGTGTTAGGTTCATGTCATATTATCAAATTTTAATGGCATATTAGCCGTAATTAATTATTTTAGATCCTAACTGATAACACAAGAGCTTGTTTTTTAAATTATGTAACTAAAGAAGTACCCAGCCATATCTCAAATATTGATTTTGGTAATTAGAGTATATTAGCATTTCGCGTGTCGTAACATTTTAACGAGTAGAGACTTTAAGCCTCACCTGTTACTAAATCAGTAATTAGACGTTGAAATTTCTAATGAATCGAGTTTGTTATTGATAGTTTAAGTCAAGGAAGTGTCTTGTCTATAATATTTAACATGTGACATTATGATCTAGTGCTTTTAAACAGACATTGATAACGTCACAGATCGCGACAAAATCGTCAACCTACTCGATTATTTGTTTAGGATTACCAAAGTTTGTAGATAACTTAACGTACATATTATTGATATAAGATCGGTATGTAGTTAGGTTATTCAAAGGTTATTTTGAAAATGATGATCACCTAGAGCCTGTCTTTTTAGCTTGCAATTTCTCGCAATTTTAGCAAATATGGCAATCGTGTCTCACTGACAGCAGGATAGCAAATTTTTTTTCAACTAAACAATAAGTGACAGCACGAAAGCAACTGCAACCGCAAAAGCTAAAAAATCATGCCCTAATTAGTGGCAAATTTAACTAAATTTGACATAGCATGGCGTGGTGATGCAAGATTATATAGTGAAAAACCGACCAAGTGCAACTCAAACCATTAAGATAGAGTTCCATAAAATGAGAATTATTGCGGATAACTACAACCTGAACACCGATTTCTTCCAAAACAATTTCCATTTAAATTATATTTTATACAACTTTTTTTCGTCGTATTTTCAGATTATCGTCGTTGTGAGCTAATGATATGAAAAAGATCCATATTAGAGAAAAATATGTTCAATGTATGGCGACTACTCCTAAAAATATTTTTATGTTTATTACAAAAATCATCATTCATTCATCCGAATCAAAAAATCTACGCCCAATTTCCATAAAAAAAGTCCGCGGAATCCTTGTCATTTGCGGTCAAACACCCGCGGCACAAAATATCTATTTCCCCGCGCTCAAACCTGCAGAGAGAAGTCACCACTACCGATTGGCGAAAAAAATAAAAAAAACTGCAACTTAGGTGCATAAAATTTAATATATATATATAATCGAAGTGAATCCTGACAAAAGCTCTGCCGTTGTCTTCACCGTTGGCCGCCTTTCGCGACCATCTCATCCCTCTCCCTCTTGGCAAAACAAGGCCAAATATCTAGGTGTGACCCTGAATAGTCGTCTGAACTTCCGCAACCGCACCAAACAAGTCAGAGACCGAGCCGCTTTTGTCCTCGGTTCCATGATAGGCAAGTACAGTAAGATGTCGCTAAGAAATAAGCTGACTCTTTACACCACCTGCATCCGCCTCATACTAGCATACGCTAGTGTCGTCTATGCGTTGTGTCAACGCAACCTCCATAGACACCAGAGCCTCCAAAACCGCTTCCTCAGAGTGGCCTACCGAGCCCCCTGGTTCGTCCGGAATGCGGATCTTCACAGGGACTTCGAGGTCCCCATGATTATCCAACAACTTAAAGACCTGGCAGTACGCTTTTTCGAGCGTACCAACCAATCACCCGGACCGATTAATTGTGCAATCCACATGCTACCATCCCCCCGACCGACCACGGCACAGTCGAAAAAGTCGCCCCCACTCACTTGCAATCGCAACCGCGTAACGGGGAACTCCCCTCCTGGCGTTGACTCACCATGGGGTTCGAGGCTCACGCTGGTCGAAGGGACGACCCCAAGAGCGACAACCCAAGCCGAGGCTCCCCCCGCGGGGACCCTTGAGCGTTGGGTGCTATATGGGCTGAGACTCCTTTAGATTCTCGCCCCAAAAGCCCGGTGGAGCAGTAATGACTGTATCAGCCAACAGCAGCAGTCAGTACAGAAAAAAAAACCCTTGGCAGATGCAGTACAGGCATCAAATTCACGAATCTTCAACGTAAGGCAGCTGTAACTCGGACATAGCCTATCCCCCATTTTATTTTTTCAAAAGAACCTAAAATTAAGGAAGCCCAGATACAGTTTCTTTAAAGTACTTCTTATCTAAAATAAATAATAACCTCGAAGCGTCTTCATCATTAAAAATATGTTATTAGTGCAATTTAATCGGTAACGGAAATAATTATCATACATTCTTGGTCATAAGAATCTAGGTGATTCTTTCTCCGTTTCTAAGAATAATCTTACAAATGTGAGAATACCTAATTAGTAACATTATACACCGCTTAGAGAAGTATGTAGGTCCTTAAAACACTCATCGACGATGTAATGGAACTAAGAAACCATGCCATGTCACTATTAGCAAAGCATAAGTTAAAGTTCGTAACGTATATTTACTTTTACTTTCCGCTGGAATTTGATTATGTTAATAAAATGTGCTAATATTGGGTTTATTGATCTTAATTCTTGCACTAAAATGGATTTTACAAAGATTACCTTTATTTTAATTATGATCTTATTAATATGTAAAAGAACGCTGAATTGTGCATTTACGATATTATTATAAGATATCGATATTATAAGGGGCGATCAAAAACTTTCCGGTAAAAAAACAAAACTTGTTCCTGAGTCTCAAAAAACACCTCCACCGCAGTCATGATCTCGCCATTGTTCTTGAATTTGGTTGATTTGTTCTTTTAACTTAGGGAATAAGTAGAAATAGCGAAGAGCGAGGTCTAGTGAATATGGTAGGTGTTCCATCAATTGAAACTCTACATTCTTTAATGATTAATATTTTTTTTGGAAATCACTACTCGCTTTTCCTTCTGCACTTCCGTCAACATTCGTAGAACCCACCCCGCGGAGACCTTTCTAAAGTTTAAGTAGTCAAAAAGTATGAACTTTAAACTCCCAAAATAAATCTTTAGACTCTCAGCTATGTAACGAATGGTTACACCTCTATCGTTAAGTACTAACTCCTCGAGTTTTTTAACATTTTCTACGGTAACAGATGTGGATGGTCTTCTATAACGATCGTACTTTGCAGCTTGTTCTTCCACGTTTGAATCCGGAACACCAAAATTGAACCATGGAATATGATGGAGCATTTTTTTCGAAAGTTCTCGAAATTTCATTAAAAATATCTTGGTAGACAAATAACAATTTCAAATATCAAATACCAGTAACTTTTTGATCACTCCTCGCACTTAGTTCACATAGTTTTATTCCACAGGTAAAAATAGATTATGGTACTGGTACAGTGCAACATAATTTTCTGACCCGATGATCAAAAATCAAAACTACAATCACCGTATAAAATCGGTGTAAACTTTCACGACACTACTGACAACACACCGGGTAAGAAATGTTTGTTGCACTGTACCTGCAAGTATCTTAATCTATTTTTACCTGTGTAATAAAACAGTGTTAACATATCATAATGCGCAGTTTACAAATGCAAAATTTAAATAAACAGTTCTTTTACGTATCAATATGATCATATTTAATGGAATAGTAATCTTTGGTATTTGATGAATGCACCGCTCGCCCCTAATTAGACAAGTGTACCCACTCACCCTCATGAAATTTATGAAGTGAAATATGCCCCGTTTGTCAAAAGGGTTAATAGTACAGTCAAAGTAATAAATAAAATGTCTTTTGGAATCTGAACTAGAATAATATGGAATCTAAATAAATAAATTACTTTGTGAAAGTGTTCTTAATATTAATAAAATCAGTAAATTAAGTATTATACTTAATAATCAACCAAACTATAATTTCAACGAAAATTATTTCGATAAAAATATTAAAAATCAACTGAACTATCATTTCGATGAAAATTGTTTCATTAAAAATATTAAAAAAGACAAAATCACAGATCAGCAAATACACAATACGTTACTTACGTAAAACATTAAATCTGCAATATAAATATATCACAGATTAGAGAAATAATATAAACTTGCATTTTGGAGTCATAGGTACTTGTTACAAAAACCAATACATTTATTCTTATTTGTGGTAAACGCTGGTGGCTTTACACTTATCTTATATCATGTACTAAATTAATTGTTAACATATATTGTAAATGCTGTTTGTTTTCCTAAATAAATAGAAAACAAAATTATATATAGTATGTAATATACTATAATTATTAACAATAAAAAATGAAGGTAATGTGAATGAAGTATATTAACACTTTTATTATGATAGATTTACCCTGAAATATTTAATTTACAAATACGCGCACAATTTTTCTAAACGTAGGCATAATCGTACCTTTGTAAGTAAAAATAGAAATAGAAAAAAAAAACAGGCCAAGTGCGCGTCTGTTATTAACTCATTATATGTAGATATTTCTTTTATCATGAGATCAAGTCCCACAGGTTTATAATTAGTTTTTGAGTATTTTATTCTATATTTGTGATGTAACATCTGGCTTGTCAAATTTCATGATTCTAGGTCAACTGGAAGTACTCCATAGGTTTTGATTTTTGTGTCACAAGATACAACAATTACCGTATTTGTGGCAAATTCTTTTATTGTGTTGACTTAGCTTGATTTTTGTACAACTTTAAGTAATACGGTGGGAAATATAATTATTCACTAAGAGTCGTCGTTGTAATCACACAATTGGTAGTAGTAATTGTCGAAACTGCTTCGGTATTTCAACTTGGGTTCCGTTGTGATTGAAGTTTTTTTCTCGAATTTATTAGACCATGTCTAACACTTCTGTACTCAAGAAATATGTGTCAAACTCTACATTTTCAAAACAGATTTAGGAGAAAAAATATATGGGCGAGTAGTTACTCCATAATAATTAAAAAAAATATCAAAATTTTACTCCCGCAGCTGCAAGGTACGAGTGAGACCCATAAAACAGGGCGAGTGCTACCTAAACATAAAACATAAAAGATTTAGGGGGCGACCGGTGCGTAGACCGTTTAGTCCAAATACAATGCTGCAGCAATGGACTAAATCCAGTCGTAGGACTAAAATTATAGCTGAATAGAAGTTGTCCCCACAATACGTTTGTGTATTTAGCTACTTCTACTTCTGTTGGAAATTAAAACCGTTATGTTATACCTACTAACAATCAAAGCCTTATTTTAAAAACACTACCAAATACCCTCACCTAGCAATCATACTTATAGAAGCAGATATTTCGCCTTAGATATCACAATTCTTCAGTCAGTTAGTGACTGCTTCAATTTCCGTCATCAGATAAATTACAGTTAGATCATGTACCGTCACTCGTGCTGTAGGCGTAATATATAGACATGAATCAGCAATGATGTGACGTTATGGCTAGTTATTTATATAACAGAGTATGATATCTGTCAAAACGTTTTGACAGGCTACTGGGCGCGGGAGTGACAGAGGCACGAGCGAAAATGCCGCTTACTAATTACATCCTATAGGCTATTTACTAGTTTGACTTTCATTTGTTATACAAGATGTGCTGATTGCATCTTTATTCACTAGTTAGTAGTATTGTTATAGGTATTTCTATATATTACGGTACATATGTCATGCTAATAAATAATGTTGTTTTGGCAGCTTATATCTTTGTATTTGAATAAAGATCGCATGAAGACGATATAGTGAAAGTATATTTACTTGAAGAACATATACTTGCTTACATTCCTACCTACCTACCTATATACATACAAGTATACAGTACTTTACAAGTCGCAAGTCCGGCCCCATATGGAGTACTGCTGTTATCTCTGGGCGGGTGCACCCAGATACCAGCTTGGCCCTTTTGACTCGGTTCAACGACGGGCTGTGAGAATTGTCGACGATCCCAAACTCACTTGCGGTATCGAGCTCTTAAGTCTGAGGAGAGACTTTGCCTCCCTGTGTGTGTTCTACCGCTTGTACAATGGATTGTGTTCTGAGGAATTGTTCGAAATGATGCCCACGGCTACTTTCTACCATCGCACCGCTCGCCATCGACAGGGAATTCATTCTCACACTTTGGAACCGAAATGGTCGCGTACAGTGCGGTTTCAGAGAAACTTCCTGCCGCGAACGCTTGGGTTGTGGAATGAGCTCCCTGCCAAGGTTTTCTCTAAGGACTACAGTATGGGGTTCTTCAAAAAAGAAGTTATTAGATTTCTGAAGGGTCGGCAACGCGCGAGTGATGCCCTCGGCAAGGAGCTCATTCCACAACCCAACGTTCGCGGGACGAAGTTTCCCTGAAACCACACTGTACGCGACCATTTCGGTTCTAAAATGTGAGAATGAATTCCCTGCCAATAGCGAGCGGTGCGATAGTAGAAAGAAGTCGTGGGCATCATTTCGAACACTTCCTCAGAACACATCCCATTGTACAAGCGGTAGAACACACACAGGGAGGCAAAGTCTCTCCTCAGACTTAAGGGTTCGATACGGCAAGTGAGATTAGGATCTTGGGTTGTGGAATGAGCTCCCTGCCAAGGTTTTCTCTAAGGACTACAGTATGGGGTTCTTCAAAAAAGAAGTTATTAGATTTCTGAAGGGTCGGCAACGCGCGAGTGATGCCCCTGGTGTTGCAAGCGTCCATAGGCTACGGTGACCGCTTACCATCAGACGGACCGTAGGCTTGTTTAAAAATTGTCATCTACAAGCTTTTGCCAGCGACTCCAACAGCCCCAAATTTGGTTATCGGCCTGGGATTCTTACATTAACTCCTAAATTATACGATTGAAGTTTGCTTTAGCAAAATACGACTGTAGATATAGTTTGTTTTAGCTATGTTATAATGTTCACACGGGAACTTTTAAATTTTTCGGGATTAAAACTATCCTATGTCCTTCCCCGGGACTCAAACTATTTCCATAACAAATTTCACATAATTACTTTCGCATTTATAATATTAGTTTGGATTTAGTAATGTTTATTTTTTTTATAAAAAAGATCTTCATTCACCTCGTGAGACAGTAAATATTTTTAATTTCCGTATGTTTTAAGGAAAATATAAGATCTCTATCTATGATTCTAATTTTAGCGAAAGTTTGTCTGGAGAAATCTTAAATTTTTATATAAGGTATTTATAACATAATAAATATCTCGTTCATTGTAATTGTGACGATTAGTTACCCATTATAAGACACTACAGTAGAAAACTAATAGAAAGTACATTAGAGACCTAATATGCATCTAAATAGTAGATTGTTAACTAAGGGATGAAATGGGCCTTTCACCCAAATTAAACACTCCTTTTTTCTTGAGGAAAGTAAACACAAGCCAAATATGAAAAAGGTTAACATAAAAGCTTGAGCCTCTTTTCTAATTAGATCAGGAGTTGAATTCATTTCAGAATCACTTGCTGAACACATTTAATAGGTATAAAATTTGACTTCCTTAGAATTTGCATTGTTTCTATAAATATGGTTATGGGCTCGCACGGTCTTAGCAGACTATTTTATGCATTTTTTGTATCGTGGCGCGTCCTCGTTTTCATGTCCCATGATTTTTTTATTCTTTTTACACCACTAAGGTGACAAACAAGCTTACGGCCCGCCTGATAGTAAGCGGTCACCGTAGCCTATGGACGCTTGTAACACCAGGGTATCACTCGCGCATTCCAACCTGACCCTTCAAAAATCCAATAACTTCTTTCTTGAAGAACCCCATACTGAGTCCTTAGAGAAAACCTCGGCAGGGAGCTCATTCCACAACCCAAGCGTTCGCGGGACGAAGTTTCCCTGAAACCAGATTGTACGCGACCATTTCGGTTCTAAAATGTGAGAATGAATTCCCTGCCAATAGCGAGCGGTGCGATAGTAGAAAGAAGTCGTGGGCATCATTTCGAACACTTCCTCAGAACACATCCCATTGTACAAGCGGTAGAACACACACAGGGAGGCAAAGTCTCTCCTCAGACTTAAGGGTTCGATACGGCAAGTGAGATTAGGATCGTCGACAATTCTCACAGCCCGTCGTTGAACATAGTCAAAAGGGCCAAGCTGGTATCCGGGTGCACCCGCCCAGAGATGCCAACAGTACTCCATATAGGGCCAATCTTGCGACTTGTAAAGAAGCAACCTCTGCCCCGACGTAAAGTACTGCCTCGCACTGTTGAGTACACCTAGTTTTTTGGACGCCAGCTTCACCTTGTCTTGCAAATGATCTCGGAACTGAACATTACCAAGGATTCCAATGCTCTTAGAAATGGTGAGGGGAGTGTTCTGGAATTGTGGAACTACAATGAATAGAGTTTACTTAGCCGTGAACGTGCAGAATTGTGTCATTGTAGGGTTGAATCGGACCAAGTTATCTCGTCCCCAGTCAGAGGCCTTGGACAGTGTGGTCTCGATTCGATTCGGTCGATCACGACCCGTGTAAAAAGCATCTCCAGTACTGTCATCTGCGTAGCAATGCATGTTGTTGATGTCCAACATGTCATTGATATGCAGTAGAAACAGAGATAGAAGACCCCGGTGCCAGACCCGATCGAACACCTTCGCTATGTCCAGGCTACATGCCAATGCCTCCCCCTGACTCTCAATGGCTAGTGCCTATCGGTGTGTGAGATACACTAGAAGGTCACCAGTCGAGCGACCGTAGCGAAAACTATATTGACGATCACTAACCAGGTCATGTTCTTCTAGGTATCTCAGAAGCTGTGTGTTGATCACACACTCCATCACCTTAGGAGAGAGGTAAGGCCTGTAATTCGATGAATCTGGTCTATCGTCGTTTTTGGGCACCGGGTGCACATTCTCAGATATCCATGAAGACGGAATTGCCTAATGTGGTTCCTACCATGGAACTGTGTTATGGAGATTGCCGGCATGGTCTTACCGCACCATTCATATTCGAGTTTGAGGCAAAGAGACTGCCCAGTAGATCGGCTTTCTCTTTATTACTATGGTCCAAACACCATCGTTCTTTCGCAGTGGTGGTAACGACGACTGGCAAAAGTTACCTTCGTCAGCTTTAGCAAGCGACCAGAAAGCAGGACTCCCAGAAGGATAGCTCGCAAGTAGCCCACCTATTGTGCCGATGAATTGAAATTTTGCTCTGACGAATGATTTCTTACTGAACCTCGAGACAGCAATTAATTTGCGTTTTATCACAGAAATATTCGGATCGTTATTATTACGAGCCGTGGTTTAAACGGTCTTTGCTTAAGAATTTTAGCTTCTTTGCAAGACCTTTTAAACCACGGTCGTTTTTTGACGCTGGCAGCTAATCGTAGGTTAGGCCTATAATAGGATTGACTCAGTGACTGCGGCTGCGCAGACGTCAGGATCTTCTGAGAAAAAGCAGATCTGCCTCCACGGGTACAATACATAAAATCCTCGCAATCCATCGCAGTCTGCCGACTTATAATGCCTAACATGATGCCAGTTGGTTGACCCGGATGGATTGTGTGCATGAAACTTGAGTCCGAACGAGACAGTAGTCCGAGGAGCCTAGAGGCGCATCCACTGAGACGCAATATCCGTCCGGACGTGTAGTCAGCAGAAGGTCCAGTTAGGAGCTCGTATGGTCCTCTATATCTGGTATTCTCGTTGGAGAAAGTACCAGCTGAGAGAATCCATAGGTAAGAGCAAATTCATGAGCAGACTTGGGCGTAGCGAGGCACAGGCAGAGGGGGCAGCTGCCCCCCCGCTAGGTGCCCATAACCTAAAGGAATTTGCTCAAAATGAACGTATTAAAATGACATATTCTATCAGGTCTGCCCCCCCTTAGCCAAGCCTGCCCCCCCCCAAATCCAAAAGCTGGCTACGCCCATGTGAGCAGATATCCCTGCCTAGTTATTGGTACGAGAACTGAACCACTCACGATAGTGGGCTTTGAAGTCTTCCAAAAAAACTAAAACAAATAAATAAATAAAATAGGTTGGGAGATTTTTTCTTCATCGTACGCTTTCGTAAAACATTTTTACAATAGACACATCGAAACATACTAAATAATTTTAGAAAAAAACGCCACTCCTTCTTAAGATGCGCGCCAAAACTTCAATTTGCACCTTATCACACTGTCCTGCCTTTTTTTACACGCAACATTTTTCAAGCGCCATAATGCCAGCCAGTATTTTTGAGTTGTAATTATTGTTAGTTGATGAAAAAAACTTACTATCATAAATTATTTTTAGTTTGTCATATTTAAACGTGGTTTTCCGGTAGTATTAAACCTCATATCTGGTATAACCAGGTGTATTTAATAACATCACAAACAAATAATCTACAACCAAGTTTAAAATAGTACACCTTGTATTAATCGAAGTGTGTCTAATACATGATCTACTTTCAGAGTATGAGGGATGAAAAATAGTTTACTTTTGTCATATTTCGATTTTACGTCTAGATTTTGTTTAACATAACTTCCCTTTCTTGGTATAAATAAATACACCGCGGCAAAGAACAAAAGGGTCGAAAGTTATGTTATAGCAAAACTGAATGACTTCATAAATTGTAGGACGTTTTGTTGTCGACTGTCGACTGGCTTTCCGAGTTATATTCTACGTGAAGATATGCCGCCGACTTCCGCAAAGACGGAACATAAAAGTTTATTGAACATGTAATGGAACATTTTCATATTTGATTTAGTACGCAGTGCTAGAATTATCTAATTAGAATCGATGGCTAGAACAATATGAAACTGAATACTAGTAATGTAAGTACTTCTATATACTGTTAATTCTTTATGCAGATCAGTTTTTAATGTTATTACCATTATTAACCACAAAGAGATAGGATTTATTGCATACGTATATGTATTAATACACGTTTTAATAAATACATCTGAGATTAATATACATAAAATAATATTGTGTAATGATTTTTAGTACTGTGTGTACAGCGTTAGTATTACAGAAATTAGATTTTTGGCTTATATCGCCCTGAGTGTGACCAATGCCAAGTGTTATTTCTCAAAATGAAAAAGAAACAATAGGTTCTCATTGTGCTGTCATAGACCTATAGTGACTTAGTTACTTTACACTTTTACTGTACACTTTTACTTGTGACGCAATTTTTTTTTAAATAAGACAGGATTTTATCCCTACTTGTGGCATATTAACTTATTGATTTATGGTTATGGTTAGTTGACCATACAACAAAATTCCTTGAATATGAAGTAAAAGGATGTTGGCCTGTCTCTATTAGTTGCAGTAATTAATGAACCTATAATGAAAAAACAAGAATATATGGGCGTCATAATTTATTTACAAAAAAGCTTTTAAAACCCTGGTAATCTTTAAGACTGGGGAACTTGTTAAGACAAATTAAACAAGCCCTGCGCATACCTACTCGATGGAGTAGCGTCGTTTGGTCACAAAGTACTATTACCACCTTCTAGCTCCATCATCAGACCCCAGTGCTTTGCCATCATTATATTGCATTGTCATCCGATTTTCGTGTGTATGCAAAATTTCTACTCAATCGAACACCGGGAAGTGGGTCAAATTTAACTTAAAAGATTTAATTTAAGCATTTGCCAAAAAACACCAAAGTTGGACAGGTGAAGACGTAGGCAAAAAAACTCATATATAATATTATCTTACAAATAAAAATAAAACCTCGAAATTCACTAAATAAAAATACAAGTCGTTTTGCTGGTTTGCTGTTTAGACGAGTCATTGATCAAGATTATGTAGGATAAAATTAAATTTGAATTTGAACATGTAATAAATTCAATACTAATAATCATAAATATTTTGGTCAAATCTTACAACGCCGTCTGATCCCAAACTAACATATAATGGACACCAGATAACTGATACAATTACATAAATACTTCTTTTTTGTAAATACATATATTATTTATTCATATAAAACATCCAGACTCAATATGAAAAGATGTGTTTGACTTATAATTTGGGTGACGTCTCTGATATTACTATACGTATCTTAGGAAAATCTTTCTTTGCACATTTCAGAACTTTTTTTAGTTTTACATTAGTTTTCAAAGTTACCTAACTATCTAAAATAATTTGTCACAAATTCTAAATGAAAAGACAGTTAATTCGTTGGTTTATAAGGAAACGTCAAAAAATATTTGAGTCACTATCTAATTAATATGAAACACTGTGCAATTGTGCATAAACAACTCCAATTTGTTCTTTATTTTTAAAAATGATTATGACCAGTATTAACTGTTCACAATAAGCTGCAGAGCCGTGACAAGATAACATCTAGGGTGTACCACTCTATGTATTGAAATGCACTGAATGAATAGCCAGCAGGCAAGTTAAATTACTGGAAGAAACCAGCGCATTGCTAATAATTGGCACACGGGAATTCCACTCTTACTTTAAAACTAGTTAGTTCTATCAAAAAAGCCAATTGAAAAATGACTGTCTTAATGGTCAACATAAATTGGTAAGCACACTGTGCAGCGATTACTACATTATTTTTGATGTTCATTGGCAGAACAGGAAAAATCGAATTTTGCATTTATTTATTTTCAAACCTTGTTAATTATTTATCAAGAAAACTATAAGTAAACTGATTTTAATAGAGCAATAAGAAGATAAAGTTTTTAATATCATTTTAAAAGAGTTTTATTAGCGAGATAGAGTTTACAATATAATTTTAACAGAGTTTAAGAGAGTTTTATTAGAGAGATATAATTTTTAATAGATTTTAAGAGAGTTTTATCAGAGAGATAGGGTTTTTAATAGAGCAGTAACAAGATAGAGTTTTTCACAGAATTTTAATAGAGTTTAAAAGAGTGTTATTAGAGATATAGAGTTTTAATAGAGCAATAACTAGAAAGAGTTTCAAGAGAGAATATTTTAATTGGGAGATGGAGTTTTTAATAGAGTAATAAATAACAAGATTTATACATACAATATTCAAACTTAAAGTAACAAAATTGGAGTATGTATAAAGTATCTATATAAAGTATACAGTAGTATAAAGTATGATAAGGTCGAAATCTAAAGCTTATTACAGCAAGTGGGTTTTTGTTTATTGCCAAAAATGTGCAGAAAATAATCGATGTTTACAAATTAACTAGTATCACAGACATTTCGTAAAATGGTAACTTGGTTAGAAAACCCTACCCCGGTGTGGGTCCCAATTCCACGCATTCACTATGCCTGTGGTGGCTACATGCCAATGCCTCCACTTGTCTCCCGATGGTAAGTGCCCAAGTCACCGGCCAACCTGTGGTAGAAGCCATTTCGGCAGTCATTGATCAACTCGTGTTCTTATTAGTATCACTATCACCATGTATCATTTCTTATAGGTACTTTTGGAATCACATTACAAAGAAAAGAGATATAGATTAGCCTGTAATTCGATGGACACACGATTTGGCAATAAGTAGGCAATGAACTGCCTGCTGAACTGAGGGGTGTGGGTTAGATTCCCGCACAGGACAAATATTTAAGTGATACAAATTTGTGTTTGTCTTGAGACTGCGTGTTTTTCATGTATAATATGTATGTATTTACTAAAAAAAATTATGAATTTGTGTCTGTACCTGTTTTGCATAATACAAGCCTTGTTTGTGAATAGTATTTCATAACTTTGACGATTGAAAAGTGTTTGTAAAATCCTAATTTGAATAAAAAAGAATGACTTTCTGGGGACTAACAAAAATTCATTTCTTTAACTTTGTATCGAACATTAAATTGCTTGCCTGATGCGTTCCGTAATAAGTATGTTCCATACCTACACATTGCCTAACAATATATACGCAAAACGCACTATTTGAATCCCTTATCCTGGCAGTAAAACATTTTCTTCGACGCCTGCAATTTTATACCAAATTACTGGCTTATTGCTAGCGTATCTTGGATAATACTACGTAAATTGCAGCAATTGTGTCATGATTGAGAGGCAACAGCTATTTTTATACTGGAAAAGTACGCGTTTTATTTAACTTTAGTTGCACTAACACAATACCATTTTTAATTAAGTTATTTGTAATATAATCACAACTATAATAGTACATTATGATGATACAAGTGAACAAACTTAATCATTTATTACACACAAGGTAGAATTTCAGCCCGAGCTGCCAGGCAACAACGTAATTTAGTCGAATATGTAATGACTAGGGCTCGGATAAATATGTTAACACATATTTTTTATTTGAATCATTTTCATTCATTATTTGGTTTTCTACATAAATTATGATGTCTTGAGCTGAGAAAATGAGGGTTTTAGAATCCATATTTCAAGGTTGAGGCCATATTTTTAGATTTTTATCACATTAGTCCATATTTTCTATCTTTAGTACTTAATCTAGCAAAAACTGCATACTTTTTGCTACCATAGCGCCGCGGCGCGGGAATAAATTGTCGTTGCGCGGCAAACACAATAAAATTATTGTTTTTTACCCTATCACATCAAAGCGCTGGAAAATCCGACAATTAAAAGACAATATTAAAATCATTTCAACCATTGAAAAGAAAAAAATGGATGCTTCTGCCCTGTTGTTGAAGTGGTAAAATCGAAAATAAGGTCTGTCCTCGAAAAAAATAAAGGATTAACGACGCTACATAAAATTAACAATATTCTCAGTGGAACACCAACGGCATACCTAGAGTAGGCATTTTCGCCTACAGAGTTGTGAAAATTTTAATTTGTTCCAGTTACTTCCTGTTACATAGATTATTTATTTTAAAGTGAATATATAATGAAATTTACTGTGAATATTCCAAGCATCTACCTGTTGCCGTTATCAATATCGAGCAAAGTCGAGCCAAAAAATCACGTTATAATAAATAGTAAATATAATAAATATTTATTTTATTCTGTTTTTTAGTATTTTTTGTTAAAGCGGCAACAAAAATACATCTTCTGTAAAAATTTCAACTGTCTAACTATCACGGTTCATGACATACAGCCTCGTGACAGACGGACGAACGGACAGCGGAGTCTTAGTAATAGGGTCCTTTTTTTTACCCTTTAGTTACGGAACCCTAAAAATGGCGCATTGCTTATCTATAGTTTAGTGTAAACTATTATTGAAGTAAATGCACTAGTAATTGAACGCAAAAACAGAACTATATTTTACTGGAATTTACAAACATTGCCATAACGCACTAATGCATTTATGGTAAAATAAACAGTAGGTACACGTGTTTTATAAACTGAATTATGAACATAAAAGCCGTGCAATAAAAGTCACTTTCTGAGCAAGTGTGTTAAAAATACATTTGAATGACTTTAATTTCATTAGTGACGCGTTAGATAAGATCAGATAGGTGTTTACTGCGTGAAAGTCGATGATATACTCCCGTTCTCCTAATTGTTTCCACTTTCGGCCGTTACGTGCGCCTTTGTTCCTTGTGAAGAGCCGAGATGCGTATCTACCTGATAAATGGAAACATTGCGAGATAATATTTATTATGCAATTTGATTAATGTGATCTTTTTTATACTTTGTGTTACTTGCAAACGGATATGAAAGAAATAAAAATAAAATAATGTAAGTAAGTAAGTGCTTACGTTGTTTATTTTTATGTGGACTATTGACTCTTTGGTGTGTTATAGTCAACAGTCAAAATCCGACAAAGTTAACAATTGACTAGTCAAAACCCGCTTTGAACATTCCTAAAGTCATAAGAAACAATAGTAATATTGTTTTAAATTAAATAAATGTTGGTAAATAAATATTAATTAAATACATTTGTAACCCGACCTAACCAACATCAAAATAAATCGAGTAAAAGTTCATAGTTTATAAGTATGAATACAATCGCAAAAATGCTGACTATTTATGAAAATATGGAATTTTCAGAAAAGCTAAAATTCATCGTGACGATGAAGAAAAAATGCAGTTTATCGTGGATTTTTTTTACTTAAGTTTATTTTTCTTTATTTTTATCATGTTATTTATATCACTTTTTTTAATGTCTATTTTTTTAGAATAATATGAATGGCACTTTCCTGGTTTAGTCAAGCAGGAGCTTCACGGGCTAATAGTGATGTTTCATAATATTTCAATGCATCCTTCCCTCGCCGTGACCAGCGGACAGCTCAGCTGTCACTCAACCTGTCTCACACTACGCGTACGGAAAATAAAGATGCATTGTCCAGCCAACACAGCACATCATTGACAAACGTATATTAAAGTTACAGAATGACTTAGCCTACTTTAAAAATACATCATAGGGTTTGAAATTGAACACTTTATGATTTCTAAGCAGCAAAATCAATTTTGTTAGTTGTATTACAAGAGCAAGTTTGATAATATCTAGCAGTGCATCGTGATTGCATAAGCGACGTGACATCGAATGCATTCGGCACGGGCCGAAGAACAGATGTAGATAATGATATCTATAAAAGTACGTAGTAATATCTCTGTAACTGATATGTGTAGAGATCGCATTAATAGAATTATTAGGTTCGTTCGGATATTGATATTTCGTAATGTAATGGAGTGGTTATTTTTGTACGTAGGCGAGCATAACTGTGAAAAATCACTTGTTCGTTTATTTTGTAAAGGCAATTATAGATTCATATACATACCTAAAAATGGTTTTATTGTGTATTTAAGTACCTGTTTACTAATGTGTTCATAGATCTTTTAAATGTGTAAAAGGCAATATCTACATATTAGCTGTTTAAGGCGACACCATCAGGTACCAACATATTTTTTTAGTTCTACTATTTTTCAATAGCGGTTTTCCCTTTCAAAAGGGATTTTAAAATCGGCCAAGTGCGAGTCGGACTCGCTCACGAAGGATTCTGTAACATTATCTATAAAAACGGCAAAAAAATCACGTTCGTTGTATCGGAGCCCACCCTTAAATATTTGTTTTATTTTAATTTAATTATTTGTTTTTAAAGTGAATATATAACTAAATATTCTGTGAATATTTTCCGAGAAAAACGTGCAAAAAAATTACCCCCCCCCCCCCCCCTTAAATATTTATTTTATTCTGTTTCTTAGTATTTGTTATTATAGCTGTAACAGAAATACATCTTCTGTGAAAATTTTAACTGCCTGACTATAACGGCTCATGAGATACAGCCCGGTGACAGACGGACGGACGGACAGCGGAATCCTAGTAATAATGTCCCGTTGTTTACCCTTTGGGTAGGTACGGAACTCTAAAAACGATCTAGAGTTTCTCCGGCAATAAAATTTCCTGAGGGCTAATAATCCTCGCATTTTGTTTTTTTTAACTAAGGTGGCAAACATCCTTACGGACCGCCTGATGGTAAGCGGTCACCGTAGCCTATTTAGCCTATTATCGCATCATAACAGAACTTGATTTTTTTGACCGAATGACGTATCCAGTCGGTGTATAACAAATAATACGTTAGTCCCGATCGAAAGTTTCTACAGGCTTTTTCAGGTACATAGCTTTTCCTGTGGCTAAAACCACAGCGCATAACTAGTGTAGTATATGTTGTCAGACAGAATCTGTAAAGCAATCCACATTAAGTGTGTATAAACGGATCAGCTACTGTTCACACAGCGACAAATCTGTCGGACGGATGTCCCGAGATACTTTCACTATCATTGTCACAGGCGCGTGCGTCAAGTACTGAAGACCACTTTCGCTGCCAAACTCAACAATTCACTGTTTAACTTTTGCGACTTTTAGATATTTCGTCATATTTTCACAGTCGCGAAATTCCCCTTTCCTTGCATAATCGATGGCAAAATCTTTATTTGTTAAGTATTATTTCTCTTGCCGGTTTCTTTTCTGATTTCCGATATTGTGAGAGCAGACAAAATAGATGGAATGTTAACAATGCATTCGTTTGAAAAAGATGCTAATTGCCTGGCGGCAGTTTAAAGTCCGCTTCAAAGAATGATATTCGAATAAACCATTCGTAAATGAACCTGTTTAGTGTATTTTTCGTGAAGAGTACCGTTGTAATTAGATGTGTTATAGATAAATATGCATTTTTTGCTCAATAACATTAGCGAAAAACGATGAAAACTGTAAAATTTATAATCATTAATTAACGGTACCATTTCAGCATGCTCATTAATTTTTTAACATGTTTTACTAGTGTGTTTTAATATTTTGATAAACTTGTACTTAATATTAAGTAGAGATTTGAGAATTTGTTCTTTTATAATCAAGCTAATTTAAAATAACTGGATCTGTCATCTGTTGTATTTTTTTAAATGATCCATACTAATGTAAATATGAAAGTAACTCTGTCTGCCTGTCTGTCTATCTGTTTATCTGTCTGTCTGTATGTCTGTCTGTTCCCTGTCTGTCATGCTTAAACCGCTGATCCGGTTTAGATGAAATTTGGTATGGAGATAGTTTGAGTCCCGGGGAAGGACATAGGATAGTTTAAACGAGCTATAGCTTGCTATAGCAAACCTCATTAGTATAATCAAGGAGTTGCCGTGCTTCGATAAGAAAATGACTTCATTAGTACAATTTTGATTATTTAGACGACCTTCTAAATATGTCTGTTTTTACACTGCGCGCCACGTAAGTTTCTGCGTGGCGGAGGCACCACTGCCAATGAGATTAACAAAACAATATACGATAACTCCGCATTTTAATACGTACATCTTTATATGACACGCACTCTAGTTGACACCTTAATATTCTAACACCCATATTCTAGACTGGGTGCGATTCGGTGCGGAGAGTTGCGGTGCGTATCAAAATAGTAACGCATCAAATTTGGTACGCGCTTTGAATTTGAATATAAAAGAATTTGATAGGAATTATTGGCCTTGAAATTTACTAAAAGCATACTAGTTTGATTATATTAGTAAAAATTAAAAAAAACCTTTATCTGTAAAGTAACGAAATTTTTATTTAGAGCAGTATTATGACAGTTAAAAATTTCCGTACATATCTGTTGCAAATCAAAGAAATCCGTGTGGGCGCACTTCGTTGTGTCGTTCACACTTTACAAATTTTGAGAAAAAACTGACGGAATTTTACCGAAGTGCAAGGCAGGCCTAACAAATCCGATAACTTATGACATTTTGAATAAAAAAACTGACTTTGACCTTTTAGATTTGTAGGGTTCCGTAGCCGAGATCGAACCTTATGTAGTTAATCTATAGTTTCGTAATATCTGTGCGCCCAACTGTTTGTCAAATATTAGGGTTCCGTAGACTAACGACAAAAACGATTCCTTCATGTCCAGCAGTTCTTCTGTTTGTCAATTTTAGGGTAAAAAATGATACCCAATATACAGTTTCGTAATATCTAAGCTGTCCATCTGTATGTTTTGATGCTTTAAATGCTTTTGCGGTGCGGCGCTTCGGTACCTACGTAGCCAAACGGTAAAAACTTTACGTTATGTACTTTTTAATCATTTGTTTTTAGGTTTCATAGATAAACTCACGAGTCACTTCTTTTGAATTTTTTTATATTTGGGAATTTATACATGAAAATTATTATTGCATCTTTAAAAAAACCAGTTTTTATCGATAAAAGAACCGCTGGACCGATTTGCACCCAGCCTTACGAGCAGAATGTCGAGTTGACAACTAGAATGCGCGTCATTGAAAAACAATATACAATATTTGTGCCTCCACCACGCAGAAACTTACATGGCCAGTCTAGACGAAGAGATCGGTAGAAGCTCGTCTAAATAATCAATATTATTCAACTTGAAAACACTTTCTCACATAACTCTGTTTTTTCTTGTACTAATCCTTACTAAATTAAAAATAGGACCAGTCTTTGGGTTATTCCTTCCTAATACGTGAAAATTTTCGAAATCGGTATATAAATGACGGAGTTCTGAGGTAATTTAGGTTCAGTCTAAAAATGATGGCAAACGATTCACCAGGTCACAAAAAGTAAAGAAAACGCAAATTTAGCGATTTAGATTTTCGGACCTGTTATAGTAACTTCCCTCAAGAGTCCCTTACTTTCTTTCCAATTCATTCGTCCGCTTGACTTATTTAGGGACTCGAAGAAAATTTAATTATTGAAATTTGTTTAATAAAAATGATATGAGGAACCTCATCAAAATAACATTTTTGAAGACCTATCCATAGAAACCACACACGTATGGATTTGATGAATAAAAATTTTTGAATTTCAGTTCTAAGTATGGGGAACTTATTGTTTTATTTAAATTTTAAAATTCATTGTTTTTTTTTTCTGTTTTTGTGTGAAAATCTTAATGCGGTTAACAGAATACATCTACTGACCAAGTAATAGTATAGTTCTTAAACCAACAGTATAGTTCTTATAGTTTCATAAAGTGGCTGTGACATACGGAAGGACAGACAGACAGACATGACGAATCCATAAGGGTTCCGTTTTTTGCCATTTGGCTACGGATCCCTAAAAAGTACGCCTTTTCGCTTTCCTCAAGGATCTCATGAATGTGATTAAACGTAACATAAACACATAGACAAGTAAAATTAAATCACCTTTAGACTTTGCTTTTATTCTAAAGTGCACACAAATGTAATCTTGGGTAGGTTCATTATAAAATAATATTTATAAGATATGTTATTCGAACTTAAGGCGCAGATAGTTCCTGAAGTTGTGCCACTAGTTTTTTTTTTATTATTTAGTCTTGTTACAAAGCGTATTTAAAAAATATTAACGAGGAAAATAAGTAATACTAGAGTGAGAAGCTATTTTAAAACGTTATGAATATAGGATATAATATATGTCACAATTCTGTGAAAACGGCTATTGTTTTAGTTTATTTTTTCGGAAAACGCTTAGGGAAGTTCAAAATATTTAGTGTGCTAGTTATATCTGCTATCTGCACCTTAACTAGCTGTAACTGAACAAAACTGCAATCATGACCAAAAAACAAAAGTCACGGTAACCCATTTGTTGCAAAAATACTTTATCTATAACCTTGAAGGAAGGACAGACAGACAGACATGACGAATCTATAAGGGTTCCATTTTTTGCCATTTGGCTACGGAACCCTAAAAAGTACGCCTTTTCGCTTTCCTCAAAGATCTCATGAATGTGATTAAACGTAACATAAACACATAGACAAATAAAATTAAATCACCTTTAGACTTTGCTTTTATTCTAAAGTGCACACAAATGTAATCTTGGGTAAAGCTAGGTTCATTATAAAATAATATTTATAAGATATGTTATTCGAACTTAAGGCGCAGATAGTTCCTGAAGTGGTGCCACTAGTTTTTTTTTTTTTTAATTTCGTCTTGTTACAAAGCGTATTTAAAAAATATTAACGAGTAAAATAAGTAATACTAGAGTGAGAAGCTATTTTAAAACGTTATGAATATAGGATATAATATATGTCACAATTCTGTGAAAACGGCTATTGTTTTAGTTTAATTTTTTGGAAAACGCTTAGGGAAGTTCAAAATATCTAGTGTGCTAGTTATATCTGCTATCTGCACCTTAAATAGCTGTAACTGAACAAAACTGCAATCATGACCAAAAAACAAAAGTCACGGTAACCCATTTGTTGCAAAAATACTTTATCTATAACCTTGATCACGCGCTTTCATGCTTATCTTAATTTAAAAACACGATATTCACCATTACTTGTGAGTAAACTAAACCATACTTTGCGACTAAAATGTCGTAAACGCTACCCTACATCAATTTAATGTCTAAGTCGAGACAAGACTAAATCACGACAAACTAACTCTCAAGGAAAACAGCGAATCACCTCTTTAGATCAACTATTCGATAAAATTGTCTGCTAAACCAAAATTTAATGAATCGTGCAGGCATTTTAATACCCAATCGGACATTTTTGAAATTCAGTCTTTATTAAGGTCGATTTCTTTATCGAAAGAACGGCGTGTGACGCAACCCTTAATTTATCATTGTTAGATAATTGCGAGTAGAATATTTTACCAGAAATATTGTTGCTGGTTGCATCAAAGCTTTGTTGCAAAAAGTTTTATTATTCGGGCTACTAATTGCTTTGTCTAGGCGAAATTGATTACTGACATATTTTGCACACACAGTATGTGAAATTTCGAAAGTGGTTGCAGTTGTAAGGATTTAGTAAGACTTAAATGACAAATTGCATGATTTTTGATAAATGGATGGAAGTTGTTGCATTGTAAATTTAGTTTACAATTCCATAATAAACGAAAGCGGATACTAGAAGCTACCTATGCCTACGTCAGTAGCATATATGTGTGTAGCAGAGTGGCGTTTTGCAAGGGGGAAAAAGGGCTAATGACTTAATACATTTAAATGCCATATTTTTTGTCTAATATCTAAAAATTTGTTATAAGTTCCTTGTTTACGAATTTTTTATTAAAAAAACTAATAGAAACACTTCTTGCTGCGTTATCTTTAAACAGAAATTAGGCACAATATATCGCTCTATATAAAACAATTACCACTACCGCTAAGTTGTGGAATTGACTCCAAGCCAAGGTTCACCCTAGGGAAGGACTACAGTATGTGGTTCTTAAAAAGGTGTTGATAAGATTCTTAAAGGGTAGGCAACACCATCATCCACAAAGTGATCGGTGACCGCTTAACATCAGGCTCGCTGTAAGCTTGTTTGCCACCTTGGTGCATAAAAAAGATATAGTCTGTGGTATAGGTTTAAAGTTTATTACTCGATGGAACAACACCACTGCCACAGACGTATATTTATAGAGACGCAATTAAACACCATATATTCATCCAATCTTTTCTTAAGCACTCAGTGCATACAATATCTGATCAATTTTTCTTCTGTACCATTCCCACGTACTTTGACAGCTTACTAGTTACTACTACTTCAATATGCTTCTCATCCATCACGTCTATAATAGTATAAATCATAGCTCAATATTGCACATATCATGCTAGATTGAAAAGCCAAGTACCAATCAAACTCGGACAAAGAAGGTTTCATACGTTTTAAATCTGTGTTTGAATACAACTGTGACTAAAATTTCTTTAAGTTAGTTAATTTCAGATTTTGTTTATTAAGTTCAAAAAAGGCAGAGGTAAATATATTTTCTTCTGACTTTACTCAGAATAACGACATTTTTCAAAACAAAATACAGTCTATGTCCACCCTAAAAGTTGACAGACATAAGTATTAGTAAAAGATTTTTTGAAATTAGACGAGTCCTAACCAGCCAAATACTTCCTCACTGTTTGGGCACGTCCTACCCTCAACGATGGTGATTTGGGCCATAGTCCACACGATGGCCCACTGCAGATATATACTGCACTGGACTTGAAATACGTCTTTTTTAACGTATGCAGATTTCCCTACGGTGTTTTCCTTCATCGAAAAGCCAGAGGGAATAATGTACTTGAGAAATTAGCAAAACTTAAAAGAACCTCCAACCTCAGGACGCACGGTGAAATAGAAACCTCAGGACGCACGGTGAAATAGAAACCTCAGGACGCACGGTGAAATAGAAACCTCAGGACGCACGGTGAAATAGAAACCTCAGGACGCACGGTGAAATAGAAACCTCAGGACGCACGGTGAAATAGAAACCTCAGGACGCACGGTGAAATAGAAACCTCAGGACGCACGGTGAAATAGAAACCTCAGGACGCACGGTGAAATAGAAACCTCAGGACGCACGGTGAAATAGAAACCTCAGGACGCACGGTGAAATAGAAACCTCAGGACGCACGGTGAAATAGAAACCTCAGGACGCACGGTGAAATAGAAACCTCAGGACGCACGGTGAAATAGAAACCTCAGGACGCACGGTGAAATAGAAACCCCTAAGTCACCACCTACTAAGTAGTTCCCGAATCGGATGAGTAGTATCGAAGAGTACATCCTACATTCAGACCTACAAGTTTAACTTATAATATTTATATATAGGTATGTATCGCCCGCTTTTTGTTACGACATCTTGTAAATATTGTCGTTACTATAAGCTAATTGTTTCTAAATCGATAGTGGTAGAATAATGGCTGAACAGGTGATCGGTCTTTATCTAGTTAGACTACAGACTCGCCACAGATTTTCCTACTTAGTACATTATTATTCACAAAAGTATAATAGTAACTATTCTACATCATTGGTTATATATTAAGGCTCTTTATACAACTGTCGCATAATAGTGATATTAAAATGTTAGTGTATTTTTACAGTTTTACACAATTATGTACAGTTGCGTAAACAACCTTATTTTACACTCACGACATGAAGTATGTAGTAGGTATATAGGTAAAATAAAACAGAAAAAATGAATTATTTATTGTATTAACTGTAGTTGTTTATCTTTATATATATAATTCTACTGTACGTGTATGTCACTGTACCTACTCCTCCTAAACGGCTGGACCGATTTGAATGGATGGCGCCCTGGATGGTTTAGATTCACAAATCAGCCCGGCAGATGGCGATGCATCGGTATCATACAGGACATACGTCTGCCCGGTCAGTTAGTATAGCAACAAAAAGTTGGTTTTGCTGTTGAAAAACAGTGGCAATGCGAGCGTGAGACAAAGTATAACGTTCGAATATTACCTTTTGGAATTTTGCGATGCTGAAAAAAAAACGGAAGGCATTACTACATTGCAATTTTTTCAGTGTTGACGTACTTAATATGTATGATTAATAATACCAACTAATAAATTTTAGCGTTTATTAAAAAAAGAATATGCTTTGTTTTCGATAAAAGTGTCATATAGTAAATTTCTGAACGCACGATTAAAAAAAAATCAAAGCGAAATGGCGCCAAACTAATTTGTTATTTTAACTTAAGATTGTTTATTTACGTAAATATTGTCTTGTTTTTGAAAAAAATTGTGACTCAGATACGAAGATATTTCTTTAACACCACAAATGTCTAATGCTGAACTAAGCTTTTTACCAGAGAAGTCAAGTGAAATAGTTATTTGTTATACAAGTGAGTAAAAGCGTTTTTTGGTAGAAGTGCCGACTTTAAATCCTGAGCTTGCGAAGTAGGCTAGAATTAAATCACGAGCGTAGCGAGTGTTTTAAATATAGACTACTGAGCATAGCGAGGGATTAAAAGGCACTAGACCTAAAAAATTTGCTCACGCGTCCAACATACAACTTCTCACCTCTACCAGCAAGAAAAATACTTTCACGTGACTTTTCTGGTAAAAAGTTAAGTTAGGCATTGGCGACTTGTGAAAAATGCTATGTAGTTATATTCTTAATTAAAATGAACAAGGTTAAGTATTTGTACCGAAATTTGTTTCTGACCAGTCATTGTATTGTTTTTTTTTCAGCATCGGGTTAATTCCAAAAGTCAATGTTCGAACAGTGAATTACTTTGCCTCACGAGTGAGCAAATTTCGTGCTGGTGAGGTGAAAAATTGTTTAATAACTGACGATTTCAAAAGGTGCTAATATATGTTCAAAAGAATAGTTAGTCCCTCCCTATTGTTTATTTTTTGATAGGAGCAGAGTATAGTTAGTAATATTTTTCTTCCTTTCAGTGTGTTCCTTACCTAAGACCTATTTTTTCGCACTGGTAAAGGTAAAAATTTGTATGTTTCACACGACAGCAAATTATTTTAGGTCTCGTGCCTTGAAATCCCTTGCTGTGCTCAGTAGTCTATATTAGAATCACTCGCGTACGCTAACTCGGGATTTAAAGTTGGCAGTCTTCACAAAAAACAACTTTGCTTACTTGTTGAACAAATAACTAATGTTGTGAAGTGTATTAACAATGTTCGTTGCTGCTGCAGAATAACAAATGTTTTAGACAAAAATTAAAAAAAAAAATTTAGCAATGAACAAAAACAGATAAACAATGGTGGGGAACAAGTCCTCTATGCTCGCGCAAGCTCGCGATTACATTTTAGTCCTTTTTTAAATACATAGATAATTATAATAATAATATATAAAAATAACTTAAAAATAAAAATGAATGGATTGAACCATAGAATACCAAAAGACTAGCATCAGGATTACTGGAACTACAACAGTAGGCCAGGATAGGTAGGAAAGACAACGGTAGGTTGTCAGGATTTGACAACTACAAAATGAATCTAGATAAATTCAATATTCAATTCAATTAAACTGAAGACATAAGAATGATACCAAAGACTTTGATTAATACTAGGCATGCAAGTATTTACCGAAGACTTGACAGCTTGGCCTACTTACTAGGTACGTTAGCCTGTAGGGCTGTAGGGATAAATCGAAAAAAAAAAGGTTTCTCGAACGATAATTGAAAAAAAAATATATTTTTAGTTGTGTAGTGAAATTCCATACAACATTATTACATTGATGCAAAAGGTGATAAAAGTTAGTATGACACTGCATGACATAAATAGGAGCACAGCTTAAAATTGGAAATCAACTTCCTTCCTTCCTTTCTTCCTTCCTACTGTGCTTATATCTAGTTTGGCGAAGCGCCATATTCAAGTTTCATCGAGGATTTGGGCGGGAGATTTGGTGTGCATCCTTCAGAAATTGCGCGTCATGTTCTGCTTATTTCTTGAAAATTCGCTATTTATGAGCATTCACTGCACAATTCTTAACACGTTTTCGTAAAACACTGCTAAAATATACACATCGAAACACACTAAATGAATTTAGCAAAATTAAACAGAAAAAAACACCACTCCTTAAGATGCGCGCGAAAACTCCAGGAAATCAACTTATAACAAATTGAAATTTTATGACGTACATTGTCTGGCCAGTATCATTCTGACAGAGCGCCATGATGCTGGCCACTTCGCGCTGCGCCGCGGGGCAAGGTCATAAAAAAGTCCTACAATTTTGTGGGAAAACATTTGATAAACAAGTGATTTTTTGACAACCTTTGAAACTAGCTTCCTTTCTCGGCAAAGAAAAAGCGTCATTTTGTACTCGGTACGAAATACACAATTTAAATAGTAGTAATATAACAAAAGATGAGGAGAATCGATTAAAAATCGATAAACTAGAGGGTTTTTTAACAACTTTTGAAACTAGCTCCCTTCCTAGGTTAAGAAAAGGCGTCATTTTGTACTCGGTACGAAATACACTATTTCAATAGTAGAAATATAACAAAAGATGAGGAGTAACGATTAAAAATGGATGAACGAGAGGGTTTTTTAAGCGAGCGATAAATTTGCAGGTGCCTTAAAACAAATACAGTTCTGTTATTTTCTATTTAAAAAAATGATTTAAAAGACACCAATTTTTTTACCAGTTTATAGAAATAAGTCAGTAGAAACAAATAAAAAAACAAGCGAAAAAATGCAAATTAACGTAGATGTACTAAGCTTTTTGTCTTTTCTTCAGTATTCTAGACCAATTAAAAGTTCAGATCAAGTTTAAATTGAACATGTATACATACCTAAAATCAACTAAAGTTTTACCTTAAAACACTTTAATTAATAAATAGTTATTTCTTTATGCAATCATGCATTGGTCCAACTCCAGGTTCAAATAAACTTTTATCAATTCCTTTACGTATGGTACTATTTTCAGCTCAACACTAAAAGACATTATAATAGGAACAAGTTCCCTGGGATCTTGGCATAAATCACTTATAACTTCTTTTTATGCTACAAATTGAAATATTATTATTAAGATTGAGTTGATTAAGACGACTTAATATAATGCAATAAAAGTATTTAAAATTATTGGCTTTTATACTAGATAATTTAAAACTGCCGTACGATTGACGTCGGAAGACAGACCCCAGCATTTTATAACAATGCTAAAAGGTTGGTGAAATTACCAAATGTCACTTTTTGAATGCTGATTCAATACATTGGTGACTGGCCATTGATTTTATAACTCGGTTAGAAGTCACCATAAAGTTTGCATTGAGGTGTACGTAGTCTATCCTGGTGGACTAAGGAGAGGCCTGAGCCATCGGATTGGGTACGTACAACAGCTAATGAAACAGTATCAGCCTTAAAGTGCTTATCTAGCGACTACTTGCAATCCAGACCAGAGGGGTCATCAGGATATGTTTTTGTTCATGGACCGATATCACATTTAAGTATGTTTTTGTACGATTGACGCTCAGTGGGAGCGTATATATAAGGTTCCCGATGATCCAGCTGAGCGTCGACCTTTCTTAAACTAAAACAAAGTTGACATCGAAGAACCTTTCATCTCCAACAAAACAATTGATCAGCGTCTAAAACTCCATGGCCTGTTCATTGACTCTTCAGCAAACTTTGACATAAACGTATTTCGGTTACTTCGGTTCTATCTATTGTTACGTTTTTCATTACATCAAATAGCATGTTTTATATTATACTAGCTGACCCTGCGAACGTTGTTTCTCTTTTTCAAAACAAACTGGCGCGGACACCATTTGTAAAAGGGTTGTACTAAATCAGACACATTCCCCGGCGTGTGTGTTCATCAATTTATCAAAATTTTATTACAATCGGGTCGAACTAAGTATCCTTATTGCATGAGTTCGACTCGCACTTGCCCCTTTTTTCTTTCATTAAAACCTTGCCCTAAAGATAACGAACTCAACAAATAAGAATTATCCAATTCGGTGCAGTCGTTCGAAACTTAGAGCGTGACCAAGGGAAACAGGGATTAATTTTTATATGTATAGATTTACCTACTAGCGGAGTCCCCGCGGTTATCTTATTTTTACCGTCATATCAAGTGGTTGAACTCCCATACAAACTTTTTTACGATACCTAACAATCTTAGAGGATTTTAGGAGATGCATTTGCCAAAACCTTTGTTATTTTCTGTCTATCAAATCTATCAAAATTTAATATTTCTAACACTAGTCTGCGTTGATAAATAAATCTGTCAGTTAGGACAAGTCTTTATATACAATGTGTAAATTCTTTGTCAAATAAATCTATATCTTCTTGTTTGGCTTTAAATGCGTCAATTTATCCAAATATTTTGTCCAAAGAATGAAAACTACTAAACGGCAACTAAGTCTAGACAGAATGACCTTCAAACAAAAGATATTTGATATCTGTGGCAGTAAATTAAATAGAAAGAGTGTAATCAATTAATACGTGACCAAACTTTTTTCTTTCATTAAAACCTTGCCCTAAAGATAACGAACTCAACAAATAAGAATTATCCAATTCGGTGCAGTCGTTCGAAACTTAGAGCGTGACCAAGGGAAACAGGGATTAATTTTTATATGTATAGATTTACCTACTAGCGGAGTCCCCGCGGTTATCTTATTTTTACCGTCATATCAAGTGGTTGAACTCCCATACAAACTTTTTTACGATACCTAACAATCTTAGAGGATTTTAGGAGATGCATTTGCCAAAACCTTTGTTATTTTCTGTCTATCAAATCTATCAAAATTTAATATTTCTAACACTAGTCTGCGTTGATAAATAAATCTGTCAGTTAGGACAAGTCTTTATATACAATGTGTAAATTCTTTGTCAAATAAATCTATATCTTCTTGTTTGGCTTTAAATGCGTCAATTTATCCAAATATTTTGTCCAAAGAATGAAAACTACTAAACGGCAACTAAGTCTAGACAGAATGACCTTCAAACAAAAGATATTTGATATCTGTGGCAGTAAATTAAATAGAAAGAGTGTAATCAATTAATACGTGACCAAATATTTGCAAACATTCCAGATCAAAACGGAAGAATGTAAAGATGTGATAGATATCCTAAACCTGTTGCAATGATCACTAATACAGACTTTCACCATCGACAGCGACTGGAAGGTCAAGTTTATATGACTTCCTGATCACTTGTCATCGAACCATATGTGGGTCATGCCCAAACAACACCACCATTACTTATCGTTTGTAATCCACAGATGTCTTGTCGACAGACCACGCTACAAAATACCAAGTGCAGGTGACTACACATTAAAACTTAAATAATTCCTTCCTTTTGATCTGAGACGTAATTCTTGGCATAGATGATAGCGCCAGTGACTATACTTAGTAGTATAATTGCAGTTTGTAGGACCATAACGATTTGCTTGATGATGCGTGAGGGTATGATTTGTTTGATTTGTCAGGTGTACAATTTAGACATGGTTATTTGTTAGGTTGGTAACAAGCGACCTACTAGCATATTTCTCAATCAGGATTTACTGTGCCTAAAATCTACCTTAGAGTCACTTTCGTAAACTTTTTACGTAAATTAAACAGTAAATGCCAAAATAAAACAGTTCTTTTGATAATTTAGAGTTCGAACAGATTTTAAACTCTTAGTTACTATTAACAATTAAATATTTTACGCTGAGGTTCATAGTGCAGGCAAGAACTAAGAATCAAAATACTGAGTTACAAAATGGAATATAATCCCAAGATCCCAGAAGCTTTTCAAGAATTATACAAAATCGGCCAAGCGCGAGTTGGACTCGCGTACGAAGGGTTCCGTTCTATAAAAACGGCAAAAAAATCACGTTTGTTGTATGGGAGCCCCCCTTAAATATTTGTTTTATTTTAATTTAATTATTTAATTTTAAGTGAATATATAATTTAATATTCTGTGAATATTTCAAGCGTCTACCTGTTGCAAGTTATCAATATCGAGCAAAAACAAGCAAAAAAATCACGTTTGTTGTATGGGAACCCCCTTAAATATTTATTTTATGCTGTTTTTTAGTATTTGTTGTTATAGCGGCAACAGAAATATATCTTCTGTGAAAATTTCAACGGTGTAACTATCACAGTTCATGAGATACAGCTTGGTGACAGACGGACAGACCGACAGCGGAGTCTTAGTCATAGGGTCCCGTTTTTGCCCTTTGGGTACGGAACCCTAAAAACCATAATCTCGGAATTTTCAGAATTTATACAAAAATATGTTCTGACGTAATCCTAAAATTACCACTATATGCCGGTCTTGTAGCGTTAAGTTTCACTCAGATCCCGATGTCATGGCTCACTAACCTGCAGCGAAGTCTCAACATTACCGCTGCGAACCAAAAAAGCATTTTTTTTTATTATTTCATTAAAGCAATCTCCTGGCCATATAGATTTCAAAAAAACCAATATTTTTATTCAGTTGTATTAAGTGATTGTTACTGATAGATGAATAACATTTTTTTACTTACTTTCGATGTTCGTGGTTTACAATTAAAAATAATTGAACCTAACCCTTTTTTTTATAATATACAAAAAAGTTTTTAATCTAAATAAGTATTATTATTAAGACCTCCCGTTGAACATTCTAAAAGTCTCCAACAATAGTTACATGTTAAAAACTATAGCTTATTAAATACCCTCAAAAAAGTTCATACATGTTAGTATTGTATCTCTAGTATTTAAGCTATAATTAGACTTTACTATACTTTAAATTTGTCCAAATATAAATTTTTAGACTTATTCCTCGAGTGAAAAATACGAGGGGAGGGATGACGCAATTGCATTATGTGACATGATGAGTCGGAACGTGTTTTGGGCTCGCTTGGTGGGTATAAGAGCCACCAAATAGCCACAGCCGGCTTTCAATACCAAATAACCATCTCGTAGATATGCCTCACATTCGATACAGACTTAGGTAACTTATTCAGATTTCTGTATGTAAATATAAATAGTTAGCAAGCCCCGCTTATGGTAGGTACTGTAATACTACCAATGGCAAAGGCAAGGTTCTCAGCAGAGTGATTGACATACTTAACTATAACATTAAAGCTCCAAAGAAAGCTACTCTCTCAGCCGTTAATGAGAGCCCATAGGCTGAAAATACTTAACATGGCGCTTTTACAGAACGTAAGCCTAGTTTTCTGTAGAAATGCTAAACGAATTTTGCTTTTACCTTAAATATCCCTCTGAATCCCATCTGACAAAGACCCTGCGAAAAGTCTGTGGTGAACTCGGACAAATTCAATAAAGCCCTTAAAAGCTAACCAGCTATACAGCAACTAGATAGCGTCTCGAGAAAGCTATCACCAGCGCCCGAGGACATAAAGTTACTAATAAGTGAGCGAACAATTATATATTATAGACGACAACGTAACAATTATTCCTCTGCTGAGGATAACTCCTTGTACAAAAGTGTCGAGGTAGCTACAGGTAAACTTAGTCAAAGCAGTCAAGAAACTCTAAGCTAGCTGGAGCTATGAAGCTATTGAAGTCGATACCCTGAGTGCCATGCCTACCTTCCTTTAACGTCTAAATCAATGTCTGCGTTTGACGAAGACTAAAAGGCAGACTGCTAAGAAAAAACTAAAACTCGTCTCGTAATGCTTGCTTAGTACTAAACCAACAGACGACAATCCCGTCCGCTAGGTAGTTTTCAAGCTGTTCCACCATACACTGAGATCGCTTGTTTTTAGTTAAGGCGCTTGCTAAATCTAGCTAGTGACTATAGTGGGTGACAGATTCGCTGATCACCTCAATATTAGAGCAGGGATGAGATTTAGTTGTGGTAAGATGATTCTTTTAAAAGCTCTCTTGAATTTGTCCCAGTTTATCACAGTCTTCGTTGCAGGGGCTTCGTAGATCTGGGGTCAAAGATACATAATAACCGAGAGATTGTTAGAGCAAAGTTCATCCATCAAAAACTAAGACTTGTTCTGTAGAAACGCTATGTCCAGCCTATGGTTGTCATTAATAGCGTAGTTCGTAGCAGTCTTAATGTTAAAATTGAGTTTGTTTATCAGTCTGTCGAGAACCTTGCCTTTGTCCTCTGCAGGATAAGTGGTCTAAGTATTTATAAGTGGACCCCCAAAGACGTTCCGCCCTGCTATACACATAATATCGCATAATGCATCTACTCCATCATTTTCTTACTCTTTTTCTCTATTTCTCTTTCTCACTATCTCTGTCGGTCTTTCTTTCTCTAGGTAGTGTCACGCGCGAAATCAGTTCTGGAATATATATGAACGATTTTAAAGTAGGTACTTAAACATATACATTGAGAGCAAATAAATAAAAAAAAATGTTTTTCAATGGATTGCAGCTAAAGTATTGTAGATACATAAATAATATATCATAGTGTTTACAAGAGTTTTCCGTATTTACATTCATTACCGAGATATAAGCAAAAAATTAAAAAATGGTACCTTTTTTTCAAGATGGCGGTGCGAGAGCAACAGGTTTCAATAGGAACTTTTAGCTTTAAGTATGTTTAACAGAAAGTTGTAATGAACGTGTACACCAAAAAAACTACTAATCAATGTTTTTTCATTTTCGAATTTGATTGGACTAATACGTATAAAGAGAAGATTAAACTTGTACTATTAAAACAAAAGAAACAATTAGCACCTTAACTGACTGTATCTCAAATACAATAAGATAAACACTAAACTGATAAAAAGTTTTTTTTTAATAATAATAACAACAAGCTAATTTAGAAAACGTAAATATTTTAATAAATAACGTTTAATTATATTCTGGTTTTTAGTATCCTATTATTCAGATTGCAAATTCCGCAATCCTGGGATTGAAAAAATGGTCCAGGCTTACATTTATAGTTACGAAGTCCCTGCTGATGAAGCTAATCAAATTGTAAGTTACAAGGTGAATCAAGCTAGTTTTTATAAATGAATATTGTATCTTTAAAAATTATGCAAACTTCTGGCCGCGGCCGTATTGAAGTGTTAGCTACTGAAGTAATCGTTTTAGGGTACCCATAAAAACTAAATAGTATCTCTACATTAAAATAAATAAAATATGTCCTTAATGATCTATTGGGAGTTTGGGAGAATCGATCGATAAAGGCCATTAAAATATGAGGAAGGTGACTAATCTCATTTCAAATCCCAATAAAGTGGTTATTTTACTGAATTTTCCAATGGCTTTACCATCCCGTAATGACTGTTTTGATTCAAGTGTTTAGATTGAGCTGTGACGCAAATGTGAGGCGAAATGTCCGTTTATAGATGGAACTGCTTTCACTTTCTTACCATCTAAGTCTATACTAATGTATATGAGAGGGAGTAAGAGTAGGTTTGTTTTAAGGGTTCCGTACCTAAAGGGTAAAATACAGGACCCTACTACTAAGACTCCGCTGACCATCAGTCCGTTCGTCCGTCTATCACCAGGCTGTATCTCATGAACCGTCATAGTTAGACAGTTAAAAATTTCACAGATGTATTTCTGCTGCCGCTATAACAACAAATACTAAAAAACAGAATAAAATAAATTTTTAAGGGGGCTTCCATACATACATTTTTCTCGCGAATAAAAAAGAACCTAGAACGTATTTTGGGAGATATTCGAAAAATCTAGAATACACTGAAATTAGTGTTAAAAGTTAACATTGTATAGTCGTGGTATTTGACTACCTGCACCTGTCCTAAATTCGGTTATCAGTGTAGGATTTCAATGGCAACTCCCAATTATAGAAAAAAACGACTAACACTATACAATTTTCAAGTAGCCTATATTCTTTCCCCGGAGGCGTGGCGCGGAAGCGTAGTGGTATTATTCTTTAAAAAGGGAGATAAAACTCTCCTTAAGAACTACCGACCGATATCCTTTCTAAGCCACGTATATAAGCTGTTCTCTAGAGTCGTCACGAATCGTCTCGCTGGAAGACTTGACGAGTTTCAGCCACCAGAACAGGCTGGGTTTCGGAAAGGCTTCAGTACCGTAGATCACATTCATACTGTACGGTAGATTATACAAAAAACTCAAGAGTATAATCAGCTGCTGTGTATGGCGTTTGTGGACTACGAGAAAGCCTTTGACTCCATCGAAACCTGGGCTGTGCTAGATTCTCTGCAGCGATGTCGTATAGACTGGCGATATATTGAGGTGCTGCGATGTCTTTACAACGCTGCTATAATGACCGTCCAGTTCCAGGACCATAAGACAAGTGCCATCCCGCTGCGTAGAGGTGTAAGACAGGGGGACGTTTTTCCCCGAAACTGTTCACCAATGCGCTAGAAGATGTCTTCAAAACTTTAGACTGGGCTGGGCGGGGCATAAACATAAACGGCGAATACATCACACACCTAAGATTTGCCGACGACATCGTCATTATGGCAGAGTCATTGTAAGAACTGAGCGAAATTTTGCACTCGCTAGATGAATCCTCTCGACGAGTGGGCCTTGGCATGAATTTGGATAAGACAAAAGTCATGTTCAACCAACACGTCGTGCCAATGCCAGTATACGTCGCGGGTACCTTACTCGAAGTTATCCAGGATTTTGTGTACCTTGGACAAAAAATCCAACTTGGCCGGAACAATTTTGAGAAGGAAGCCAATAGGAGAATCCAGCTAGGGTGGGCAGCATTTGGTAAACTTCGTCAAGTCTTCACGTCGCCTATACCGCAAAGTCTAAAGACGAAAGTCTTTGACCAGTGCGTCCTACCAGTCATGACTTACGCCGCCGAAACGTGGACACTTACAGCTGGGCTTTTCCACAAGTTCAAGGTCGCACAGCGCGCAATGGAGCGAGCTATGCTCGGAGTTTCTCTAAGGGATCGAATCCGAAATGAGGACATCCGGAAAAGAACCAAAGTTACCGACATAGCTCGCAGAATTAGCAGGCTGAAGTGGCAGTGGGCTGGCCACGTCTGATGGAGCAGACGTGTCCTAGAGTGGAGACCGCGTATGGGAAGGCGAAGCGTGGAACGTTGTTTGTTTGTATGTAGGCGGTAACCTCTGCAAGTAATTAACCGAATATAAAAATTCTTTCATTAATAGAAAGTTAAACTATCCCTGAGCAACATAGGCTAAATGTTTTGATTAGACTAAGTTTTTAGTTTAATGGACGTAAGCAACACCTGGGGCATCAATCGCGCGTTTCAAATCAATCTCTTTTTTGAAGCGCTCGCGTTCTAAAACTTTTTACTACTTACTTTTTGTATTTTATTTTTTTATTTCTTTTTCAGAAACTTCTAATAGACCATTAATTTATTTAAGATATTAATTTATTTCGATTCAATTTTTGTTACCATTTTGGTTATCATTTGTCATTCGTCGACTGGTCGTCAGTTAAAAAAGTGGAGTTTTTGGAGATATCCACACAAAAAAAAAATCATCTTTATGTAGTATACTTGATTTTAATTGATCTGACTATATTGTTTAGGAATTTACACTTACAATTAGTTCAGAATATAATTCTTGCTTGTTTCATTATAGGTCGTAGTAACTACGTAATTAATTGCTAAGCAAACTTGGCACGCCGCCGCCGCCGGGGCATACCTATGAATGAGTCATTTTCATGATCATGATACAACAACTTTTACGATGAATGCAAAATTTTACTACCATGCATTAAACAAGCAAATGTATGTAAACTAATAAAAGAAACATTTGAAATTGAACAAAAACTGGGTCAAAAATGCTTTGAAATATTTTTGTTTGTAAATTTCGTCTCTATCTGGCATCTATTATTGGCATTGTTCTGCTAAAGTGTCTCATTATGATTGTTTTTAGAGTTCCGTAGTAAAGAAATCAAATTAGCTGTATTAATTATCGTAGAAATCCGTTTGTCCAACAGTACCCCACAGTCAAGGAACTTCGTCAGTGACCATCAAGGTATTATTTAATTTTCGAAATTATATAAATATTTCAGTTTAGTTATTAAAATTTTTACGTTTATAGTTATTTAATTCTCATTTTATTGGTATACTATGCCGTTAAAAAATTGTATTTTTAAACCGTATTTTTTAATTGTTTTTCACTAATCTTTTACTTTTGTAGTTACTAATTATATTTCATAATTTTACACTCATTTGAAACAAAAAATCAACGATGCTGTGTAAATAATGAGTGTCGCAGTAAAAGTTACAAAACTGTTACAAGCTATATATAATTTTGTTAACTTGAAGCCTGTGCTTCAAGTTACAATACTACTTCGAATTAATAGAAACTGGCCAAGTGCATGTCGTACACGTATTAAGTTAGGATTCGGTAGAAAAAGGATGCATGTGTTTTAAATATAGACCGGTGTGCTTAGTGTGAGTTTTTGCGTATTCATGTTCGCATAGTCATTAAAAGTCCTAGGAGAAAAAATAGTCTCGAAACGCGTTCGCTATAGGCGCTCCTTCATACATGTATTTCATTGACACGAACGCGATAGTAGCGTTAAAATTCACATAAAGCACACAGATATTTTTACCCATAATCTTTAAAGAGCTATAGAGTTATGTCTGCAACACTATTATACTATTGCATTCGTTTATAATTATGTATTTTAATCATTGAAAAGCACAAAAAGCTAAATTCAAAATAGCAAAATAGGTCAGTTCAATTGTGACATCAAAGTCTGCGACAGCAATTACATTACCAGATGCACCAATTGTA
Source organism: Apoda limacodes (assembly GCA_946406115.1). Taxonomy (NCBI): domain Eukaryota; kingdom Metazoa; phylum Arthropoda; class Insecta; order Lepidoptera; family Limacodidae; genus Apoda; species Apoda limacodes. The sequence continues at coordinate 20,306,326 of OX291553.1, forward strand.
TTCTTCCACACAGGTACATATTCTGTGGTTTTGGGTTTTTTCTATGGTTTATTTACTTAAAATTACAAAATTAAAATTATAAAACCTAAAAAAGTTTACATTGCTACACAGGTATATGCATCTAACCAATGTATAACTTTCACGTCTCAAAAAGCGAGCGGCGTTAAACCAATTGATAATTTAATTCAATTGATATTTTAAATGTTTATATTTATACTAGGCTTGTAACGAATATTCGGCTACTATTCGGTATTGCCTATTCGGCTACTCTCATCCTTTTCTGCAGAATACCGAGTATCAGGAGGATCGTAAGCTTGTTTGCAACATAAGTGGTATGCAAAAAAAAATCCTCCAAATATCGTACACTTAATTTTTTTTGCTGTAGTAAGATGATAAACTAACTTCTTTCTTCAAGAATCCCATGCTGTAGTCCCAAGCGAAAACCTTGGCAAGGAGATAATTCCACAACTGAAGTGTTCGGGAGAGGAACATAGGAAGGAAATAATTTTACAAGATATAAAATATACTTTGAGGGTATTGTAACTTTTTGGGTGTGGATGCAATACGGGTTCTTATATTAAAAAAAACTAAACACATTTAAAAATAATATATATTAACTAAGAACAACAAAAATGTTTCTAGATGTTTTTGATGTATATACTTAGCTATTTCAGTTAATGAGTAAGTGATAAAAAATACTAAGTTACTTAATAACTTGATTATTTCAATGTTACCGTGTACTATTGTGAGTACATTCTACAAGTTTCCGTTTATGGATTGTCTGTAAGCATCTGCACTTGTCGTGGTTCGCGACTTAGAAGGTAACATCCGTCCTTTTAATGTATTGTATTATGGGTTACACTAGGCATTAATATATTTAATTTTTGTAGTTAGTGCATTAGAAATTTAGTTACCACCCAACTGTACCCACACATCAATTGAAAGGTCCTAATAAAGGATGAGATTTTAAATTTTAAAACTCCTTCACTCCTCCTCTCCTTCAAAAAAGTTGGATAGACAGATAACATTTTGATCAAAATGTTTATTGTGATAAAAAAAACGGGTTGCACTCCGGGAGTGCCGGCAGAAGTGAAAACATACTCGCTATTTACTTCCCATCACTTCTTATCCATATTTATTTATTTAAAATAATAACTTTTGTTTATTTACTTTTTTGACGTTGTATATTTGACAGCTCAATCTATCATAGAATTAAAATCCCATATCCAACCTCCCTGTACTACTCATAATCGCCATATACTAAAAATAAAAACTAACCTAATGTAAATAAAGGTCACGTGTCCTAACGCGAGTGACATCTTACGAATTTTCGATCAGAACACGTGACCTGACGCGAGTTTAACAGTTTTTACCCATCACAAAAAAAGTGCACAGCGCCGCTAAAGAAGTTTTCACTTCAAAAATTTAAAAAGCGTACCGTGGTAAGTACGTTAAGTAACTCCCCTCCAAACAAAACTTTAATTAGGCTACAAACGTTAGCGACTTACGAACAAAGCTCCTTAAGAATCAAAGAACCATAAGAAAGGTACTGAATAACATCAGACATCTCCTCGTATTCGGGACACAGCTGAAGTGGTATGAGTAACCAATGGCCGAAACAAGTAAATCGGTTATTTACTTCCAATGGTTCAATTATGAAGCCAAGTGCAGAAAACATACGCCCAACAACTATGGTCTATCAACAGCCAAGACTAAACTTCTGTCACTATAAATAATTTCCAATAGCAATCATTGCAATGCAAAATGACAGTTCGGTAATAGGTTTGTGTGGTTCAATTAACCTAGAAAAAATAGCCATAGGAATGATAAAGGTGATTCAATGATGACAGTTTAATATGTTGTGTGATTTAGTGAGGTGGGGTGTAGTAGGAAGCAATTAATCCTATGTCTTATTTATCATATAGCTGTCGCAGCAGGTGTCTGCGCAGGCGGGTTCCGGGAATGCACTGTCAAATGTTAAGAGATATGATGCTTAAGCGAAGCGATTAGCGGTTATATAAAAATGATGTAAAAGTCTGGTGGGTTTGAGTTCTTTTTAATTAATTTAATAACACATACACATATGTATATTGCTCTTAACCAGAAAACGTATCATCGCGACAAGACCCTTTGATACTACTGGAAGAAGCGAACGCCGCTACAGGTATTTTCTATTTAACCCTTATATTGTTGTAGTAGAGCCACTAAATAATCTTAAGATTAAAGATTATAAGCGTGTTAAGAGCGCGCTCTATCGCTAATTATTAGAGCTACTATAGCAATTCAGGTTAAGATTAAATCTGGCTCTTTAGCTTTTATATATAAAGCTTATCTTAGCTAAGAATTTTCCTGGCGCTGCCTCAGCTTCGGGTCCTGGTGCTGACTCACCTTCGGGTTCGAGGCTCAAGCTGGTCGGAGGGATGATCCAAAGGGAGACAATCTAAGCCGAGGCTCCCCCCGTGGAGAGCCCTTGAGCGTTGGGCGAGTCTCGCCCAAAAAGCCCGGTGGAGCAGTAATGGCTGCAACAGCCAACTGCATAGTCAGACAGAAAAAAAAACTGAGAATTATAAGATAAATTCGCAAGCAGGTACTGTTAACAATTTCTAACTATGACTCAAATATTATGTACTGTCTTATACTTGACGCAGTAAATATTACTGAAACTATAAAAAAGTTCTTATCTATTTTATTAACATGGTTCATCTAAATTTACATATGACACAGTAACACAGAATTAACGAGTAGAATGTAAACAAATTTACCGAATCGGCGAATCGAGATACCATTACTCTCTTATAAGATTAATTTCTCTGACCCTGAAGTAATTCTGTCCTAAATTTCAACTCAAATATTTGTAAATAAGAAGCTTTATGTGGTAAAAAACATACCTTAACAGCTTTTTCTTTAAAAACGCGATCAGAGTAGCGAACTTTAAGATGTGATATATGGCAATGCGCATATACATTTTCTTTATGGCGTTATGCTAAAATCGACGATGTTAATCTCAAATAGAGTACATTTTTCTGTGACAAAAATATGTCTTGCAAATTCACGAACAGCTTAGCGTAAAAAGTGGAAATTAATTAATTACAATTATATCACATAAGTTATAGAAAATCTTGGTCTTTGTAAGACCTAGTCGGGGGCTGAAGAGATTTTGTAATACTTAGGGAGACTTTCAAGATGATGAGCCAGCTTTACGCCAGCAATTCTGGATTCTATCAGCTCGTCGAATTATCAGACACCGTATGTACAAGTGTATGCATTGCTTCAAATGTCGCCCTCAACTGAAGGCCCGGTTTATGGCAGATCTACCGGCAGACAGAGTCAGCCCACAACCTGTCTTTTCACAAGTGTCAACCGATTTTGCCGGCCCATTTTTAATCAAATCCAGCACATTACGTAGCGCAAAACTCCTTAAGGGTTATGCACCTCAAAGCAGTTTCCGAACTCTCAACGGATGCGTTTCTGGCAGCATTGCAACGATTTGTTTCGCGACATGGTGTTTCAACTCTTATCCGCTCAGATTGCGGCACAAATTATGTAGGTGCTAGGAATCAGCACATTCAAAATTTCCTTGCATCTAACAATGACAAAATTGTACACAAACTCAGTAATCAGCACATAACATGGTGGCTCAACCCACCTTCGGACCCGCACTTACCTGTACACCCTTCAGTCACGTTCCATATGGCTTTCCAAATCAGCTACTCCTCAAGTAGGTGAATTAGTCCTTATCAAGGAGGACAACCTGCCCCCTCTACAATGGAAGATGGGAAGAAACATCCGCCTTTTTCCCGGAAAGTATGGAATTACCCATGTTGTGGAGTTACACACGGCCAATGGAACGCTTCAGCGCCCGGAATTGAAGTTGGCAAGACTCACAATTGATCTGCCAAGGGATGATGGTCCTGCTCTGCTCAGCTCAAAATCTAGTTTGACTCGGCACTCATGAGGATGCAGAAAAGAAGGATCTCAGCTCAGCAATCAGTAATCCAGTATGAATGTACTAATAACCCATCAATAAGCGTTGAAACTTTATTATTCCCTCTATATAAAATGTATCAGAAATATCTTACTTATCAAAACATATACCTTGCCAGCCTTCATACGTCCCAACTGTTGGGGCACGGCCTATCCTCATAAGTAAGGGTGATTTGGGCCATAGTCCACACGAGGGCCCAGTGCGGATTGTGGACTTCACATACGTATTGTTTTTGTTTGGCGTATGCAGGTTTCCTCACGATGTTTTCCTTCACCGAAAAGCCAGTGGTGTGAATCAGTGTACTTGAGAAATTAAGAAAAGACTCATTGGTCGCCGACCCCGGGGTTCGAACCTCCACCACTTGGGACGTGAAGTGAAATTTAAACCCCTCGGCCACCACCGACTGTGTATCAAAACATAAGAATAAATTACCAAGGTTTTTCATACAGTGCGAAGTTTGTGAATGAATACGATAGAAATTTCTGCTTAGGTCTCAGAAATAAATATCAATCAATAAAATAGAGCAATAAAACTAATATTATACATCTTAAAGAATTTATTAAACAAAACACCGACACGTTCCGTCTAACAATGAATGTCAGTCAGTTAAAAATGCTCAAAGTAACAGTAGTAACATAATATAAATAAATACACGTATCGTTAAACACCTCCTAGTACCGGTGTACCTACTTGCTACTAGTGTTCTCGTGATCCATCGGATAAGCTCAGGTATTGTTTACCACTCAAAATTTCTTGGAACTTAATTTTGGCAAGCTTTTACACACAATTAGATGTGTCGTGTGAAAAGGATTTTGTGTACCGTCGGTTTAGTTTAAATTTGCTGATACTTAGCCGTCAACATTTCACTGGCGCCAGTTTTTGTCATTGTTAACTTCTGTATGCTACTTTCGAATGATTAAACGTTTTTTTATAAGAAACTAGCTTTTACCAGCAGCTCCACCCGCCTTAAATTTGGCTATCGACTTGGAATTCTTATGTCAACTCCTTAATTATACTAATGAAGTATGCCAAGCTATTATACCTGTGGCTATAGTTCGTTTAAGCTTCGTACTTCTGAACTTCTGAAGTTTATGGGATAAAAAACTATCCTATGTCCTTCCCCAGGATTCAAACTATCTCTATACCAAATATTATCTAAATCGGTTTGGTGGTTTAGGCTTGAATAGGTAACTAACAGACAAAGATAGTTATAATTTCGCATTAATAATATTAGTATGTATATTTTAATACCCTATTGCGCTCTGTGTATACATAAAGATAGACAATTTTGCAACGTTAGATTCAGGAGAATGTTCCAAAGAATCTGGTCCAAGTTACTCGTTAGTTTGTCAGATTGTCTGAACGATTGACGAGGTCTAAACTAGGAAAGACCGTCAGATCGACATCTAGGTCTCGTCTCCAAGAGATCAAACGCGGTAAGCCTAGTTTAATGGCACCATACTGCAGTACTGCACCTCTACCAACTCAACCGATATATACGCGATATCTCGAATACCATCATTTCAGTTCACCTAATAGAGCGATTTGACCCCAAAGGTCTGGAGCATAATCTACTAGCGTTCGCAGCATGCAATAAATTTTTGAAATGCGAACCTTTTTAATAATAAATAATCAGTTGTCATCCCACTCGATATTGGCATTATCGCATTTTAAACTTTGATCGCATTTTAAACTTTGTTCACTATTACTTATTTTGAATAGGGATGTTACGGATATAAATAAGATTTCAGATCTGAATTAGATTTGGACTTCTTAAAAGAGTATTTAAGTGGTTTCGGTTATGAATCGGATAGTTGCGGTTACGGAGTTCTGTAATTAGTAATTACCTATACCTAGAGTTGCATAATTGTTCGGAACTGATACGGGACATTTAAGGTGATATCTCTCTAGATAAGCAATAAAATACATTAATAATTTAGTTTTTTGGATATCTACTGTAGAGTTAGTACTTCTCGCGCGGTAAAAGTACAAAGCTGACAGACAACCTTATTTGAAGGCTAAATACTTCTCTGCGATGCTATGACGAACCGTGTAAAATAGGCTATTTTCAAATATCGAGGATTGTCGTGCCTTTTTAGGGTTCCATACCCAAAATGGAACACTATTACTACGATGTCTGTCTGTCTGTCTGTCCGACCTTTAAAGAGCCATATGTTTTGTATCTTAAGAGATAGACAGCAGAAATTTATACAGAATATGTGTTATTGCAGCGGATTACCTAACAAATAATAAAATGTTGTCGATTATTTGCTTTAGACCCGGGAAGATCATGTTTGATAGATGTTCGATTCTGCAGGATACATCTTGGTATGCTAAAAATACGCATACGTAATAGCTTGCGTCCCACGTGGCCAATAGTAGCTAAATTTATAAGCTATTCACCAGAATAAGGCCTATGGCTTGAAATAGAATAATGTTACTAAATGAGCAATTTTTAAAGATGGCCGGAGGCGGATGTGACTATAACCTTCGTCCCAGGAAATAAAAGTTATGTGTACATTCACATATCCGCCCTAGATATAATCTTAATATGTTTATATTTACAGATTTCAGAGCACTGTTTCGTTTATGGTAGGTACGACCCTATAAATACACAGCTATAAGGAGTAAACAGTAAGCAATAGCACATGTCACAGCATAGTTATGTATGTATAATAGCACTTCTTGTCACTATCTGTTTACTATACTATCTATATATCTTCAGTGTTTAAATCCTGATTCTAATATGACTTTTTTTTTTTTTTTTTTATTTTTGTTTGCGCTACATGATCTTATTACATTCATATTCATTTAGGTATACTTACTCAGCACTTTTATTAATATAAATTCAAAAAACATAATAACTATCAAACTTAATATGACACTTTTTGAAACCTAAGAAGTATTAAGTACTTAATGATATTAATGCTTAACATAAATTACAATACAATACAATAAATTTAGTTTTATTTACTCCTGTTTTAGACTAGGACCGTTTAAGAATTCGTCACTCAAAAGTAATAAAAAAAAATTTAACAAAAAAAAAACCGGCTTCAAAAAGATGCACTAAAACGGTAAAAATTATATTTTTTTCCAAAAATCTTATGTGAATCACAGTTTGAAGTTGGTGTGTATGTACTTACAACACATTTCACTTGCTTGAAACTAACTTGTAATAATTTTTGGGCATAAGTAATTTTTACCCTTTGAGTTTAAAGCTAGGGTTGTGGAATAAGCTCCCTGCCAAGCTTTTCCTTAAAGACTACAGTATGGGGTTCCTCAAGAAAGAAGTTATTAGATATTTGAAGGGGTCAGAGATATAAAAAAAAAATTTAATAAACTTTTTATTATGTAGAAAATACACAAAGTGAAATATTTGACAGTTCAATAGCTCTAGACTTCTATCGATAGGTGAAACGCTCACAGGTTAGGATTTAATATAATGTCAGGGTTGTTATGTAAAATGTGACTCATATGCAATTAAAGTGCGAGTACATCGATGCGAATGTCGGCCTTGTATTCCTGAACTCAGCTGGGCTGCGTTCCATTTCCAATCCGCGTGATTTATGTGTCCCACTCGTCCCGCTCTTGCAAACATATAACATGTGACTGATGGCTAGATTAACGCGTTACGCCTCACTCACTTTGCAAATACGCAATTGTTGCCAAATCGATTGTTACGTGCGATTTAAACAGGTGTATAATACATACAAAATAATGTATGTACTTCTAAAATGCAAGGGTAATTTAAAGGGGGTTTTGTTGACAAGCATTATTCGCATTGAAGGCGCTCAATGTTCTCTTTGCGCACATTCGATCGTTCTGTTGACCAAAAATGAAAGCACTATGACGTCACTTCCGGACCGCAATCAACGCATTAGCTGCACATGCTCGGGAGATAGAGCAGTGGATACGCTGTCAAAATAGTGAACGGCCAAATTGTTTGTTTAAATTTGGTGAACAGAACGATTTAAATGCCCATGCGATGTCAGAGCTTTCAATGCCGTCAATAGAACGCACCTAAAATAACGCTTTTATGAAGTGCATGAGTACCAAAACTCGTTAACTGGTTCCGATGTCCAATGTACCTAAAAAGTTTAATTTAATAATCAATACCTACTATAGTTCTGTTAGTCTTGGCGGCGCGTTAATGTAGTTTCCATAGGGCGCTGGGGCGCAATTAAAAATAAGGTTGATGAACTATTAAAACCAATATACACATACACAGAGAAAGGAGAATGAGATCTCAAAAACTGCTGTGGAAGGTTATTAAATAAAGCAGTATGAAAGGAAAAAATACCTCGAAAATAATGGCGGTGCTTCTGGCAGATCTGCAGAACCTTAGATTTACGTCACAAATCCTGGGTATTTTCTTCAATAGTTTTGGCCACCGTCAACACAAACACGCGCAAAAGGCAGTTCTGAGGTCACACTTATAAAACACCAAAATTCACGGTTTACTAAAAGTGGATGTGCATAGCATCGTTGTCTTTCCTTGACTGTTCAATTCGGATGTGAAAGCATCCGCCCTCTTCTTGTATAGGCGAGGTATGGGTAGGAGAAAAAGGGATAGGAGATCACAGTATATGTGCAATTTTATATCATTAATTACACTACTACACTAGGTGGCGCAACCAAGTCTCTTTAATTAAAGTAATGTAGATATTATTTACAGTTCTGTCAGAATTGCTTAAAAAACGCTATATATAGACTTTTTTAACAATATTCGCATGTCTCGTAAAGAAAAAACATTTTTATCTGAAAATATTAATGGTATAATATGAAAATTTTTGATGTTTTTTACAGTTGTGTCAGAATTGCTTAAAAAAAACACCATTTATAAACTTTCTAAGCAATATCTGAATGTCAGCAACTGCTGATATCTCGTAAAACTATCAACAGCCAACTTTATTTATGCAGATTTATGTATGTATGCACAATGGTAGAAATATCAATTATGGACTTACAGACTTTTTCATTTACAAAAGCGTATAATAAGTCTACTTGCAATAAACGTCAATTTCTGAAGATATTTGCTACATAATATGCGACCCATGATCACTATTTTAATGCATACTTTTAACAATTTTATTCAAACATAGTCAAATTTTATATAGTATTTAAGAGAATACCTATTATTTCTTTCCAAGCATCACCTGCATTCCTCCATTGCATTATGATAATGTGCCATTTTGAATGAGTGCAGTGCGGTCGTGAGCGAGTCAGCACGCGTACTTTCTGGCGCCATCGTCACTGAGATTAAACTAATGATACATTGTATTCTATTTACAACTCTATTCTAGGGCCAAATGATTTATTATCGGTTTTCATAGCTTAAGCCAATTTCTGCACACAACTCCAGAGTTGTAGACGAACAAGCTAGGCAATATAGGGACCATTAAAGGTGAGAATCCATCAAGAATTTCGTCGACTTCCCGTACGAACTAATAAACAAATGTATTTATCTAAGTATATTACTGTGTAAAAATATTATGTTAAACATTAGATATTATTCACGTAATTGATTTGAAGTCATCAATAGTAGATACAATTTTAAAGAATTTATCTTTTCTTGGACTTCTCTCTATGCAGACGATCTGCGACTATATTTTATTACAAAACAGATTACTGTTACGCAGCGGCGCAAGACATTTATGGATGGGTCTCCTCTTGGTCACCACACATGTGTTATTGTAAACCCACTTAATTACAGCTTTTAAACATGTAAAGAAAACATTTTTATAACCGGTTGAAAATATAAAAATTATAATAGTACATATAGTTGTAAAATACACCAAAGTGATGAAAAATCTGGGTGTCATATTCGATTGCAATAGTTATGTATTGATCAAAATAGTAGAAAAGTTTATTTCATTTGCTGAAAGCGTAATGAAAAAAAAAATCTTACCTCTCAAAATTATGAAAGCTCAGATACTTCTTATTCCTTCTCGACTATGCAGGAGGAGCTACTGAATAAACTCTATGGAGTTGGAGTTTAAAACATGTTGACGGTTCTCTGACTCTGTTGGTAGCGGAAACTAAATGCGAATCTGAAGGACGGGGTTTTGAACTGGTTAAGTGCGAGTCGGACTTGCGCACGAAGTGTTCCATACCATTATCTATAGAAACGGCAAAAATATCACGATTATTGTATGGGAACCCCCCTTAAATATTTGTTTTATTTTAATTTAATTATTTATTTTTATATTGAATATATAACTAAATATTCTGTGAATATTTTAAGCGTCTACCTGTTGCAATTATCAATATCGAGCAAAAACAACCAAAACAATCTCGTTTGTTGTATGGGAGCCCCCTTAAATATATTTTTTTTCTATTTTTTAGTGTTTGATGTTAAGGCGGCAACAGAAATACATTATCTGTAATAATTTCAACTTTCTAACTATCACGGTTGATGACATAGTATCCTGGTGACAGACGGACAGACAGCGAAGTCTTAGTACCCTAAAAAACACACTAGTTTATACTCATGGTATTCAAAAGCTTTTCCTATTTTTTATGATTTTTCTTATCCGAGGTTCAGAAATGAGCCTTATTTATGTTAGCATGAACGTTCTTTAGAAATGACTGTACACGCACAAAAAACATTTTTTTTTTGTTAATACACATACTGCTGTTACTACACTCTGTTTTTTCTTACTTGTCTTATTTTGTGAGCATAAAAGAGAATCAAGAAAACTTTGATTTAGGCTCAAATAAGAAAAGTCACTAGGTTAATTGTAGTTTTTTTTTATTTATTTATTTACTGTAACAAATAAATACATTTAGACAATCAGTCACCATACTGTACAGCAGTTTGTCGGCAGTAGTTCAGTACTTCTCGCTCTATACGGTTTTTTTATCAATACATAACGGACGTGCAATTAATTGCAATTGCAATGCAATTTCGCTGTTTTAATCTGATTGTGAATTTTGCCTTTTTCATATTTTGAGCCAAAATCATAGTTTTGATTTTAAGTTTTCAAAATAAGACTAGTAAGAAAAAACAGAGTGTAGTAACCGCAGTATGTATATTAACAAAAAATGTTGTTTTGCAGTACCGCTTACAAAGCGACATACATAGTGCTACAAACTTTTCTGACCTTAAGTGTCTAGTCGCTAGTGTCATTGTAATTTCACACCATTTCAATATGGGGACTGTAGTTTTGATTTTTGAACACCGGGTCAGAAAAGATTGTTGCACTATACTTCTTGTGTACTTACTGCTTAAAATATAGCTGTAACCTAATTGTGGGTGTAACTACTCAATGTATGATGCCATTCGAAAGCTTCGTATGTAACGCAAACCTATTTGTATCATTACCATTTGTGACGAAAAGAGAAAATTTACAATACTTTTGTTTTGAAATACGCATTGTTTAGTCGATTTCGCTGCACGAGAAACGGTTCAAATGACGCCATAACAGACGCATAAAAACCAATTCACCACCCACATACGTGATACAATTCCAAAACACCGTGATAAACATATCAATTTGAATAATCGTATATAGAGGTACTTACCTATTGACTGTACATACATAAGTTATATATATTAAAATAAGGATTTTTTTTTAAGCAGGGTTTCCGTTACCTGCTTTTCTGCTTTATCATTACTATGTATTTACATATGATAACGTATAAATGGTTATTCCGCCCTTAGTCAGTCCTCCGTCATATATACATTTTTCGACAACACGGTATAATCTTTCGAGGAAGATACCACTTCTGTGGCATGTTTGATGGCACGAGCTAGAGCGATTACGGCAGCCAGACCACAAGACCTGTATGGCCGTATTGTTTTGTTAGCGACACGGTTCTTGTACGTGGCCGGAACGCGTCGTATTGGTCTTATATAATTATATAGGTAAGATTACCAACTATACTGTAAAAAACAGTATTATATTTTATCTATATCATTGAAACTCCCTGTCTCTTTTCACGCACTTCCTAAATACCAAATAAGGACATTGAGTAAATTTAACCAGGCACGCGGTCAGCATATGGCAAGATGTGAGTGGCTATTTGCATAATTTAGATAGCGAAGCTAAGTACAACGTAGGTAATGCTATAGTCTCTTTGGTGAAGATAACTACTAGTACGAGTAGGTACCTGCCAAGAGTCGTATGCACCTAGGTGAATTAAGTCTACGGAATGACCATTTAAAATCTTGTATAGGGAGTATTCGCCGTCTAGTTTCTCTAGTGCACTTAAATAATGTCAGTAATATATCAAAATCATTTATTCAATTTAGGCTACAATAATTGAGCACTTATGAATGTCACTACGCCATCGGTTCGTATGGCTATAGGGCGGGATAACTTGTACTGAGAAGTACCGGCAAGAAACTCAGCAAGGACATTTCTTTTCTCCCTTTCTCTAATAGCGTCCACTTAAAATATTGGAAAATCCCCTTCCTATCATAGAAGGACACTTTCCATTACAAACATAAAATACACAAGCACAACATAAAAACGTATCTAATTGCAAAATATAAAAAAGACAGTTATAGAAATAATCAATGTCTTACAGTATTCATAAACAAAACAAGAAAGTAAGACTAAATACAAGGATACAAAGAAGTTTGCAAGAGCAGACCAGTCTCCACAGGCGGCACCCGTTCACGAGTATGACACATGAATCAGCCATCGCTTCGCTCAACCATGTTTTAGAGAACGTAACGACCCGACACACACGCCACCACCGCAGAGACACTTTGAGAGCATGACACACTCAAGCAACTCCAATAAAACTTCGATTTTACTAGTTACAATGTGTGTAACGATTGGTACATTTCCAAATACAAGTATTATGATTTTAGTTATTCCCATGCGTTTTTATCTATAAGATATTTTAGTTATTCCCATGCGTTTTTATCTATAAGATATTTTAGTTATTCCCATGCGTTTTTATCTATAAGATATTTTAGTTATTCCCATGCGTTTTTATCTATAAGATATAAGAGATCTTTAATTGAATAGTAAGCTTTTTGACAAGTTTCTGTTTAACAAAAATTTTAATTTTTTTTAAATTCAATTTACATACTACTGCAGGGATTTTGTTGTAAAAACGGACACATCGTCCTTTAAATAATTTATCAATTTTCTCAAGCCTTGTGTGGATCAGAGTCAGTTTTTTTGTCTATTTCTTGTATTTCGATTATAAAAATCACTATTTTTTTTAAAGATTAATATTCTTATGAACATACATTAATTATCAAATATATATTGACCAGGTACAGTTAGTATATTGATTGACTTCAAGAGTGTCTGTTAGATAAATTGTATATTGCTCGAATAGACCTCTTCTGCAGTACAAATATTGTCTGTACACACAGCTGATCTGTGTGTCCCCATAATAATATACCATAGGACATCACGCTATGAAAGTAACTAAAAAACTAGCCGGGCTGTGGCTTCGTCTGTAAGTTGACGAATATTTTTAACCGCAAAAGCTGCAGAACTAAGTCTATTCGCCAATCCAGCTATGTGTGGGCCCCATTGAAGTTTTGCATCTAAAGTAATGCCTAAGAATACAGCGCTATCTACAACATCTAATTGCTCCCCATTGATAAGTACACTGGTTCTTACTTGACTAACATTTGGCGTTAAGAATTTAATACATTTGGTTTTCTTACTGTTTAAAAGCAAATTATTCATATTGAACCTATAAAATAATGACTAATGCATCGATGTAAATAAATAGTTTCATAGCAAAGATGCAGTCAAAAGATTAACCTCCTCGAAACAAGACTTTAACCTGCAACAATCCTTAAGGTCCGTGTAAATGCTCTACCTATTGAGCTATCGAGGCACAACTCTTGCCAATGAAAATCACAACTACATATTTGACATGGAAATACGTTTTAAGTATTAGAAATATAGAATTTTCTAAGTTAATAATAGTTATAATGGAAATAAAAGCACAGTAATTATTATTGACTTATTTTTGGTTGGTTTACAGAAACCAGTGTTTGAAGGACTTTACTAATCTAAGATGTAATATCTAAGAAAACATATTAAGCTTGATATGCAAAAAGTAATGAAGATAAAATCCTGGTGAAGAGAACAATATATCTTGTTTAACTGAGGTGTGCTTAAGATTTAAACACTAACCTTTGCAATTGCCTATAATTTTGCAAGCTTACTAAAGACAAAAACTGCTGGATGTAATTTTGTTCTTCAACACTCTATACAGTAATTTGCATTTAGAATAAAAATAGATATTATATCAAGGATATTTCTTATATCTTTACAACATAGCATCTGTACTTAATTTTTAATAAAAATTTCATTTAAAACACAAAGAAAACATAAAATTGAAGTTTTTAATACTTGTATAGGTATATCAAAAATTAATTGCAGAAAAACAATCGGTCCAAATTGAGTTCCGCAATACGTCTCGTTGCATCTTAATCCGTTGTTTGAAGACAACGATACGTTAATAAATATTTTCAATTTTACTGCCAAATCTGTGACGATATGACATAAATCTTGGCATCAAGTCACAGCCAAGACTGAGGTTGCGTAATCAAATTGTAATCAAAACAATAAGACATGCATAAACACTCTTCCTGCACACTATTAGCACAGAAACATACTTTTCTACAAACATTGCCTAGGCACAGTTAAGATATGGTAATACTATGGCCTAGGCCACTGACAAGTTTGACTTTAGTAACGTAATCTTCAATAGTAGGTATTTAAATAACTACTGGTTGGTTACTGATGGTTTCTATTATAATTTAAAAAAAATTGTTCGGTAGCAAGTACCGCACGAGCAACTTATCTTGAGAATATTTTTAGCGTCTTTCATAAAAAAAAAACAGATTTTAAGCGATAAAAAGCTGGACCATTTTGCTTAAACTCTTTTTAGATCTAAGTCATGTATCGATTGATATGGTCACGAGACAAATTGGTCCATTGGTTCTAGAGATAACCAAAAAAAGCTAACCTAAATACACACACACACACACACACACACACACACACACACACAGACATCATTATAATAATGATGGCAAACGATTCTCCAAGTATTTATGGCTTTTAGATTGATAACTAAAATTGTCAGTAGGTATTTTACTTTTTTCGCAAAATTATCCCCTTAGACGTTAAAATAGTAGATGAAAATTTGTATAAGAATTCTCACTAACAACTCCTAGCGACTTATAAAGTCCTAGTACATTAATCCTACAAATACACAAAATCTTTATAGAATTAAGATACGATATAAATATACAAGCACAGAAATAATCTTTCTTCTTTATGACTCTTAAGGTTCCCCATATATATGGCTACATCATCAATGTAAATAAATATTCATACTAAAAATGCAGGTAAAATATTAGCCTCGAACCTTGCAACAATCCTTACCTGCAACAATGCTAACCATCCGTGTAAGTGCTTTACCAATTGAGCTATCGAGGCACAAGTCTGGCCAATGAAAATCCCAATAATAGTGAACAAGAATTCTGATATTTTTGTAGGTAAAAACATTCAGTCATTCAAATTTAATATTTAAAAATATTTATATAACAAAGAGAAGCAGTAATGTGTTGACTCTAAATATACGAGTTTTTTTTTAGTCTAAATAACATATTATGAGATTATTTTATTAATTTAGAAAATATACCTATCTATACTATTATAATAGTGCTGAAGAGATTGCTTGTTTTTTAACTGACTTCAAAAAAGGAGGAGGTTCTCAATTTGGATGTTTGTA